>OX578276.1:3487769-4687769 GCA_951217055.1 Gerris lacustris | reverse complement strand
TTAGCACCAACCTTATTTACTTGTGCTTTATCTAGGGCAACACTGGAGGGAATCATGAGAGTTCATGATTCCCTTATTTTTCATTACTCCCTGTTTAACCCAACAGGGTGCAATGAGTAACTTCCCTCCCTGTAAACTAGGGAGGGAAGTTCACTTTTTCTCCCCGCTGGAGGTAATAGTTATTTACGCACCAAGGGAGAAAACAAAGTCATTACACCCTGAGCGTTTTGGTTGGTTCCTGAGGCGTAGCCGAGGGAACCATACTGTCTAAATCCCGAGGCGTAGCCGAGGGAGTTATTTAGTTGGTTCCTGCGGCTGCGCCTCAGGAACCATGAAGTTAACCTACCTCTTTTGTTTAAGTCTTGTTTAAACTCAATTATGAAGTCATAAGACATTTTAAAATGATGATAAAAATTAAAGCATCACGGCAATCAAAAGTACGTGTTATTTAAACTCTCTAATATTTAAAAAAAAAAACTGTCAAGCAGTCGAGTCATTCAGTTAAAAAGAAACTGCTACTAGTTACAAAACAGGCAACACTGATTTTTATACAATAATAAGTTGGCTCTACTGTTACTTTCCACCACGATTTCTACTTTCCGCCACGATTTTCACAACTAGGCTGTAATGGGATCCTTTCCTCCCTATAAACTAGGGTGGAAAGTTAATGTTTTCTCCCTTCTGGATGAAAAATCATTGCCCTTACTGCTGCTACACACTGGGTTTGAACGTTTTAAAATATTTTCAATGGTTTCGGTGTCCTCATTTTTATCACAACTGTCTCGTTCAGTCAATGAAGTCTCGCTGCTTTTATTTCTTAGTCATTTTGTATCATGTGTTTTCCTTCCTCTTCTCGTTCTAGTTTGCTTCTTTCCTAGCATTTCAAATATCTACATCTATATATGTATTTTTTGTACCTAACATTTATACAAATCTAAAATTGGAACGAGGACCCCCTGTAATAGGGCCGTGGACCCCAGGCATCTCAATGGGGAATCGCTGTCCTAGATCAAGCACAAGTAAATAAGGTTGGTGCTAATACACATTTCATTTACTAACTTTTGTTTAATGTCGAAATCTATAATGTCATCTTCACACATGTGATGTAACCTCCTCAATGGTTGCCATAGTGATTCATCATCAAAACAAACAAACAAGTTAAAAGTGAAATCATAATTTCTAAATGTAGATAAACTAATCCATATATGTAAATACATCAGTTCTTGTCAATACCATTCAATACACGACTCAGCTTCCAGCTGATTCTCCCATTTAATTTTAGCATTGAAATTCAAATAATTACTATCTAGAAATTAATTTTAACGTGATTAAACTTATTTAGTGAATTGTTAATATTATACTTAACTATTATTTTGTTTTAAATAAATATAAAAAAGTGTATTTTTTGTTGAATAAAATATTTAAAAATTAAAATCCTTCCATATTATTTTCTTCCTTCTGGAGGTAAAATCTTGTACGTACCTCGGAAGTAAAAATCACTTGCACCCTCGCGATAATTAACTCCATTGGCTCCGCCTATGGCCTATGGCCTATATATATATATATATATATATATATATATATATATATATATATATATATATATATATATATATATATATATATATATATAAATATATATATATATATATATATATATATATATATATATATATATATAATATAATATATATATATATATATATATATATATATATATATATATATATATATATATATATATATATATATATATATATATATATATATATATATATATATATATATATATATATAAATTCACAAGGGCCAATCTGCTACTAATATCACGTTTTTTTTATTTTTATTTATAATGAATAAAATAAATTTGGTTATTTTGACTTATTAATTAGGTATCCAAGTATATTTTAAATGAATAAAAATATAAATAAGGCATTCAAATATAAATTTTTCATTATAGCTTTTCAAGTTTTTGAATTCAAATACAAAATGCAGATTGGCCCTTTTGGCGCAACACCATCGATATTCAAGGGATTTGTTGACACGTCTACTTTAGTCTGAAGTAAATTGGATTACATATAGTTAAATGGATCGGACAAATCAGTACCTATTCCGTAGGGGATTTAGACAATTCATACCAAATACAGAAAACAAAGAAATGTTTGATGGCATGCAGTATTATAAATAACGGTCTCTCCTTATGTCTTTAAGGATCCATATAAGATAAAAAAAAACTTAAAAAAGCCTCAGGTGTTTACTTTGTGGATTAAAACTTATCATAGAATTAAAATATGTTTTTTCTTTGTTTTTGGTATTGCAGTTAGCAGCGGCACTGATTGCTTTAACAACAGCCAGACCAGGTGGGTATTCCTACAATCCACCTGTCTCCAATTATAATCTGCCAAATCACTATGGAGTACCAGGAGGAAATGGGGGAACATTTATAACCGGACAAAGCAACATTGGTGGATTTTACACTGGAGGACATGGGATTAGTGGACCCGGTAGTGGAGTCAACAATGGAGGATATGGGATTAGTGGATTCGGTAGTGGAATCAAAACTGGAGGACATGGGATTAGTGGACCCGGTAGTGGAGTCAACACTGTAGGACATGGGATTAGTGGACCCGGTAGTGGAGTCAACACTGGAGGACATGGGATTAGTGGAGCCGGTAGTGGAGTCAACACTGGAGGACATGGGATTAGTGGAGCCGGTAGTGGAGTCAACACGGGAGGACATGGGATTAGTGGCATCGGTAGCGGAGTCTACACTGGAGGACATGGGATTAGTGGACCCGGTAGTGGAGTCAACACTGGAGGACATGGGATTAGTGGCACTGTAAGTACTGGAAGCCAAATAAAAACAGGTGGACAGACAACATTCGGAGTAAATCAAGGCGGGCTTATACACAAACATATTTATGTTTACGTCGCACCTCCTGAGTTGGAGTTGCAACAGCAGCAGGAAATAAGAGCGACGTCGGTTCCACATAAGCATTATAAAATCATTTTCATCAAATCACCGACTCAGTCGACATCTTCAGTACAGCAGATACAAGCTCAGGCTCAGAACCAAGAGAAAACTCTTATCTACGTACTTGTGAAAAGACCAGATGACACTCAAAATATCACTTTAACAAGTTCAACATCGACCAAGCCAAGTAAACCTGAAGTTTACTTTATCAGGTACCAGACTGCTAAAGAAACGACAGGTGTTTCCAGGATCAGTAGACATATTATATCTAGTGGTCCTTCCAGCATGGGTGAAAATGGCGCTCCAGATCCTAGACATCGAAATATATATGAAAAAAACCACTAAGAACAACACATTTCTTCTACATACGTCAACTTAATTTCCTTAAGTAAGTTTAAGTTTCCTTAAGCAACTTAATTAAGTTGAAGTATGTAGTAAAAATGTGTTGTTCTTAGTGTTTTTTTTTTTTTTTTTTTTTTTTTTTTTTTAATATATATATATATATTTCAATGTCTGAGATATTATTAATTGATAGAGTAATTGACAGTACATGTATTTCAGGTGAACTGACGAGAATCTGTCCGATTTTAATTAAACCTTTTTCTAAACACTTTATAGAAAACAATAAGTTGACAATGTAGTCAGCTTGAGAATGATCCAAGGAGGGATCGAAATATCGAAATATCGTAAATGTGAGACGTTTGAATTTTCCTTTAAAGACCCAACTAATCAAGAATTTATACTACAAGGAACAATCTACTAATTCATTAAAATTTACTTTCTTTATAACTCAAAATATTACTTAAAATCAAATGTCTGCTCTTTTTAACTTTTAATTCAACTCATACTTTATAATACAATTGTTTTTTTTTATCATTTCAATCATACATATTTTTCTTAAAACTGTAAACTGAATCTGTTTTTATTATTAGGGTACGTAGGCAAAACCAAGGACCCTTATATTTTCCTGCGTGTGTCTGTCCGTCCGTCCTGTCGTATGCTCTCACGGCTACACCTTTCGTCCGATCACATTGAAATATGGCATGTATGTGTCTTGTACCTGCCCACATATTTTAAAAATATAGCGAATTAAAAAAAAAAAAATTCAAAACAATTAGGGTAAAAAACCTTAAGGGTTAACATTTTTTTGGGTTAACAAAAAAATACTTTATCGGAAGTTTGTTTATGTGTTTTGAAAATATCTGACCCATAGGATAGTTCAAAGTAAGCTTTTTAGCATTTTAAAAAACACCATCAATAGGGTACTACTTAAACTATACAGTGTGGCTTACGGACCCTCGCTGTGTGCTGACTAGCACACACTTGACCTGTTTATTTAATCTTTAGAGAAGAGAGGAACTATTAAAAATAATAGAACTTATTGAGGAACGAACCTGGACATAGGAAAACTTGAAGTGAAACAGAAACTGTTTCTTTAAACATCAACTGAAACGTTCCATAAATACCAAAACGTAACTCGTTCCATTTATGGAACCGTTCCTCCCATCCTTTAAGTTTTTAAGCAACTCATCACCATATTATTTTTAGAGGTTTAAGGAAAAAATAGAGTTTTATTTATTTTTTACTTTCTCATATAAAGAGAAAGTAATGTGACTGTGCGAAAATTCGATTTTGATGGATTTACACATTTTGAGGTCCCTTAAGCAAAAAAAAAAATGGTTTTTAAAAAATGTCTGTCTGTCTTCTGTGCAGACGCCTGGAGCCTAAACTACAGAGCCGATTTTGACGAAATTTGGCATACTCAGTACACGTTCAGAAAATCATACCCCGAAACGAATTTTACCTCCAAATTTGGGGAGTATACACAAAAAATATGTGTGAGACTCTCACGCATTAGAAGTGAAACAAGTTCTAGAATAACTTCAAGATTAAGAGAACTTTTTATATACTACGTTTTTAAATTTTCTCTTGAATCGTATGTAATGTTGATAATATAATATTTATTGTTATATAATATATATAATGTTAGTGAAAAAAAAACATAGTTTCGAATTTATTTACTTCACATAAATGACAACTATCTAGAGAGCTGATCTTAAACCTATAAAAGGACAAATCTTTGTACAACGGATCTCCCAACACCAAATCTAAAGCATGCCATCGATATATTTGAAATAATATAAATAATATGATCGATAAATAATATAATCGATATTTCCTGTTTTGCTGCCATTCAATGTTTATCTATCACAAATTTGCAAGGATCTTATATAAAGGGGATAGAGGGTTGAGGCAAAAAAGTGACCCCATGAAGATATGTAAAATGTTAGCTCCAATGGGACAAATTACCTTCCTCTTGGTTATAGGTTACCAAGAATTTGTTTATAGTTGTCAGGTTATAACCTGTTAAAAAAGGTAATTTGTCCCAGTTCAAAGGTCGTGGAGCATGCGCAGTATGATTTTTTCTCCAATTTCTCTTACTTTCATGGGGTCACTTTTTTGCCTTAAACCCCTTCTTAACATTACATCCGCTTTATATAAGATCCTTGCAAATTTGAGACCCGTCAAAATGAAGATTGCGTAAATATTGGATATGGCAAAACAAATGAAATAACTTGCGGATATTTTACAGCAAAATTTGCTGAAAACAAAATAAATTCTGCTGAAAGATGGCTAAAAGTATTAAAATAATGCATTGTCATCGTGTTCTGAGCTATGCTACAAGTTTCAAATATCTAGCTATTCGGGAATAAGTTAGTTAGAAATCGATGCCAGATTTGTACCGGACAAACAAACAAACAAGAGAGCAAGCTAATAAAAACGTAGTAAAAAGTTGCTTTATGTTCCCTCCTACATAATATTAAAATATTAATATAATATAATATAATTAATACACTAGTGATGCGGTGCATAAAGAACTCGCATAGATTGAGGTCTTACGAGTACATCACCCTTACTATGTTCTCAATATTGCTACCAGGATAATTTTTCGGTGAATACCTAACATATTCTTATTCAACCTGAAAACAGGTTTAAAATCATTTTACAAAAAACAGCAATAAGAATAAGCTTACTTTTTAACACCCTCATCTCGGTCACATTTGTTGAAAACTTTGCTACTCATAAAGCCTTTTAAAACAATGTATGGTATATCATTCTGACTACAATCTTCCTCTTTAATCGTCATATTATAGGACCGAGATGATGTGAGCCGAATTAAATTTCGTATAAATTCGCAAGTTCTCAGGAGCTAAAATGTTTTCCATTCATCCGTATATAATCCATATTTAATAAAGTCATTTCAGGCTCACCACGCTCACCAGTTGTTACCTATATAATCTTAATTTAATAATATTAATGCAGGCTCGCTACGCTCGCCTGGTTATGTAGCGTTTGTAACTAATATTTATTTAATAATAGTGATACATGCTCGCTACGCTCGCCAATTTATACCGCATTTATATATAATATTTATTTAATAAAAATATTGCGAGTTCGCTGCGCTCGCCTGTTTATATAGCATTTTTACATTATCTTTATTTAATAAAAATTATTGCAGGCTCGCTGCGCTCGCCTGGTTATACAACATTTCTACATAATCTTTATTTAATAATATTAATGCAGGCTCGCTACGCTCGCCTATTATAAAAGCATTACTGCATAATCTTTATTTAATAATATTATTGCAGGCTCACTGCGCTCGCCTGTTATAAAAGCATTTCTGCATAATCTTTATTTAATAATATTAATGCAGGCTCGCTACGCTCGCCTGTTATAAAAGCATTTCTGCATAATCTTTATTTAATAATATTAATGCAGGATCGCTACGCTCGCCTGTTATAAAAGCATTTCTGCATAATCTTTATTTAATAATATTATTGCAGGCTCGCTGTGCTCGCCTTTTTATACAGTATTAGTACATAATCTGTAGCCTTTAAAATTCCTTTAAACGAATTATAACATGTTATGCAGATATGTAAAACTTTTTTTTGTTTTCTTTATATTGGCCGCCATTTTTAAAATATTATGTGTGAAATTTGAATAGTTGGATATTCCTTTTCTAGACTTCAAGAGCTTTAAATTGATGTATAACATGTCATACTGACTAAAAACTGTTTGTTTAGTCGTCCACCATATTGACCGCCATCTTGAAAATATTAAATGTAAAATTTTATTAGTTACATGTGCTTATCCTCCTCTTAAAGGCCTTTAAAACGATGTATAACACATTATGCTGACTATAACTTTTTATGTTAGTCGTCGGCCATTTGGCCGCCATCTTGAAAATATGAACTGAGAAATTTTATTAGTTACATATTCTTTTTCATCTCTTAAAGACCTTTAAAACTATGTATAACACATTATGCTGGCTAAAACTTTTTATTATAGTCGTCCGCCATATTGGCCGCCATTTTGAAAATATTAAATGTGAAAATTTATTAGTTACATATTCTTTTCCTCCTCTTAAAGATCTTTAAAACGATGTATAACACATTATGCTGACTAAAACTTTCTTTTTTTGTCGTCCGCCATATTGGGCGCCATCTTGAAAATATTGAGTTATGAATTTCCAAAAACTATACACTTCTCACAAATGCTGAGATGCATATATGTGCCAAATTTCGTTGAAATTTATCAATTTTTACTCCAGTTATCGTCAGACAAACAAACACACAAACAAACACACAAACTTTTCAAATCCCAAGTCTCTGTAATGAAGAACTCACTGCGCTCGTTCAATAATATCTTCGTTTTGTTTCAATAGAAGTTTTTATAAAAATTAAAAAGAACTAATGCATTTTAGTTTATTATAATTATGGATATATGTATTTCGTCCTTTTTTTGGGACATTTTCACACCTGTAAATAATTTTAATTTAAATAGAGGGATTCATCCAACACACTAACATATTTATGCACAGATAAATAATTAAACAATTATTAAAGAAATATCAAAATTATACAATATAAAAATTAATTATAGAATAATTAATAAAATATTTTCATAAAATGTTATAGACCAGTATATAGGTAGCCTGAGACGAGTCCAGCTTACATTAATTAGAGTAAACGATTTTTGGAACGAAGTGGAGCGAGTGAATCCGAAAAAACGACCAAAATCACAGTCACAAAATCACCACCACGAAATCACCGTCACGCAAAATCCGTCACGAAATCTACCAATGACGATAACTTGAGTAAAAGATCACCGAGTTAGTTGAAATTTGGTACACATTGTTCATTTTACCAATGCCCAGGCTGAGGTAAAACTGACAAATTTACATAAAAATAATGTTTCACTTGGACGAGTCTCGAAACGAGAACTTCGATTCCCGATGTCAATAAAAATAAAATTATTTCTCGAAAACGGTTTCCTACGATTTCGATTAAAATATTCTAAAATGAAGTCCATTTAAATACAAATCTAACGATATAAGCCGTTTTACCAACAAAAATCTAGTTCTTGAGAAAATAGCTTAAAACGCGGATGGAGAGAACCGGGTTTGATTCCCATCCCAGGAGAAGTTATTTTTATAATAAATTTTGATAAAATGTTCAATAATAATTAAATGTACATACGAAAACTAATAAATGGAAAAAACTGGGCTAAGCAATTATGAACTTGTATATGAGAAAGTTTGTCTGAGTTGTCTCGGACCGATTTTTTCTCTTATAATATGTTAAAACACAAGCAGTGTAAAATAATCATCCAACTGATGATGACGTTAAGTCGAAACCGATTTTTTAATTTATTGTTTAAATTTGTAATTATTCTTGTGGTCAGACTATACACTGATTATTCCTTATAGGTGAAGATGTGCGTTATTATTTATTTACTCAGTTACCTAATAACACCATAATGTTATCTAAATACTACAAAATCTCCGTCAAAACTAATAATTAATTAAAATAGTACATTACGCGTCGAGTGCGGAAAGTAGCATTTTGCTTGCGAGTGTGGAGTTTGCACCCGAGCGACAGCGAGGGTGGTAAAACCACACGAGCAATGCAAAATGCCGTTTTCGCACGAGTTGCGTACCGTACTTTATCTATGATTGTTCGATTTAAATAATAAATACAGAAACAAATAAACTTGCTGTATGTAAGTTCGCATCTCTCTCTTGATAAAGATGGCATTAATTCATTAGTTGTATTTTTTGCCGAATTAATTATTTCTGGAGGATTATTATCCTCCACATTTTCGTCAAAGTCACTTGATTCACTCATTGCTTTTCACTAAAAACTCGATATAAACAGTTACTTTAATAAAAGAACACCAAATTAGTTTTGTTAAATGTAAACAAACTCACTAATCGTGCGTAAAGCTGAAGAATTCCTCTTCTTTACCGCACTAGTGTGGTAAAGAAGAGGAATTCTTCAGAACTATGAGACGCGCATGCGCAATGAATTCAAGTACGTAAATAATCACTTTCCACGCATCTAAACAAAGATATAATGTTTATATTTCGTATCAATCGTAGATAAGTAACATTATTATTTAAAAAGTGACTGTAGGTACATACAGGGTGTGGCAAAAGTTCGGCAACGGCTAATTATCTCCGTTATTATTTGAGATATCAAACTGCGGTTTGTTGTAATCATTATCATGCATAAAAAAATACTTTTTTTGGTGGGTACCCATTTTCCTGCCATTTCGGTTGCCACCATATTGGATTAAACTTTAAAATTTCAAATTGGAACCCCTATACTGTGATACATATTTGGAAAGGCCTTGAAAAAAGAAAACATTTGCCCTAAACCAGAGCTTTTTATCTTTTACCGTTTTAAAATGGCGGCCAGTTGAAATAACAAAATTGACATTTTTGACGTTTAATTACGGCAAAAGTATATTTGTCTTATTTTAGGGTAAAAAATAAAAGTTCAACGCTATTTATTCCAAATTCTTATTTTTATTATTATTTGGTTGCTCTAGCAACCAGTATTTATATTAATAAAGAAGCAACTTCTTCGTAACTTCTTACTCTATTTCCATATCCTTTCATCATAAGTAGAGTAATCCTTTCTTGATCAGTCAAATGCATTGCATTTGCAACTTTAAAATGGCGGTTGATGAAAATTTTATAATTGCCATTTTCAACGCTTGGTTGCTACTAAAATAAGGCATTAAGAGAAAAAAAAAAGTAGGAGTAAAATTATCCTTTTTTATACTGAAAAATTCAAAATTGGTTTAAACAAAATTATTAATTACTTTTTCGGTTACGAATGTAAAATGACTACGTGCGTTGCCCTAGCAACCAAATAATAATAAAAATAAGAATTTGGAAAAAAATAGAGTTGAACTTTTATTTTTTACCCTAAAATAAGATAAATTTACTCTTGCATTTTTTCCCCTAAAACCTTTACTTTTGCCGTAATTAAAAGTCAAAAATGTCAATTTTATAATTTCAACTGGCCGCCATTTTTAAACGGTGAATGATAAAAAGCTCTGGTTTAGGGCAAATGTTTTCTTTTTTCAAGGCCTTTCCAAATATGTATCACAGTATAGGGGTTCCAATTTGAAATTTTAAAGTTTAATCCAATATGGCGGCAACCGAAATGGCGGGAAAATGGGTACCCACCAAAAAAAATAGTTTTTTATGCATGATAATGATTGCAACAAACCGCAGTTTGATATCTCAAATATTAACGGAGATAATTAGCCGTTGCCGAACTTTTGCCACACCCTGTATAATATCAAAAAGGGAAATAATTACTTTTATGCTGATCTGTGTTGGTATGGGAGGAGAAGGCATCGCGGTGATGTTGGATTCGACACAATGTTACTCTTAGTCCCTCTTCCTCTAGACATCGTCTCAGTTCCTCTCCGGGTTCCTCCATATACTGGTACTCGTTCAGCGGTACTTTCACATCCTTACATAAATACAACAGTCTTATTCATTTACCAGCCAAACTGTCCTGCCAACTTCTAGCAACAAATGCACAACTATATGTAGTAAAGTTGTATAGGATCTATTTTACTACGTTTTTATTAGCTTGCTTTCTTGTTTGTTTGTTTATTTGTCCAGTACAAATCTGGCAATCGATTTCTAACTAACTTCCCGAATAGCTAGACATTTGAAACTTTTAGCATAGCTCAGAACACGATGACAATGCATTATTTTAATACTTTTAGTCATCTTTCAGCAGAATTTAATTAATTTTTAGCAAATTTTGCTGTATGGAAAGTTAGTTCGGAAAAAATCCGCAAGATATTTTATTTGTTTTGACATATCCCATATTTACAATCTTCATTTTGACGGGTTTCTAAATTTGTGATTTTTTATTAAGAGGTAAACATTGAATGACAGCGAAAAGTAAACAAATAAATGAATTATTTGACGTGTAACACCCAGGTTTGTTTACACTTGTGTCCTAGGTATAGGTTTAATTTTTCTGTATCTGTACTTCTTTACTTATATACATTTTTCTTTTCTTACTGTCCCTACACAGGGGCATATCAATGGCATGGTTTAGATTTGGTGTTGGTGAGATCCGCTGTACAAAGATTTGTCGTTTTATATGTTTAACATCAGCTCTCTAGATGGTTATCATTTTATGTGACACTAGCTTTCACCCCGCGCTCCGCGCGGGGCTCATGCTAGGTATTAGTGGCTATGTTTCCTATAATCATGTAGGCCTAGCAATTAAATTAAATTCCTAAATAGTTTTGTTTCCAAAGCCTTCTAGGAATAAAATCAGGACTATATTACACATCATTAATTCCATTATTAAGAATATAATACTCTCCAAATCATAGTTTGGATTCTATCTATATATTTTAAAAATAGCCACTAGAAACTAAGTAATATAGTAATAACTAACAATGCTAAAAAAAAGGTATAATGAAAGAAAAAAAAACGTAGACAAAACCAATTAGACTGGGAAGTCATTGAACTATCATCAACAATGATGGTGCATTATTTAATTACCAGCCTCTTTATTCAATACGGTAGTTGTACCAGTAAATATCTAATAACTCTAGTTCTAGAAACAATTAATCAAATAATAAATACTCGATTTAAAAGCAGTTTTGCGCCTATAAAGTCAAACTGGGGCGACAAACACACATACACACACACATACACACATACACACACACAAACACACATACACGAAAAAAGTTAAGGCCGGATTCGGTTGTTGGAATGTCTAAAATGAAAAAGTATCCAAAAAATTTTCAATTCTGACCAATGTACAGACAAAACTTTAATTTTATATATATAGATATGAAGTAAATAAATTCGGAACTATGTATTTTTTTTTTCACTAACATTATATTTATATTTTACAATGACCATTGCATTATCAACATTACATATGATTTAACAGAAAATTTAAAAAAGTAGTATATAAAAAGTTCTTTTAGCGAATTTTCAAAGAAAATTACGCTATTGCAATGGCTTCAAAATTTTTGTAATGCGAATTTTTGAAAAATTTTTCCATGGAAATCCGTTTTAGACCATTCTGAATCGATTCCTAAAATTTAACACTTTTTTTTATGTATGTATGTATATATGTATGTATATATGTATATATGTGTCACTCCAGACGATATCTCCCCTTAGGATGCACTTAAAAATTTCAAACAAATTTTAAAATGTCAATAATATCAAAAGAAAGGATGAGTTCGTTGGCCAGAATTATTGGAGTCCATTTAGGGGTCAAATTTTGACCATATAGGGTCAAAAAACGTGTTTTTTCCATTTTACCCCCCTTTTATGTGAAAATATGATAAAAGTGTAAATAACAACAATTACTGTACTCTTAAAGAGCTTTCCAACGACATGCATCTTGAAGGGTAAATACTATTTTGACTTTTGTACCCCGTACCCCTGTGTACCAATTTTTTTTTTCACCCGAGCAAATTCTAAACCAAAATTTTCCTATATTATCATAAGCCAATAAAACGCAGATTTCTTTGAAAATTCGCTCATTAAGTCATGGTGCATGACTGGACTTTTTATCTTGTAATTATATATTAATTATTTTTCTTTTAAATGAACTAGTAGTTCTGTGAACAGTAGGTCTCGCTTCCAAAAAAACTTAATTCACTTACATCGATTGAATCGATTGAAGGAACATACATCCCAAATTTCTGTTTTTTTTTTTTAATTTAAATAATTATTCATTTTTGCTTCCGAGTTTACCGAAGTTAAAGAAAGCTACGTGAACGTTCTGAAGAACGAAACATTTCAAAAATTCCAAGACAGAAATCCGTTTCAGACATCAGGGAGCATTTTTGGTTCCGTGTCCGTCTGTCGGTCTGTCGCTCGATTTTTGTGAACCATCATATCTTAAAAACTACACGTCCGAATTTAATGAAATTTGGATGGTTGATCTTGATTAGCCCATTGTTGGTCTCATATAGGTTTTAACCTTTTGAGGCCATTTTTTTCTCTTCAACATGCCTACAAACATACATTTATTTAAATCTACAGCTTCATAAGTACTTATCTCATTTTTATGAAACTTTTATAGTTTATCGAAAGTATCCCGCAGATAGCCCCATATTAATTTGAACCATCTGCGCTCTTTAACTTTTGCTAAATTGATATTTGAATTCATGTAAAAAATCAAAACAAAATTTGGCAGATTAAAAAAAAAACGGGAGAAACAAACAAATTTGACATTAATGGCTTGTAAAAGCATAAAATTAGTAAAGTGCGAGGAAGCTATGTGCCACACCAATTGGTAGTATATTTTGCTTTCTAATTACATGTAGTATCTATAAAGAGAAAGTATTGTGATGACAGGAACATTCAATTTTAAGATTTAGATGGACTTAAATGATGTGGAATGAAACAAAAAGCTTTTTATTTGTGTAAATCACATTTATTTAGTACACAAAAATCACATAATTACACATATAAAAAATGACTGACAATTGGAGTGGCACATAGCTTCCTCACACACTTTCTTTTTGGTACACACTTCTTTTTCTTTTTGGTAAAGCGAAAATGTACCTATTGTATCACTGGCATCGCACTGATGAAATACAATATTGATATGAGAAATTTTTTTCTCGAATTGTTGGAACAATTTTTTCTGTGTGGCGCTGGCGCGTCTCAGAAAATTTGCCTCGGTGCTGCTTGTCCTTTGTACAAGTGTTTGTACTTGTACTTAAGTGCTTTTTACTTTGTACTTAAAACTACGCGACTCCCCTTAAGCCCTCCTGTCGTTTCCATTCGCTCTCTCGTCTTAGGAGCATTGAAGAAAATTTTCTGAGACGCGCCAGCGCCACCCTGTTCTGCCTAGGCAAAAATGCCATAGAATAGTTTTTGTTCCAAATTTTGTCTTCTTTTCGGATATATATTTATTTTTCCCAAAAAACAAACACATATATTTATTTTTTTATAAAAACACTATTTTTAGGGGATTCCATTACAAAATTTGGGGGTTGCGGGGGGGAATTTCGGGATGGAAGTTAAAAATTCGTATTTAGCGACCCAAAAAACCATAAATTAGCCCACTTATTTTATAAGTGTAGTCTATACTTCCGTACTGAATATTATTCTATATTATATTATAAACCCTCTTTATCTCTTCACCTATTGATCCTAGCAACATAATGAATAGGACCTTTTTTGTAGAGAATTTTATATAAAATAATTTTGAGGCTTTAGTTTTCGAGTTATTCACAAAAAATTAAAGACCGGGACCTTTACAGCACTCCCCCCACTTTGCCAAGCCACCCACCCATGTGAACTTTTAGTATGTTGTTCAAGATACCTCTCCCTACATTTATACCAAATTTCGTTTCTGTAGGACTTTTTCCCCCTATTCAGCTATTTACTGATAAACAATTTTTACTTGAACATTTTTTCCCTAAACCTAATAGTTAGGTCAGTAGAAGCAAAATATTGTATTTTGGCCGCTATTTTCCAAGATGGCGGCTTGAGCACAACTTTTTTTTTCGGGGACTTTATAGGATTTCAATCAGGATGCCCCAGAGATAATTTTTACAAAGTCTCTTGCTTGTATGACACATTTTTTTTCAAAAACCTAAAATGACTGGTCTATAATGGCTTGTAAAAGCATATTTTTCATTTTTTAAATTATTTCTATATATTGGGGCGTTACCTTAAGATATTGGTTCCATGGCGGACTTGCGACCAGACTGTCCCACACATTGTAGACCCCACTCTTTACAACTAGAACTAAGACTGCCTCACCTCCTGCCTCCAGTAACAAGTTTAGATTCCTCCCCATCTGCCTGCAACACGACAAGCAGACTTTTTAATAAATTAGTGGTTTAGATTAATTGCAGGTGGTAATGAAAAGTGGGCAGCGTAATTACACAGCCCGATCTTTCCACTGCCTAAATAATAAAAAAGAAAAGCAGTGGATAACTACAGGCTGCGGCAACGTAACTTCCATTTTTCAAAACGCAATGTAGGCACATATTTAAAGTTTTGATTAACACAGTTTTGAAAATCAAATCAGGTAGATGACGCCCCCCATTGTTCACACCTTAAGTAAGCCGATTTCTGGGGTTTGTCATGATCCTTAGCAGCAAAGCAGCAGGAATGTGGCAATTTTGTCCGGATGTTGGTCTTCAGGTATTGTACGAGAGAGGTTGACATAAATGGAGGATTTCAAGAAACCCTGCAAGAAAAAATAACAAAATCCAAATCGGCGAGCGGGTTGGCCACTCCAAATTGCTCGGCGTTCCTCCGAGATTTAAAGTCACGTTTGGAGAGTTCCTGCACAGTCACCAACTTGTAAGGATGGTATATTGAAGGTAATCGTGAAGAATTCGCCTCACTGAACGATCGAAAAGTCGAAGGGCAGACGCATGTTTGCACGCAGAACGCCGTGGGGATTGCAAGATTGAAGCTCCCACTGCCAGGGTGATCTGACGGGCTGAGAGACTCCAGTTCTTCGACTTGTCGTGGTATATCTGAACTTAGTGACCTATGTAACAATTGATTGTTCCAATTAACAATTGGTCCGGGACAGGGCCCCACTGGGCTATAGTGAAGCAATTTTGGAAGGTGCGCATTGTTGTGATTACAGAACGTCACAGAAAAGTAGTCCTCAACGGCAAACACAAGCTCCACACTATTCCAACTCATCGTGGCGGCTGTCTGGGGTGGAGAAAAACTTTAGAACCTCATCTCTCGAATGAGACCACTTCCGCTTCGCAGTGAAATTTGCAGCCTAAATGGCGCGCATTTTAGAAAAAGAAGTTATATGCTGACGCACGCTGCATAAAAAATCTAAGGTAGGACAGTATAAAGATAAAGGGATTGAAACAATTAAAAGAATAACACTTTTTCAAAAAGTATATAATAATAAAAAAAAAAAAGAAATAATAATTAAAGTTGGTTTATATACAATGACAAGAATTTAATAGTAAGGGAGGAGTAAAAGGGAAAGGTGGGAATTCGGTTGAAGGTACATGTAGTAGATAAGATATGTGGCCGTAGAAAGTGTTGCATGTGTGTTTCCAAGAATCTCTGCTGAGGGTCCGGGGGGGGGGGGGGGGCAGCAAATTAGCAGGAAGATCAGGATTACCAGCAGAAGTCTTGATGGGGATCATATAGCAGATTACCCGGTAGGCAGATCAGTGAAGTGGTCAGACTATCACTTAACTTGAGGGTCTGGTAGACCGATTCAAGCAAAAATTTTAAGTGATTAAAGTTATACTTTGTTCAGAGTGAATGATGAAGACTGACTGCAGTGAGGAGAGGAAGTTGAGGAAGCAAAGGAAGATGGAGGAGTCCAGGTGTTGACATAATTAGGCTAAATCTTAGAATTAAAGAACTACCTTGGACTCAATGCAGTATAAATTAGATTTACTTAGAAAATCTTCATAAGACTAAAAACTTTATAAGACTAAAAAACTAATTAACATTATAATGAAAATAATTAGAATTAAATATAAAATTGACTACAACGTTACAGAGTAATCTTGATTAGTTTTTGTTCACTACTGATTCCAACTCTAACAGTTGAGATTGTTTTATTCTTGAAAGTGTTGCGATTTTGAGTTACAGTGGTGGTGATCACGGTTAATGTTATCAACCCCTTGGTGTGATCAGAATAGCTTGGAAAGGCCCAAGAAATACCAATGCATTATACTTTGTCTGTTTATTGTGATTAATGTTGGAATTTGTCTTTATCATTTTGGGGGAAACAACTGGAGCTGTTGCACTGGAATGATCTTTGAAATTTATTCTATTCGCGAATATTCTTTGAAACGCCCTCTCAAGAGGGAGAACTTTACTGTTTCTTTGCTGGCAGAGAGTAAGGAGGTAACACTGCTCTGGGTCGCGGGACACCAAGGGATCCCAGGGAATGAGAAAGCAGATGAGGTAGCAAAAATAGGAGCCTCTATGCCGTTCTGTGAACCAGAACCTGCAGTTGACTGGTCGAAAGGTCAGGTCAAATCAGTCATTAAGAAGTGGGTATGGGATGAAGCAGAAAAGGAATGGTTAGGCACAGAGGGATAGAGGCAGTCAAAGATGTTACTGCCGAAAATAAATAAAAGGAAAACCAGATAACTGTCAAGACTGAGGAGGACCAACCTGAGAAATCTGGTTGGTGTGCTAACTGGACACAGTAGGCTCAGAAGACATCTGGCATTACTAAAAGTAGAAGAGGACCCCCCCATATGTGCAGTGTGTGGAGAGAAGGAGGAAACAGCTTACCATTTCCTGGAAGTGTGTGAAGGATATGGAAGATTGCGCTATCATATCTTAGGGAAGGGAGAAATTAGAGTAGAGGAACTTGAAACAGTGAAGTGGCAAGATATCCTCTCCTTCATAATCCAGACTAAAAGGTTTGAGGGGTGTGGGTACGTCTGGGGTTGGCAAAAAGGATCCAAAGATGGTCTGTTTGCAAGGCTAGGCCTTCCCGCCCCTTACTACTACTAATTACTGTTTCTTACTACAACACCCCCTAAGAGTGCTGTCACAAAGTTTCAAAGCATTAAAATTATTTGCCTATTTGCTGTTTTTTTTTTTACTAATTTGCCTGGACTATAATAAGAGTTAATAGTCCAAGAGATAGCGTGCAAAAAAGTGTCTGACCAACATCAAGCTAGAATTTTGTTTACAAGTAAATGTTTTGTTTCCTTTCAAGAATATATGGTCGGCTAAGTTCGTCTGCGGGACATAGCTTGGCAATAGGCATTTGAAAAAAACAAACCGGTGGAGAGCGGCCATGTCCCGCCCTTTTTTGTGGACAATATGATTTTCAAGATCATGATTATAAACTTCGGTAGTAAACCAATAATCAAGTTGATGGTAGTTTGTCACTTAATAGGTTACTTAATCAAATATTACTCGAAATCAAAGTGTTCCCCTGTCAAGAGACAAACTACCATCAACTTGAATATTGGTCTACTGACTAAGTTCGTACTCAGGATCATGAAAATCATATTGACCACCAAAAAGGGCGGGACATGGCCGCTCTCCACCGGTTTGTTTTTTTTTCAAATGCCTATTCCAAGCTATGTCCCGCAGACGAACTTAGTCGACCATATATTCTTAAAAGGCACAAAACATTTACTTGAACACAAAATTCTAGATGGATGTTAGTCAGACACTTTGTTGCACGCTATCTCCTGGACTATAAGATTAAACTATTAACTTTTAGGGAGATGCTGAATGAATTAAAATGATCGTACATTAAGGTACCTGCGATCAGTGACCCATTGTAGAGCGTAGAACGAGAAGATCTTATGGAACTTGACTACAGGCAGACTACTGTGAAGTTTCACGGAGTCTGACTCAGCAATATCCAAAACTCGGAACTCCACCCTACTCTCCAGCTCGCACCATAACTCCCTCGCAAAATCCACCATCTTAGAAGAGATGTCAATCCCAATCTGAAAATTATAGTAAAACTTATTTATTTAATAATAATCCACAAAAAAAAACCTAACCGTGAAAAAAGGGCCAAGTTTCAAACCGTCTCCCAAAATTGTCAGCTTATCCTTTGATAAGCTGACTTCTTGGCCAAAAAGTAGATATCACTACTTTTAGTGATATCTACTTTTTGGCCAAGTCTGCTCTTTTTATTTTTCCTCACCTTCTCCGTATATAAGAAAAATATTGTTTTCACCTAAAAAATTCCGAAAGCGATATTTCAACGGGATTATCCGTTTTGGATGTTTTTAAGACGATTTGAGTGGTTTTTAGCAGGATGTCAGTCAGTCTGCCTTTCTGTCTGTCTGTGCCACGCATAACTCCCACAGTTTTTAAGCAAGAGAGTTGAAACTTAGTACAAAAATGATTCCTCACACGTAGTTGTGCCGCCCGGAAAATCAACATTTTCCGTTTCCGCCATCTTGAACTCAGTTTACTGAGACAGCACACATTTATTAAAAAATCGAAAAGCAGTCCGATCGAGTTGAAATTTGGCACGAATGTATCTCCTCTCTGTATGACAAATAAATCCACCAAATTTCTTTTTGAAGTTATCAATTTTTTAATTTTTGAAACTTTTACGGTTAATAATACCAAAAGTATATATACATTTTTGACGTATAGCATATCTTTGCAACCGGTAAGAAATAAGGAACAAATATAAAAAAACCCGATGAAATTCCATTAATTAGTGTAAAAGTTACAAGCGAACATAATTTTAATTAGTGGGGATACTTAAGTTTGTTCACATCTGTCAAAATATAGCCAAAATTCAAATAATTTAATAAATTAAATAAAATAAATAATAATAATAATAATAATGTATAATTCTTTTTTGAAAAAACACGTTTTTAATACTATTTTTGATCCTAAGTTGTCAAACTTTGACCCCTAAATGGAGTCCAAAAATTCTGGCCAACGAACTCATAATTTCTTTTATCTACTTGCGGCAGCAAAATGAGGCATTATTGAACCAATTTCGGGCAGAGAAATGTAATTTCACTGCCTTGGCGGTAAAAGACAGGAAAAATTTTACAGCCTAGGCAGTAAAATTTTTACTTTTATAATGTTGGCAATGACAGTTTATACTATTATCTCTATCTTATAACATCATATATTATAGTTTAATAAGTAATATTTAATAAATAAACGTTTTAATTATAAAATAATTTGTTTATATTTGTTAATTCTGTTAAATACGTTCAATGATTAGTAGATCTTTAATTAAAAAAATAGTAGAGTCACTGGCTATACTGCAGCGGTCAAGTCATACTTGATTAGACTAGCTACTTTTCTTAATTTATCCTAGTTACTTCTTTTCTTTTAAGCAATAGAAGATATCTTTAATACTTTTAGTAATTCGTTAGTAAAAATATAAATACATATTTTATATTGCGTGCATTATTCATTCAGAAGTTATGTGTGTTATAAAGGTGTGTTTTGTATTTTGTTGTTATAGATTGAGTTTGCTTATCACTTATTGTTATTATTCCCAAGTTTCTTATTTGAACATTAATTTTAGTTAATACATATGTTATTATCTTTATTAATATGACACATAGTTATTAACTATGTTATATTAGTAAAGATAACATTTTAGCAGCTTCATTTTTCTGCCTCAAGTAGATAAAATATTGTATGCAACAAGGCAGCAAAGGAAACATTTCTGCCTTGTTTATTCATTGCCTGCCTCGGCAGTCAAATAGGTAAATTACCTGCCTCGGCTTCGCCTCGGCAGTTAATTATCATAGCCTGTCCTCGCCTTCGGCTCGGAGGCTAATCTAATCACTCGTCAGTAAAATTCCATTTTGCTGCCTAGTTACATAAATAACTATTGATATTATTGAAATTTTAAAATTTGTTTGGATTTTTTAAGTGCATCCTAGGGTGAGATAACGTCTGGAGTGACACATACATATATAATACATATATTATACATAATACATTCATAAATAAAAAAGTGTTAAATTTCAGGAATCGATTAAGAATGGTCTAAAACGGATTTCCATGGAGAAAATTTAATAATTTGCATTACAAAAATTTTGAAGCCATTGCAATATCATAAATTCGCTAACTATTGGAAAATTAAATAACTTCTTCAAAGTATAATACGAATACAAGATTTTTTTTTCTATATTGTCACAGAATCGCCCAAGTCTTTAACACTTCGGTCTACCTGTGTCACTACTGATATTGAAAATATCATAATAAAAATATGATACCAAGATAGAGAACGCGGGGTGAAGAAATGGACGTATAACTTTGAAGGTAACATTGCCTGGACCACATCCTACATCTAGCACGGCTTCACCAGGTCTGCACTGGATCTTATCTTTCAACTTGTTTAGGCACTGTTCAGCTTGACTTAGATGATCCTCAGATAGTTCAGTGTACAGCGCTGCTTCGTTCAGACAAGCCATCCTCTAAAAAATAATAATGCAAACTAATACAGAAATCAAATAACAATTTAAGGGTCAGAGATTAACAGGTATTTTCCTCTTGAGCCTTCATCTTGGTCGACGTCAATTTAATTAATTAATTGAAGCGAGCTTCAGCTACATTCAACAAACTATGCATCCTGTCTGTCTGTCTGTCTGTCTGTCAGTAACGTTTACGTGTCCGACGATAACTTGAGTAAAAGTTGACTGATTTAGTTGAAATTTGGTACATACATGTACCTTTTACGTAAACGTCATATGTATAGCTTATAAAAAATGCTACAAATTTAATTGAAATTGTGATATTAGTATTTTTTATGAAATTACATACATAGTCAAGTGGAAGAAAGCAGTACGTAATAGACTGCCTCAATGCTAAACCACTACCAGTTTACTTATTATTTTTATTTTATAGAAAAACCATAAAATAACATGTTTTTACTAATAATTTAAAAGAGTGTATTTTATACCCCCTCCCTTCCCCCTTAACGAGAATTGGGGGGTGGGGTGGAGCCATATTCAGTAAGGTGCCCAAATCTGATCTTGGGTAATTTTTTGTGTAGAATAGTTAAAAACAGCAAAAACTTCTCTATATTATTTAGCTTACCTCTGTATAATATTTTATGTGAAATATTATGTGCAGGTAGAAAAAAAAAGCGCTTAAATGAGAACTGCTAATAAATTCCCAAACTAAATTATGGTACCATACTCTTGTCCCTTACCCTGTCTACTATCTTACCCTTTATAACCTTTAGGAATTCTAAAGCAGTGAGCTCCACGATTATGTAACTATAATCAGAATTAATAATAGTTATTTATGCACCTAGGGAGTAAAGTAAGCCATTATTCCCTGAGCGAAAAAGTTGGTTCTTGAGGTGAAGCCGAAGGAACCATGGTCCCTAAATCCCGAGGCGAAGCCGAGGGAATTAGAATGTTTAATTACAATATTTTATCTCCAGTAGAAAAAAGATTCACATTTTCGTCCATTGCACAGTTTTTATTTAATATTTTAATAAATAACAATAATTATTAGAGGTCGACCAAGAAGTCACGAACACGGGAGAAATGGAAAGCTTAACTTCGTTTAAAATCGGAACTTCCGAGTAGTGCCGAAGTCAGTACAGTCGGGTGCTAAGACAATACCCATTTCTAGTTTGTATGACATGCTCAGTTATGTCAAATCTCACGAATAACAACAGGAAGGTTTCCAACCTGTTAGGTTTCCTGTTTTGTTTGTTTTTATACAGCACGAACTATAGTCACAACTGTTCTAAATCCAAATCAAACTCAGAAATATAGAGGAAGAAAAAAAATAGATTAAGGAAAAAGAATATCGATTTAGATTTAAAGAATATTATTATGAATAATCAATAAATAATAATATAAAGATACAATCGTATATTATTAGTGATTTCTTATCAGGTACAGTGTTGCTGTTGCCTGTTGCAAAAAATATAGGAGTTATCAAAAATAAAATTATTAATAACAGAAGAACAACACTGTGTTTTTTGACCGTGGTCTATTATATCAAAAACTGACTGTACATGGCGACACTAGCGCACTCCTCTCATTTCCATGACTTCTTGGTCGACCTCTAGCACTTTTAATAGCGGATATAAGAGATTCAATATTAAAAACAAATAACAATTGAAATTAAACTCAAATAGAAGGTTATTTAGATGCAGGTTATAATGTTGTAAACAAAGATAAACATGGTGAAAAAAGCGCAGTGCCGCCAACCTGATTTCGACAACTTCATTACATTAGCCATACATTTTCTACTATTTATAAAATAATTAAATTGCAATCATTACTTTTTTGCCCTACATTACTTTTTCGCCCTACTTTTACTTTTTCTCCCTACTTTTTGAGTTAGGGATGAAAAGACCTGTTTTAGTCCCTCTAAACTAATTCAAAATCATAACTTTTTTTCCCTACTGGAGATAAAAAATATTTACGTTATCTAAGAGCTGCCATATCTTGCAGCTCAATCGCTTATAATGTTATTATTTCTAATAAAAAAATATTATTTGGACGCTTTACTGTATACGCCCACCCCCCCCCCCTATTCTTAATAAGGGGGAGGGGTATAAAATACACTCTTTTATATTATTAGTTGAAAACGTGTTATTAGTTTTTCTATATAATCAAAATAATAAGTAAAATGGTATTGGTTTAGCATTGAGGCATTCTATTACGTACTGCTGGCTTCCACTTAATGACTATGTATGTGATTTCATAAAAAAATACTAATATCACAATTTCAATTAAATTATTTCAATTATAAGCTATACATATGACGATTACGAAATAAACTAAAAATGAAGAAAATGTTAAGTTTCTTTTACCTAAACTTGGCATTTAGCTCCGGCAGAATTTATTTGTTGCTAAATTTTTCGAAAAAATTATATACCTCATCAGTGGCGGCGATAAGGGGGGGGGGGGGGGGGGGCGAGGGGGGGCGGTCGCCCCCCACTTTCTGGGAAAAGCTAACTTAATAATTTTGCTTTGAACACTGTTTTTATCCCGGCACAGGAGTGTATTTTTCACTGTCTGTTTCCCGTAGTTAATAATAATTATAATTTGATTAATTTTGTTTAATTTACCTTTTGTTCATGCCATTGTTGCATTTTCTATTTTGTGTGCAACAAAAATTATAGTTAATGTAAATATTTCAATTTACTTACTTTCTATTTACATTAAAAAACTTATGGAAAGTCTCATTTCTATTTCACTGTTCCCTTCTATATTTCGTAATCTAGGCCTATTGGTGCGTTAAACAGAAATATAGTGTCAAATAATTGGTTTATTTGGTTCAAAATATTTTTTTGCTAATTCATAAAATTAAATTAGCCATGTTTTGTTGTAAAACACAATATATTCTAGCAGGTTATTCAAATAATATTGTACTTTTATTATTAGACTAATGAGCCTGACTTTTTCAGTTCTTTTTGATGACGTTATTATGTTATTTTATGAAGTTATAAGCAATAATTTACTTTTAGTCATGGCCTAGGCCTACTATGATGCTGTTAAAAATTCTAAACGTTTTAAAAACATGACATAAAATTTTGTTTAAACTTTATTTACGAAACCTTAAATTTCAAATAAAAATCCTAAGAATGAACCATCTAGAAAATTAGCCTCAAATACTCTTAAAACTCACCATTTTGCTCCTAGATTGTAAAAATTTTCCGGGGGAGACCCCCGGACCCCCCCCCCCCCCCTTATGGTGGGGGAATTTCATACCCCCAAACCTCCCGGTGTTACAGGCTCACCCCCTCACCTTTAAAGTCCAATCGCCGCCACTGTACCTCATCCCTTACCGGCTAAACTAAACATCTTAATTATTTAAACTATGTTGTTTCCACAAGCACTAAATGTCTATAAAATATATTTTATCTACGATTGATACGAAATATAAACATTATATCTTTGTTTAGATGCGTTGAAAGTGATTATTTACGTACTTGTATTCATTGCGCATGCGCGTCTCAAAGTTCTGAATAATTCCTCTTCTTTACCACACTAGTGAGGTAAAGAAAAAGGAATTCTTCAGCTTTACGCACGATTAGTGAGTTTGTTTACATTTAACAAAACTAATTTGGTGTTCTTTTATTAAAGTAGCTGTTTATATCGAGTTTTTAGTGAAAAACAATGAGTGAATCAAGTGACTTAGACGAAAATGTGGAGAATAATAATCCTCCAGAAATAATTAATTCGGCAAAAAATACAACTAATGAATTAATGCCATCTTTATCAAGAGAGAGATACGAACTTACATACAGCAAGTTTATTTGTTTCTGTATTTATTATTTAAATCGAACAATCGTAGATAAAGTACGGTACGCAACTCGTGCGAAAACGGCATTTTGCATTGCTCGTGTGGTTTTACCACCCGAGCTATCGCTCGGGTGCAAACTCCACACTCGCATGCAAAATTCTACTTTCCGCACTCGACGCGTAATGTACTATAACAGTAAAACTACACTCATAATATATTTTAACACCAAAAAATAATACGAAACACCACAACATCTCTATTTTAAAAGAACATCACATACATCAAACTTCAAAGCGACGGGGCGCGACCTAGCACTTGTTCAAATGAGCCCAAATTTTGGGATCTTTTGTTTCTAGCATAGTAACAAGTTTTTATCACTACGTGTTTTTAGATTTCCAAAAAAAATGTTTTTCGACCCACCCTAAGCTACACGTGCCACACCATTTGGCAGTCTATTTTTGATACTATCAAAAATAAGGGTAGTTTACTCTTAGTAATTTTTTAGAAGTTTCATAAAAAAATGAGCACCCTGTACAGAATAAAATTAAACATATTTAGAGGTTTGGGAACAGTTTTTTTTTTTTTTTTTTTTTTTTTTTTTTTTTTTTTTTTTTAGGTTCCGTAGGCAAACCAAGGACCCTTATATTTTCCTGCGTGTGTCTGTCCGTCCGTCCTGTCGCCTGCTCTCACGGCTACACTTTTCGTCCGATCACTTTGAAATTTGGCATGTATGTGTCTTGTACCTGCCCACATATTTTAAAAATGTAGCAACTTAAAAAAAAAATTTTTTTTAAACAATTAGGGTAAAAAAACTTAAGGATTAACATTTTCTTTTTTTTGACACCGTGAGGGGTATCATATGAAAGGGTACGTCGAGCTGATTACAAAAATATATAACTCTTTGGTTATAACTTTGATAGGGCGAGCGTAGGCGGGTGTGAAACGTGTCCCCCCCCCCTCTATCTCGCTTATTTAAAGTGCAAAAAATCTGAAAAAATTCCTGAACATTCTTCGACCAAAAGTAAAGATACCACTTTTTGGAAATTTCGAAAAAAATATTATTTTATTTTTTTATTGACAAACTACGTTTTTTATAACTTTGGTCTTTTCGATGTATTTATATGGCTGTAGTCCGGTTCAGTGGCAAAAAAATACTTTATCAGAAGTTTGTTTATGTGTTTTGAGAATATCAGACCCATAGGATAGTTCAAAATAAGCTTTTTAGCATTTTAAAAAACACCATCAATAGGGTACTACTTAATTAAACTATACAGTGTGGCCTACGGACCCTCGCTGTGTGCTGCCTAGCACACACTTGACCTGTTTGTTTTATATACCTATATAAAAAAGACATTATTTTTAAAACCCAATAATAAAAAATTCCTCTTCAAAACCCTATATCTTAGGACAAATAACATGCATGAAAGAGTTTGAGTTATCTCAGATCAAATATTTTTTAATCTAATTAATATTATAAAATTAATTAATTAATTACCTGTTGATTAAGTGATAATTGTTGCTACAAATGCGAAACAGCTAGTTGAACTTACACTTTTTATACTTTTTTTTTTACTAATAAAAATAAAACTTAAATATGATTATTTTATCACGTTAAAAAGAGACATTTGTAGATAATTTTTATTTTTTTTTTAAAAAAAAGCATAAAAAGTTGATTTGAATATTTAGAGCTGGTGTGAGGAGTAAAGAAACAATAGACTGAATCATTCGGTTGAAATTATCGTATTTAAGACTGAATACACAATGATTAATAACAAGTATTGAGTTATAACTCATAGACTAACTCACTCGTCTTTACGTTCCCTCAATGTGACACGAGTCTCCAAGGACAAATATAATTGTACTTTAATAATACCCCCCCCCCTCACTGTGTTTGCACTCAAACTGCAGTGTCATCTCATTGCATAATAAATTAATGCATTCAACTATACTAGGCATCGCGTGGCTCTATCATTGAAGCGAGCGTAAAGTAATAAATATGTATTGAATATTGAAAAAATAGATAATCATGAATCATGATGAGTTGATAGATAATGGGTATAGTAGTACAGCGGCTAGTAGTAGGGGAACCACCCTGCATTCTTACTATTCCTCTAACCATACCATCTCCTTTTCAATTATTATAAAATGTATCTCTTTGCTACAACACAACTACTGCATGTATCAAATTGAAATTTTGCATGCCTGTTTCAATTGTGCATTAGATGGTGTACATGAAGTTTTATTAAAATCGTTACGTTAGAACGTAAGATATCGGTAAAAAGGTTGTTTTCTCTATTATAAAAGTTTAGGTCCGCTTTAATAGTTTTAGCGATCTTTATTAATTCATAGCGGTGTCGCTGTTGGTTTTAATAAAAAATGTTATTTGTAAAAAATGTTCGTCTCATCGAATAGGTGATGATAGAATTTTTTCCCGTCCTGAAATTCCAATTTTAAATTTGAAGCTCACGTTTACGCGAGCATTGCGCGCGAACTCTTGGACGGATCACGCTGTCCAACGAACTTAGCCTGAGTATTAGTAAAAGAAAGATGTATACCAAATTTCAACTAAATCGGTCAACTTTTACTCAAGTTATCGTCGGACACGTAAACGTTACACACAGACAGACAGACAGACAGACAGACAGACAAGATGCATATTTCGTTGAATGTAAGAAGCTCGCTTACGCTCGCTTCAATTAAATTATCTCTCACAATCCAGAATACACAATCTCTATTACAAACATAATAATAATAATAATAATAATAATAATAACCATTTATTTGCTAGATTAATCACATGCTTTTTTCCTTTTTTTAAAAATATTTATCTATTCATGCAAATTCAGCTCTTGGCTGTGGTTGCCTACAAAGGCGGAGTTTCCTCTTTAAATCTTGTATACATAATAATAATACTTATCTTATCTATTTTAACTTTTGTTTTAAATTGATATCTTTCTTGGCTAGTGTGTAATTCTTTTACATTACATTATATTAAATATATGAAATAAACAAATAATAATTAACAAATAATTAGCCAATTAACAAATAATTAACAAATTAACAAATAATTAATAAATAATTAACAAATTAACAAATAATTAACAAATTTATATATATATTAATTTATATATTATATATTTATTATTTATATATATTAAATATATAAAATAAACAAATAATTAATAATTAAAAATAATTAGCCAATTAACAAATAATTAACAAATTAACAAATAATTAACAAATTAATAAATAATTGACAAATTAACAATGGAATGGAGGAGAATGGGTCTAGTGTATAATGAAGTTTGGCTACCAACCTAAAATTACATATATTGTTTATTGCATGAAATTTATTTATTTATTACTAATTTGTTAATTACAAACATATATATGTACAAATAATCTCTCACAATCCAGAATACTCAATCTCTATTGCAAACATATATATGTACAAATAATCTCTCACAATCTAAAATACACAGTCTCTATTACAAACAACAAACATATATATGTACAAATAATCTCTCACAATCTAAAATACACAATCTCTATTACAAACATATATATGTACAAATAATCTCTTACAATCTAGAGTACACAATCTCTATTACAAACATATATATGTACAAATAATCTCTCACAATCTAGAGTACACAATCTCCATTACAAACATATATATGTACAAATAATCTCTCACAATCTAGAGTACACAATCTCTATTACAAACATATATATGTACAAATAATCTCTCACAATCCAGAATACTCAATCTCTATTGCAAACATATATATGTACAAATAATCTCTCACAATCTAAAATACACAATCTCTATTACAAACATATATATGTACAAATAATCTCTCACAATCCAGAATACTCAATCTCTATTACAAACATATATATGTACAAATAATCTCTCACAATCTAAAATACACAGTCTCTATTACAAACATATATATGTACAAATAATCTCTCACAATCTAAAATACACAATCTCTATTACAAACATATATATGTACAAATAATCTCTCACAATCTAGAGTGCACAATCTCTATTACAAACATATATATGTACAAATAATCTCTCACAATCTAGAGTACACAATCTCTATTACAAACATATATATGTACAAATAATCTCTCACAATCTAGAGTACACAATCTCTATTACAAACATATATATGTACAAATAATCTCTCACAATCTAGAGTACACAATCTCTATTACAAACATATATTTGTACAAATAATCTCTCACAATCTAGAGTACACAATCTCTATTACAAACATATATATGTACAAATAATCTCTCACAATCTAGAGTACACAATCTCTATTACAAACATATATATGTACAAATAATCTCTCACAATCTAGAGTACACAATCTCTATTACAAACATATATATGTACAAATAATCTCTCACAATCCAGAATACTCAATCTCTATTACAAACATATATATGTACAAATAATCTCTCACAATCTAAAATACACAGTCTCTATTACAAACATATATATGTACAAATAATCTCTCACAATCTAAAATACACAATCTCTATTACAAACATATATATGTACAAATAATCTCTCACAATCTAGAGTGCACAATCTCTATTACAAACATATATATGTACAAATAATCTCTCACAATCTAGAGTACACAATCTCTATTACAAACATATATATGTACAAATAATCTCTCACAATCTAGAGTACACAATCTCTATTACAAACATATATATGTACAAATAATCTCTCACAATCTAGAGTACACAATCTCTATTACAAACATATATTTGTACAAATAATCTCTCACAATCTAGAGTACACAATCTCTATTACAAACATATATATGTACAAATAATCTCTCACAATCTAGAGTACACAATCTCCATTACAAACATATATCGCACACCCAATTCAGCAACGTGACAACTCAAAAATCTTAGTTTTGAGAAAAACGAGTTTAAAGTTTTTAGTAACTTTAAAAGTATCTCAAGGAAAGAGTAAACAATTAAAGACTAATTTGACCAGTCAAAATTGTAGTGCGGTTATCCGCTGATGATACTGACACCATATTTATACTTCCGCTTGTTAAAAATGGTCCATTTTCACGTTTTTGCAAAAACGTTTTGAATTGTCACTCTATCCATTTAACTTTCTCATGCATTTTTTTGCAATGTAACAGTACTTCACCTCCTTTTATTAAAGGAATGTACTTGACAACTTCATACTACAGGCAATTACATCACATATTAAGTTATCCAATTGTATTTAAATAAATTATTTTCTATGGTAACCTTGTTTGTAGGTAAAATAAAGTTTTGTTTTCTCACGAGCTTAAGCTATAATTACAATTTGCAATCTCGGGCTTTAGTACATTATAATAAGGAAACCCCGGGATAGTGAATTGTAACAATTAAATCATTTTATATTTGGCAGAATTATGACAAGTCTATTTAATAACAATAATTAAAAGACAAAAAATAGGAAAGTTATCAAATACAGGAAAGAAATTGTTATTTATTTAAAAATTATGTAGACTACTAATCTTCTTCCAATTCGCTTGACGAACTCTTCCTCTTTCCTTTTATCACCTTAGTGTTACAATTATTACATGATAAACGGTTATTGCTATTATGCTCTATTGTTTTGGTTCTTTTGGAAGTGGTTTTCAGTAGAAATTGAATTCTCATCATCTGAAGATGAATGAGAATTATCACATTCCGAATCGGAATCATCTATTTGGTTATTCGGTTTACAATGTAGTAAACAAAAGATGTAGTAGTCAGTTGATTCTGAAAATTCAACATTGTTTAAAAATTATTGCTGCCTTATCAGTAGTACTGTTAAGCATTGCTACGTCATCAGTAGTGCTGTCAAGTATTGCTACTTCATCAGTAGTACTATTAAGTTTTGGCACTGGAACAGTAGCACTTAGCAATGATAAGTATTTTTTACTTTTTTTTATTTGAAGTAGATAATATCGTCTATATTCTTTAAAACTCTCTTGGAGAGGAGTATTAATAAAATTGCTTTTTCTAAGAATTAAATGCTTTTCAGTAATTTTATATAAAATTACTTTCAGACTCAAAACTATTTTGTAGCCAATGTCATTAGTCATTACCCATTGCCAATATAAATATAAATATTGTTGGTACTTGTTTTGCATTTTCTTTTTATTTTATATTTTAGGATTTTAACCTTTATATCTAATTCAGTATAATGCTTGTCCTCCATGACTATTTTCACAATTTTCAATCCTTTCCCGCTCTACTTAGGTATTCCTATCGCTGTTCATATATAACTCAGAAAAATAATATAACGTATGGTTACTTAAGTTAAGAAATTACATAAAACAAACCCTCAGCCTTCTGGCCATTATTTTTATCCGCGGTTGTTTTCATGGGTTATAGATAAACATACATTGTTTAGTCAAGAGTTATAATAATGAAATGGTATAAATAATTTGATAAATGATCATTTAAACTACAAGTAATTTGATAAATTCTTATATAATGAAATGACATACATTTGGTTAAGTTAAAAATTCGACAAAAATCACTGTACTGATTATTGATTTATTAGGGTAACTTCCAATAGTACATGTTACAATTCAAAATCCTGATGTAAAGTAACGTAACAATTAAAAATTATACCACGGAGTAGTAAGTAAGGTAATAACTCAAAAATACTAGTATGAGAAGTGATGTTACAATCAAAAACAATAAATGAAATAATAGTTTGCAAAGTGATAACATGAAAAAAACACTATACTGAATTATTGGTTGACAAGGGTATTATAAGTAATAAGCGTTACAACTCAAAATGCAGATGGAAAGTAAAGTGACAATTCAAAATAATAAAATTAAATACTTAGCAAAGTGACAACTAATAAAAAAATCACTATACTGACTTATCAAACTGGTTAGCTGGTCAAAGGCGTTTTGAGACCTCTCGACTTGTTACATTACTGCCTAAATTTATTCGCTCCACACGTCAAAAGTAGCAGAGATACAACTGTTCTCACGTGGTGAATATTAGTACTAGAATAATCACGATACTACCTACTTGTAGCTTTCGATCCGCTCTATCGATCTACGGGGATAACTCAAAAACCGAATTTTTTGAGTTGTCACGTTGCTGAATTGGGTGTGCGATATATGTACAAATAATCTCTCACAATCTAGAGTACACAATCTCTATTACAAACATATATATGTACAAATAATCTCTCACAATCCAGAATACTCAATCTCTATTGCAAACATATATATGTACAAATAATCTCTCACAATCTAAAATACACAATCTCTATTACAAACATATATATGTACAAATTATCTCTCACAATCCAGAATACTCAATCTCTATTACAAACATATATATGTACAAATAATCTCTCACAATCTAAAATACACAGTCTCTATTACAAACATATATATGTACAAATAATCTCTCACAATCTGAAATACACAATCTCTATTACAAACATATATATGTACAAATAATCTCTCACAATCTAGAGTACACAATCTCTATTACAAACATATATATGTACAAATAATCTCTCACAATCTAGAGTACACAATCTCTATTACAAACATATATATGTACAAATAATCTCTCACAATCTAGAGTACACAATGTCTATTGCAAACATATATATGTACAAATAATCTCTCACAATCTAGAGTACACAATCTCTATTACAAACATATATTTGTACAAATAATCTCTCACAATCTAGAGTACACAATCTCTATTACAAACATATATATGTACAAATAATCTCTCACAATCTAGAATACACAATGTCTATTGCAAACATATATATGTACAAATAATCTCTCACAATCTAGAGTACACAATCTCCATTACAAACATATATCGCACACCCAATTCAGCAACGTGACAACTCAAAAATCTTAGTTTTGAGAAAAACGAGTTTAAAGTTTTTAGTAACTTTAAAGTTATCTCTAGGAAAGAGTAAACAATTAAAGACTAATTTGACCAGTCAAAATTGTAGTGCGGTTATCCGCTGATGATACTGACACCATATTTATACTTCCGCTTGTTAAAAATGGTCCATTTTCACGTTTTTGCAAAAACGTTTTGAATTGTCACTCTATCCATTTAACTTTCTCATGCATTTTTTTGCAATGTAACAGTACTTCACCTCCTTTTATTAAAGGAATGTACTTGACAACTTCATACTACAGGCAATTACATCACATATTAAGTTATCCAATTGTATTTAAATAAATTATTTTCTATGGTAACCTTGTTTGTAGGTAAAATAAAGTTTTGTTTTCTCACGAGCTTAAGCTATAATTACAATTTGCAATCTCGGGCTTTAGTACATTATAATAAGGAAACCCCGGGATAGTGAATTGTAACAATTAAATCATTTTATATTTGGCAGAATTATGACAAGTCTATTTAATAACAATAATTAAAAGACAAAAAATAGGAAAGTTATCAAATACAGGAAAGAAATTGTTATTTATTTAAAAATTATGTAGACTACTAATCTTCTTCCAATTCGCTTGACGAACTCTTCCTCTTTCCTTTTATCACCTTAGTGTTACAATTATTACATGATAAACGGTTATTGCTATTATGCTCTATTGTTTTGGTTCTTTTGGAAGTGGTTTTCAGTAGAAATTGAATTCTCATCATCTGAAGATGAATGAGAATTATCACATTCCGAATCGGAATCATCTATTTGGTTATTCGGTTTACAATGTAGTAAACAAAAGATGTAGTAGTCAGTTGATTCTGAAAATTCAACATTGTTTAAAAATTATTGCTGCCTTATCAGTAGTACTGTTAAGCATTGCTACGTCATCAGTAGTGCTGTCAAGTATTGCTACTTCATCAGTAGTACTATTAAGTTTTGGCACTGGAACAGTAGCACTTAGCAATGATAAGTATTTTTTACTTTTTTTTATTTGAAGTAGATAATATCGTCTATATTCTTTAAAACTCTCTTGGAGAGGAGTATTAATAAAATTGCTTTTTCTAAGAATTAAATGCTTTTCAGTAATTTTATATAAAATTACTTTCAGACTCAAAACTATTTTGTAGCCAATGTCATTAGTCATTACCCATTGCCAATATAAATATAAATATTGTTGGTACTTGTTTTGCATTTTCTTTTTATTTTATATTTTAGGATTTTAACCTTTATATCTAATTCAGTATAATGCTTGTCCTCCATGACTATTTTCACAATTTTCAATCCTTTCCCGCTCTACTTAGGTATTCCTATCGCTGTTCATATATAACTCAGAAAAATAATATAACGTATGGTTACTTAAGTTAAGAAATTACATAAAACAAACCCTCAGCCTTCTGGCCATTATTTTTATCCGCGGTTGTTTTCATGGGTTATAGATAAACATACATTGTTTAGTCAAGAGTTATAATAATGAAATGGTATAAATAATTTGATAAATGATCATTTAAACTACAAGTAATTTGATAAATTCTTATATAATGAAATGACATACATTTGGTTAAGTTAAAAATTCGACAAAAATCACTGTACTGATTATTGATTTATTAGGGTAACTTCCAATAGTACATGTTACAATTCAAAATCCTGATGTAAAGTAACGTAACAATTAAAAATTATACCACGGAGTAGTAAGTAAGGTAATAACTCAAAAATACTAGTATGAGAAGTGATGTTACAATCAAAAACAATAAATGAAATAATAGTTTGCAAAGTGATAACATGAAAAAAACACTATACTGAATTATTGGTTGACAAGGGTATTATAAGTAATAAGCGTTACAACTCAAAATGCAGATGGAAAGTAAAGTGACAATTCAAAATAATAAAATTAAATACTTAGCAAAGTGACAACTAATAAAAAAATCACTATACTGACTTATCAAACTGGTTAGCTGGTCAAAGGCGTTTTGAGACCTCTCGACTTGTTACATTACTGCCTAAATTTATTCGCTCCACACGTCAAAAGTAGCAGAGATACAACTGTTCTCACGTGGTGAATATTAGTACTAGAATAATCACGATACTACCTACTTGTAGCTTTCGATCCGCTCTATCGATCTACGGGGATAACTCAAAAACCGAATTTTTTGAGTTGTCACGTTGCTGAATTGGGTGTGCGATATATGTACAAATAATCTCTCACAATCTAGAGTACACAATCTCTATTACAAACATATATATGTACAAATAATCTCTCACAATCCAGAATACTCAATCTCTATTGCAAACATATATATGTACAAATAATCTCTCACAATCTAAAATACACAATCTCTATTACAAACATATATATGTACAAATTATCTCTCACAATCCAGAATACTCAATCTCTATTACAAACATATATATGTACAAATAATCTCTCACAATCTAAAATACACAGTCTCTATTACAAACATATATATGTACAAATAATCTCTCACAATCTGAAATACACAATCTCTATTACAAACATATATATGTACAAATAATCTCTCACAATCTAGAGTACACAATCTCTATTACAAACATATATATGTACAAATAATCTCTCACAATCTAGAGTACACAATCTCTATTACAAACATATATATGTACAAATAATCTCTCACAATCTAGAGTACACAATGTCTATTGCAAACATATATATGTACAAATAATCTCTCACAATCTAGAGTACACAATCTCTATTACAAACATATATTTGTACAAATAATCTCTCACAATCTAGAGTACACAATCTCTATTACAAACATATATATGTACAAATAATCTCTCACAATCTAGAATACACAATGTCTATTGCAAACATATATATGTACAAATAATCTCTCACAATCTAGAGTACACAATCTCTATTACAAACATATATATGTACAAATAATCTCTCACAATCTAGAATACACAATGTCTATTGCAAACATATATATGTACAAATAATCTCTCACAATCTAGAGTACACAATCTCAATTACAAACATACATATGTCCAAATAATCTCTCACAATCTAGAGTACACAATCTCTATTACAAACATATATATGTACAAATAATCTCTCACAATCTAGAATACACAATGTCTATTGCAAACATATATATGTACAAATAATCTCTCACAATCTAGAGTACACAATCTCTATTACAAACATATATATGTACAAATAATCTCTCACAATCTAGAGTACACAATCTCTATTACAAACATATATATGTACAAATAATCTCTCACAATCTAGAATACACAATGTCTATTGCAAACATATATATGTACAAATAATCTCTCACAATCTAGAGTACACAATCTCTATTACAAACATATATATGTACAAATAATCTCTCACAATCTAGAGTACACAATCTCTATTACAAACATATATATGTACAAATAATCTCTCACAATCTAGAATACACAATGTCTATTACAAACATATATTTGTACAAATAATCTCTCACAATCTAGAGTACACAATCTCTATTACAAACATATATATGTACAAATAATCTCTCACAATCTAGAGTACACAATCTCTATTACAAACATATATATGTACAAATAATCTCTCACAATCTAGAATACACAATGTCTATTACAAACATATATTTGTACAAATAATCTCTCACAATCTAGAGTACACAATCTCTATTACAAACATATATATGTACAAATTATCTCTCACAATCTAGAGTACACAATCTCTATTACAAACATATATATGTACAAATAATCTCTCACAATCTAGAATACACAATGTCTATTACAAACATATATTTGTACAAATAATCTCTCACAATCTAGAGTACACAATGTCTATTGCAAACATATATATGTACAAATAATCTCTCACAATCTAGAGTACACAATCTCTATTACAAACATATATATGTACAAATAGTCTCTCACAATCTAGAGTACACAATCTCTATTACAAACATATATATGTACAAATAATCTCTCACAATCTAGAGTACACAATCTCTATTACAAACATATATATGTACAAATTATCTCTCACAATCTAGAGTACACAATCTCTTTTACAAACATATATAGGAATAAATAATCTCTCACAATCTAGAATACACAATCTCTATTACAAACATATATATGTACAAATAATCTCTTTGAATTCAGAAATATTTAAAATAATCTTTACAATCCAGAATACACAGTCTCTACTACAAACATATATATGTACAAATAATCTCTCATAATCCACAATAAATGTATGTAGTCCATTTAAATACGAATTTAATGATATAATCCGTTTTCCCGGGAAAAATCTAGTTCCTGAGAAAATAGCTTTAATCGACGACGGAGAGAAGCCGAGTTCGATTTCCCGCCGTGGAGAAGTTATTTTTATGGTAAATTTTGATATAATGCTCAATAATAATTAAATGTTACCACGAAAACTAATAAATGGCCCGCATTGCAGTTGGACCTCTTCTGTCAGGTGGCCCCCAAATCAACGACGAGGGGGGCCCAAGTTCTAAATGCAAGAGTTTTTAAAAGCCTTTTTTGAGGGGGGGGGGGGTAGCTTCCCGAAATTTGGAGCTAAAATTTATTTCTTGATTTCGCCTGGGGGTTTTTTAAAACATGTGTATGCCAAATTTCGTCAAATTTAGGCTCCAGACGTCTGCACAGACGACAGACAGACATTTTTTAAAAACCTTTTTTTTTGGCTCAGGGGACCTCAAAAGGGACGCCATCACAACACTTTCTCATTATATGAGAAAGTAAAAAACGGGGAGCCAATGAGAGCTCGAGATTTTGGCGGGTTGTAGGTCAGGCCAACTAGACAAACAAAAATACCAATGGATAACCTTAAAATAACTTCGTAGTGGTTTTATTTTTTTCCTCAAAATAGGTTGGCCAATCTGAGCTAACAGATTTACTAAGTACAACGGCACAAGTATAAAAAGAAGTATTTATTTGAAAGAAAATAAATAAGTTAATTTACTAGTTTTAAAATACAAGAAACCTTAACAATAAAGTAACAAAACTAAACTTAACTTACTTACTTATTTTGTTTTAAAGAATTCCAATTCAGCTTCGATCGTAATATCTAACAAGACGAAACACAGAATGTTAAAATAAAAACTGAGTGAAACGTGATTTAGTCTGAAACTGCGTATAAATTGTACAAGAAGACATAATAAAACTTGAGACGGCGTCATATTCATATTGTGGCGCTGCTTCTAATTTTACTTAAATTGTAAAAGAAAAGAATCTACACCCAGCTGCCAAGTAAACGCTATTTTTAACATAATAATGTTTCAACTTAAACTGCAACTGCAGGTTCCATTGTTGCACATTTTGTGTAAAAATAAAATTGAAAATTAATTCGAGGAGGAATCGTCCGGGTTTTTTTTTTTCTTTGTTAGTTTGTCAATTGAATATGTGGGACTGAATCCTTAATTTATTATTACATAATCTTAAATTAATAATTAATTTATATTTTAAAAATATCGAAAGATCTTTTTTATCTAATCAAATATAATATAATGATTTTGAGAATTTTAGTACATCATGTTAATGATGTTACTTTAAAAACGAAGATTCTTGTAACAAGTCAAATACGCATGCGTATACAAATAAAAAAAATATAATGTTACTAGTACTTCAACTCATCCATGCAACCTCATCCATGCGGTATAGTATTTTATCTACGATTCTTACGAAATATAAACATTGTATCTCTGTTTAGATGGGTAGAAAGTGATTCTTTACGTACTTGTATTCATAGCGCATGCGCGTCTCATAATTCTGAAGAATTCCTCTTCTTTATCACCCTAGGGCGGTAAAGAAGAAGAATTTTTCTACTTTACGCACAATTAGCGAGTTTGTTTACATTTAACAAAACTAATTTGATGTTTGTTTAATAAAAGTAACTGTTTATATCGCTGTCGCTCGGGTGCAAACTCCACACTCGCATGCAAAATGCTACTTTCCCCACTAGACGGTGTAATGTACTATTTCGTATATTACTGATTTCCATGTTGCAAAATCATTTTATAATAAAATGATGGAAGTTCTTTCATGTGGTAATAATGGTTTAAATCTATATTATTTCGTTATTGTTATTGACATTGCAAGAAGAATAATAATGATTCGTTCGAATTTTGGTGTTCAAATTCAAACAACAGTCAATGCATTTATATTGAAAAGTTCTTAAATATTGATTTTATACCACTCTGGCTATAATTTAAGGACCCATAGTACACTAGACGGGTAGGACGAACCACTTTTATTATAACCTAGCAATTGGGCCTTATTTTAGGCCCTTTTTAGTAGCCCGCAGAGGCAGAGTTGCAGCCACTTCACACATCATACCTCTGCACATTGTACCACCGAAGCGAGTATGATGTGATCATAAGTGAGCCATATAAATCAGAGTATCACGGCGAGGGATCGAACCCACGACCTCGAATCACCCTTGATTCTTTGATGGCCAAGCAAACATGGTAATATAGTATAGTAGACATTGCTATATAAAGTACTTTAATCCATACGGCAACGCGGACTCCCTTTAACAACATTTTAACTAAATCGGTCAAATTTTACTCAATTTATCGTAGAAAACGAGAGTGACAGACAAATACACAGAGAGCATATTTTGTTAGATTTTATAAGCTCGCTACGTTCGCTTTAATCATTAACATTACTAATCAATAGTTTTTTGAAGTTGCCCCTATTTATTCAACCTTTTATTGGGTTATTTAGGGTAGGTTATTCCTTTAAGTTAACAGTTAACTCATCTGGTTTTTGTGTTACTGGCTATATTTTACCCCCCCCCCCCCGGACCCATCATCATCACTTAAAAATACGCGTGGTGTCGTGGGACACCTGGTAGGAACGAAGTTCCTTACGCTATTTATTAAATATAAATGATAAAATCACACTGCTAAGTATACCATGCTGACTACTTATACATGACGGAGTTAGAAAAGAGACAAAAATAAAACTAACTATTTGTACTTAGCCGAGTTAAGGCAAAATTAAAAGAAAAACATTTTCTAACATTGAAGCGAGCGTCTTGCAATAAATATGTATTTAACATCCAGAAAAAAATTATTCATGATGAGTTTATAGTTAAAGCAGATGGTTGTAGTGAGGGAACAGGACTGTTCCCTCAGTCTCCGCCTGCCAGACTCCATTTAAAATTTATAATAATATATATCACTTCACTACACAATGCTTGTATGAACGTCTGCTTGTATCAGGTTTAAATTTTACATGCCTGTTTCAATTGTACTTTAGACGATGAGTGTGAAGTTTTATTAAAATCGTTACGTTAAAACGTAAGATATCGGTAAAAACGTTGTTTTCTCTATACTAAACGTTTCAGCTATCTTTAACACTTCACAACGGTGTCGGTGTGGGTTTTACAAAAAAAAAAAAAAAAATTTTGTTCAAAATTGGGGTAATAGATGTGCGATGAAACTTAAAAAGCAAATAAATTTGACGCCATTTTTTTATTTTATTTTATTTTTTTTTGGTTTTTGTATTCTTCACGATAGTTGTTTCTATGTGCAAAATTTGGGGAAGATTAAATGACGGGAAGTGTTTCAAAATTGGGGAACGGAAATGTGCGATGAAACTTACAAAGCAAAGTAATAGTAAGACCAGTAATAATAAAAATATATATTTTTTTAAAACAATATCTAAAAAAGTTGTTTTTCTCATTGAATAGATCCTATTCAATCCTAAAATTCCAATTTTACATTTGAAGCTCACTTGCGCGTGAACGCTTGGTCGGATAACGTTGTCCAACGAATTCGTACTGGGTTCTACGAATGTGTACCAAATTTCAACTAAATCGGTCACCTTATACTCAAAAGTTATCGTCATCGGTCGATTTCGTGAGGGTCGGTTTGTGACTGGTTTTTTTTCGGATTCACTCCTGGGCTACAGACGCTAACGGGCACATAAGGAACTTCGTTCCAATAAATTTTGTAAAAAGTTATGCAACATGTATTAACATCTTCTTATGACTACATATGGACTAACATCTTCTTATGACTACATATGGACTAACATCTTCTTATGACTACATATGGACTAACATCTTCTTATGACTACATATGGACTAACATCTTCTTATGACTACATATGGACTAACATCTTCTTATGACTACTTATGGACTAACATCTTCTTATGACTACATATGGAAAAAATGCATAATGTTTTTTTTTATTAATTTCGAAGTTTAAAGATGTAATTGTTGTTATTCATAAAACAAATTATAAAATTATTCTAAATAATGTTATAGGCATGATTATTGTTTATGTTTATGTGTCGGTGGGAGACGAAATATAGCCAACAAAAATCAAATGTGTTAAATTATATGTGTTAAATAACTCAACAAAGCAAGAAAAGGTTAATAATATATTTAATTAGTTAAAAAATAATTTATCTCCAGTAGGGGAAAAAAGTTATGATTTTGAATTAGTTGAGAGGGACAAAAACAGGTCTTTTCATCCCTAACTCAAAAAGTAGTGAGAAAAAGTAAAAGTAGGGCGAAAAAGTAAAGTAGGGCAAAAAAGTAAAGATTGCCACTTAATTATTTTATAAATAGTAGAAAATGTATGGCAAATGTAATGAATTTGTTTGACCATGTTTAGCATTGATTCATTGTTTATAACCTGAATCTAAATAACCTTCAATTTGAGTTTAATTCCAATTCTTATTTGATTTTAATATTGAATCTCTTATATCTGCTATTAAAAGTTCTAATAATTATTGTTATTTATTAAAATAATAAATAAAAACTGTGCAATGGACGAAAATGTGTATTTTCTTCCTACTGGAGATAAAATATTGTATGTACCTCGTGAGTAAAGTGCCATTATTCCCCTCGCGATAATTATCTCCCTCGGCTGCGCCTCGGGAATTAAAGAGTCTAATTCCCTCGGCTTCGCCTCGGGATTTAGGGACCATGGTTCCTTCGGCTTCGCCTCAAGAACCAACTTTTTCGCTCAGGGAATAATGGCTTACTTTACTCCCTAGGTGCATAAATAACTATTGTTTATTAATAAATAAAAATATCCATAAATGATAAATAAAGATGATTTATTTTAATAAGTAATAATATAAATAAATGTAAACCATTAATAATCACAATTCTATAATTATTATAAAGCATAAATCAACTCTTTAATAAATTACTTTAATTAAACTCAAATTAAACTCTTTAATTTAACAATTTTATCAAAATATAGCTATACATGATTATACAATTTGAACCTGAACCAGTCTACTTTCTGATCAGGAAGAGAACTTTTACTATTTATCTTAACTAAATGTGTTTCATTCTAATTTAAAGTTGTTGTGTTTACATGAACATTGGATTTGGGTAAGGGTAAAGTAATAATATAGAATACACAAGTTGTTGCCCTGGAGCGTTTTCTTTAGTTTGTTGTATTTAGTTTACATGTTGTCCACCAGGCAGCAGTGCATCTCTATGGGGGCTACTTTTTTACACAACTACATTACAAACTTTAACTTTTTTTTAAATTTTTTTAACTTAATAATTATTATTTCATTTATATTTGGAGTAATTTTAATAAACACTCAATATTTATTATTAATAGAATATTTGATCGAAAAAATAGCCCCCAAACTGGTAGGCCTGCACTCTAGGGGAGAAAAACCGTGACTTTTTTCCAACCAAAGAATTCAAACGTCAAACATTGCCTGTGCGGCAACTTGTCTATTCTAAATAACTTTAGTTAAGGGTTTATGGACCAAGAGTGGGGGACGAGTGGGGGAGTGGGGAATGATGATCTTGAAGGTTGCTTGCTTAATGCTAATTGGAGGAGGGTTGGGCATTATGATCGTGAGACTGATGTTTGATCGGGGGCCTGTTGTCAGTGTGAGACTCCTTACAAGGCTTTTCATCGTAGAGATTGATCTTTGTCGTTGTCATGGTCCAGATCAATGGAAGGTCAGTATTGATCTCGACTTTATTATCTTCAGTGAACTGATTTGAACTGCTGACTAAGCCGTCAAATTGTATCGACTGGTTCTCTGCAACAAAATAAATAAATCATAACAATAAATTAATAATAAATAATAATTTATACTAGCCTTCCCTAAGTCTAAAGATTAAATGATATGCCTAAATAGTTTTATTCTGACATTTTCATGTCTTGACTTTGGCACATAAACTTGAAAAGCGTTACAAAAAAACGACACCAAAAAGCGTTACACACGTAACAGAAGGTTAGGAAGAGTCAGGGGCAAGGAGGTAGTACGTATTGGTTGTAGAGGGAGCCTTCCCTCCGCAGGCTCTCCATCGTAGAGGCTACACCTAAGGACTACACCTTCACCTTGCGCGTAACTGGCTCTGCGCCCCGACTACCGCTATCGCTTCTCGCAACCGCTCCAGCAGTCGCTCGCTCGCCCCTACTGCGCTACTACTTAGTTTGGAGTCTATTTTTATTTTACTACGTTTTTATTAGCTTGCTTTCTTGTTTGTTTGTTTGTCCGGTACAAATCTGGCAATCGATTTCTTACTAACTTCCCGAATAGCTAGACATTTGAAACTTTCAGCATAGCTCAGAACACGATGACAATGCATTATTTTAATACTTTTAGCCATCTTTCAGCAGAATTTAGTTGGTTTTCAGCAAATTTTGCTGTATGAAAAGTTAGTTCGGAAAAAATCCGCAAGTTATTTTATTTGTTTAGCCATGTCCCATATTTACGCAATCTTCATTTTGACGGGTTTCAAATTTGTGATTTTTATAAATAAGAGATAAACATTGAATGACAGCAAAACAGGAAATATATCGATTATATTTTTTATATTATTTCAAATATATCGATGGCACGGTTTAAGTTCGGTGTTGGGGAGATCCGTTGAACAATGATTTATCCTTTTATAGGTTTAAGATCAGCTCTCTAGATGGTTGTCATTTTAATGTGAAGTAAATAAATTCGGAACTATTTTATTTTTTTCACTAACATTATATATTATATAACAATAACAATTATATTATCAACATTATATACGATTCAACAGAAAATTTAAAAACGTAGTAAATAAAAAATGCCTTTTTATCTTGAAATTATATACATATGAGGATGGAGAGAGGCCGGGTTCGATTCCCTGCCGTGGGGAGTTATTTTTATGATAAATTTTGACGAAATGTTCGATAATAATTAAATTTTGCTACGAAAACATGAAATCTAATAAATGTAAAACACTGGGCTAAGTAATAAAGATCTCGTATTTGAGAAAGTTTGTCTGAGTTGTCTCGGACCGATTTGTTTTACTTGAGTTCCAATATCACAGAATTAGAGGTGGTTAGAGGTGGTTAGAGGTGGTTAGAGGTGGTTAGAGGTGGTTAGAGGTGGTTAGATATTGAGTTGCAATATCACAGAATTATTAATGTTTCTAGATGTAACACTGGGATTGAGTCAAGCTAAGTTTTACGAACTTTGACACACCGAGCTCAAAAAGTTCGCCACCGAACGTTAATAACCTGGTGTTAATAATAATTATTATAATTAATAATATTCACTAGGCATTTTTATCAACTACAGGGTGTGGCAGGGAAACTTGCTGATTTGAAAAGTCAATAAAAGAAAAAGTATATTATGTTACTAGGCTGTGAACAGTGCCGGAACTAGCCGTGTGCATGGGGTCGGCCGCACACGGGCCTCGGGGTAAGGGGGGCCTCACTTCCGCTCGGCCAGTTATAAAAAAAAAAAAATAATAAAAATTAAATGAATAAAAAATAAAGAATAATTTTATTAAAAAACTGTTAATGTTTTGTATTATTATGCATATGTTTCATCAAAATGTAACTATCTTTAGTAAGTTTTTAAATTAATTATAAATTTTTAACTTGTAAAATATGCCTACTCAGGGGCTACCTAACATGATCCACTCAATATCTCCGGAATCTACTGCAGGAAGAAAGACGCGGTTTGCTGGGTTCTATGTTAACTTAAAATGGCTTACAGAAAAAATGCTAAGCACTTTGAGCGCTAAAATGCTCTGCAGCAGTACTTAAAATATGAAAAAGTTAATAGAAGACATATTTTTAAGGCTAAAGTTAGAGTCTATGGCTTAAAATAAGAACTTTTTACTTTTGGCATTTTTTCTCCAAGAATTTAAGTTTCAAAATATGAGTATTCAACTCAAGTCTAACCACTAAAATAATGGATCTAATAAAAAAAATGTAAAGTAAAGAGTTCTTATTTTGAGCCATAAACTCGAAATCCATTCTTTTGTATTAATTACAAGGGCTCTTTTTTACTTTAGCACCCCCTTGGTTCTAAACAGTAGTCTGCCCTACAAAAGTCAAAAAGGTTTGTGTGTTTGTCTCCCCAAGACATTGAGACTTCTGGGGAAGTTCTGTATTTAATATTCCTTTATCTTAATAATTGATTAGACTAAGGGATATGATCACAATTATAAACACATGTGTGATATTCCTTTGTCCCAAGGTACATTAGAATAAATATCCCTTCGTCTTAATAGTAATTTAGACTAAGAATATATGCAACTCTGTATAATGTTCCTCTGTCTAAATAACTATTAACATAAAGGGATATAGGGTTATGCTAATGTAAAAAAAGTACCATTTAGAGCAACATTTTTCCTCATTTTCGTAACTTTTTGGCTCTTTTTACTTTCCATATAAAGAGAAAGTATTGTATTGTCGCGAAAATTCGATTTTGATGGATTTACACGTTTTGAGGTCCCCTGGGTCCAAAAAAGTAGTTTTTAAAAAATTTCTGTCGCCTGTCTGTCAGACATCTGGAGCCTCAGAAAAATCATACCCCGAGGAGAAATTAATTTCACCTTCAAATTTGGGGGCGCTAATCCTTAAAAACTATGAAAAAAGTGAAAAAAAGTATTTCTCGAAAACGATTCCGACGATTTTGATTAAAATATTCTAAAATGTAGTCCATTTAAATACGAATTCAATTTATACTTTTTATACTTTTTTTTATCATAAAATAATGTTTTTTGTTGCAATTTATTACAAATCTTATGTGTATCATGAAAAATGAGGCGACAAAAATATTTGGTCATCTTGGAGGGGGGGGGGGGGGGGGGGGGGGCATAAAAAAAAATCTTGCACACGGGCCTCAGCAGGTCTAGTTCCGTCTCTGGCTGTGAAGTGAGTTTTTTAAAGAAAAAACACTTCACAGTCGCGTAGCATATGCAATTTTTTCCGAGGTAGCAGACAATGAAAAAACATTAAATAATAATCACTAATCAATATATAATAATAACAAATATTAGTACATACTTAAGACTTAAAATAAGAAACCTTAAAAAGAGGTTACACTATAAGAAAAGATAAATAAAACGCATTGACATCTAGCGGATTTTAATCGTACTACAAGCATTTCTACAAAGACTGCAGCGGTACTAACGGAAGTTTTGACAACTACCCGCCGGAAAATAAAAATCTTTTAGTTCCTAGGACGTAAAAGATTATTTCTTTACAGCTAGGAGTAATGAAAAGATTTTTAAGTCCACGTAATGAAAAAATGGATTTTAGCTATATTTTTTAGGCTCTAAAGTTACTATTTCACAGCCTACCACGGAAAAAAGTATATTATGTTACTATGCTGTGAAGTGAGTTTTTTCTTTACCGCGGCAATTACATTTACTGACGAGCGAAGCGAGCCAATAAAAACAGAAATTTAAATCATCAAGTTTCCCTGCTGCACCCTGTATATTTACTTGGATGATATACTATAAGCTGAGAATGATAGAATGAGTACTTACTAAGGTTCCATCTAAGTCCAGTTGTAGACGTGTTTGTTGGTGAATGTCCGTAAGGAAGTATTCCACAAGGGAACTTCTTGATCCATTCAGGTACTTGAATGGTACTCGCACCCTGTGGTAGGAGCCAGGTGATGTAGGTATGTGTTAGCAGGTAAATGTCGATATCTCGTCCAAATATGTCCTTGGCTCTACTGAGAGTATTCAGATTAGCAAACGTGTGATCCAAACGACCATCAGGTTCTACAATAACTATAATTGAACTAACCTGCAAACAAACAAAAACAAAATTATTTTATCTCCAGTAAGGAGAAAAAGTTATGATTTTGAATTAGTTTAGAGGGACTAAAACAGGTCTTTTCATCCCTGAACTCAAAAAGTAGAGAGAAAAAGTAAAAGTAGGGCGAAAAAGTAAAGTAGGGCAAAAAAGTAAAGATTGCAACTTAATTATTTTATAAATAGTAGAAAATTAATTGATAATGTAATGAAGTTGTTGAAATCAGGTTGGCGGCACTGTGCTTTTTTGACCATGTTTATCTTTGTTTATAACATGCATCTACATAACCTTCCATTTGAGTTTAATTCCAATTCTTATTTGTTTTTAATATTGAATCTCTTATATCTGCTAATGAAAGTTCTAATAATTATTGTTATTTATTAAAATAATAAATAAAAACTGTGCAATGGACGAAAATGTGTATTTTCTTCCTAGCGGAGATAAAATATTGTATGTACCTCGGGAGTAAAGTGTTATAATTACCCTCGTGATTATTATTTTCCTCGGCTGCGCCTCGGAAGCTACTTAGCGTTATTCCCTCGGCTTCACCTTGGGATTTAGGGACGTTCATTCGCCTTCGCCTCAAGAACCAATTTATTCACTCGGGAATAATGGCTTACTTTACTCCCTAGGTGCATAAATAACTATTTTTAACTGAAATGTATATCTTATTAGCCAATTTAGGATTTTTAGTTTTGTTTGTTTTTTGTTTAAATGTCCAAATCTTTCTTTCAACTGTGCACTGGATGCAGATGCGTTTGTCAATGATGTCGAAGAACTGTTTAAAAATACGCAACCCGATATATTGGCTGAAGCAAAATGAAGTGAAAGCAAATTTATTACCAAATAAATAACAAAAAAAGAAATAATAATAATAAAGCTTACGACAGTTTTAAGAAGTGCTTACGATAATACCTTAAAGTTTTATTAACATATGTGTAGTTTGCTAAATGTATATTTCAATTTATGTATTTTGTTTTTAATTTAATGTATAATTATGCTATCTTTATAAAAGTACAGTAACGCCAGTTTGTTTATTATAAATATAACTTATGCATGTTTATGTATTTTCTCCCTACTGGAGATAAAAAATTGTATGTACCTCGGTAATGAAGTGGTTTAATTCCCCACGCGATAATTATCTCTTAGAGTTATTATCTACTTATTATACAATGCGGTCTATCTACGTCTCAGATTGATCTTCGATGTCTAGGCTGGATTACTGGGCCATTTTGATGAAATTTGGCGTAGACAAATCATAGCCCGAGACGAAATCGAGATATGAATTTTAGGGCAAATTTGGGGGCGCTACCCCCTAAAAATTCTAAAACAAAACATTTTCCCGACGATTTTGATTAACAAATTCTAAAATGTAGTCCATTTAAATACGAATCTAATGATACATGCTGTTTTCCCCGTGAAAAATCTATTTTCTGAGAAAATAACTTTAGGACGCCGAGGAGAAGTTATTTTTATGATAAATTTTAATTTAATGTTTAATAATAATTAAATGTTCCTATGAAACTACTTTTGTATAGTTTCATATACAAAACTACTAATAAAAAATTAAAAATAACTAAGTAATTAATCATAACTAATTATTGTAAAGCTGCATCAATACAATATGATTATAAGAACTCTCTCTTCACTGCACAGAACTTTATTTTCTCTAGTGGAAAGATAACCTTAGATGCGCTAATATATTAAATTTGTACTTGTAATAGTATATTATGTTACAAGGCTGTGAAGTGAGTTTTTTCTTTACCGCGGTAATTACATTTACTGTCGAGCGAAGCGAGACAGTAAATATTGCCAAGGTAAAGAAAAAACACTTCAAAGTCGCGTAGCATATCGCTAGTATACCTGCAAAACCTCGTAAGTCCGATTTTTGGGATTTTTTTTTTATTTCATATTTCGATAGATGTAGGTCGACTGCGTCTCCGTGTGAAATATTGTACGTTTTTGTCCACTACGACGCCGTGAAACAGCGATTGAAAAAGCTGGTAAGTCGAGAAGGTTACAAGGAAGGTAGTAAATCCTCGTATGTCTGAAGAAGAAGCACGCCGCTCGCAGGCTACAGCTCAGTTCTGGTTTCAAAATAAGTTAAATGACTTATATTGACAAATTTGTATTTAAAATTATTATATTATCAATTTTTTAAATTAAACTTGCGTTTTTATTAATTATAACAACTATTTATCACGAGTTTTAATGAGGTTTTGCATTTCAGGAGACTTACATGGTTTTATACGATGCATTGTTCTAAGGAAATTCAACTTGCGTGGTTTTGTACCATATGTATATAAACTTACGAGGTTTTAAATTACCTTACGTGTTTTTATCCTGGACTTACGTGGCTTTATTTTCTAGACCGCACGTAGTAAAATAAACATACGAGGTTTTTGACAACTTACCATCTTACATAAATGTTTACTGTTTTGGTTTTTTTTTTGCTTTTTTAAACCTTTACAAACTATTATTATTTACTTGACGCTGCCGATTAAAATATGTCTTAACTTTTTATCAAAGGATAATCGCCCCGAGGGGAAACACCTGTCATAATTGATTCCTTCTTGCTACTTCGATTGTATTATAATTTTTTTAAACCGTTAGAATTTTTTTTAATTTTACATAATCACCTAAACTACAAAACACACATAAGGTTTATACTTTAAATTATAAATTTTCTATCGAACAATGATTATTTTGTGTTTTACAATTCTTTAATTATTAATTGAATATTCCTGGCATTTTTATCACATTCTCAGCATTTTTCTATTTCAATATAATTTTTTCGTACATTTAATGATTATTATTATATCTTTAAAGAATGTAAAAGTTTTTATTAATTGCCTATGAAACATTAGGTAGATGTCTAATAAAATTATATTTTTTTGTTTTTAACTTTCATAATAATATTCACTTGCTGTTGGTTCTAAAAATGGTATTGAATTAAACAATCAAACTACGAATTCTTTTCCGTTGTTTCACTTTAAAATCTGTTCATTATAAGTATTAAATTTTATTTATTTATATTTTTCCTACTTTTTATGTTGGTTTTTTGATTTCTTTAAAGTAAATACACAAAATAGGTAATTAAAAATATATTTATTTTTCTTTGTAAAACCTTGTAACTCAACAAAAGTTCTTGTCTAAATCCTCGTAAGTACAAAATCAGTCCACAAAATCATAATTTAATTATAATTTTAATTATTAGTGTATATAATACCTCCAATGGTAGTAAAACATCATATATATGGGCAACGTGTCATAGAAGTAAAAGATTAAGCACTTATTCAGTTTTTTTGCTCTCCTGTAAAATTTTGGATTTGGTACATACGAGGTTTTGCAGGTATACTAGCGATATGCTATTTTTTCCGAGGTAGCAGACAATGAAAAAACATTAAATATTAATCACTAATCAATATATAATAATAACAAATATTAGTACATACTTAAGACTTAAAAAAAGAAACCTTAAAATGAGGTTACACTATAAGAAAAGATAAATAAAACGCATTGACATCTAGCGGATTTTTATCGTACTAGAAGCATTTCTACAAAGACTGCAGCACTACTAACGGAAGTTTTGACAACTACCCGCCGTAAAGAAAAAATCTTTTAGTGCCTAGGACGTAAAAGATTTTTTCTTTACAGCTAGGAGTAATGAAAAGATTTTTTAAGTCCACGTAATGAAAAAATGGATTTTAGCTATGTTTTTTAGGCTCTAAAGTTACTATTTCACAGCCTACCACGGAAAAAATATTTAATGTATGTAATGTATTATTGTTTTAAAAATTGAATAAAGGTATTCACTATAAAAAAAAATACGTGTTGTGTCGCGGGACACCCGGTAGGAACGAAGTTCCTTACGCTTTTCATTAAATATAAAATCACACTGATAAGTACGTATACATTGCTAACTTCTTATACATGGCGGAGTTAGAAAAGAGACAAAATTGAAAGTAAAGAACTGTTTGTACCTAGCAGAGTTAAGGCAAAATTAAAAGAAAATCATTATTTGTATCATTATAGCAAGCGTCTTACAATAAATATATATTGAATATAAGAAAATAGTTTATTGTTAAAGAGTATGCTTGTTAAACCAAATTTCAACTAACTCGGTCATCTTTTACTCAAGTTATTGTCATCGGTAGATTTCGTGACGGATTTTGCGTGACGGTTATTTTGTGACTGTGATTTTGGTCGTTTTTTTCGGATTCACTCCCGGGCTCCAGAACTTGCCATAAGAAATTCATTTTTTACGATTTTGGTAGTATTCATACTACGGAAAGATTAATTTTTAATTTAAATCAAACTATAATTATTATTAACTACGGGAAACAGACAGAGAAAAATACACTCCAGCGCTGGGATTTGAACCGGAAATATAGAGGCCTGTGGTTCAAATCCCAGCGCTGGAGTGTATTTTTCTCTGTCTGTTTCCCGTAGTTAATAATAATTATAATTTGATTTAACTTGCCATAAGTAACTTCGTTCCAAAAACAAATAAATGGAAAACACTAGACTAAGTAATTATGAACTCTTATATGAGAAAGTTTGTCTGACTTGTCTCGGACTAATTTTTTAATGTTTAGTTCTTGTTAAACATGGACCTTTATCGATGTGAACAGTGCAGTGCATAGATTCAGGAGGAAGAAATGGCTCAAATTTACATTAATATGTGTAATGAGAGTTTTCAGTAAAAGGAAAACGGAAAGGGATGATGGCTGTATACAGGTTTCTACAGGGTTGCCGCTATAATTACTTGAGAAAACTCAATAGCTTTACTCTCTTGTATGCTCGAATATTATCATCTCCTATATTATTTTATTATAGCGGGAATTACTTCTATCTCCAGCCAAGAAACAACCAACACCCTGGACCAGGAGTTCCCAACGGGGTCCAGGTGGACCCCTTGGGGATCTATGCAAATTTAAAAGGGGTCTATAGTATTCCAGGGGTCTATCGGGGGTCGTTTATAAATTTAAAAGTTTTGAACATTGATTATTTCAAGAATTTAAAAGAAAAATTTGCGAATTGTTCTAAAGCGGAAATTAAATCATTTCTTAAGTTTGTAAATGCTGGTGGATTAGAAGCCTCATACAATATTTCTTTGTTAATTGCAAAAGCCGGATATTCACATACCACTGGTGAAAAAATACGTTTGGTGTCGCGGGACACCCGGTAGCAATCAAGTTTCCTTACATTTTTCATTAAATGTAAATTATAAAATCACACTGCTAAGTACGTATACATTGCTAACTACTTATACATGGCGGAGTTAGAAAAGAGACAAAATTAAAAGTAACGAACTGTTTGTACCTGGCAGAGATAAGGCAAAATTAAAAGAAAATCATTATTTGTTTAATTAAAGCAAGCGTCTTACTATAAATATATATTGAATATAAGAAAAAAGTTGATCATGATGAGTTTATAGTGAAAGAGTATGTTTGTTAAAGGAGTTTGGATTGAAATAGGACTGTTTTCTACCTTCCCGGCCAATTAATTTAAAATATTATAAAATATATCTCTTCCCTATACTCTACAGCTTCTGCTTGTATCAGGGTGAAATTTTACATGCTTATATTATATTTATTTACAAAACAAAGTGACATTTTTGACATGTATAACAAAAAATAATCAAAACAAGTCAAGTAACAGGCTTCCTTAATAACACTTTTTCCCGTCTTTTAAAGCATACGTTTTCGCGAGCTTTGCGTGTGAACGCTTGGGCGGATAAAGTTTTCCGAAGAACTCATCCTGGGCATTGGTAAAATGAACATGTGTATCAAATTTCATCTAACTCGGTGAGCTTTTACTCAAGTTATCGTCATCTGTAGATTTCGTGACGGATTTTGCGTGACGGTGATTTTGTGACGGTGATTTTGGTCGCTTTTTTCGGATTCACTCCCGGGCTCCAGAACGTGCCATAAGGAACTTCGTTCCAAAAATAATATCGCCCACCAGCAATAAAAGAGGTAATAAAAACTGTTTTAAAAATTAATCCTGAACCAGTTTTAAGAAGTATTCCGCACAATAATTAGTCCATACAACGTCGTATGGATGAATTGTCAGAATATACTAGAGAATCCTCAATTGTGAATTACAAAAATGTAAATTTTCTGTGCATTCATGAATCCTCTTTTTGTAGAAACAGAATTGTGATGATATACTACTCTGTCCCATAAATACGTATAAAATAATTATAGAGACTTATGTAGGAAGTGAGGAGACTGGATAGTGAGCTCCCCTCCCCCACAACAAGCAAAGCAAGCCTGAGCTAGGTGGAGGGCACCGCAGGTGTCGTCACTCATTCTCTAGAGACTGTTGATCCAACCCCTTTCGAAGTGTCACGTCGGCATGGAAAAAAAAAACACTACAAAAAAAGAACAAAGAAAAACACACGGGTGTTGGTTGTGCGCGAGTTTTTGGCGCGTAGGTTCATTATCGTCACTGACCACCCCCCAAGTGACCTTTTTTTTGTTTCCTAAGTAAAATTTTGCTTCGGGGTACCATTTTGGGGGGCTTGGAGGGCATAAAAGCAGCGACGACGAGGCAGCTAAAGAGCCTTAAAGTAGAATACTTTTAAATATGTTTCCAATAATGGAAACGGCGTTTGGAGTACTTTGAGGGAGACAAAATTGTTTTAAATGATTAAATGTAAAGTAAAAAATGTATGAATTTGTTATACGTATTTTTGGGACAGACTACGTATGTTCGATATTATAGCTCCAGATTAAGAGAAATGACAGAGAATTTCTTTCAGCGAACTGTTACAAATGTACACTACATGTGAACATGATATATTTATTTTGAAAAGTTTTTGAAACTTTACACTGAACTCTTCAAACAATTAAAAGAAGATGTGTATAGTTAGCCAATAGTGACTGTACGATTATATGTAATTTCAGGCCAAATATTTAAAAAATAAATAAAATCAATATAGCACACAATGGCCGCATTAATAATAAGCCGGTAATGTAATATTACACGGCAGTGTAATAAACACTGTATAGTTTAAGTAGTACCCTATTCATGGTGTTTTTTAAAATGCTAAAAAGCTTACTTTGAACTATCCTATGGGTCTGATATTCTCAAAACACATAAACAAACTTCTGATAATAGTACATTACGCGTCGAGTGCGGAAAGTAGCATTTTGCATGCGAGTGTGGAGTTTGCACCCGAGCGACAGCGAGGGAGGTAAAACCACACGAGCAATGCAAAATGCCGTTTTCGCACGAGTTGCGTACCGTACTTTATCTACGATTGTTAGATTTAAATAATAAATACAGAAACAAATAAACTTGCTGTATGTAAGTTCGTATCTCTCTCTTGATAAAGATGGCATTAATTCATTAGTTGTATTTTTTGCCGAATTAATTATTTCTAGAGGATTATTATTCTCCACATTTTCGTCAAAGTCACTTGATTCACTCATTGTTTTTCACTAAAAACTCGATATAAACAGTTAATTTAATAAAAGAACAGCAAATTAGTTTTGTTAAATGTAAACAAACTCACTAATCGTGCGTAAAGCTGAAGAATTCCTCTTCTTTACCGCACTAGCGTGGTAAAGAAGAGGAATTATTCAGAACTATGAGACGCGCATGCGCAATGAATACAATTACGTAAATAATCACTTTCTACGCATCTAAACAAAGATATAATGTTTATATTTCGTATCAATCGTAGATAAAGTATTTTTTTGCCACTGAACCGGACTACAATCATAGAAATACATCGAAAAGACCATAGTTATAAAAAGAACGTATTTTGTCAATAAAAAATAAAATAATATTTTTTTCGAAATTTCCAAAAAGTATTATCTTTACTTTTGGTCGAAGAATGTTCAGGAATTTTTTCAGATGTTTTACACTTCACATAAGCGTGATAGAAGGGGGGGGGGGGGACGTTTCATACCCACTTCAAACTTGCCTATGCTCGCCCTATCAAAGTTATAACCAAAGAATTATATATTTTTGTAATCAGCTCGACGTACCCTTTCATATGATACCCCTCACGGTGTCGAAAAAAAAAAAAATTTAACCCTTCAGTTTTTTTACCCTAATTTTTTTGAAAAATATTTTTTTTAAGTCGCTATATTTTTAACATGTGTGGGTAGGTACAAGACACATACATGCCAAATTTCAAAGTGATCGGACGAAAGGTGTAGCCGTGAGAGCAGGCGACAGGACGGACAGACAGACACACGCAGGAAAATATAAGGGTCCTTGGTTTTGCCTACGGACCTTAAAAATCGAACTATTGTACAATTACAATATCAATATATACCTGAAATCAAGTTTATACCTGTTATCTGAAATCTTATAGAAACCACTTATTCTAATTTCTTGTCCAGGTTCTTAGCAGAACTTGTTATCTTTAAGTGCAATTATTAGTATACTACTAATAAAGCCGCGCATCGTGTTTGCAAACAGGGATGCGTGGCCGGTGTGGACGGTACCGCGCGCACGAACGAATGCTTGTTTGTGTTCGCGGGTGCTCCGGGTAGAGTCGGTACATCAAAGGATGTTTGCTGTTTGTGCGCGTTTGGTGTGGACGCTTTTTGAGCAAACTCCTTGAGCAAACAGCCTATGTTTGGACATGGAAAGCCAAGAAAGATATTTTTTTTTCTTTCGTATTATTTGTGACTAGCATCAAATAACTATGTAATAACTAATAATATATACTAATTAAAGTAATTGAAACTAGAGATGAGTTTATGTAAATCCGCAAGATTTAAAATACCGGATTAAATAGATAAGGTGATATTATATAAGTTAAAAAATGCGTCATACTATTTTTTATTTTAAAATAATTATATTGCTTCAAGCTTATTACTTAAGGTACAGGCCTATGGGCCCGAGCCTCCTATGGGCCCTCATAAGACGAAATATTACATTGATATTTATCTTTTTTCCATCAAAAGAACAGATTTCTATTTGTATAAAATTTTTATATGTTTTGGCGTTTTATTTTTGAAGAAATAATAATCTAAAATCAGGGATGATCGAGGAGACATTTTTTTGACATCCAGACTCTTCGTCTTCTTTTACTATTGCCATGTTTTACTAACACACCAATGATAATAAATAAGCCGGCGCTTTTACCGCGTTTTGATAGAACCATATTACAAAGTTAATGCAAGTGCAATATAGTTTTATTCAGTACTTGATGATGTAGTGTACAAGAAAATAATGAAAAATAACTGGGAACAAGGACAAACGTTTGCAAACACCTGTTTGTCAAGAATGCGCGTCCGGTGTGGACGTCGTGTTTGTGGTTGTTTGCAAACGTTTGCGAACGTTTGCAAACCCTGTTTGCGAACGTTTGCAAACCCTGTTTGCGAATGCGCGTCCGGTGTGGACGCGGCTTAACGTTGTATGCTTTATATTAATGGAAAAATGCAAGGGGGTCGATGAAGGAAAAAGGTTGGGAACCCCTGGGCCTGGACGAACCCATAGATGGGATTTGAAGTGGTTACCTTAACATCTCTTTTGGCCATCTGTGCAAGAGCTTTGTGGAAGTCAGTGAGGTCGTCGTCGATGGTCTGAACGACGTCAACCCCGTGGTCCCTGTACTCCTGGAGAAGTTCAGGCTTTAGGGACCTGAAGTCACCTGACAACAGGTTAGGATAAAGTCCTTCCATCGAGATGTTGTGGTTTCCAGCGTACGTCTTGAGAGTGTGAGATGCTTCATCCACGCATACTCTGTAATCAGCTGATAATATTCATTCATATAAATAATATTCTAACGTTGTAATCAGCTGATAATATACGCTCATAACAATAATATTCTAACACTGTAATCAGCTGATAATAATATCCATTCATATACATATAAATAATATTCTAACACTGTAATCAGCTGATAATATCCACTAATAACAATAATATTCTAACGTTGTAATCAGCCGATAATATACATAATATTCTAACACTGTAATTAGCTGATAATATCCACTAATAACAATAATATTCTAACGTTGTAATCAGCCGATAATATACATTATATTCTAACACTGTAATCAGCTGATAATATCCACTAAAGTAGACTTGGGGCCACTTGAGCCAGACGCTGACGTCAGCAAGACTGGCGCCAAGTGAACTACCCTACCGCAACCCCCCACCCCTTGTCTAGGTCAAGTTCTTGACCTACCTCACCCCCTGACCTACCTCAACCTTGTTGTTGTTTTGATTTTTGGTACCTTCCCCCTCCCCTCCTACTTTTCGTATTTATTATTTTTGAATTTGCCGGGTTACCCCCCCTCTGTGCCCCCCTCTTACGTCACGTGTCGGCCATGCTGGATTCTGAATTTTCGTATTTATTATTTTTGAATTTGCCGGGTTACCCCCCTCTGAGCCCCCCTCTTACGTCACGTGTCGGCCATGCTGGATTCTGAATTTTCGTATTTATTATTTTTGAATTTGCCGGGTTACCCCCCTCCTAGACTACCTAGTACGTCAATTACTTTTATTATTTTCAATTTGAATATAGCGCCCTCGCCTCTGAACCTGGGGCCTGTAAACGTTAAAAATGTATATCTGGGATTTGAACCCCGACTTCCCAGGTGCCGAGCGAACGCTCTATCGACTTAGACATTTGACCGCTTGGAAAACAATGTACAAATGCATCTATAAGAGAGAACAGAGGTCGACATTTTCATACTCTCTTTCTCTTTCCTATACCTTATAAGGAGTAGAGAGAGAGGGAAGTAGAGCGAAGGCAAGGCTAACGGAAACGGCACGTGTTTTTTCCATTGTATTATTTTTTTTGCTGACAAGCTTAGATCTCTCATAATAATTTTATTAAATCAAATAATTTTATTTTTAGTTGTTTATATATATATATATATATATATATATATATATATATATATATATATATATATATATATATATATATATATATAAATGTGTGTGTGTGTATTTTCTTTCTTTGTCACTCTACAGCTCATATTTAATGATAAACTGAAAATTGTTAAAAACAATTTATTATATTATATATAAGTATTTAAGCAACTAACTATATAACACTTACACACATACACTTACACACACACACACACACACACACACACACACACACACAGACACACGTATAACATATCCTTTAGTGTTAGTGTATCTCTTTGTAATTTATCTATCACAAGTTAAAATTATATTATGTTAAAAAATACACAATAAATTTTGTATTTAAATGCATATAGAATAATCTATAGTATGTAAGCATTTTTTATACACAGTTTGTGTAACAAAAGCTAGAGAAAGATATTTAATCGATGATTTTTTACAACTAAGATCAGTTGATTACTGTCTACATAATGACGTACAATGTGTTAGCCGATTTAATTAGTTCCAAATACAATTTGAGAGCCAAGTATTACAAGAATAAATTGTTTAAAAATGATAAAATACGAAATATGCTTGATTTCTATGTACCTTTTATTCAATTATTAGATGTAGGTTTGAAAGGCAAGAAAAATCTCCCAAAGTCAGTTTCAAACGTATCTACTTCTACAGATATTGACGATTCTCAAACAGAAACCCAAAATACTGATCAAACGAAATTTCTGGAGGACAATGAAATTGTGGAATACAATCCAGAAAAATCTGTGCAGGATATAAGTAGCATATATAGGGGACGCTACCTCGCAGGAGGAAGGAGGGGGCGTGGCCTGTGTCGACTTTGACGTTGACCACGCCCCCAATGGCGATTTTGGCCCCGCCCCCGGGGTTGATTTTGTCCAATTGGCGATGTTGGCCCCGCCCCTATGTTGATTTTAGGTCAATTGTGTATTTTGGCCCCGCCCCCAGTTTTGATTTTAGTTTGATTGGCGATTTTGGCCACGCCCCCGAGGCACGCTCGTTGATATTAGCCCTGCCTTGGTGTCGATTTCAACCCTTATTTCCATTGATTTTGGAGACGGTTTCGATTACGAGCTCAATGGCGAGCTCGGTGGGCGATAACGTTCTCCTGATTGGACTTTGGAAAAATGGAGGGGAGGGCTTTAAGAGGAAAAAATGGCGAGGCTGGCTCTAATTAATCCTGTTTGGTTTTGTTATACATAATGTGTTGGGTTTACCACCTGTTCAGTGTCGAAATTGGACACTCCTCTGTGCTTTTATTGGCCCAAGATTTTCGAGCTCAAGGTCGATTTTGCGATTACATATTCAGTTTGACCCTCCCTGATAAATATTAATAGGACATTATTTTTAAATTAAAAATAAATAGCCAACACAATAATTTTTTAATAAAATATTTATTAAATTCTCTAAAATAATAAAAAATTATTTTTTACAATGACTTATAATATGTAAATGGAGGTGCAGATGCCGATCGTACTGCTCTTGTATTTTCTTCAGGTCCATTCTGCATTGAGAGAGTATTTGTTTCAACGTCGCTAAATGAAATTTTGGCCATATTTCCTTGCATTCCTTTGTATTTTAGCAGCATGTTAGGAGCAGCATTGTAGATTGCTATAGCTTCTTCGTCGATTTTGTCAACAAAACGCGGTGGCAGGAATGTATCTACATCTTCTTCATTATAGTTGAATGTTGCAACGAGAGCAGGTCCAAATGGAGCTGTTTTCACCAGTTTTAATGATCGTATAAAATAAGATTTATCCTTGTCAAGGTACTTAAGACGAATGTTTCTTCTAAAAATGTTTCCTTGATTGAGCCTTGCCGAGAGGGACATGTTGTTGTTGTTATGTGATGTTAGTTGGGAGACGAGTCGGTCGAATTTAATATTTCGAGGTAAAGTAGAGGTGGATCGAAGTGAACTTAATCCTTTATGATTGGTCATGGCGATGATTACTCGCCTGTTGGCAAAATGCAACAGATAAGAATCAAGTCAGTCAAATTGTTTATATTTAGCTGTTGTAGCGGTGGGGGTGAAATTATTCCAATCCTACAGGTATAGATTGCGAAGTCCTCTTTGAATCTGGTCAAGCCTTATAGCACAATAACAACAATCGCAGGTGTCAGGTCCACACTTGCAGCTTGGATTGCTCCAAATACAGTTTGCATAGTGCTTGTAAGCTGAGTCTCCAACTCGTTGTTTGCTCTCTTTAGAATATTCTTCGAGTTTTCTCACCTCCTTGTCAATCTTGATAAATGTACTTGCACGAGCGTCGCTGATGTGAATTGATGGGTAGTCCTTTAGATATCGCAAATATAGGGGATCGGACTGTAATGCTTTAAGCTCTTCCATGACTCATTAATGACTGACTGTGATTCCTATTTATCAAATTGTAATAAAGTTTCCATATCGAAATCATCAATGTTTGCTGATATCATTTCAGACTGCACTGGCTCAGGTGTCGAGGCTTTACTAAGAGTAATCAGGTCTAGAGCACGAGTTATTTGCTTAAGTTGATCTAAGATAGACAGGGTTTCGGTAGATGTCAAGGTAATAGATTCAGGCTGACGAGACAACAAAGAGTCTAACCAAGTCGCTCGGTATGAAAAATCGGTCTGAATATTTTTTGTAGACTGATGGACTTTCAAAATGAGTTGACCACCAACAATTGAAAAATCCAAAGACTGTTCACCTGCCTTCCTCTTCTTACAGCTCTCAATACGTCTAATTTGCTCTTTTAATTCTGCTGCTCTCTGCACCACCAAAGACCAATCAGAAATTGTTATAAAAAAATGCTGTTGCCTACCTTCTAAACTGCGGATGAGGATAATCGGCGCACCTTTTCTAGTCAGTCCAACAATAAGACATTTCTTATTCGACTCCAGCAAAAAGGTCCAGGTTAATGTTAAGTGTTCCATGACTTCAAACCAACTGGATGGGTAAGAAAATGGAATAGAGTGTAAATGTCCAGAGTGTGAGGAATTCCGGTTTTATAAAAACAGGTTGCCACTCCTTAAAGACTATCACGAGTTCAATGCATGTATGCAAGTGGTTATTAACCTTCTAGATCTTTCAAGGGTATCCACTCTGTTGACTGTAATCCAAGCCACTTGACTAAAGCCTTTTTATTTTTACGACGAATCACACGTTCGATCAAATAATAACCAGGATATTGAGTTTTCATCAACTCCTCCTCATAAAACTTGCCTGAAATCAGTTGTCCGCTCGAATCTGTCAAATTGTACATAGGTACGTTACGCATAAACACCTGGTTCACCTGAAACTGCTCATTTGTCCAATTGGGCATATAACCCTTGGTAAAAAGGTGTTTGTGCTTGCTGATTCGGACCCAATCTCCAACAGCAAACTTAGGCTTGCGATTGCTTTCTCTCTTATTAAGTCTGTCTAGAATAAGAGCTTCATGTTTCTTGGTAACATCTATAGGTCTCATGTTTATGCTGCGATGTTTACGACGATTGTATGTGTCCACCAAACTGTCAACATGATTAACCCACTTGTAGGCTCCGATAGTGCTAAAGTGTCGCCACATCATCTCTTTGAGAGTGCGGTTAAATCTTTCTATAATAGTTGCCTTAAGAGGGCTGTAAGTGAAATAATGACGCACTTGATTGTTCTTTAACATTGATTGAAAATCAGAGCCCATAAATTCCAATCCTTTGTCTGTTTGTAACAGGGCTGGAGTTAGTCCTGATTCTTTAAATATAGCTGCCATTTTCGCTGCAACCTCTTTACTAGTTTTTCTTTTTAGAGGTTTTGCCCAAGCCCTCTTGGACCCGCAGTCGATAACAGTGAGTAAATAACGAAATCCACGTTCGGGTACTGTCATCTCAACCAAATCTGCCTCCCATTTGTCTGTAAGAACTCCTTTAATTATGACTTGACTTCTAGGAAAGCGTCTTCGAGCTGGTGCATGGATCTCGCGAACAAGTTCTTCCTTAACGGTCATGATTCGCACTGACTACTCTATGACGCCAGCCTCCCGTAACTCTTCCAATATAGATTCGATTTCATTATGGTGTGAATGGTTGCCAGCCTGAGTAGATGCCATCAGTAGTCGCAAACGATTGACCAGTTCGTTGGCATTATCCCAGTAAACATAGTCTATGGGTCGATTGGTAACCACGTTAAAACCACTTCCACTAAACTGAGGATTTACGAGTTTCTTTAGGAGTGTACGATATTTGGTACCAGACGCGTTAAAATCTCTAGTCGCGGAATAGCCTCGGCGAGCTGCATTAGTCCTTAAAATAATATCTTGATAATTTGCCAAATCTTCAGCAGAGTAATCAACTGGTTTGTACTGAAAAAGCAAATTAAAAAGACCTTTGGAGGCTGGGTAAGAGTTATTCTTGATATATACATTGTCATAGTCCATAGTCATTTCACTATCTCCAATCATAATATTTCCCTTGGGTGATACTCTAGGACCGTACACAGTATCCATCTTGTCATCTTTATCTAGAGGTTTGCCTGTAAGTAAATATTGAATAAAGGGTCGACCGTAAACACTGACATCTGCTAAAAGGCTACTTAACTGTTTTTGACCTTTAGGTGAACTAATATATGACTCTAATTGTGTTGGAGTCGATTGACCGCCCGGCGGAGTAGCACCATGGCTCGACGATGATGGAGTTGTCAATGCAAGAGTCTTCACCGGAGTCGATTGTTTCCCAGGAGGAGTAGCGCTATAGGACGTTTTCTGTGGCGGCGAGGGAGTTGGAATTTTTGATGTGAGAACAGAGCTTAGCTTTCTTCGAAAAAAAGGCGATCGTGCTCCTCTTGAACTAGCCGATTCAGTTTTTGCCGATAAAGTTGGCCTCGTCATCACTTGAGTTGACATCAAATCAGGTTCAAATGTAAAGGTCTGCTCGACAGGTGTATCTTCATCAGGTAAAGAAACTTCATCCTCTTCGGTAACACCTTTGTCCTCACCATTCCATTGAGTCGCTGCTGTCGAATACTCCTTTGCTACAGTCATGTCAGGTCTGTACGTAGTGGACATGAGAAGTGATTTATCGAGGCTTTGAGCAATATTTTGCAATGGATCCATCAGGGGTTTAACATTTTCCTCAGCAATCCTTCTTATGGCAGCCTTCCCCGTCTGTAAAAGTTTATTTTTTTGACGAATTATATTGCGCGCCTTGATCAAACGCCTCTTTACGACCTTACTTGGGGTCTCCATTTTGACGACTGAAGGCATCTCCTGACCGCTCGAATGTTATAAACTCATCGAAACCTCGACGGTATCTACCATCATCAATTGAAGCCTCTTTGTCTATAACCATAAAGTCAAACCTTTTGTTCCAGCATTGTCCACACATTTCAGTGAATCGATTCCAGGCCATGTCAGTGTTGACATGATCGTCGTATATATGACGAAGGTTGGTATCGTCCATTTTAAACAGGACCAACATGTTGCACTGGTCTCGGATACAGTGCTTTGGTACGTTAGCATATGATTGAGAAAGATAAAACGAATCTATCCCCTTGTGTCGTCCTCTGGTAAAGTACTCTTTGATCCGCTCCTGCTTTTCCATCATTACATCGTCAAAAATGAAAATAGAGTTCTCCTTAGCCTCTTCAGGCGCTATAACCTGATCAAATTCAGTCATGGGAAAAAAACCAATTTCAGCCATTTCGCTAAACACACTACTCAAATACCTATACTTTGGCTGATCCAATGACTTTGTATACAGGTATACATTGTCAAATCTAAGCCCATTGGCATGTAAAAGAAGAGTTACCATCAACTGAGTTTTACCACAGCCTGAAGATGCACAAATAAGAGCTCTTATTGGTTGACTACCAAAGAGAGGACTATGACGTTTCAACCTTAAATCTCCCTCCTCCTCTGCAAGTCGTTCCATTACTTGGAACGACGTGCTCTGTTTGGAAAAGTGCATCGTACTGAGATAAGGGTATTCTTATTACTACTATATATATATATATATATATATATATATATATATATATATATATATATATATATATATAAATATAAAAACTATATATATATATTTTTTTAAAAAAACTTGTATTTAAAAAATAAATTAAAATTTTAAGATTTACACCATATGTACAGTCAAGAACATTAAAATAACATTTTTTTAAACAATTAAATTTTTTGATTTATACCAAATGTACAGTTTAACAGCCTGGTCTCTAGCACATACAAAGTTTGTTCTGTTGTGTCGTAGGCAGGAATGTCTCGGCAGAGATGATCTGAAACGCAAATCGTTGAGAGATGGACAGTCCAGCTTTTCCATGTCCACTATCTCTGTCGTCACTCCTCGTGATTGAAGATACTGAGCCTTTTCCAGTCCTTTGACCAATACTCGGTCATACTCGTTAAGGTTGCGTTGAAGAATATCATCAATGTGCTCGTAGTCTATTATGCCATCGTTCCACGTCAGTCCATGAAAATTTTGAGTCAGCCAAATGTTTTCTCGACTTTGAGCAGATGAAGATTCATCATAAGTTGACGGGGGTTTAAAGAGATACCAGCTAGCAGCACCACTGCCTGCATCGATGATGCTTAATTCCTTAAGTATATATGCACCACGCGACTTGCCATTGCAGCTACCACAGCTCCTCTTGCTTTCTCTAAAGCAGACGATATCGACAATAGCACAGTTCATTTTTATAAAACTTGTAAAAGCTTAGTTGACTGCAGTTGACTGAGCAATACATGCCGATGTAGTCGCGCTTTTATACGATCAAATAACCCCCTCCACGCACAGTGAGAGCACACTCCTACAAAAGTGTGGCTTTAAGACCTTTTTGTAACGATGCCTGTGAGAGGATATTGAGTAACAAGTTGATCGTGAAGAATCAGACAATATGCAGACGTGTTTGCAGGCACATTGTTTGCCGTTTCAAATTCCAATTTAATATCTACAGATGATGAGGTAACCGCCTCGACTTGACGACTACAATCAATCACCACAATTGGAGCATGTTTGATAAACTCCTCATAAGTTAACATGGGATGAGTGTCAGTCCTATTGTAATAGGACTGTTGAAATTCAGCGTACATTTCATAAAGCCAAGCTACGGATCTTTTTGAAAAGTCCAAATTTAAATTGTCATAGGGGTACGATTCACTTCCAATATAGAGCCGAACATTTTTCAATTTACATGAATCAAACTTGCTAACATCCTTTTTCTGATTGTTGACTCTATCCGTTTGAAAGGCTAGCAACACGTAGCGTGGCTTTTCCAATTGAGTACTTGTTTTTATTGTCCAAGTATGATTTGTGGTCTGAGGCAGAGTAGGGTATGTGTACAGATTCCAAGCCCTGAAAGCCATCGTTACGGGCACATTGCGTTCAAGCAAATCAAGCATTTCAAGTTTCTCAGGATCATTTAAAGTTAAGTAAGCTAATTTCCATTTAATCGAGTCAATATGCACTTTATTATTCGCTGCTTCTTCTGGCTCTGCTGCAGCAGGATCAGCCAGTACAAACATATTATCATCTCTGTTGGCTCTGATCAATATCAACTCGAGGCGAGCGTTCATTAAAATGCGGTGGTAGTCTTCAGCGATGCCCAAGACAGTGTCCAAAGGAATAACCATGCTAAAGTTACCAGTGGTTGGGTCGACGGTCTGATTGTAGGATTTTACACTACTTGGAAGCGACCATCCTGCCGCTTGAAGCCTTTCTGCAGTGGCCTTGCTAAAACTTGCATAACCTTTCAATGTGGATGCATATCCAGGCAACCTAGTATGGTCGACTTCAACACCATTGATTTCCAGTCGAATGTCGCTAAAGGCATGGGCACCTGCATTGCATGCAAGAGTGTAAACAGTCGGTACTGGAGTTATACGACCTTCAATGCAAATTGAGCTTTTGCAAGGCAAAACATAGGTGTCGGGCTGTTGGAATGGTATTCTTATTTCATCTGCATTGTCAAACTTGCTTGAAGAGTAAGGCAGATGACTGTGGTACTCGAGTTTAACTATAGAGTTGTCGAATTTGGGCTTCCTTGCCAAGTCTAGATACGTAGCGCTTCCCATTAAGAACTCTGTAGCCAAGATTCTGTAAGAATTTTTGATTGACTGAAGTTAACCTAGTGGCAGTCAGACGTCTACTAAAGACTCTCTGTGTAGGTGGGTGGTATTTAAAGTCAATCATTGCGCTTGAGGTGAATACGAACAGTAATAGTCTCTCCACGAAAGTCCACCGGTCGACCCTCTTGATCCTTTATATGTATTGTAACTGATTCTAACGTTTTAGTCAATATTTCCAAGTAGACAACTGTCTGAGGAACCTCTACAATCTTGTATCCTGGAGCTACTGTGGGGAAGAACTGATGTAAAACATGAGACTCTTTGCCATTTATATAAGTACCGGTAACTATATTACATTCTACTGACAGTGCATTAACTTTGAATATGTCGACAATTGTATCCGACACATAGCTGCCATTTTTTTGCAATATTTTCGGTTTAAATCCTAGTATACTACCAATATTGTTGACAGATATAAAATTTAATTTTTTGTCTTTACTAATCACTGTACAAGCAAGTGTGTTACGTTGCTCCTTTACTTCTATGTCAAACTTAGAGAGCGCCTTAGCAATATCGCTCAGTTCATACGACCCTTTGGCTAGTTTTACCATATCGCCCGCTACTATCCTCCCATTTGCTATCGTCATACTCATCTCCTCTGGAGCTGTGTGCTCTATGTTAGCCTCGAGTATTGCTCCGCGTTTGAAACCGAAATCAGTCAGAAAAGTATCTCCTAAATCATTGAATAAAGTCTTGTTGCTTTTTAATACTACTCGTCTACGTTTTAGACCAATTTGTAGGGTAATTTCATCGGTAAGTTTTGTTTTAATAAGGTCAATCAACTGCTGAAAAGTGGTTTGATTAGGCAAGTCATAATTTATTTCATCGTACATGAGATAAACTCGATTGTTGGTTTCATCTACATTCGGTATGGAATTGTAAGCTTCAAAGGATAATAATCCGCAGCACCATTTACCATCGTTTAAGTGCACTGGTGGGAAAAACTCACTGGTAAGTACCGACTTGTCACCGGTGAAGGTTAACGTCAGAGACATGACTGAATCAATCCTAGGTCGGCATGAGTAATATAAACAATACACATAGATGACCACAAATGATACTGTCAAATGGCTGAACTTGTTGTCGATTGTAGGTTATTGTGGTCCCTCTGAGATAGTAAGCAAGTTCGGGTGGTGGCTGCAAATTACCAAAACTGTCAAAATACAGCGCAACATCTCCTTTAACATAGTAGGCACTCCAATGACTACCTCTATCGGACATTTTATTATGATTAACAATGCCCGATTCTACGTTTAGCCTCCTCTTTTTAGTCAATTGGTCTCTCATAAAGACTCCTCGAAATGTTGGTACTTGAAGTCGATACATGATAATTCGTCTCAAGTCATGATCTGTGAGAGGCCTATTTGGGAGGCTCACAGTCAGTTTTTTGCTTCAATGTACAGTCCAAGGCCTTTTTTATACGGTCTGAGAAACAGTCCCTTGCCAATAGAAATCTCCTCCATCTTCTTGTTGTGTCTTCTTGCCTCCTCCAAGGCTTGACTAGCTTGTCGACCTTCATTAATTGTCTTGACAAGGCTGGCCGCGCCACCTGCAACGGACCCCAATGCTGCTAAAGCAGGTATTGCTGCCATGAGAAAAGGTAGAATTCCTCCGCGTTTGGGAACTGGTATTACTCTCGGAATATTATTATGTTTTTTACCACGACGTTGGGGTCCGACTCCTAGTTTAGCTGCCCGTAAGGCAGCTAAGGTTTTCTGGTATACACTCTTCTTCTCAGCGGATGCATTTCGTAGAGCTCGCTTAGCCATAGCCATGCCTTTCTTAAGTTTTCCGGCCATCGATTTCAGTTTTCCTCCTACTTTTCTTTTCGCCTTCATGGCTGTTGTAACTGACCAAGCAGACGCTTTTTCACCCCAACTCGAATCGCTTGCCTTTACTCGCTTCCAAGCAGCTTCGGCTAAATGTTGGTCCGCTTTTCTTCTAGCTTTCGTGTCTTTGCTTCGCGAGTATGCAATGTCGTGTTCTCTGCAGGCCGCGTCCAGTGGGTTGATACCAATCTGACCTAGTGACAATCTACGATCAAGCTTAGTACCTGGACCGCAAAATTGATAACCTCCTGGCAGATGAAGTTCAATGGGTAGTGAGTCGATAAGTTTGTTTAAAACCCCACGTCCTCTCTTACTCTTAGTCAATGTCATACTGAGCTCATATCAATTGCAATGCTATTTATATTCTTTTTTGTAGAATGCACAGTGCCCCAACCTCGCACTGTGCCATGACGGTCAACCTTTGTACATGCCGCCTCTGATAGCCCACTATTAGCCGCCCTTATGACATCGCCTCTTCTTCGTCTTCTTCAAGTATTCGATAGTGTCCATGAGCCAATGTGTGCACCTTGTCGGGTAGAATATGCCTTTTGTCGTCTCGAGATGTTAGCGCCAGTTTGTTTACAGCAACTGTATATAATTTCTGACGAAAGGACCTAATTAGATTGAATTTTGTTGCTATTTCATTATCTTTTTCAAAAAGGACATCCTTAAAATCGTTAAAATGTAGTTTTTTATTGACAGCAGACTTTTTAATGCCTTTGATTTTTTTAATGGATGACTCACCCTCCTGTCTGATCGCATACATTTTCGCTCGCAGTCCTATCCATTCTAAAAACTTCCTACCGCTCAGCTCATCTTTAAATTTACCCAAAACCTTTTGATTTGCAACTGAGTAGCAGGGATGATTTGAGGGTAAATTGCTAAAGTCAAAATGGTGACCAAGGGCTTGCATAGCCTCCAATCTCCAATCCTGACCGAATGATTTAATTAGATATACAAAGCTGTCGGTGTCAGTGTAGGCTAACTTTAGCCTCTCTGGACCGTAATGTCTAAGCATTGTTTCATAGTGAAATGATAGCATCTTGAGCTTAGCCATTTCAAGAATGCAGAACCCTGCATAGATCGGTTTGTTAAAGGTTATTTTAGTTTTTTTCATATGAATTATTACTAGATTTTCAGCAATAATTGTTCGACTTTGAAAATTTGGACGAGCAATCAACTTCTCCGCACTTGACCATTTATTTACTATTCTTAGATCTATTCGCTTCCTAACCTGCTCTATGCACTTGCCAAATGTAGCATTATTCAATAGCTTCATAAGGTCTTTTTCAAATTCTGTTTTAGCGGTTTTCCGCTTCTCATTATTGACATTAATGAATGGAGCGAGCCAGGCAGTTTGTTGAAAACCTATAATCCTATGTACTTTTTTTAACTGACATCCATGGGCCACTACAAATTGAAGCACTCGGTAGTGCAGAACATATCTTTCCTTGGGGGCTAGAGTCCCTACTAGTTTAATATAATTGGAGCCTGGAGGTTTAAAATGCTGAGGGAGAGGAGGCAAATCATTGAAATAGTCGTGGAGGTGCTCAGGAATGACTATATCCACTTCGGCAATGTATCCGATATCAGAGTTGTCCGAAACAGTTAATAAGTTTACAGTTTGCGGTTCCACCCAGTGAAAGTTTGACAAAGGTAGAGGTTGACAGGATGCGAAACCATAAAGATTATTAGCATCTATGTAGCAAAGTTCATTTGATTCATCAGATTTTGCATGTCTAAGACTTACTTGAGTAAATCCTCCTCTCAAGCCTCGCTCCAAGAGAAGCATCATTGAATAATCACAAATTAATTCCAATTGCTCCCCTGTAATTTTTAGCATACCCTCGAATGCTAGCCCTGGAAGGCTGTAAAAGTTTACCACCTCTAGGTTGTAATCGGAGTTGAAAAACTCTAGCCTGAAATTTTCATAAATTTCAGCTAGGAGGTAAACATCAGTTTGAAGATATAATTCAGAATAGGTCCTCAAATCTTTAATATTAAACTCGGACCATACATCCTGAGCATGCTTATACTCCTCATCACTAATGCTTGCATCATTTAGTAAACTGTAAAAATGTTCTCGGGATGGTAAACTTGTTTCGTCCAACTTGTTCCAGTCTGTCATGTAGTCATAGGGCATTTGCCCCTTTCTTAGTAATAATGCCAATTGTTTTCCCTCATAGTGTTTGGGAAGGATGGAGAACTGTTCGGGAGCTAACGTTTTGACAATTTTGTCTAGACTTGATGGAAGAAACCTACAAGAATCGAGAAATCTTAGCCACAAATATCGTCCATTGCACCTTATTTTCTTTGAAAATGACATAAATTTTTCTTCATTGTTTGGTATGACTCTAATTTCCCCTGGAGTTTTGCCCAATTCCCTAACCAGAAATTTAAAATCATAGCCCGAACCGTTGTGAAAGAAAATGGGAAGGAAATCAGGTTTACGCGCTGCTATATTACACGACTGATGACTGGCCCCTCGATATTTGCTTGTTATATGTTCATGATCGATTACTTTGGGGTCTTCTAATGTAAATTCTAATTTGCAAAAATAACATACAGTTGCAGATCGGTGAGCCTCGCGTTCATTATCGGTCATACATACAGGGTTATTAATTGAATAATAATAAATTACCTTCTCACCGATTCTGGTTAAAGTTTTTATTAGTTTAAATGCTGCATCAGGGCCTGTATATATTATCGCTCTATTAAAATCACGGTCTTCACCCACTTCATGCACGTCACTCTTAACATATATACCATAAGACATTATTTGATGTTCTTGATACTTATTGGTGTAAGGTCTATATTGTCCAGTTTGCTCGTCTGCGACAGGCGGTTCACAGGTAGCTATTGGCACTAATAGTGACTCAATATCACAGTACACTACAAAAGGAATTCGAACCTGATGTCGACCATGTAGTATTTTTAGTTTGTTGTTGTCTTGAGTTGGCATTATAACTCTTGTAGGTTGACCGATGCAGTCAAGTCTGTGTCTGTAAAGTTTTTCTTCTTTTGTCAAATTCGGCCTATCCTGAAAAAAGCTTAAACATCGCCTACAGAGAGCTATGGCACCATGGTGTTTGGTCAGTTGACTTTTAATCAGTCGTTCCAACTTAAAAATTCTAACAAAATGATTATGATTATCTGATGCTAGCAGCAACAGGTCTATACAGAATTCAGCCTCCGATTTTGTATCCCTAAATGGATAAATATTTTCATCTTCGTCCAGAGCAAATATATAAACTCTTACATTGTTCAGAGCTTCAAATTTATTAATGTCCTTAACAAGAGCTGGATTAGTCATACAGGAAAAATCAAAAACTTTTCCTGAAGGATTTAAAGCTAAAATAGATTGACGAAAACAGTCATCTGTGTCTGCGTATTGTGTATGATCGCAAGATTTCGTTTTTAAAATCCTAGGCGGAATTGGTATGTTACAGGCAACCCTAAGCGGATTATGCTTACTCAAATTTAATACGATTCCCTCAATAACATTAAGGACATAACCAGACCCGTATCCCTCATAGTCCTCTACCTCGGATGAAATTTTATCTACTCCGTCATTTATAATTTGTGATACATCGTCATTGGCAAAAAGCGCCACACTTTTTGTTTTAAAATTACGTTCAACTGTTATTTCAGTAATAGGATGGATGTAAATAACGTCTAGACAAAAATTTACACTAACACCAGGCCAGATACTAAGTTGCTGTTCAATTTTTGTTTTTATAACATCAAAAGCTAAAGTGAAAAATGACTCTAAATCATTGCTGCCATAAATGTTTTTAATATTATATGTTATTAAATTTTTATTAAAAGCACTTTGAATTGTGATAATACCCTCCTCATCGTTGCAAGGAAATTCATTTCGAGCTAGTTTAGATCGTCTAGATCTTAAGTCAGGCCTACATTCTTTATTATGTTGTTTTAATGCGTTTTTACTACGAAATGAGGATTTACAATTAATGCACGTTATGTTTTTACATATCAAGATATGTTTTTTAAGGATGTCCTTTCGAGTCATTGATCTATTACATTTCGGGCAATGAAGCTTTAAATTGATGCATTTAGTTTTTAAATGACGAGTTAAATTGTCCTTTCGAGAAAACACAGTGGAGCATTTTCCGCAGGCAAAGGCTTGCACATAGCTGAAAATATATAAAAAAATTAAGAAAGCTAACCACTTCAAATTGATATATTAAAAAAATGTTTATTTTATATAAGTGATTCTCTAAAAAAGAAGCAGTTGCAGTTTTAAAGTTGTTTTTATTTATTTATAAAATAAATTAAAAGAAAGAAAAAGAAAAAATTGAATATTTTTTATAAGCATTTGTTCAAAAAGGTACGATTCCACTTTTGAAACCGGTTTTTAATAACTCTGGGAACTCGAGCTCACCTCAGGTGGTTGGCCTTGAAAGGTTAATAACCATTTTTGCAACTCCAACTCCAAAACTCGTTCTAGTCTAAAAACTTGAGACATAACATGTCATCCATTCTTTTATAAATCAGCCGTTCTTTTTAGAAGTCAATATATTCTATTTGTCAAGATTTGAAATCTTTGTACTCACGTTCTCGCAAATTTAAGAAAGCAAAGTAAACAGATGATAATCTTAACTTATAAAACCTAATAAATCTCATGTCAGTGATTCATTTTGACTAATAACAATAAAGAATCATCCTTTAATAATTAATATTTAAAAATTAAACTAATATTTAAAAAATGATAAGCCTTAAAAATTATACTTCCAATAAACATTTATATGTTACTTTCTTAAATTAAATTATACAAAAGAGCAGTCAATGTGCAGTCTAATAGAACAAGTTTAGATTTAGAATTAGTTTATACGAGCTGTAGATTTGGGAGACATGTCAGGTCATGCTTCTATGTAATTTTATATATTGACTGCGTGCTTATTAATCTCATGTCAGTAATTCATATTTGACTAATGAAAAGAAGTTTCCTACTTAAACTAATATCTAAAAATGATAAGACTTGAAAATAATACATCCAATAAATATATATGTGTTACACTCTTAAATTGAATATGCAGTTAGCAACTGAACATATATAGAATTAGTTTTGAAACGAGCTGTAGTTTTGTGAGACATGTCATGTCAAGCTTCCCAGTAATTTGTATATAACTAGCTGTGCGCTAATAAGCAGAGAATAAGAAGGCTTAAAACAAATTTACTTTGTTTAGAAAAATGTATTTATTGTATTAGTATAACTACTTTCAAAATCAATAGTAATTTCCTTCATGTCTTTACAAGTAATATTATTATATATACTCTGACTCTAAGTTTACTAGTTTATACCTTGGTTCAGAAGAGGAGCTGGTACTGGGGCGAGAAGTTTCCATGATAATGATGAGTAGGCTAGTTGTTCGGAGTGAACTGACTTTCTAGAGGAAATCAGCTGTATATATACTCGATTTTGAACCCTTAACGAAAGCATGCTGCCTTAGTTCTGCCCGAGGAGATCTCACCACTCCTTAAAAATCATGCATCCACCTCGTGGTCGCCAGCGCCTCCTTAGCCCCTACAAAGGAGTTCTCGCCACTCCTTAAAGTCATGCATCTACCTCGTGATCATCGGAGCTCACGTGTTATACATTGTGTGGGCTGCTTTCGTTAAGGGATCCTAACTCAGTATAAATACAGCTTAAGTTTCGGGTAAACTTCAGTCTGAATTTAACAGCAACCTTGAAAACATCAACATGTCTTCTTTATCTCAAGCACTCAACCAATCGTTGGTATACAACAAACGGATAAGCATCAAAGATCTCATTAAAGGTAATATAGTTTAAGTTAAAAATTAGAATCAAAAATAAATTTTTTATTAATAAAAATTAAATAGAGTATGATATATAGAATCAAATAGAAAATAATAGTTTTATTTATAAAAATTAAATAGAATATGATATAGCTATGTAATGCTTTATATTAAATTTATAATAGAACAAAACTTTTTACCGACACTTACAAGATTAAAAGCAGATCGAGTCACTATCATATACTAATCAGTTAATTATTTTTTGTTTAGACAAGCCTTACTTCGTCAAGAAATTTAAGTACTTGGCGAAGAGTAAGTTTGGAGAGAGCCTAATCGCCACTCTGGAAATGGATGAAGAAGGGAGCAAGGATGTTTTCCTCCCACAAAGAGTGATGCCAGTCATATCAGAAGAGGTGCTCGCGGACTATAATGAAAAGCCAGACCTCAATCTGGTTTTTAGTGGACTGGAAGAAGATGGGAAAACTTTCAAAATATCTTTTATTAATGTATAATAATTTAATTTTATGTTTAATAAATTTTTAAATTGAAATTATCTGGTTGAACATTTTATTGTATTACCTAATATCTCTTTTAGCGTTGAAGCCTCTAGGTATTAGTGTTTTACATAGCTGCAGCCGTGAGTTAAAGGCTCGCAGGCTCTGTTATTACATATCAGTGGTCTGAATAAAGTAAGAAATTTTTGTTTAATCAGAGGTGGACACTTTATCACTTATTATTTCACAAATAGATTTAAGTGTATTAGATGTATAGTAATCAAAGATTATAATTAGTTTTAGTCATCAAAAAGTTTATTCATTAGATGACAAAATCTTTTCTTGATCAATTGACTGGGATCATTAAATACATTACAATTATTTTTATTTGAACTAATTTTATACTTAATTATTTATGATGAAAATATAATAGTTAAGAATAATTTAATTTTAAGAAATATATACAGTTTGTCTCTTGCTATTAATTTAAAAAAGATTAAGGAAGAGAGGATAACGATGCACAGCGAATCTACTGAAGAAGACACAGTCAAACATGGAAACGGGGTAAGTATTACTACTTTTTAGAGTCAGAATCCACCCCCGAAATCATTTTTAAAAATATAACTAGTCTATAGCAATAGCATATGATTGTTTAAAAGCACAGAGGCATGTCCAATTTTGGCCCTGAACAGAAGGTAAAATCGATACATTACGTATAACAAGACCAATCAGAATCAATTAGAGCCAGTCCCTCCATTTTTCCAAAGTCCAATCAGGAGAACGTTATCGCCCACCGAGCTCGCCATTGAGCTCGTAATCGAAACCGTCTCCAAAATCAATGGAAATAAGGGTTGAAATCGACACCAAGGCAGGGCTAATATCAACGAGCGTGCCTCGGGGGCGTGGCCAAAATCGCCAATCAAACTAAAATCAAAACTGGGGGCGGGGCCAAAATACACAATTGACCTAAAATCAACATAGGGGCGGGGCCAACATCGCCAATTGGACAAAATCAACCCCGGGGGCGGGGCCAAAATCGCCATTGGGGGCGTGGTCAACGTCAAAGTCGACACAGGCCACGCCCCCTCCTTCCTCCTGCGAGGTAGCGTCCCCTATATATGCTACTGATATATTTGCAGAACAATCTTATTTAGAAAAATCACAGTTACTATTCGTTGTATTTAACTTATGTCTCTATTAGAAAAACCTACTTATTCTACACTAGAGTAAATTAGATATTGAACATTATTACTAAGTTTTGAGGAACCTAATTAAAAAATATAAACAACAACTTCAAAGTTATATTTTTTTTTTTATTATATTACAATATTATACATGTATTAAATACATCAAATTATTCAACAATTAGTTAGACTAGAAGACAATCTGGTGAACTCCATTTGTGATGATCGTTAATATTTGTACAATTATCCCACCCGTTTATATATTCTTTGCAGTATACACAACGTGTAATATTTTTATTCCACTGGATCATACCGTTAGCAGCTAGTTTTTCCGGTTCTATGTTTAGGCCCCAGTTCTTAAAAGTCTGCAATCTGGTTGTCATGTTATATAAACTTAAGTCATTTTCCACACACCAGTTACCCAATGCAAAAACTCTAGATACAGCACATGCAATCTTCTCTTTATATGTAAAACAATGGTACTCATTATTATCCAAATGTTTCACTCTAGGGCAGTTAAATGAATCCAACATGTAAATCTGATGTTTTGTGAATAAATGTCGTAGATACATGAATTTGTCCTTTCCTTTCATTAAAATGAAATCGTACTTACGAAAATATAGATCTAATAGATGGTACAATAGATTATTCATATGTGTAAAATTATGTTCAGGATAATCAGAGAAAATTTTAGTTTCAAAGTCCGGCAAGTATATAGAGTCATCCTGAGAGAAAGTTAGATGAAACACTAGTTTACACGGCAGTTCTAGCAATGCAATTTCGCGAACCATACGTGAACCGTGATAGAATTGAATATCAAAAATACCGGTCGTCATGTTGGAAACTAGAGAGAGAGATGTTATCGGCTCGAATGTTCGTTGTCTACTAGATTTTCTCTTTTTCTTTTATACTAATTTTTGTATTCTACCGTCCGACGGAGTATATTGAACTAAACGATCATGAAGTATTAGACAATATGCACTAGTATTGGGAGGGAAATTTGATCTGGCAGAAAATTCTAAGCGAACGTCAACAGAAGAAGGTTTCACTGCATCTTTTTGTTTGCTACAATCAATTACTATGATGGGGGCTAAATTTTTAAATTCTTCTGGGGTCAATAACGGTTTAGGATTTTGCTTCTGGTAATAAGATGTTTGAAATTGACTATACATTTCATAAAGCATAGCGTAACCATTTGTGTTAAAATTAAGATTTAAATCATCATAAGGGTACGTTTCTCCGTTCAAATATAATTTAATGTTACGTAGGTCGCAGTGATCAAACATACTGGAATTTTTATGAATATTATTTCTACGATCGGTTTGAAAAGCTAATAATACAAAGCGGGGTTTTTCCAGACTGTTGGAAAGTTTTACGGACCATGTTTGCCTGTCTGTTACTGGTAAAGTGGGATAGTACAAACACTCCCAACTACGGAAAGCCATTGTTATAGGTTGATCTCTTTGTAAGATTGTGAGCATTTTAAGCCGGGAGCGATCGTCCAACTCTACGACAGGTAAAAGCCATGATACTTTGACTATTTTTAAAGAAAATGTCTTGTCCTCTACTCCCTGTTTTCGAAGTATAGCCTCGTTGTTAGACTGAGCACGCACTAAAATAAGTTCTTGTTTCATATGTATTACAATCCTTTGGTAAAATTCGGCAAAACCGAGTAATTGCTTTAAAGGAATTAAAAATGAATATTTTCCGTTAATAGCTATCGTTTTATTAGGTTCACTCAGCCAACAAGCGTTACTTAAAGCTTTAGAGTGTTCGGGATTCAGCGATACTAGACCTTTTAGAGTGCTAGCGACACCTAAATTTCTAACAGAATCAACCTCTACGCCATTTAATTCGTATCTTATTTCACTGAACAAATGAGCCATTGCATTGTTTACGAGTTGTGTTTTAAGATCTGCTGCTCCCCCTGTAGTCTCCGATGTAACAGACACATCCACAGCAATATAACTTTTCTCCGGATGAGTGAGAATGTCTTGAGAGTGAGCGGCAATGCGAATTTCATCGTTGTTTGCATATTCACCACTTGTTACATACGGATTAAAAGTATGCCATTGATAACGGGTTATCTCCTCTTGAAACGTAGGAGGTTGAGCAATATCCAACAGGTCCATAGTGTAAAGAGGTTCAGCCGTAACTGTGTACTAGCTCATTCTAACCAGAGTATTTATATCGTTTTTAAAACATCCATGTAGACCGCACATTGTATCCTTTACGTTCCAACAAATTTACGAACCTCGTTGGAATATATTGAATAAGACCTGAACCGTGAACGGTCTTCTTCGAACCTCTACGTATTTTATAACTACTAAAATCCAGAGCCATTGTTATTGTTAGTCATATGCAATACTACAGTAGCACGTTCTCCTCTAAAGTCCAATAATCTAAAATTTTGATCTAACAAGCGAAGTTTTATGTTGTCTACTCTATGAGTCCTGACAGGGTAATAAATAAGTTTACTAGGAGTGTCCAATAATTTATACCCTGGCGCTACCTTTGGTGCAAACGAATGAATGACATGGGTTCGTACACTGGCATTATCGTTACGCAGTGCATTGCTATATACACCTTCAGCTATATTACATTCAACTTGTACAATTTGAACAGGTGATATGTCTACAATACGATCAGCTTCCAAACGGGAGTTTTTCAGTTTTTTCATTACAGGGTCAAACCCTACTAGAGAACCGATAGAATGAGGTTTGGAAAAATCAATTTGTACATTCGACTTAATTTCAGTCTTTAGAGTATTATTATTTCCGATAAATTTTATAGAGTAATTTCTTCTTTCAAGTTGTTTGCTTAAATATGAGTTTAGTCCTGTAATTTCATAGGATCCTGTTGGAAACTCTATGACGTCCGTAACCCCGTTGTTATCTATAATATGCAATTTATTATTAACATTTTCAATGACGTTAGGGAACGAATTATAACCGGTAAAACTTACGACTGCGATAGAATAATTTTCATTATTTAATTCAACCGGTGGAAAAATATCTGATACGAGTTCAGAGCTCGTACCCGTTAGAGTGAACGTATAATTCATTTCTGACTGTCAACTAACGTAAACATCACCATATAAAGAAACGCTAGACAAAGCGGACCGCACAGTTCTCCGTCAAATTGCACTTGCTCTTCGTTAAAAAATATACAGCTCCCTCGTAAATATTCTCTTACGGATGGTGGTGGGGGTAATCCGTAACTATCAAACACTAGCGATATAGTCTCGTAAACTATAACACAGGCCCAATGGGTTCCCTGTCCATTTTGTCTGTTATCGAGATTATATATCAAACATTCTAAAGGTTTACGCTTGTTGGGTAAGTTATTTTGCATAAACGTCCCACGATAATTGGGTATGCGTAGAATTTTAGCGTAAAGATCTAGATCGTAATTAGACATTGCATTTACAGGGAGCAAAGACATTAGTTTTTTTGTGTCTTACGATGTTTGGTCCTGTGTACTGCTGAACCAACTTTATACGGTGCCAAGTAGAATCCATTACCTACGGATTGATGTTCTAAAACTCTATTGTGTCGGGCTACCTCTTCTAGAGTTTTTTGTGCAGTCTTAGAGTCATTGTAGGCTTTCAAAGCCGCAGACGAACCACCGACAAGACTGCCTAACGCTCCAAGCCCTGCTAAAACTAGGGGCAAAAACCCCCCTTTTGTAGGATTTTTTAATAAACGAGGTTTTCGTTTTACAACTTTCTTAACGGTACGTACGGCAGCCGTCACTTGTTGTTCATTCTGTTTCTTCTTCTTGCTAACTCCTCCACCTGTCTTCTTCTTTTTAGGTTTAGCCTTGTTTCCTAATTTGCCTCCAACTTTGACTTTACCTTTCATTATATTTGTTACCAGATATGCAGAGGTTTTTTCAGCCAACGATGAATCAGCAGCTTTCACACGACTCCAAGCCTTTTCTATAAGAGTCTTATCGGCTTTATGTCTGTCACTAACCTCTTTACTTTTTGAATACGCTATATCGTGTTCTAAACATGCACGATCTAATTCGTTTACAGGTTTGTCTCCTCTCTTTAAACGTTTGGCCAATTTAGTACCTGGACCACAATAATTATATGAAGGCAGATGTAATTCAAACGGTAGTTTATTGATAGCGCTGTTTATTAATCCTAAGCCTTTAACAGATAGAGTCATACTGTGGTTGTAACGATTCATGTCTATCTATTTATACTATAGTAAAATTAGTCTCAAACACAGTTGAAAACATGAAGTTGGAACAACAGGATGTGTCACTAAAGATCGAAGATGTTTTACCGTTTAGCGAATATGAGCAATCGTTGATCCGTCATTCTCCCCTACTTCCTAATAGCATACGTTGTCTCATTAGTGGTCCGTCAAACTGCGGTAAAACAAATATAGTTGTAGTACTATTGACACACCCAAAAGGTCTACGTTTCGAGAATGTTTACGTTTTTTCTCATTCTCTATTCCAACCGAAATTTAATTTATTAAAACAGATATTCGAACAAATACCTGAGATGGGATACTTTACATATTCAAATGATCAGGAAGTAGTTTCTACTCAAGACGCTAAACCAAATTCTGTGTTTATATTTGATGATATCGCTAGTGCAAAACAGGAGAAAATATTGGATTTCTTTTCAATGGGCAGGCATCGTCATGTAGATAGTTTTTACCTTTGTCAAACATATTCTAAAATACCTAAACGTATGATAAGAGACAATGCAAACATGTGTATTTTATTTCCACAGGACCATCTCAATTTACGTCACGCATTTCAGAATCATATTTTTGATATGGGTTTTGACAAGTTTGTTAAAATATGTAACTATGCATGGTCAGGAGGTAAGTATTCATTTTTAACAATTATCCCCGAATTCGAAATACATAACGGAAGGTATCGTCGTAACTTGGATCAATATATAATACCTGATGATTTTGAAAGTCATAGTTAGTTTGCAATGGAGACTGAGCGTGTAATGACAGAAAAAATCGCTAAAATGGCTGAGACAGTTAGACTGAAAATGCAATCGCTGAAAAATGATTTAGCAGAACAAAAGGAAATAATTGAAAGACAGGTGGCACCTCTTAAAGAACCTCTGGATACAATAGCAGGTGAAATTGCATCCAAAGGGGTTAAAGTAGAAGAGTTAAAAAAGCCTGTCGTTGAAGTAACTAATACCGAAGACGATAAAGTAGAAAAAACTGTTAAAGAAATCAATACCGTAGCGATGGAGGAGGAGGAACCGACAGAGGAATATTCCGAAAAGAAAATATTTGATGTTAAGGACTTTCTCGATTTGACCGAGGATAAGAAAAGTGATCGAATTTATGGCCCCAGATTTGACGGTAGTAAATTCTGGATCGGAGATACACAGTTACGTTTAGGAAAGAGACACTTAAGAATTGGTGATTCCAGATATAAGTATACAGAAGGATTGTTACAATTGTTAACACGGAATAAACCGAAACACTATGATCAGGAGGACTTGGATAACTATAAATCTATACTGGTGCAAACAAATGCACACAAAAAAACATATACCGCAGATAAATCAATTAACGCAAATAAGGGTTACAAATACTCAAAGATTATTGCTCCGTTATTCGGGAGAGGTTTGGAACTAGGAGTCTATAAGCCGTGTTCAAACAACATTTTAGACATGCTATACCGACTTGAATTATTATGGAACTCTGAAGAATCAGGGAACTCACATGCAGAAGAGATACAGTCGATAATCACTTCTTTAAAGATTCAGGGAGTCATATATTAATTTGAAAACTTGACAGAAAATGTATCAGTCTCACAATGCCCGTGGATAAGTACGGACGCCATTATCTCCAGAACTATCACTCTGGAGATATTGATGCTAGACATCAGCGTATTATAAACGTAAGCAATCCTCAAGAAAACAGCGATGCCGTTAATCTTGAATATCTTAAAGACATTTTGATCAGTGAATCATTTGATACAAAGTATATAAAAAATGATGTGTTTGATTTCGACGGAAAACGCCTGAGTCATGTAGGAGATCCAGTTGAAATGTTTGATACTGCAACTAAGAATTACGTAGATAATAATTTTTTAAGATTACGCTCTCTCGCAAAAGATGATGCAGGTAGAACTATGATTATTAATTTTGATGACAATCAAACCATAGTGTGGGGTGAATTTTTAAGATTTATGTCGCATATGTTTAACATAACATTCAAAACCGAGCGTATAAAAATACCTGACGAAGTAGTATAAACATCAGTCTACTTTTAAATGGACAGGGTAAAAGAACAAATAGTTAATGAAATATATCGTCCGGCAAGAAAAAAGTTTGTTAGACGTAAAGTTAAAATAAAGGGTTATGACGATTTATTTGAAGCTGACTTAGTTCAGATGAATGCATACGCTCGAGTTAATGATCGATTCAATTATATACTAACAGTTATCAACGCATATTCTAAGTACGCCTGGGCTGTACCTCTCAAGAATAAATCAGGTGCTCTTGTGACAGACGCAATTAGAAAAATATTTAAAGAACAAACACCCAAGAATCTCCATACAGACAAGGGAACTGAATTTTTTAACAAAACGTTTAAAGACCTGATTGATAATCTTGGTATTAATCATTACATCACTCATTCTGGTCTAAAAGCTACTATAGTAGAACGTTTCAATAGAACTCTAAAAACTAAAATGTGGAAGAAGTTTGCTATTCAAGGAAGTTTTAGATGGATAGAAATACTACCGGAACTCGTTAAAGAATATAATAACACTATTCATTCTACAACAAAATTGAAACCTATTGAGGTGGGTCCTGAGACTCCGGTTAACCTGTACAGAAAAATAAAACTTGACAAACGCCCTCCTAGATTCTCTGTAGGGGACCATGTGAGAATTTCAAAACACAAGAATGTTTTTACAAAAGGTTACCATGCAAATTTTAGCACTGAGATATTTCAAATTCTTGAAATTAAAAACAAAACCTTTCCTGTGACATATATGCTTCAAGATTCTAGAGGAAACCCCATTGTAGGGTCCTTTTACGAGCAAGAGTTAACTTCTGTTAAATACCCCGATTCTTACCTTGTAGAATCGATTTTAAAAAAGAAAGGTAGAAAATTATACATTAAATGGCTTGGTTTATCTTCCAGAGAAAACACCTGGGAGAGCATCACTAAGATGAAACAAGCATATTAATAAATTAGTATAAACTATGTGTAAATTGTTTTAACATAGTGTTACTGTTCAAAACATTTATGTTTGTTATTTTTAAATTATTATTTTTTTCTCTTAACAAATAATGTTCTAATTTAAAGGTTAGAAAATAACTTACTTACTATATAATATATATATATATATATATATATATATATATATATATATATATATATATATATATATATATATATATATATATATATATACCTATGTAATTGTTAATTAATAAATCATAAAATTAAAAGAGTTTTATTTTATTCATTATTTATAAGATATCTTAACTACTATTCTTATACTAATTATAGATATAAGGTAAAGAAATAAATAAGTATTATTTACAGGCTTTTTATTCATATCAATTTCTAAAAAATATACAATAGTTGTTGTTTCTTTAAACATTTTTACTTTTTCATTAATGTTATTGATCTTCGAGAGGGGTATCTTCAATATCTACAAGATGAATTTTCTGATTTTTCGCATTCGTACCGATGCCTCGAAATATCAGATCAAGAGTACACGGCGTAGTTTCTAAACAATATACAATATAATATACATTAAAATTTAAAATATTTATTAAAACTAAGTTTGTTTTTTGTTTTTGTTTTTAATAAGAAAGCAAATTTATTATTATAACTCACCGTTATAAGTTTTAAGTTCCTCAGCGCTAAGTCTATCCTCAAATCTTGCTGGTAGACAAACAAAGGTGGGGATTTCATCTATTCGTATTTCAGCCAGGAGGCACGGTCCAAATTTACTACCGACTTTCTGAAACCTCAGTATACTGTAGCAATGGTTTGCATGTAGTTCAGTAACTTTTATAAACCTTGCGTTTAGTTTAGAATCATTTAATTTTTTAGCAAGTGAAGACATCTGCAAAATAAAAATAAATTCTATACAGATACTAACATATTATATTATGATATTACACTAACACAGCCTTTACATTGAGAACAGGGTTTGCAAATGAATTATTGATTTAATTACAAAAATTAAGTTATATTATTAAAAAAAAAAGGATAATTAACACTACTTATTTCTAATAATAAAAATGAATATATGATACAATATGAACTACTTTTATTTGATTAAATTAATTAAGTTAATTGTAATAATGTGAGTGTAAATACCTTAGAGCTGTTTAGAGATGGTAGTGCTAATTAGAGGTGTTGTTGAAATACAGTTAAAAATTAAACATTCGTTTGATATTTGTAGTAATACAAAAAAATAAAAAAAAAATCTGTGGAGGGGGAATCGACCTATTTTTCGATCAAACACCCCGTATACTTTTCGTCTGCACCTGCAATATTAACGGTCAGCATTTTTTTATTCTAAAATAAATTTCTACCGTATTTCAATTCACTATATATTTAAAGTCGAATTTGATTTATTTTTGATTTGGTGTGGAGAGGAAAGTGTTTTAACGTTCAGTTATCAATAGTTAATACTCTGAGACACTATGGCCCCTGTCAAGAAATCTTACAAATTTGCCGGTATGAGAGGAAAAATTGACTACAGTTATCCCTGGGTGATTGTTTGTCTTGAATCTATACCCGGACCAGAAGACCAACAACTTCCCAAAGAGCTTACTATCACCACCCCTGAAACAACATTTCACTACATATTACGCATCCCCAGTAACATGACACAATACGATAACTGCTACGCTTACAAGACAAGAAGAAATGAGATAAGACCTTACTCAACTACATCTTTAACCAAGTTCAACGAAACTTTACCGAATCATGTCGACAAGGCGCGAGTCGTATTGGCATATGGTAACATAGAACTGATTGAAAGGATTATACGGAAACCCGTAATAAATATTGCTGCTTTAGAAGGGTTTCAGTATAATTTCCCTAGCAGTTTCGATAATTGTATATTTCATACCGTCCATAGCCCGTATACTAGCTGTACACACGCTATAGCAAAGAGCCTTGCTACTTGGATCTACAATAACCCCAGCTCCGTTGGATTCATTACCAAGAGTTCTAATGTTACTACACACGATCCTGTAGATGCCATGTACAACCCTTTGGATGCCCTGCAAGAGTTAAGATCTACACATGACATGTTTCAAGAGGATGTACCTACTATTCAAATTTTACCCGAATCGTCGTCTATAGAAGATCCTCCACAAGAGCACGAGTCTACGGAAGACTATATAAATCGATTAATATACGAAATAAATTCTACGACCCATGGTATTAAGGCTACTGAAGATTGTTTACAACTCATAACAGAGGAATTAGAATCTACCGATGAAAAACTCAAAGAAACGGAACGTAGTATACAAAAGCTAAAACATGAGCTAGCGTGTAGGGAAAACAGTGTTAAAACTCCAGAGGATACAAACAATGTTTTACAAGACCTACAAATTACCCCTAAGGAACCACAAGACTCTATCGATTTTTAAATTTTAATTTTTTTTTTGTAATATAATTATGAGGTATATATCTAACTGTACAAATAATAGCGAGCATCACAAATGGTGTTCGCCTAAATGTCTCCTAGTCTAATTGTTAAAATAATTTGATATATTTAATGCATGTATAATATTGTAATATAATAAATTTTTTTTTTTTTTGTAAAAAAAAAAAAAAATAACTTTGAAGTTGTTGTTTTTTTATTTTAATTAGGTTCCTTGAATAATTATTGTCCTGTTGTTTAACAGTGTAAATCTCTATTCTGTTTATTGTATCATTATACATTTTAGGGTACTGTATAGACCTGTAGAGTCTTTTAAAGTAAGATTTTTTACTATTTTAAAAAAGTAGGATAAAGGTGATTTTTTTATTAAATTAAACAAGCAAAATACATATTTTATAATTTATTCTTAAGTTAAGTGTTACACAGTTAAGAAATGTAATAGTTTATACAGGGGTAAAACATATTCTTGGTGCGATACAGTGGTACGAAACTTCCAAGATCATTAGCAGGAAATATGCAAAGTTGTTCAGCAGTTCATTTCTAATGCTTCCCCCTATATCCTTGATATAGGGTATAGTTGTAAATGTTTTATTTAACAATATAAAAAATACCCTAGAGCAACCTTATTGATTTGTCAAAAAACTGTTAACAACCGTTTTGAACTTGTGAGAAAAACGGTTAACTCCTTTATACGCATTTTTTATAGCGCCAGATAAATGTAAAATATTATTATAGTTATTTTTATCATTCTCGGTATAGTAACCAGGATTCTTTTTAAATAACAATGCATATAATCCATGGGTCCCCTCATATTCTGCTATTGTTTCACTCAGAATATTTCCACTATCATCTTCTGTATTTCTTTTTAGTAATATATCACCTCCTAAACGATCTATCTCCACAATTGTCTGACCGATTTGAAGCTCGTTATTTTCATTTAAACTTATACCGTAAACATGATCTAATGTAGGGTCGTTTGTCAAAAGCATTTCGATAAAAGATCTAGCTATGTCTGGGAGTTCATCTAGTAACTGTGATTTTTCTAAATAAGATTGTTCTGCAAATATATCCTGCACAGATTTTTCTGGATTGTATTCCACAATTTCATTGTCCTCCAGAAATTTCGTTTGATCAGTATTTTGGGTTTCTGTTTGAGAATCGTCAATATCTGTAGAAGTAGATACGTTCGAAACTGACTTTGGGAGATTTTTCTTGCCTTTCAAACCTACATCTAATAATTGAATAAAAGGTACATAGAAATCAAGCATATTTCGTATTTTATCATTTTTAAACAATTTATTCTTGTAATACTTGGCTCTCAAATTGTATTTGGAACTAATTAAATCGGCTAACACATTGTACGTCATTATGTAGACAGTAATCAACTGATCTTAGTTGTAAAAAATCATCGATTAAATATCTTTCTCTAGCTTTTGTTACACAAACTGTGTATAAAAAATGCTTACATACTATAGATTATTCTATATGCATTTAAATACAAAATTTATTGTGTATTTTTTAACATAATATAATTTTAACTTGTGATAGATAAATTACAAAGAGATACACTAACACTAAAGGATATGTTATACGTGTGTCTGTGTGTGTGTGTGTGTGTGTGTGTGTGTGTGTGTGTGTGTGTGTGTAAGTGTATGTGTGTAAGTGTTATATAGTTAGTTGCTTAAATACTTATATATAATATAATAAATTGTTTTTAACAATTTTCAGTTTATCATTAAATATGAGCTGTAGAGTGACAAAGAAAGAAAATACACACACACACATTTATATATATATATATATATATATATATATATATATATATATATATATATATATATATATATATATATATATATATATATATATATATATATATATATATATATATATATATATATATATATATAAACAACTAAAAATAAAATTATTTGATTTAATAAAATTATTATGAGAGATCTAAGCTTGTCAGCAAAAAAATAATACAATGGAAAAAACACGTGCCGTTTCCGTTAGCCTTGCCTTCGCTCTACTTCCCTCTCTCTCTACTCCTTATAAGGTATAGGAAAGAGAAAGAGAGTATGAAAATGTCGACCTCTGTTCTCTCTTATAGATGCATTTGTACATTGTTTTCCAAGCGGTCAAATGTCTAAGTCGATAGAGCGTTCGCTCGGCACCTGGGAAGTCGGGGTTCAAATCCCAAATATACATTTTTAACGTTTACAGGCCCCAGGTTCAGAGGCGAGGGCGCTATATTCAAATTGAAAATAATAAAAGTAATTGACGTACTAGGTAGTCTAGGAGGGGGGTAACCCGGCAAATTCAAAAATAATAAATACGAAAATTCAGAATCCAGCATGGCCGACACGTGACGTAAGAGGGGGGCTCAGAGGGGGGTAACCCGGCAAATTCAAAAATAATAAATACGAAAATTCAGAATCCAGCATGGCCGACACGTGACGTAAGAGGGGGGCACAGAGGGGGGGTAACCCGGCAAATTCAAAAATAATAAATACGAAAAGTAGGAGGGGAGGGGGAAGGCACCAAAAATCAAAACAACAACAAGGTTGAGGTAGGTCAGGGGGTGAGGTAGGTCAAGAACTTGACCTAGACAAGGGGTGGGGGGTTGCGGTAGGGTAGTTCACTTGGCGCCAGTCTTGCTGACGTCAGCGTCTGGCTCAAGTGGCCCCAAGTCTACTCACTAATAACAATAATATTATAACGTTGTAATCAGTCGATAATATAATCGATGATGATCGTAAAAATAATTGATTATTATTTTATTGTAAAACAATCGATTTATCTATTGTAAAAATCGATTCATCTATTGTAGCAATAATGGATTTATCTATTGTAAAAATAATAGATTAATCTATTGTAAAAATAATCGATTAATCTATTGTAAAAATAATCGATTAATATTGAACGTCGATTATTCAAAGTAATTTTTTCTCACTACGGTATGACCAATAGTTTTAAGTCGATAAATATAACATATATTGATTTCAAGATTAAATTACGTATAATTTAGTGTATTGTTGAGGTTAGTTGATAATTTTACCTCATTTATAAAGTAATAAACTCGATATAAACGAATAGAGAATGAGACAAAGGCCAAGTTTACCATTGTTCCACATGGGAAGGAAGTGTTGGGGTTCTATCTGTATGGGTGTGTTCAGCAGCATGATGGCGTAGTGAGACAGAATCAACTTGAGCCTGATAGCCGAGTCGAACACGTTGAACAAATGTGTCATCTTCAATAGTACTCTGAAATAAAGACAAAGTAAAATCTATTGTCACATTATTTCAATAATAAATGCAACAATCAGACATATCACAATATTTTCTTCTTTATACTGCAAATATGAGTAAGCAAGAAGTTAATATGAATAAATTAAATAATAAATAAAAAGGGGGGGACTCTCTCTAGTTGTACCAACACTTACAAAGGGGCCTTCTCTCTAGGTGGACAAACTCTTACTAAGGGGCTCTCTCTAGGGGGACAAACTCTTACTAAGGGGCTCTCTCTAGGTGGACAAACTCTTACTAAGGGGCTCTCTCTCTAGGTGGACCAACACTTATATACAAATGGGCCTTCTCTCCAGGCCCCGATTTACCAATGGGCAGACTGGGCAATTGCCCAGGGCGGCAATATATGGGGGGGGGGCGAAATTTTAGGATAATTTATTATTATTATTTCCAGAAAAACGTGAATCATTATGGCTTCAAGTATTATTTTAAGGCGTGGCTTTAACTCCGTTTTTACCCACATTCGGACGAAATTTACATTTATTATTTGAAAATTTCGTCCGAATGTGGATAAAAACGTAAAAATGTTAGAAGGAATTGGTTACGATGTGCAATAATTACAAGATCCTCAGGCTGGGACGTTTCTTTTAACAGGATTTGTCATATACCGCATTTACACATTCGCGCTCGTGACTCGCCTCGTGGTTCGCCGGAACTCGTTGTCCACTTTTTCCACTCGTCCCCACAACGCGAATAGTCGTTTACACATTCGCGCTCGCAACTCGCCTCGTAGTTCGCCGGCACTCGCTAGTAATTCAACTACTAACGCAATCAAAGGCAATTAGTACACACAATAAAAACACACTGGTGGATTAAGTTAAAAGAAAATGAAAATAGAAGTTTATATATGTCTTCTATTAGTTATATATTATCAAATAAATTTTATATAACGTTTTATATATGATTTATATACTTTTACATTAGTTATATATAAACATTATATAAAGTTTAATATACGTTTTATTTATAAACTATATATAAAGTTGTATACTCGTTTTATATTAGTTGTATACAAACTATATAAAGTTGTATATGCGGTTTATATTAGTCATATATAAACTTTATATAGTTTTGTATACGTTTTATATATTAGTTATATTATATAAACTTTATATAAATAAAGTTTTGTATTAGTTATATATAAACTTTATATAAAGTTTTATATTAGTTATATATAAAATTTATATAGTTGTATATACGTTTCATATTAGTTGTATATAAACTTCATATTAAGTTTATACATCATTTTGATATAACATTTATTTCTGAACAGTGTGTTTTTATTTATGTGTACTAAATATCACTTCATTATATTTGATTACCACAATATATCGGTTAATACAAACAATTAATTACAGAAGTATTAACCTATATTTTATTTTGTACTTTCATAATTATACTTATATAATTTAATGTTTAATTATTATTGAACATTTCTTCAAAATGCATCATAAAAATAACTTCTCCTGGCCGGGGAATCAAACCCGGGATATCTCCGTCCGCATTTTAAGCTATTTTCTCAGGAACTAGATTTTTCCCGAAAAAACGAATTATGTATATCGTTAGATTCGTATTTAAATGGGGGAGCATAATACCCACTTTTTGAGACCCAGATTCTATTTCTATAGTATTGTTCCCTCTACCTCTTCCTTGCTCTGAGGTGTTAATATTTATTTAGTTAAAAGAAAGTAACAATAAGTATAAATATTTATTTTCTAAAAAAAAAAAAAAAATTGGAGTAACAATCTTCTAAACAAGTACCATATTTTTTAATATTTTTATAGTTTTAGTAACAGCATAAATATGGTTTTTTCATTTTTTTGGGGGGGGGGGGGGGCGTGCCACCACCCTAGACACGGCACGCAAATTAATATTTGACAAAATTGCGTAGAAAATTATATTATATCACTTATCACAAGTGTTATAAATTTTTATAATCTCTAATACCTTTCATGTGATACCTCATGAAAAATTAATTATTACATTTATGTTTATGGTTAATTTTGATAAAATGTATAATAATTATTAAATGTAGATTAATTAATTATTATTAAATCGAGATAACTAATAAATAGAAAATATTGGAACAGGTATATAATATACTCGTGTATAAGAAAGTTACCTTCTAATTGAATTGGACAGAATTATTTTAATCTAAAATACATTTTTCCAAAAATGACAATAAATGGTTTTAATCGCTTTTGGTTATGTTTTAATTGCTTTTAATTGACTCTTTAAAAATTAAATACAGCAAGAAATTAAAAATTGTAATGGAATCTCGCTCCGTGATTTAGACGGAAATAACGCGGAGGTCAGTAAACTTACGGAAACTGGTTTTTATATTCTAATGCTCGGCTTCCACGACCAGAGTCAAATAAATAAAATAACTACATTCTAAAATGTAATAGTACATGAGGAATTTTGCACTTTGTAAAAGTGAAGAAAAAAAAAATCAATAAAAAATCAATAAAAAAAAAAATAAATAAATAAAAAAATAAAATAGACTGCCAATTGGTGTAGCACATAGCTTCCTCGCATTCTATCCACTTACTTTATTGATTTTATAATTTTTCAAGCCATTATTTTCTAGTTTGTTTCATTTTTTCCCCCGTTTTTTTTAAACGGTCAATATTGTTCTTTTTTGTTGTCAAAATAAAGTATCAATTTAGCAAAAGTTAAAGAGCGCAGATGGTTCAAATTAATCTGGGGCTATCTGCGGGCTACTTTCGATAAACTATAAAACTTTCATTCAAATCTGATAAGTACTTTTGAAGCTATAGGTGTTAATAAATGTATGCTTGTGCACATCTGGAGTAGAAACAAATGCGCGCAGAAGGTTGAAATTTATATGGGACCAACAATGGGCTAATTATGACCTACCGCATCCAAATTTCATTAAAATTGGACGTGTAGTTATTAAGTTATGTTGGTTCGCAAAAATTAAACGACAGACAGACACGGAACCAAAAATGTTTTCCTGATGTCTGAAACCGATTTTTGTCTTGAGAATTTTAAAATAGGAGACCTTAAAAGTTTCCATTCTTCGGAACGATCATATGTAACTTCCGTTACCTTCGGTAAGCTCGCAACCAAACAAAAAACAGAGTTTCTTAACCCTAGAATGCTAACCATACTTTTTAACCTCTAATTACTAACCTTACATATTGACTTTTATTAAATATAAAGGCCTAATATGAATAATATTTTTTTAACACGTTTTGGTGCTAGTTTTTGGGGCACTTGGGTGCTTTGTTTGCCATAAAAAAACATTTTGCTTCCGAGCTTACCGAAGGTAACGGAAGCTATGTGATCGTTCTGAAGAACGAAAAATTTGTAGGTCTCCGATTTCAAAAATTCCAAGACAGAAATCCGTTTGAGACATCAGGGATCATTTTTGGTTCCGTGTCTGTGTGTCGGTCTGTCGGTCGGTCTGTCGTTCAATTTTTGCGAACCAATTTTAATGAAATTTGGGTGGTAGGTCATGAGTAGCTCATTGTTGGTCTAATATAAGTTTTAACCTTCTGCGCTCATTTGTTTCACTTCCACATGCGCACAAACATACATTAATTTACTCCTATTCCTTCAAAAGTACTGTTCGGTTTTTAACCTTTTGCCCCATGTGATACACATTTAGTATGATGCCTTGGGGTGGAAGGGGTTCCCCTCTTCTTCTCTAGGTGTGAGTGTGTGGGAGTGGGGAGCCCTTGATGTCACCTTGGCAGTGTGTATCTGTATGTGTAACTCTCTGTACATCTCACTCATAACCTCACCTCTCAGTTACCTCACCTCTCAGTTCATTAATTATTACTTAATCAAAATCATCAATTATATTAAAACCTGTGAAAAGAAGACTCGTCAACTTGGAGGGCCCTCCAGAGATCATCCAAGGAGAAGAAAACGTCTAACAGGTACCCCTTCAAAATTCCTCATACATTTTCACATTTATCTTTTTTTTTCTAATTTTATGTTTCTTTTTCTAAGAGTATCTACTGTACATATTTATGGTCCTTTGGGCCGGATACTTATTGCTTATTACGAACTACCCCTAAAAACCCCGTGATTTTTCTTAAATTATTTTTAATTTTTTTTTAAGATACTCTTAGTTAGATTTTTCTATATAAATTCTTACCTCTACGAAACCTGTGGTTCAGATTAAATTTGATTTGCTTAATTTGTGGATTATAAATACAATTCCATTTATTTTAGTTTCCTATAGCTGTGGAAAAATATTTCCTTTAACTAAGTTAGTTTATTTCCTCTTTCAATTTTCTTAGAATTTCTAGGGATTAATTTTCTTGAAGTTTTATTTCTCAGCTTATAAAACATATTTTATTTTAATTTTAAATTAAATCATTATTAATTTGTTGTTAAAAATATTCCATTTTAGATGTTCTATATCATTTTTTAATGCAGAAAAAAGTATAATCTTTTTAGGTCTCTTCTCGTGTGCCGACGGCACTTTTCATAGTGAACTATTTGGGTTTTGTGTCATTCAGCTTATACATTTTCTTCCTCTTTTTTTGAACTCTTATATATTTCCTTTATTATTTTATATTTTTCGTAATTATCGTTTAATTGCCAATAAAGTGTTGGAATTATTTCCGTATAATTCTTTAAACTCAATTTTATTATTTTAAGATATGTTGAAATATGCTTAACAGTTTATTAACTTTTAACAGTTTATTAACTGCTATCTAATTGCTTAAAAGTTTATTTTATAATATTCTCTCCACCTTTTATAAAAAATATAATTTCTGACATTTTAATAGGAATCATTTTAATTGATTTATTCTCAATACCTTTCTTATTTTTTCCTTTAATCAGAAATCATTTACTTTAAGTAATTTGGAACTTCCTCTTTTTAAATTGCATTCTAATTAAATTAATTCAATTCTTGCCTTGATTTTCCTTTTATTCAAGTTAACATTACTTAATTTTATTTTTCTGAATTTTCACATTTCTTACAATTGTGTTTAATACAATTTGTAATTATAATTTAGCATATAGGTAATAGTTTGCTTCAAGAGTTTGCATTCTTTATCTTTCTGTCTAAAGGTCACGCAGCTATGTTAAGTTATTAAGAGCAGTGATCCTAGTTAATTTCCTGCATTCTCTTTATTTACTTTCTGATAAGTATTATTATTATATTATTACAGTTCATTGTCTCACTCTCTATTATTACATCTCTAATACCAAAGATCTCATCCTTCTAATATCATTTGTTTATAATCGCTTATTGGATTTATCTACAAAATACTATGTTTTCTTTTATCTCTCTTTTTATTTAATTAAATATAACTTCTTTCTTCACCTCGAATAAAAATAAATTATCAACGATTTATTTTCCTTTATTTTTATTATTTTTGTTTTCTCAATCTCTTCTTTATTTCAATTTAACTACACTATAAAATGTCTAAAGAAGACCATCGTTTAACCCTTTTAACTTCTAAAAAAGAAGCTTACTTTAAGAGAGTCCAATTGTGTTACGATGTGTCTAAAAGCCTTAACAATGAAAAAAATATTCAAGCTTTTAGAATACGCTGTCAAGGTATAAAGGAGACAAGAAAGGAATTCGTTGACATCTTAGATGAAATAAATCTTTTAGGTTTATCTAGTACTCCCCCCGTTTCTCCTAGTTACGACTCTCTTAATGCTCTGGACGAGCTCATCCAATTTATTATGGAATCTCAGGAAAACTTAGATAAGTTATCAGATCCTGGTAATAGTGATTCACACACCTCAAAGAAATCACCTTCACCGCTACAATCATCTATTACTGCCTCTCATGTGTTACCAAAAATTGATATACCGACATTCTCTGGTGAGTTATCTAAATGGACCCCTTTCTACAATGTATTCTGTAGTTTAGTCGATTCAAGTCCATCTTTAACTAAAGTACAGAAATTACTTTATCTCATATCTAGCGTAAAAGATGAACCTCTAAATTTAATAAAACACCTTCCTACTACACACTCGAACTATAGCGTTGCTCTCGATATTTTAGTTAAGCGCTATCAGTGTATACGCAACTTAGCGAATTTTCACCTTGAAAAATTATTTAATCTTGAGACTCTCTCTAACGGTTCTTATCAAAAAATTCGATCATTTCATGACGTCATAGTTGAAAATTATGCTGCACTCAAAGCACTTAAACTTCCTAATTTAGGAGACTATGTTCTGTTCCAACTAACGTTCCGCAATCTTGATACTATGTCTAGAAGAGGTTTTGAAACTTATTTTGCTGACAAGTCTTCTAGTACTGATCCCCAGACACCGGAACCATTTCCTACATTTAATGATTTAATGTCTTTTCTGCAAAATCATTGTAAAATTCTTGAGACTGCAAACTTCGATACTTTTAGTGGTTCCTCATCTAAATATAAATATAAACCTAAACAATTCACAGAGGTAAAAAGAACTCATGTTGCTACGTCAGCAGGTGGAGTTCAACGCACATCCTCAACGAACCCTCCTCGTGTGGCCTCTCGGGTCAATGCCTATAAATGTGCAGCCTCAACCCCAACTCTAACAGAAAAGTCTGTCAATATTACATCGACTACGAAGTCTAATAAACAGGTTATTACCGAATGTGTTATCTGCAAAGATCAACACACAATTTATAAATGCCCTCAGATTTTAAACCTCAATCCTCAACAGCGTATGCAAAAGATAACCTCCCTCGGTAGGTGTTCTAACTGTCTTGGTAACCATTCTCACGCTATGTGTAAATCTACTAGTCGTTGTTTTCAATGTGGCTTAGATCACCACACGCTTTTACATAAAACTGATAATTACACATCGAGAGAAAATCCACGAACCTCTATTAATGCATCCTCTCAACAAACATGTGCTGCGTCACACTTACCCACCTCTTCTGTTCTGTTAAGTACTGCCGTGATTCATGTTCGCGACTCAGTCGGTGGCTTTCTTGAAGCACGTGTGTTAATTGATAGTGGGGCCCAGTCATCTTTCTTATCAAGCTCTTTCTTTTCTCGACTTGGTCTACCTCTTCGAAAATCGGACGTCTCTGTATCGGGCGTTGGGAATACTCCTGCGATAAGACCAAAAGGAGTAACAGATATTTCTATTAAACCTCGGATTTCTCTACAACCTGTTTTAACTACAGAGGTTGTTGTTATGGACAACTTAACTGGTAAATTACCATCATCACCTGTTGCAGCTGATGTTAAGAACAAGTTTGCTGATCTTATTCTAGCAGATCCAAACTTTACTACACCCTCGCACATCGATGGAATAATCGGTGCTGAATTGTTTCCTTACATATTTAATGGTTCTACTCGTAGTGGTGGAGCTAACCAACCAACAGCCATGTCTAGTATATTTGGTTGGGTCATCATTGGTACTGTACCCCCCTCTCCATCTATTTCAGTTTTTACTGCCGCTGTTTCAATAGAAGAAACTCTTCGAAGTTTTTGGGAAGTGGAACAACCACCTTCTATCTTACCTCAAGATCCTGAAGATATAGAAGCTGAATCTATTTTCTCATCTCAACATCAACGAGACGAACATGGTCGTTACTTCGTACCTCTCTTACTCCGCAACGATCCGAATATTTCTCTTGGTGGATCTTTTGGCTTTGCAGTGAAGTCTCTCTTGAGTTTAGAACGTCGCTTTAAACGTAACCCTCAGTTAAAAGAAGATTACTGCAACTTCATGCAAGAATATATCGAGCTTGGCCATATGAGAGCCTTACAAGATGGAGATAGTGCAGCAGCATATTATATACCCCACCATGCAGTTGTCAACCCTTCTAGTACGTCTACCAAACTTCGAGTAGTATTTAATGGCTCGGCGAAATCGACTTCTGGATTTTCTCTAAATGATAAGCTTTATATTGGACCTAAGCTCCAAAATGATATTTCTGTCATCATTCTAAACTTCCGATGTCATCAAATTGTTTTCACCGCTGACATCTGTAAGATGTTTAGACAAGTAGGCATCCTTCACAAAGACACAATGTATCAACGTATTTTATGGCGGTTCTCGCCAGAAGAACCGGTGACAGAATATATTCTTCTAACTGTCACTTATGGTCTTCGCTCAGCACCTTATTTAGCTGGACGTTCACTTCATCAACTCGCCGCTGATGAAGGTGCCTCATTACCACGTGCAGCCCAAGTACTCACTAGAGAATGCTACGTGGATGATTTGATGACAGGAGCAGATTCAGTACAGGACGCACTCCAGCTACAGTCTGACGTCTCTACGCTTCTATCTAAAGGTGGTTTTAAGCTCCGAAAATGGAGTAGCAATCACTTAGCCCTGCTCTCTAAAGTACCAACTGAAGATAGACAAACACCTCTAATATTTAATACTGATGAAGCACCCTCAGTCAAGGTCTTAGGACTTCAGTGGTGTCCTCGTTCAGATACCTTCGGTTACATCATCTCAGCAGTTACTCCTCAATACACAAAAAGAGCTATACTGTCTGATATTTCCAAGCTGTACGATCCAATGGGATGGTTGTCGCCAGTTGTATTTTTAGCGAAGTACTTCATTCAACGTCTCTGGTTATGTGGTGCTGGCTGGGATGATGAGATTCCTGAAGACATTAAACAGGCCTGGGAACGTTTTATCTCTCAACTCCCTCTTCTCTCTAATATTTCTCTTCCTCGACTGGTTCTACCACAGTCCCTCACTGAACTTTCTCTGGTTGTCTTTTCAGATGCTAGTGAGAAAGGATATGCCGCTGTTGCTTACCTCCATGCGTATCATCATGCCTCTAACACCTCTAAAATTTCTCTTCTTATGGGGAAGTCCCGCGTCGCACCTCTTAAGACAGTTACTATCCCTCGATTGGAACTCTGCGGTGCTGTATTGGCAGCTCGAGTCCTAAAATTTATCCACTCTTCTCTACCCCCCTCTATTGATATTAATCACACCCTCGCATTCTCTGATTCCTCTACAGTGTTAGGTTGGATTAGGACGCCACCACATTTATTAAAAACATTTGTATCTAATCGTGTTGTACAAATCTTAGATGTACTTAGTCCCTCAAATTGGTACCACGTGCCTACATCAGAAAATCCTGCTGATTGTGCTAGTCGAGGATTATTACCTAAAAGTCTCCTCGAACATCCATTGTGGTTTACCGGTCCCTCATGGCTGTCAACCACTTGATCAGTGGCCTCTTAATTCACTCGCTACCTCAGTTTCTAAACTCCCTGACCTTCGACCTGAAAAGGAATTTGTCGTCGCAGCCACACAATGTGGGAAACTAAAAGTCCAAGAGTGTAATGAATTGATCACTAGGTTTTCCTCCTTTTCAAAACTCAAACGGTTTACTGCTTGGGCACTCAGACTCTTCCGATCGCGCAATTCTGGACAAAGGGGACTTCTGACTACCATCGAAGTTGAAACGGCTCTCCTTCGGTTGGTTAGTTTAGAGCAGTCTATTCATTTTAAAGAAGATATTTTGAACTTAAAACATGGCGATTACCCATCTTCTTCTTTACGAAGTCTCAATCCTTTCCTTGATTCAGTGGGAATTGTTAGGGTGGGGGGTAGGCTCCGTCATGCTGATATGGCCTACGATGCTCGACACCCTATTCTTCTGCCCAAGAAATGTGCATTAACTAACCTCATTATTGATTAATTTCACCTCAAATATTTTCATGTTGGACCTAGGACTCTCCAATCATTTATTGTTCGGTCATTTTGGATAATCTCTGGGAGGCAAGCAATCAGGTCAAGGTTGAGCAAGTGTCTTCCTTGCCTGAAAATGCGAACAGCTCACATTCAACCTCAAATGAGTAACTTACCTATATCACGTGTACGCCAAGCTAGACCCTTTCTGGTTGTCGGCACGGATTTTGGTGGCCCTTTCATCATGAAAGAGAGCAATTTAAGAAAAAGTAGAACTTCTAAAGTGTATTTATGCTTGTTTGTTTGTTTCGTAACAAAGGCTGTACACTTAGAAATAGTCTCAAGTCTTTCAACAGAAGCCTTTTTGGCAGCTTTTGAACGCTTTATAAGCCGTCGGGGTAAATGTACAGACGTCTACAGTGATTGTGGAACTAACTATGTTGGCGCGAGTAGATATTTTTCAGAACTTCATCGTCACTTTCAAAACTTATCACACAAGGATAAAGTCATTAAACACCTAGCTGACTTGCAGATAAACTGGCATTTCTCTCCCCCCTCTGCTCCTCATTTTGGTGGGCTTTGGGAAGCTGGAATTAAATCAGCCAAGCATTTCATGAAGAAAGTAATTGGCGAACGTCCTTTAACTTTTGAAGAGTACTCGACCTTCTTCTGCAAAGTTGAGGCAATTCTAAATTCACGGCCTCTGTGTTCTAACTCTATGGATCCTCACGAATTAGATGTCCTAACGCCCGGTCACTTTCTTATAGGCGCTCCACTCACCGCACCCGTTGAAAGAGACATAACTGAAGTTTCGCAGAATAGACTGAAGAGATGGGAACTTCTAAGACAAGCCTCGCAGACCTTTTGGCACCGCTGGCAGCAAGAGTATATCCACACTCTCATCCAACGTCATAAATGGACCAAGAATCAACCTAATCTTCAGGTCAATGACTTGGTCTTGGTCAACGTTGGCAGATGTCCTCCTTTTTGTTGGAAAATTGGCCGTGTAACTGCCGTACATCCTGGTCAGGATAATCAAGTTAGGGTTGTGACAGTTCGAACGGCTCAAGGAGAATTTCGTAGGCCAGTTGTCAAACTTGCTCTGCTCCCTAACCACTAATTTTTTATTTTATTTTATTTTTTTCCCCCTCTTTTTGAAGCTCTTTTCTTTTCTAAGCTCCTTTTCCATAAGGTATCTTTTTTGTCATTTTTTTTTCTTTTCATTTCTTTGATTAGGTGAAGTTACCTGATCGGTTTTACCTAGTGGTTTTACTTTCTTATTTTTTATTTTTTTTTTGGTTTTCTTAGGATCCTCTTCTGAAACCACAGGTTTCGGTGGGGGGTATGTTCGGTTTTTAACCTTTTGCCCCATGTGATACACATTTAGTATGATGCCTTGGGGTGGAAGGGGTTCCCCTCTTCTTCTCTAGGTGTGAGTGTGTGGGAGTGGGGAGCCCTTGATGTCACCTTGGCAGTGTGTATCTATATGTGTAACTCTCTGTACATCTCACTCATAACCTCACCTCTCAGTTACCTCACCTCTCAGTTCATTAATTATTACTTAATCAAAATCATCAATTATATTAAAACCTGTGAAAAGAAGACTCGTCAACTTGGAGGGCCCTCCAGAGATCATCCAAGGAGAAGAAAACGTCTAACAGGTACCCCTTCAAAATTCCTCATACATTTTCACATTTATCTTTTTTTTCTAATTTTATGTTTCTTTTTCTAAGAGTATCTACTGTACAAGTACTTATCTGATTTGTATGAAACTTTTATAGTTTATCGAAAGTATCCCGCAGATAGCCCCAGATTATTTTGAACCGTCTGCGCTCTTTAACTTTTGCTAAATTGATACTTTAATTCAAGTATAAAAACAAAACAATTTTGACAGATTAAAAAACGGAGGGAACAATTAAACAATAATGGCTAAAAAAAAAATTCATAAAATATAAAATTAATAATGTACGTGATAGGATGCGAGGAAGCTATGTGCCATACCAATTGGCAGTCTGTTTCCTATCCCATATATATAAACATGGATATTTTATTGGTAAAAAAAAAAAAAAAAAATGAATAAAAATCACAGTACATGTCAAAACTACTGTGGGACGTAATACTCATTACAATTTTTAATAGCAAAATTTTTTGAAGAAATTTTCACCTAATAAGCCATAAAATGACCCTGATTAATACAATAATAGACAGACATATGATCAATAAACCAAAAGGTTTTTTTTTTTTTTATTTTACATTAATATGAATTTTCAATAAAATTGTAAAATCTTGGGACAGAAAAGGTACATTTTATTTGGAAAATGACCCAAAAACAAATGTTGTATGGAGGAAATTGTCATATAAGATATAAATAATACTCACAATTGCCGCGGAGAAGAGTTAGTGAATTGACCGCTAGTCCCAAGTAAGTGATGCAGGTCTCAGCCTTACATCTTGTATATATACATATATATATATATATGTGTGTAACAACAAACTGGTCCTTGAAATATATCTCCTGGGTATTACGTTCTCACTCTATCCACCGACTGCAGCTCTTCTACATTGCAGTGGCAAGACATCCTAACTAAACCTTCCCACTATATATATATATATATATATATATATATATATATATATATATATATATATATATATATATATATATATATATATATATATACACAGAATATTGATGTAGAAAATAAACCTAACAGTGAAAAATAATTCCGAGAAAAATAGCTTATATATAAGATAAAATATAAAAAGTTGTTGTGAAATTCCGGTTTTTATCTCATTAATGTACATTTTATCTGCTTCTTCTATTCTTAGAAAAAAGTGTTTTTTTATTTATTTAAAATAGAAATAAATAAAGGTTTCTTTCTTGTTCTTTATTGTTTGCTAGTTATGACTAACTAGCTAGATTCTGTGTTTCCCCGTAATATTGACTTTGCTTAATGTATTTTTACTTCCTCATATATGTCGCTACCTCGGAGCAAGACTGCCACAACTCAAAAAATGTGAGTTTTGGGAAATCATGTTTTAAAGTCACTGATACTCAATGGCTCTTCACTTTTGATTATATAGAAAACTGATAGCGTAACAAGCTTTTACACGGTTTTTACAATTAACTTTTAAGTAAATTTTTCTTAGCTTCCACCATCATAACACCCATTAAACCCCTTAAGGGCTTTGACTTGTGTCGGTTTTTCTTAAAAACTTTTGATCCATGTTGTGAGTTGTGACAGTATTGGAGAAAATGGTATGCTCTAAAAACACACACAGAGGCTTTAATTTTAACATTTATTTTTATTGAAGTTCTAAAATACACAGTTTTTTCAAGTTCCAATGAAATGTGTCAGTTTCACCAAAAACAAACAGCATGCAATCACCATGTTTTTGATACAAGAGTGGCATAATTTAAATTGTGACAGTGTTACCGAAAAACAGCATGAAGCCACTTCAATCACTAAGGCACGATCAAACTGTCACTTCTACAATGTGACAGTATTGAGAAAAAATGCTAAACATTTTTGTACAATGGAAGACCGACACATTTGTTCTCTGGTGGTCGTTAAAAGTTACAATTTTGACATTCTTTCACAAAAACAAAAATGTATACCACATATCCATTCTAATTCTGAGTTTAACAGGGTGTTGTTACGATTAATTTTCAAAAACTTTTCATGAGTAAAGTATCTTTGTTTTTAAAAAATATTTACTTAGAAAAGTTTTGGAACGAAGTTCCAAAAGTTAAAAAAGTTTTGGAACGAAGTTCGTTATGGCACATTCTGCAGCCCGGGAGTGAATCCAAAAAAACGACCAAAATCACCGTCACGCAAAAACCGTCACGAAATCTACCGATGACGATAACTTGAGTAAAAGATGACCGAGTTAGTTGAAATGTGGTACACATGTTCATTTTACCAATGCCCAGGCTGAGTTCGTTGGACAACGTTATCCGCCCAAACGTTCACGCGCAACGCTCGCGTAAAAGTAAGCTTAAAAAATCTTAAGACGGGAAAAAGTGTTATTAGGAAGCCTGTTACTTGACTTGTTTTGTTTATTTTTGTAATATGTCAAAATGTCACTTGGTTTTGTAAATATAAGAAAACATTATCCCAGTCTTGTTAAAATAACTAATAAATAACTATTTTAATAAAACAATAATTTATGAACAGTTGGGGGCATCTCACGGCCAAGGGGGTGTTCACTACGCCCCTAGGGTAGATCTGTAGTTTAAGTTTTTTCTGGGTACTAATTTCAAAAAAGGAACTCTTCAGATTTTCAGATATCTATGTTATCTTCATGAGTTTATTGCAAGCTCATGGTTTACGTCCCTGCTTGCATATACAGCAGAAACAACTGACAACGAACTGCCATAATGTAAATCTAATAAAAGGTAATATTAAATTGAACAAAAACTCAAATATGTATTACAAAGTTTAATGATGAATGAAAACAGTTATTATATTTATAATTGATGATTATCCGACGTTCACAGAAGCGTTAACGTTGACTGTAGGAAGAGCGTTGAAACCTGCTTCGATAACGCTTCCGATAGTGTCAGCCTTGTAGTCAAGTCCAGCGTTGACCACTGAGCCGACTCTGTCCGCAGCGGTGCCCACGAGTTCGCTACCGGCGTTGGTAGCAGTGGCGACCAGGCCCAAACCACCTCCCAACCAGCTGTTAATACTGTCCAGAAGTAGATTAGATATAGATTTAACTTGCGTGACGCCGGACTGTCCTATGCCGACGCTAGTGGTTACCAATCCTCCCGCCACTGGTATCATATTGCCAACTTTACCTACGATTCCTGTCAAACAAATTTAAACAAATTATTGTTAGCAGCATGTTATTGCAGGTAATTTAAGTTTAGTCAATGGAGTATCTCACTTTAAACAAGGCGTGCAGTACTTTTACGAATTCTTAATCTTTCTTTTGGGCTGTATCAGAGTAAATAAGTTAAGTGAGCCCGGGAGTAAATCCGAAAAAACGACCAAAATCACCGTCACAAAAATAACCGTCACGCAACCAAGAGTCACGAAATCTACCGATGACGATAACTTGAGTAAAAGATGACCGAGTTAGTTGAAATTTGGTTCACATGTCCATTTTACCAATACCTAGGCTGAGTTTGTTGGACAACGTTATCCGCCCAAGCGTTCACGCGCAACGCTCGCGTAAACGTAAGATTCAAAAATCTTAAGCCGGGAAAAAGTGTTATTAAGGAAGCCTGTTACTTGACTTGTTTTGTTTATTTTTGTTGTATGTCAAAATGTTACTTGGTTTTGTAATTATAAGAAAACTTAATCACGGTCTTGTTAAAAGTAAAATTGATCTGTGCTGACGCTTATTTCAATGTATTAGGTATATTATTATAATACTGCGTACTTAATCCAAGAAAAAAATCTAACTTCATCTGTTTAATGAGACAAACAACTTTTTTGAATAATTTTTTTAAGTAAAACGAACACCGACACTGTTATGAAGTGATAAAGATCGCTACATTTATTAAAGTGGACCTAAACGTTTAAAATAAAGAAAACAACGTTTTACCGATAACTTCCGTTCTAACTTATAACGATTTTAATAAAACTTCTTACACATTGTCTAAAGTACAATGGAAACCTGCATGTAAAATTTCAACCGGATACAAGCAGAAGCTTTAGAGTAGGTAAGAGGTATATTTAATAATATTTTAAATTAGTAGGCCGGGTAGGTAGGAAACAGTCCTATTTCAATCCAACATCCTTTAACAAATACTCTTTAACTATAATAAACTCATTATGATCAACTTTTTTCTTATATTTAATATATATTAGTAAGACGGTTGCTTTAATTATACAAATAATGCTTTTCTTTTAATTTTTCCTTAACTCTGCTAGGTACAAACAGTTACTTACTTTTAATTTTGTCTCTTTTCTAACTCCGCCATGTATAAGTAGTTAGCAATGTATACGTACTTAGCAGTGTGATTTTATAATTTATATTTAATAAAAAATGTAAGGAGCTTCGTTCCTACCTGGTGTCCTCTCGTATTTTTTTTATATTAAAAGGAATTTTGAGCCGAGCTTACCAAAGGTAACGGAAGCTATGTGATCATTCTGAAAAACGAAAATATTATACGTCTCTGATTTCAAAAATTCCAAGACAGAAATCTTTTCCAGACATCAGGGAACATTTTTGGTTCCGTATGTGTCAGTCGGCCTGTCTGTCGCTCAATTTTTGTGAACCAGCATATCTTAAAAACTACTCATCCGATATTAATGAGACTTGGATCATAGGTCATAATTTGACCATTGTTATTCCTTTATAAATTTTAATCTTCTGCGCTCATTTGCTTCTATTCTACATGGGCACAAACATACATTTATCCTAAATCTTCAAAAGTATTAATATGATTTTTATGAAATTCGAATGGTTTGTCAAAAATAGCCAGCAGATAGCCCCAGTTTAATTTTAACTGTCTACGCTTTTTAAATTTTATACTAAATTTATACTTTAATTTATGTAAAGAATCAAAATAATTTTGAAATTAAATATTTTTAAATAAAGCCAGAAAAATACCATTTTAGAAAACTGGTCTTATTTTCGACTTTGTTTTTTTTTGTTTCTGTATTCCTCACCTTAATTGTTTCCATGTACAAAATTTGAGGAAGATTGAAAGGCAGGAAGTGGCTCAAAATTGGGGTAATAGGTGTGCGATAAAACTTAAAAAGCAAAGAAATATGACGCCATTTTATTTTTGTTTCTGTATTCTTTACCTTAGTTGTTTCCATGTGCAACATTTGGGGAAGATTGAAATACGGGAAGTGGTTCAAAATCAGGGTAACGGAAACGTGCGATGAAACTTACAAAGTAATATAAGACCAGTAAAAATGGGGGAAATAATAAAATAATTTTGACCATACGAGGTTGATAAAGCATAATATCATAAAACTATGTGCCACACTGCTTCGTGAACCTTAATGTAATTATGCTTTTACAACCCATTAATATCAAATTTATTCTATTATTTTCCCTCCTTTTATTATTTTTATATTAATAAAAGTTTCATTTTAGCCACATTTAATAAGCGCACACGTTTGAAATGTTCAAAGATAAATATTATTTTTAAAGATATAATAGGTGTTAAGGGTGGAGCGCGGCAGACGTATGAATTTGAAAATGTAATAAAACACAGAATGTTAAAAAATTATTTTTTAAAAATTTTTTTCCTGATTTAATAATATGGGAAATTTAAATTTACCTAGATTTAAACAAAGTATCGGATAAGTGGTTCCCCTCACACTCCAAACACTGATTAAGCCTTTTTTCGAAGTTTTTGTGCACTCTTTCGAGCATTTCCACAGGAATTTTGGCAATTTTGGCTCGAATGTTGTTCTTGAGGGCTTCCAGGGTATCTGGGACGATCGCTGTAAACCAAGAATTTAAGGTATCCCCAAAGAAAGAAATCACAAGGAGCCAAATCAGGCGATCTTGCTGGCCAGTTTAAATCGTCTCTTAAAGAGATGAGACGCCCGGGAAATCTGTCTTAAAAAAGTTTACGCAAACCCTTGCTGTGTGGGCTGTGGCCCCGTCCTGCTGAAACGTGGAACATAAACTTCCCGTCCCTCTCTTTCAAACGACTCTACTCTCAACCATCTAGGACCAATAGGAAGGGAGCAATCCCCTCTTCAAATTCATACGTCTGCCGCGCTCCACCCGTATAAAGAACTCTGTATGCATGTGTAAGAGAAACCAATCAACACAGAAGGTTGAAACTTATATGCGACCAAAATGGGCTAATTATGACCTACAATCAAAGTTTTATTAAAATAGAACGAGTAGTTTTTTAGATATGTTGGTTCGCAAAAATGTCGGACAGAACGAAAGACAGACAGACAGACAGACAGACATGCTACCGATAATGTTCTGGATTTTGAATTCGAAGACAAAAATTTTCTTTCTTCAGAACGATCACATAGCCTTTGTTACCTTCGGTAAGCTTGGAAGCAAAAAACTTTAAAATTTTCATAAAGTAATAACAACTATTCATATGATACAAGAATTGGATCATATACTCCAAAAGAATTTAAATTTCAAACTAAAAATTAAAATAAAAGATGAAGCAAATTGCTTCCCTCAAATACCCAGCCAAAAACCAATTATAGACTTTGATTCTAACCCCAAAAAAAAGATAATGCAAAATATTTTATTAAAATATTACTACTGCTGCATTTTAAATATGACATATGCTACTGCCATATTTAAAATGAGGAGTATTACTAATGCAATTGATTTTGTGGTATATTACTACAGTAGTTGAAATGTGGCATATTTTCTTGCACTGTTGTCAATTTTTCTTCTACCAATTTAAAATTTTCCTAGGCAGAAATGTGTTTTTGACACCAGGGAACACTATTCTTCGTATAATGCATATATGAGAAAGTAAAAATGAGGGGCCTGGGTGCTGTGCAATAACGCAAGTTAAGCAGCATCGAGCCGGGTCAGAAGGTGACCACAGCTCTGGGTTCGATTCCCGGACCAGGCCCCCCGCTCAATGTCCACCCAGCATTGTTTAAACAAATGAGAAGCTCCTCGAAAGAGTGGCACCACCAAGTTTCGGCCTGGAAACCATGATGATGACACTCCTGGTTGTAATACAACCAGGAGGGGAGTCATGGTTAACGACCATATCTTCACACAAGTGTGAAGATTTCGGTCCCTAACCCGGGTTTGTTCAATGGGCCCACCTAAGTGGCCTGCGTCTTCGGGTGTAAAAGCCCCCCGGAATAAAAAATAAATAAATAAATAAAAATGAAATAAATATATATTAGTACATACCCAATGCTTGGTTGGCGATGGTTGTGCCCATGTCTACAGCCATTTTACCCAAGTCCGTAACTGAAGCCACACCGTCTTTAGTCAGATTCAGTCCTTTACCGACGGCAGCTAGTCCGATACCGGAACCCATCTTCACTGAGTCTTTCAGAAGGTCCACCGAATCTTTGGCAACTTCCGTCGGCTGTTTACTAGCAGTTGCTACAGCTTGTCCCCACGTTTTGAAGTCTGGCGTTGAAATCGTGAAGTCCGCTCTCGGAACCAATCTCATCGGTGGTACTTCATCCTGTCCGCTTACTCCTACTATCAATATTACCGCTAAAAACACAAATTCGCTCATTGTTTTCTGTTAATTTTTTTAATATTTATTATTTTATTCTAAAGTCCAACGTTAAATTGAAACAGATGAGTCTTTATAGCAACCTTTTTATACCCAAATAATAATAAAACAAAAATTGAATAATAAATAATAAAACAAAAAAATAAATAATGCCAAATAAAACTATTATAATAATACAAATAAAATAAAAAAATCAAATATTTATTTGAAGTAAATATTTATTTTAAATGAGGTAACAATATACATTAAGTATTTAGTAATGACAGATTTTGAAAAAGAAATATACCATAATATATAAATTATTTTGGAAAAATTGTATTTTATTTTTTATTTTCCTTACCTATATGTTCAGTAATTACTATTTTTTATAAACACACACACATACATATATATATGTATATATGTAGTTATATATATCTTCTTTTATCTAAAAAGAAAAAACAATAGAAAGATTTTTTTTTCTTTTAATTTTATGAATACATTTAGTACATTGTTTTAATTATTTACATTTTTAAATTCGCTCTAAATATTTATAAAATTTATTAACAATTTAAAAGAAAGAGTAGTTTTTCCCCTTCCACTTATTTTTTTTTGTTCTTCCAGGGTTTAAATTTGTTGTTTAAATATTTTTGGGTATTATTTAATGTTAATGCATGACCTACTCTTAGAGAATATTGATTGATGTAAGAGGAATGTTACAGAATATAATAACGAACATCACGTAGAAGCAAGCACAAACGAACATAACGTAGAAACAAGCACAAACGAACATAACGTAGAAACAAGCACAAACGAAAATCACCTAGATATAAACACAAACGAACATCACGTAGAAACAAGCACAAACGAACATAACGTAGAAACAAGCACAAACGAAAATCACGTAGAAACAAGCAGAAACGAACATAACGTAGAAACAAGCACAAACGAAAATCACGTAGAAACAAGCACAAACGAACATCACGTAGAAGCAAGCACAAACGAACATAACGTAGAAACAAGCACAAACGAACATAACGTAGAAACAAGCACAAACGAAAATCACCTAGATATAAACACAAACGAACATCACGTAGAAACAAGCACAAACGAACATAACGTAGAAACAAGCACAAACGAAAATCACGTAGAAACAAGCAGAAACGAACATAACGTAGAAACAAGCACAAACGAAAATCACGTAGAAACAAGCAGAAACGAACATAACGTAGAAACAAGCACAAACGAAAATCACGTAGAAACAAGCACAAACGAACATAACGTAGAAACAAGCACAAACGAACATAACGTAGAAACAAGCACAAACGAAAATCACGTAGACATAAACACAAACGAACATCACGTAGAAACAAGCAGAAACGAACATCACGTAGATGAAACCTTCACCTGTATGAAACCTTCACTTCGTCCTCTGATTGTTTACCTTCCGTGTTTATATATTTAAATTGTTTATTATAATATATTTATATCTTTTCCGACGTTATTATTACTTTATCTGTGTTTAACTACGTTTTTAGGGTCCGCAGGCAAAACCAAGGACCCTTATATTTTCCTGCGTGTGTCTGTCCGTCCGTCCTCTCGCCTGCTCTCACGGCTACACCTTTCGTCCGATCACTTTGAAATTTGGCATGTATGTGTCTTGTACCTACCCACATATTTTAAAAATATAGCGACAAAAAAAAAAAATATTCAAAAAAATTAGGGTAAAAAAACTTTTAGGTTAAAATTTTTTTATTTTTTTTCGACACCGTCATGGGTATCATATGAAAGGGTACGTCGAGCTGATTACAAAAATATATAATTCTTTGGTTGTAACTTTGATAGGGCGAGCGTAGGCAAGTTTGAAGTGGGTGTGAAACGTGTCCCCCCCCCCTCTATCTCGCTTATGTGAAGTGCAAAAAATCTGAAAAAATTCCTGAACATTCTTCAACCAAAAGTAAAGATACCACTTTTTGGAAATTTCGAAAAAAATATTATTTTATTTTTTATTGACAAAATACGTTTTTTTATAACTATGGTCTTTTCGAGGTATTTATATGGTTGTAGTTCGGTTCAGTGGCAAAAAAATACTTTATTAGAAATTTCTTTATGTGTTTTGAGAATATCAGACCCATAGGATAGTTCAAAGTAAGCTTTTTAGCATTTTAAAAAACACCATCAATAGGGTACTACTTAAACTATACAGTGTGGCCTACGGACCCTCGCTGTGTGCTGACTAGCACACACTTGACCTGTTTATTTATCTGTGTTTTATCTTTATCTGCATATTATATTGAGTAGCCGGATTACAAAAGCAGCTACATAATATCCAAAAAAAATGAAAAAATGAGATATTGGTACCCCTGGATTTGTTTTTAAAGCTCTACAAGGTTCTGCAGTCAAACAGTTCCAAAACAATTATAAACCTATTAAAATCTAGATTGAAATATACGTGCGGTTTCAAAAGCAGCTATATCCCTACTGTACTCGGATTCAAAATGAGCTATATCCATAACTGATCCAAAAACAGCTATATCCTATGTACACATTATAGAGTTACTCTGAGTAAGGCTGCAAAATCATCTATATCCTTCTTTACACATTTCTATCTTCTTTTAAACAGAAAAAAATATTATAGTGGCTACACTGAATAAATAATAGTATAAATAGTTAAAATAATAGTTTAGAACTGCTTAATTTATTGGATATAACTGCTTTTGTTGCAGCACACCAATCCAACATGGCGGTGGGTTTGGTTGCAAAAGTAGCTATAAACAAAAACTGTGACAAAACCAGCTATGTGCTTATTTCTTTTGTTTATTAAAAAGAAAATAATAGCCTGAGATTATAGGGCTCTTGTCCACTGAATGAATTATTAGTTATTAATTTTAAAAAAATAAAATAAAAAATAACCTGATAAAACAATTTAGTGAATTGCTAGACGTTTTTCGTGCTTTGCCAAAAAAATGTCAAGTGGATATAGCAGCTTTTGGAATTCAGCTACTCTATTGTTATCTATATAGCCCCCACGGATTCGCTAGCTCTAGCTGTAAACCCATCTTTAGTCATATATCGATATAGTCGATATCTGATTAAAAAATACTCTGCCAATTAGTGTGGCACATAGCTTCCTCGCTCTAGTACGCAAAGAAAAGATCAGTAAAGAAATAAAAATACCTCGATAAAAATAATCAAAAAGTTGGAACGGCGCGGCGCGGCACTGTTCCAGTAAATATTTAATAACGTTGGTTCTAACCAACATAGTTCGCAGAAACAAAGTCTCCAACATGCGCCAAAAGTTAGCGCACATTATAATAAATGTAATAAACAAATAACACATCAATCAAATCGTAGAAACCGCTATATAAACAGTTTTTTTTTTCAATTTTACCCCTCTCAAAACTAAAAATAACACAAAAAAGAACGTTACAAAACTTAATGTAAAAATTCATCTCTAAATTAAAAAGTTAAAAAATTATTTATTTATTTAAATTTTTTGGGGGTAAAATAGCCGCCATTTTGGAAACGCAATATACATTTGCGAACCAAATTTCAATATCTTTGAAATGATACCCCACTTAAAAATTACAAGAAGTATAAAATATTGCGATTAATTCACAATTGCTTGCTGATTGAAGAAATTTTGATTATTTAAGTTCGCAATACGTTTACTTTTTTTGTGCAAAAAAGTTTAACTTTTAAACCAAATTTCAAATATCTAGCTACAGTAGGTCGGGAGATACACTTCAAAGTGGGACGGACGGACTAGTTAACGCAAGGGATTCAAGGATGACCTCGAAACCCTAAAAACGGGGTAAAAATTAAATATACCTATTAGAGAATAATGGCTTGTAAAAGCATAAAAACAATAAAGTACCCTCTTAGATGGGAGGAAGCTATGTGCCACACTAATTGGCAGTCTATTTATACATATATGAATTTAAATATGTATGTATATTAATGCTTGAAACCTCCATATCTTTAAAGGGAGTACTTCCGATTATTATTTCCTAGGAATTGAATACTCCATTTTGTCAAAAACTATTCGTTGGATTTGAGAGAAGTATTTATCAGCATTTCTTGTACATATTATTTATAATTTTTATCTTCGATTGTAACGAAATATAAACATTGTATCTCTGTTTAGATGCGTAGAAAGTGATTCTTTACATACTTGTATTCATTGCGCGTGCGCGTCTCACAATTCTGAACAATTCCTCTTAACGAATTCTTTACGCCTCCAGAAATAATTAATTTGGCACAAAACACAACTAGAGAATTAATGTCATCTTTATCAAAAGAGAAATACGATATTACATACAGAAAGTTTATTATTGCTTCCGAGCTTACCGAAGGTAACGGAAGCATTGTGTTCACTTTTGAGAACGAAAAACTTTTATGCCTCCGATTTTAAAAATTCCAAGACAGAAATCCGTTTCAGACATCAGGGAACATTTTTGGTCTCGTGTCTGTCTGTCTGTCTGTCGGTCTGTGTGTCCGCGAATTATGAAACGTGCGACGATAACTTGAGTAAATGTCGACCGATTTTGATGAAATTTGGTAGACATGTTCATTTTACCAATGCCCAGAACGAGTTCGTTGGACAACGTAATCCGTCCAAGCGTTCACGAGCAACGCTCGCGTAAAGGTGAAGTTCAAATTTAAAATTGGGATTTTAGGTAGGGGAAAAAAATCTAACTTCATCTATTCAATTAGACAAACAACTTTTATAAATTTCTCGTGTGGTTTTACTACCCTCGCTATCGCTCGGATGCAAACTCCACACTCGCATGTAAAATGCTACTTTCCGCACTCGACGCGTAATGTACTATTATATAATTATTCTGAAATATACTCCTTTTTAGTGCCCTTTGTTTTACCAAAAATTTAATTTAATTTTTAAAATGTCTATGTGTTACCATAGATATATTTTTAAAATGTCTGTGTGTTACCATAGATATATTTTTAAAAGGTCTATGTGTTACCATAGATATATATTTTTAAAAGGTCTATGTGTTACCAACATAACAGTTACGTTAAAAACAAAAACCGTCTGTTCTGAGTAGGAAAACTGCAAGTCACGAAGTCTGGAAGCCAGAACCTTGGACCTCGTGTAGATTATAGATTGTTATAGTAGAAGCGCTATTAATTATTTTTAAGTTACCCGTGAGTTATCCGTGAGTTACCCGTGAGTTACCCGTGAGTTACCCGTGAGTTACCCGTGAGTTACCCGTAAGTATCCACAGTTGATAACGATGTTATTTGTTATTCGTTTCCCACATAATTCACAATAATCCTGATATCGTTTGTTGTTTAAGAAAAGTTGCAACATTTATGTTGAAAAATCCCATTTTTCAGAAGAGCCAAAGGCATGGCACGTGTCTTCCATTGTCATGGATGAAGGAGGTCCTTCGCATGAACTAGGTTCATATTAAAACAAACAGAAAACTGTTTTACACAATTATTTTTTAATTTAAATCAAATTATAATTATTATTAACTACGGAAAACAGACAGAGAAAAATATACTCCAGCGCTGGGATTTGAACCACAGGCCTCTATATTTCCAGTATAGCGCTCTACCAACTAAGCTACGCAGGAGAATGATTTTCTCTGACGTTATTGATACCTTGTCCCGAATTTAAGCTTTCAATTTTCCACAAATCTGAGAAGTCAACATTAATGACATAGAACTAGACTGAGAAATAACGCTTATAATTATAAAGTACTCAATTTGTACCTGTACCTAGTACAATCAATTAGAAATTCATATTTTACGATTTTGGTAGTATTCATACTACGGAAAGATTAAATTTTAATTTAAATCAAATTATAATTATTATTAACTACGGGAAACAGACAGAGAAAAATACACTCCAGCGCTGGGATTTGAACCACAGGCCTCTATATTTCCAGCATAGCGCTCTACCAACTAAGCTACGCAGGAGAATGATTTTCTCTGACGTTATTGATACCTTGTCCCGAATTTAAGCTTTCAATTTTCCACAAATCTGAGAAGTCAACATTAATGACATAGAACTAGACTGAGAAATAACGCTTATAATTATAAAGTACTCAATTAGTACCTGTACCTAGTACAATCAATTAGAAATTCATATTTTACGATTTTGGTAGTATTCATACTACAGAAAGATTACATTTTAATTTAAATCAAATTATAATTATTATTAACTACGGGAAACAGACAGAGAAAAATACACTCCAGCGCTGGGATTTGAACCACAGGCCTCTATATTTCCAGTATAGCGCTCTACCAACTAAGCTACGCAGGAGAATGATTTTCTCTGACGTTATTGATATAATTTGATTTAAATTAAAATTTAATCTTTCCGTAGTATGAATACTACCAAAATCGTAAAATATGAATCACAATTATTTTTTAATTGTAGACTAAACAATTAATTTTTGGGTACATAATGCAAATATGCATTATGTACCATTAAAACATTATGTACTATTAAAAACAAATTAATTTTTTTCGAGATAATCGCAAAACTTAAAATCATTAAAAATCACATTCGAACCAATTCGAATTATTGAGTCATTGTGTGACTTCCAAGAATGGCCGTTCGGCAGCAGCACCTGACGAGTTATTTAATGAAATTTCAGAAATTGCCACCCGACCTATCCGGTTCTGTTTTGTTCAGTACTTGTCAACTATTTCTTGTTAACCCTGTTTATGACATCTTTTATTTGATTTTTCACTATAAAAAGTAAGTATAGTGATGGCGCGAAAATTCGATTATGATGGATTTAAACGTTTTGAGGTCCCCTGAGTCCAAAAAAGTGGGTTTTTTAAAAAAAAATATCTGTCGTTTGTCTGAGCAGACGCCTGGAACCTTAACTACTGGCTCGATTTTGACGAATTTCGGCATACATGTTCAGAATAATCATACCCCAAAGCGCAATCTCAAATTTGAATTTTCGCGCCATCACCATACTTTCTCTTTATATAAGAAAGTTAATAACTCGTCCTGCAGAATAGTCACAATGCTTCCGTTACCTTCGGTAAGTTTGGATACAAAAAATAAAAATAATATCTCGTGGGTAAAAAAAAAGTAAAAATCTTTTTTATATAATATTTAATAATTAACAAAGTAATACAAAAATAACTTATATAAATAATTAATCATTAAACTTATCCTATTAATATGGGATTGTTTTAGAAAGTCTGTGGTTTGATAATCAATGTTTAACCACTTTATAATTAACTAGAAAGCAAAATTCTTTCCCCGATTATTTATTATCAATTGCAACCTATTAATATTTTGCAGGTAAATTTTTTTATTGGATAAGTAATATCTCTATAGTATAGTCCGTAGATGGCTTAATCCAGGAGATGGCGTGCGAAAAAAAATGTCTGACTAACATCAAGCTAGAATTTTGTGTATAAATAAATCTTTTGATGCTTTTTAGGAATATGTAGTCGGCTAAGTTCGTCCGTAGGACATAGCTTGGCAATAGGCATTTGAAACAAACAAACCTGTGTAGAGCGACCAAGTCAAGCCAATTATGGTGGACAATGTGATTTTGATGATCCTGAATACGAAATTAGTTAGTCGACCTAAAATCAAGTTAATGTCAGAAGTGAAGCAGAAGAAGAGAGATATGGAGAAATTGATCATCTATGCATCAATTATTTAAAATGGAGGGGTGACATTTTCAAGTTGCGTTTAATAGCGCAGGACAGCTGACAGTAGAAGAGATGGCCAAATATTCCCCAAATGCTAGAAATATTCCCAAAAGATAGCTAACGTTTCATTTATAAACTAATTTAAATTATTTAGTATCCATTGCCATAAATATTTTTATTTTTATTTTTTATTTTTTTATTTTTTTATTTTTTTTTTTGTTCTTTTGTTAATCTAAATTTAGATGGTTCTAATAAAATAAGGAATGCAAAACCACCACCAATAGTAATTCACAGAATGTTTGTCGGTCTGATCTTTACCCTTATTCAGAGGCGTAGGAATTCATTTTTGACGGGGGTGGCTCGGTACCTCCACTAAGGGGGGGGGGGGGGGGGGGTACATACTCTTTATCAGTGCTCGATTTCTAGAAATTAAGGTGCCAGACTACAGCCTACCCTCTCTCTACCACCCCCCGCTATAGGAGGGGGGTCCGGGGGTCTACCCCCGGGAACAGCTTCAAAAACAGCTTTTTAAGCAGTTTTAGACATAAACCCATGTACTAATTTTTATTTTATTTGTAATTTTATAGCCCCTTCAAATCTGACGGGGGGGGGCTCAAGCCCCCCGTTCCTACGCCACGGCCCTTATTTCTATGAATTTTGTTCGTTGTACATAAATTACTTACTTTAGTTCTATAGAAACACTTTTACATGGAGAATTCGTGGAGAAAAAAAAAATCGTTATATAGACATTTTGTTCCGTAGAAGTTCGTAATAAGGAGATTGGACTGTGTTGTATTATATTATTAGTATTGTTATATTATTATTATTATTATTACTACTTCTTTTCGTCAGTCTGGAATAGCTCCACTGCTCGGTTCTGTAAATGAGGATTTAAATTAATTTTAATTAATCCGAATAAATATGGATGTATGAGATATTTAATTATACCTATTTCAAATTAATTACACTGACTGCTACTAAATAAGTTGGGAGATCATCCTAAAGTCAAAGAAGCGTTGACTCTGAAGATAGGCAGCTTGCTGATTCCAGCTGATATGATATCAGTGATTCTTCCTGCTCCGTTATCTATTCCCTCGTTTATCCTGGAGACAAGAGAGTCTGTCTTGTTGTGGAACATTGTCTTGGACGAGGAGGCGGTGTTCTTGAGCCAGCCGAATCCGTTGTCTGCTATCCATCGCAGGTTGTCCAAGAAATTCTCTCCGATGAGTTTAGCCGCTGTCAATCCTTTTCTTCCGATGGAGACACCTCCTTTAACTAACTTACCCCCGAAAGGCATCATGTCTCCGATCTTATGAATCAATCCTGTAAACACAAATTTAATGAACAATTAAACCAAATTATAATTATAAAAATCACAGGGATGTACTTGTATACAAGTACTTTTTAGGGTTTCGTAGAGTATTACTCTATATAAAAAAGAAAAAAAAACAAATTTAGGCGGAAAGGCTCAAAAATCAAACAAAAACTTAAAGGGTACCCGGTTCAATCCCCCGGGATGTCACAATGTTTTTTTTTTTATCGATAATGACAAGGGAAATTAATTTTGCATGCACATATTCAATTATTATCTTCCCTAAATTTTTCCATGTGTGGGTAAAAAATTTACGCTAGTATTTTAAATTTAAATTTTTTAGCTTAAACGTTTCGGAGATATGAACCAAAAAGACATAGACAGACAGACACATCACCCTCGGCATAAGGGTTTTGAGAAGCATCTACGAAACCCTGATTCTCTGTAGACCACCTAAAGACCCACTTAACAAACCACCACGGGCTTCTATATTTCAAGCCTCTCTATTTCTAAGACTTGTGGAAAATTGAAAGCTTAAATTCGGGATAAGGTATCATTAACGTCAGAGAAACTCATTCCCCTGCGTAGCTTAGTTGGTAGAGCACTATACTGGAAATATAGAGGCCCGTGGTTCAAAAAAGTGTATTTTTCTCTGTCTGTTTCCCGTAGTTAATAATAATTATAATTTGATCTTTCCGTAGTATGAATACTACCAAAATCGTAAAATATGAATCTCTAATTTTAGCCCAGTCAAATTAGACAAATTAATGACCAACATTCGGAATAATTCAAAGTGAGCCGAACTTTTGTTTACACTTTTATTTAGTGTTTTCAAACATCATCCGAAAAGTACCCTTGATTTGACCTTGAGCTTCACGAGTTATAAGGCTCAGATGAGGCCAAAATTTAGTTTTTCGCTTATATCTCCTTCCCTATAGACTCTTAAAATGTTTGTTAGACTTTCCTGTCTAACATACTAAAAGTCCCCGAGGGGGAGGGGGAAGCGCGCCTCCCCCCGGGGGGGGGGGGGGGGGGTAATAGGTGTTTTGCTTTGTACCAAATATCTTTAATAATGTAGACATAAGGCGAATTATGGTTATTTAAAAAATTGTTCTTCAGTAAATTCCCTCACTGCAACAAAACTATTTTGTCTACAGGCTTCATTTTGTGCTTGAATTAAAGCCAATAAAATTTACTACAACTTAATTTCTTATGACTTTTCTTGTAGGGTAGAGGTTTTATGCCGAATAATATCCCCAAAACAAGAGCAATACTTAAATTTTCCATTTTTTGGGAAACACTGCCAATTTATGAAGTGTCATATCTTAGTAACTATTCGACGTATAGAGTTGTAATTGGACGTGGAGAGAAGCCAATTATCTTTACTACAACTTCATTCCTCATGACTTTTCTCGTAAGTTAACAGTTTTACGCCGATATTTGCCCGAAACGAGAGCAATACTTAAAATTTCCATTTTTTGAAAAAAAAATGTCAATTTTCAAAGTGCCACATCTCGGGAACTATTGCACGTATAAAGTTGCCGTTGGTATTAAAATGTTGTAAATTTATTGCACTGAAAAACTAGTGTGAAAAATTATCATCGAACAACACATAGTTTACGAGGTATATAGCATCAACTGAAAATTTTTCAGTTTTTCACGTATTACGCAAAAAATTAGGGGGGGGGGGGCTTAGGGAGAGGTCTTGGGGGAGGGAGTCAAGGAGGTGGGGGGAAAATCGAGGAATGAAAAATTTGGAAGGAAAAAATATATATATTTACATATATATTTATTTATTGGGAAGTCAAAAATTTATGAAAAAATAAATATAGGGTGGCTTGAGGTTAGAAATCCCTTATAAAAGAGTTCTTTTGCCCCCTAATCCTACTTTATTTTTTATAACCTAATTTTGAGCGCTTGTAACTCAAAAACAGTTGGAGCTAAAGAAAAAATTAAATGACCATTTTTATTGGAAATTTAATGAAGAACAAACTTGTATATAACCATAAATCACCTAATGCCAACACTTTTCGAGATATAAGCGAAAAACTTAATTTTGGTCTCATTTGAGCCTTATAACTCGTGAAGCTCAAGGTGAAATCAAGGGTACTTTTCGGATGTTGTTTGAAAACACTAAATAAAGGTGTACACAAAAATTCAGCTCACTTTGAATTATTCCGATGAAAAATCCTAATTTGACTGGGCTATTTATAGTGTATCAAAGTTCCACTACTTGGACCAAGTATACTTTGATCGTGTAAACCTTACTTCAAAGTTCCACAAACACTTGGACCAAGTGGATTTGATCAAAGTGACTTGGACCAAGTATACTTTGATCGTGTAAACCTTACTTCAAAGTTCCACAAACACTTGGACCAAGTGGATTTGATCAAAGTGACTTGGACCAAGTATACTTTGATCGTGTAAACCTTACTTCAAAGTTCCACAAACACTTGGACCAAGTGGATTTGATCAAAGTGACTTGGACCAAGTATACTTTGATCGTGTAAACCTTACTTCAAAGTTCCACAAACACTTGGACCAAGTGGATTTGATCAAAGTGACTTGGACCAAGTATACTTTAATCGTGTAAACCTTACTTCAAAGTTCCACAAACACTTGGACCAAGTGGATTTGATCAAAGTGACTTGGACCAAGTATACTTTGATCGTGTAAACCTTACTTCAAAGTTCCACAAACACTTGGACCAAGTGGATTTGATCAAAGTGACTTGGACCAAGTATACTTTAATCGTGTAAACCTTACTTCAATGTTCCACAAACACTTGGACCAAGTGGATTTGATCAAAGTGACTTGGACCAAGTATACTTTGATCGTGTAAACCTTACTTCAAAGTTCCACAAACACTTGGACCAAGTGGATTTGATCAAAGTGACTTGGACCAAGTATACTTTAATCGTGTAAACCTTACTTCAAAGTTCCACAAACACTTGGACCAAGTGGATTTGATCAAAGTGACTTGGACCAAGTATACTTTAATCGTGTAAACCTTACTTCAAAGTTCCACAAACACTTGGACCAAGTGGATTTGATCAAAGTGACTTGGACCAAGTATACTTTGATCGTGTAAACCTTACTTCAAAGTTCCACAAACACTTGGACCAAGTGGATTTGATCAAAGTGACTTGGACCAAGTATACTTGGATCGTGGAAACCTGACTTAACACGACTTTCACTGATTTTTTCTTCTCCGTCTCCATTTTTTATTCGATTTTTAGAAGATAACATAATTTCAACTATAAATAAGAATAATTTGATAATAAAATTGAAATTACCGAGTGTGCTGTTGGCGATAGTGGTTGTGACGTTGATGCCCATCTTGCCCAGATCAGAGACAGTGGCGACGCCTTGCTTACCAAGCTGTGCTATACCCTTAGCCACTGTCGCCTCTCCTAGATTACTACTTAGTTTCATCCCTTCCTTCAATATGTTGACCGATTCTTTGACCAGTTCCGTCGGACGTTTCACAGCGTTTTTAGCCGCTTCACGCCACTGCTGTAATTTGTCACCAGTATTGACCCCGACGGCTATAACTGAAGTTTTAGTTGTGACTTCGTCGTCAGTAGTGGTAGGTTCGTTAGTAGTGTCTTCGTCAGGTTTCTTTGTAGTGTCTACGTCCGGTTTCTTTGTAGTGTCTTCGTCCGGTTTCTTTGTAGTGTCTACGTCCGGTTTCTTTGTAGTGCCATCGTCCGGTTTCTTTGTAGTGTCTTCGTCCGGTTTCTTTGTAGTGTCTACGTCCGGTTTCTTTGTAGTGTCTTCGTCCGGTTTCTTTGTAGTGTCTTCGTCCGGTTTCTTTGTAGTGCTATCGTCCGGTTTCTCAGTAGTGGCTTCGTCTTTAGTAGTTGGTGTATCCGGTAATTTGGTCGGATCTGCCGGAATTCCTACTACCACATTTATAACGCAAATTAGAAGAAATAATTTGATTAAACAACACAAATAGAATCTCATTTTTAATCAAAAAATATAAAAGAAAAAACTTGGGAAAAAAACTAGATAAAAGTTATTTAAAGATGAAATTAATATTTGTCCACATTTATATAAAGGAAAATATTTATTCATTGTCCTTGATATTTACATTATAACATATAAAACAGATGTGTTCTAAATCCCTAGATTTCATTATTATTAATATTAATATTTTTTTGTACATAAAATGTGTAAATTTTACATAAGTCAATATAGAAGTGTTCGGGTTGACTTTGAAAAGTAAATTTGTTCTTCGAATCAAACCCGAGGCCAAAATATAAATATTCAACGAGAAATTAATATACTAACAGTTATTACTTTTAATAATTTTATTACGACACAAAACTACTATACATACATACATATATAAATATATAAATAAATAAATCCTCGGCTGTAAATATAAAAAAAAAATAATAATAATCTCAGGTTTTGGTCACAAAAATCGTCACTATGTTACAATCCCGACGTTTCGGTTTTTACTTAAAACCTATTTCAGGGGCCTAAAAAACAAACGAAATACAAATAATTTCAAGATAAAAAGAACTTTTTATATACTATGTTTTTAATTTTTCTGTTGAATCGTATGTAATGTTGATAATATAATTGTTATTGTTATATAATATATAATTTATTTACTTCACATAAATGACAACCATCTAGAGAGCTGATCTTAAACCTATAAAAGTACAAATCTTTGTACAACGGATCTCACCAACACCAAATCTAAACCGTGCCAATATATTTGAATCAAGCGAAATCTAAAGCGTGAGATATATTTGATATAATATAAATAATATAATCGATAAATAATATAATCGATATTTCCTGTTTTGCTGTCATTCAATGTTTATCTATCACAAATTTGAGACCCGTCAAAATGAAGATTGCGTAAATATTGGACATGGCAAAACAAATAAAATAACTTGCGGATTTTTCCCGAACTAACTTTCCGTACAGCAAAATTTGCTGAAAACCAATTAAATTCTGCTGTAAGATGACTAAAAGTATTAAAATAATGCATTGTCATCGTGTTCTGAGCTATGCTAAAAGTTTCAAATGTCTAGCTATTCGGGAAGTTAGTTAGAAATCGATTGCCAGATTTGTACCGGACAAACAAACAAACAAGAAAGCAAGTTAATATAAACGTAGTAAAAACTCATAACTATCATTATGGAACAACTGAGAAGCTACCGGAAAAGTACTACACAATAAATATTAATTCAACTCATATCGTTGAATATAATAATAATAATATTTATTGTTTAGTACTGTGTGGCTTTTGAAAATTTAAATTTTACTATTTTTATGGATTTGAAAGTTATCAGAACTTGTTCCCTTCATTACCATATGTATAATCAAGGTAATAATTTTAAGATGCTTTATCTGTGGTTTGATTTCAGTGATATGAGGTACACATTTGGGAAATTCCTCTAAGGGACATCGACATAACTAAAAAAGATCAAAATTTAACAAAAGTAGGTTTAAATTTGATCAAATTTACGAGTTATCCTCAATGTATTAAGAAGAATTTGAACAACATGTTAACAGAGAGGATAAATTCTGATAAATATTTTACTTTCTCATATAAAGAGAAAGTATTGTAATGCCACGAAAAATCTATTTTGATATTTTGATGGATTTACAGGTTTTAAGGTCCCCTGAGTCCGAAAAAGTGGTTTATAAAAAATGTCTTACCTGTCGTCTGAGAAGACGCCTGGAGCCTAAACTACTAGGCCGATTTTGACGAAATTCGGCATACATGTTCAGAAAAATCATACCGCGACTCCCCAAAAACTCTAAACAAAAGTGGAAAAAATTATTTCTCGAAAACGGCTCCGACGATTTTGATTAAAATATTCTAAAATGTAGTCCATTTAAATACGAATTTAACGATATAAGCCATTGTCTCGGGAAAAATCTGGTTCCTGAGGAAATAGCTTTAAATGCGAACGGAGAGACGCCGTGTTCGATTCCCCGCCAAGGAGAAGTTATTTTTTATGATATACCTATTTTGATGATATGTTGAATAATTATTTAATGTAACTATACGAAAAATAATAAATGGAAAACTCAGGGCTAAGTAATATGAACTCGTATATAAGAAAGTTTGACTGAGCTGTCTCGAACCGATTTCTTACTTAAGATAAAACCTTGACTTTTAAATAAATATAACGAGCTTCAAATATACCATAATTGAATTCAAACCAACCATATTAAGCTTCAAAGCAACCATAATAAACTTCAATGAAACCATAACAAGCTTCAAAACAACCATAATAAACTTCAAAGAAACCATAATAGGCATTTGGTCTACCATAATAGAAACAAATCAACCATAATAAGTTTCAAATCAGCCGTAATAGGCTTCAAATATACCAAACTTTTATCAAATAAACCATAATATGCTTCAAAACTACCATCATTGGCTTAAAATCAATCATAAAAAGCTTCAAATCAATGATAATAAGCTTCAAATAAACCATATTAGGCTTTTAGTCTACTATAATAGTCTTCAAATAAACCAAAATTGTCTCCAAATAAATCATAATAAGCTTCAAATAAACCATAATTAGCTTCAAATCAATCATAATAAGCTTAAAAAAACAATAATTGGCTTTTGGTCTACTATGATAGATTACATATCAATCATAACGGGCTTTAAATCAACTATCATAAGCTTTAGGTCTACCATAATAAATTTCAAATCAACCATAATAGACTTATAAACCATAAATAGCTTAACATCAACCATATTTGGCTTCAAATCAACCATAATTGGCTTCAAATCAACCATATTTGGCTTCAAATCAACCATAATTGGCTTCAAATCAACTATCATAAGCTTTAGGTCTACCATAATAAATTTCAAATCAACCATAATAGACTTATAAACCATAAATAGCTTAACATCAACCATATTTGGCTTCAAATCAACCATAATTGGCTTCAAATCAACCATATTTGGCTTCAAATCAACCATAATTGGCTTCAAATCAACTATCATAAGCTTTAGGTGTACCATAATAAATTTCAAATCAACCATAATAGACTTATAAACCATAAATAGCTTAACATCAACCATATTTGGCTTCAAATCAACCATAAATGGCTTCAAATCAACTATCATAGGGTTTAGATCTACCATAATTGATTTAAAGTCAACCGTAATTGGCTTTAAATCAACCATAATAAGTTTCAAACTAACCATAATTGGCTTCAAATCCACTATCATAGGCTTTAGGTCTACTATATTGGATTGCAAATCTAGCATATTTGACTTATAACCCATAATTAGCTTCAAATCAACCATAATAGGTTTTTAGTCTACCATAATAGATTTCAAATCAACCATAATAGGTTTTTAGTCTACCATAATAGATTTCAAATCAACCATAATAGGTTTTTAGTCTACCATAATAGATTTCAAATCAACCATAATAGGTTTTTAGTCTACCATAATAGATTTCAAATCAACCATAATAGGTTTTTAGTCTACCATAATAGATTTCAAATCAACCATAATAGGTTTTTAGTCTACCATAATAGATTTCAAATCAACCATAATAGGTTTTTAGTCTATCATAATAGATTTCAAATCAACCATAATAGGTTTTTAGTCTACCATAATAGATTTCAAATCAACCATAATAGGTTTTTAGTCTACCATAATAGATTTCAAATCAACCATAATAGGTTTTTAGTCTACCATAATAGATTTCAAATCAACCATAATAGGTTTTTAGTCTACCATAATAGATTTCAAATCAACCATAATAGGTTTTTAGTCTACCATAATAGATTTCAAATCAACCATAATAGGTTTTTAGTCTACCATAATAGATTTCAAATCAACCATAATAGGTTTTTAGTCTACCATAATAGATTTAAAGTCAACCGTAATTGGCTTTAAATCAACCATAATAAGTTTCAAACTAACCATAATTGGCTTCAAATCCACTATCATAGGCTTTAGGTCTACTATATTGGATTGCAAATCTAGCATATTTGACTTATAACCCATAATTAGCTTCAAATCAACCATAATAGGTTTTTAGTCTACCATAATAGATTTCAAATCAACCATAATAGGTTTTTAGTCTACCATAATAGATTTCAAATCAACCATAATAGGTTTTTAGTCTACCATAATAGATTTCAAATCAACCATAATAGGTTTTTAGTCTACCATAATAGATTTCAAATCAACCATAATAGGTTTTTAGTCTACCATAATAGATTTCAAATCAACCATAATAGGTTTTTAGTCTACCATAATAGATTTCAAATCAACCATAATAGGTTTTTAGTCTATCATAATAGATTTCAAATCAACCATAATAGGTTTTTAGTCTACCATAATAGATTTCAAATCAACCATAATAGGTTTTTAGTCTACCATAATAGATTTCAAATCAACCATAATAGGTTTTTAGTCTACCATAATAGATTTCAAATCAACCATAATAGGTTTTTAGTCTACCATAATAGATTTCAAATCAACCATAATAGGTTTTTAGTCTACCATAATAGATTTCAAATCAACCATAATAGGTTTTTAGTCTACCATAATAGATTTCAAATCAACCATAATAGGTTTTTAGTCTACCATAATAGATTTCAAATCAACCATAATAGGTTTTTAGTCTACCATAATAGATTTCAAATCAACCATAATAGGTTTTTAGTCTACCATAATAGATTTCAAATCAACCATAATAGGTTTTTAGTCTACCATAATAGATTTCAAATCAACCATAATAGGTTTTTAGTCTACCATAATAGATTTCAAATCAACCATAATAGGTTTTTAGTCTACCATAATAGATTTCAAATCAACCATAATAGGTTTTTAGTCTACCATAATAGATTTCAAATCAACCATAATAGGTTTTTAGTCTACCATAATAGATTTCAAATCAACCATAATAGGTTTTTAGTCTACCATAATAGATTTCAAATCAACCATAATAGGTTTTTAGTCTACCATAATAGATTTCAAATCAACCATAATAGGTTTTTAGTCTACCATAATAGATTTCAAATCAACCATAATAGGTTTTTAGTCTACCATAATAGATTTCAAATCAACCATAATAGGTTTTTAGTCTACCATAATAGATTTCAAATCAACCATAATAGGTTTTTAGTCTACCATAATAGATTTGAAATCAACCATAATAGGTTTTTAGTCTACCATAATAGATTTCAAATCAACCATAATAGGTTTTTAGTCTACCATAATAGATTTCAAATCAACCATAATAGGTTTTTAGTCTACCATAATAGATTTCAAATCAACCATAATAGGTTTTTAGTCTACCATAATAGATTTCAAATCAACCATAATAGGTTTTTAGTCTACCATAATAGATTTCAAATCAACCATAATAGGTTTTTAGTCTACCATAATAGATTTCAAATCAACCATAGGCTTTAAATCAAGCATAAATATAAGTAAATAAATCCGCCCAGAGTCGAGCAGGGCTCCGGGGATAAAGACTCAACCGGGCTCCTTCCCCTCCCCAACCAAACACAAAATCGGTAATATCTAATAATTTATGAACAAAAGTACTGACGAATGTATACTGTAACAGACACTCATATTTATTAAGGAAGGAAGAAGGAAGTTAAAAAAAAGTGTTAGCCACTCATAACAATGTAATAGTGTATGTAATGAAGAGCTGAGTTTCCTACAATGCATATTATTTAGTTTAACTTCTAATGGCATAATATTATTTATGAGGGATAACATTCGTACCCAAATCCAACTCGTTGAACTTTTATAAAAAAGGGAACTTTTACTTAACATAATATCCGTACAGAAAGGGCCCAAGGCCGGGCCCCGGGAATTTACTACAAATACTGTATAAACAGGTGAGCGCATTAATATGCATTAATATTATTAAATAAAGATTATGGAAAAACACTTTTACAACAGGAGAGCGTAGCGAGCCAGCAATCATTTTATTAAATAAAGATTGTGTAGGTTAAAAACAGGTAAGCGTGGTGAGTTTGCAATAACTTTATTAATAAGGATTATGTACGGATGAAAGGAAGACAGTTTTAGCTACCGAGATCTTACGAATTTATACGAAATTAAATTTGGCTCGCACCATCTCGGCTTCGTTTGACAATATTAAATTTAAGATTTGGGGCAATAATAAAGACGATTAAAGAGGCAGATTGTAGTCTGCATGGTATTCCATGTTTTAAATGGCTTTATGAGTAACAAATGAATATGTAACTATTGTTACAAAAGTGACCGAGATGAGGGTGCTAAAAAGTAAGCTTACTCTCATATGCTGTGTTACGTAAAATAATTTTATCTACGATTGATACGAAATATGAAATATAAACATTATATCTCTGTTTAGATGCGTAGAAAGTGATTATTTACGTACTTGTATTCATTGCGCATGCGCGTCTCATAGTTCTGAAGAATTCCTCTTCTTTACCACGCTAGCGCGGTAAAGAAGAGGAATTCTTCAGCTTTACGCACGATTAGCGAGTTTGTTTACATTTAACAAAACTAATTTGCTATTCTTTTATTAAAGTAACTGTTTATATCGAGTTTTTAGTGAAAAACAATGAATGAATCAAGTGGCTTTGACGAAAATGTAGAGAATAATTAATAATTAATTAATTAATAAATTAATAATAATACTCCAGAAATAATTAATCTCGGAAGCGAGATATTCGCAAAAATACATAAAAACGGATACCACGCATGTTGTAGCGGAGCAGGCTTTTGATAAACAGTTCGTTGTACGTAATAAATGAAAGAGACCTTTTTTTGTGGGAAATTTAATAATCTTTCTTTTTTTATAATCAACTTAATTTGTCTGCGAGCCATAGGAAGCGAGATATTCGTAAAAATACGTAATAAAATACGTGCAGTGTCGCGGGACGCCCAGTAGAAACGAAGTTCTTTACATTTTTCATTAAATATAAATGATAAAATCACACTGCTAAGTATACGATGCTAACTACGTATACATTGCTAACTACGTATACATGGCGGAGTTAGAAAAGAGACAAAATTAAAAGTAACGAACTGTTTGTACCTCGCAGAGTTAAGGCAAAATTAAAAGAAAATCATTATTTGTATCATTAAAGCAAGTCTATATACTATAAAGCCGCATGGCTAACTGACTGACTCACTCACTGACATTAATGTTTACCCACTTCCAGAAGAGCTAGAGACTTGAGGTTTGCGCCATTCGACGCGCAATGTCCATATTGTGAACCAAAATAATTATAAAAAGTTTACTTTTCCCACTCCTTCCCCCCCTAAAAAAATAAATATGGCCGACTTGATTTTTAAGCTGTTTTGGGGCTAATTGCAGCTAAACGGTAAGTCGTATTGGAAAACGGACAGCACCAGCGGTAACTGATTTTAAAAAATCTACAACATTGGTCCTATGACTTTTTGTCGTACCTCTATCGGTTGTACCCTAAATGGTGATAATTTTGGCATTATTTTATTTTTATTTTTTTCCATTTTTGTCTTTGAATGGTCATAGTTTCTATAATTATTGACCGATTTTATTTCTGATTGAGGCGTTTGAATCTCACACTAATGCTCTTTAAATTGAGTATATTTTATTTCATTATTTCATCCTACTTGCTTAGAACTTGAGAGTAAACTTTTTCCCGTGTGCCGTGTCACGTGACCACTTTTTTTGGTTTTTAATATTGTGTCGTATATCATTAGAAAGGCCTTGATTTGTACATTAAAGCTATTATATTTATTTATTTTTTAAAAATGTTGTACACGTACTTTTGTACCGATTTTTAATTTTGTTGTAGGTTAAAGGGTTTGAATAATTTTTTGTTATTAGGTTATTTTATTTATATTTGTATATTAGTTAAATTAATGCCCTTTTGTATTGTTTGTTTTCTTTAAAATATAATTTTGGTACCTTAGGCCTTAGAGTACAGAGGTACAAATGTCAAAGTTAATCTTTTATCATGTGATGTATATAGTTGAAAAGCTCTTGAATAGTGGATTAATTTTCGTTACGTTCTATTTTGTGGTATTTTTAGATTTTAGGGGGGTAAAATTAAAAAACTGTTTTATAACGATTTTTAAGATTTTTTTTTTTTTTTTTTCTTTTTGATTTAATTTTATTAAATTTATTATATGTGCTCTTATATTTCATTAGTTCATCCAATTTGCTGAGAACTTGGGACTAAACGTTTTTCTGTGTACCGTGTCACGTGACCACTTTTTTGGTTTTTAATATTGTATTGTACATCATTTGAAAGGCCATGATTTGTACATTAAAGCTATTATATTTGTTTATTTTTTAAAAATGTTGCATCCGTACTTTTGTACCGATTTATAATTTTCTTGCAGGTTGAAGGGTTTTAATAATTTTTTTTATTAGGTTTTTTTTATTTATATTTATTTATTAGTTAAATTAATGCCCCTTCATTTTTTTTTTGTCTAAGGTTTTTTTACCTTAGAGTACAGGGATACAAATGTTAAAGTTAATCTTTTATAATATTATTTATATCCTTGAAAAGCTCTTAAATAGCAGATTAATTTTTGTTATGTTCTATTTTGTGTTATTTTTAGTTTTGAGGGGGGTAAAATTGAAAAAAAAACTGTTTTTATAGCAGTTTTTACGATTTGGTTGCTGGGTGTTTTGTTTATTAAATTAATTATATGTGCACCACATTTGGCGCATGTTACATGCATTGTTTCTCCGAAAAATGTCTGTTAGTACCAAAGTTAATTAATACATATTTACTTTAATAGTGCCGCGCCATAAAAAGAGACAGAGACGGCAATATGGCCGATCTTCCCATCCTCTCCCGTCGCTCCCGTCCCCCCACCTTACTCAATCCGCTCTACAACTTCACAAATACTAGCTCAGCTCCTCTAGACGTCAATAGCTTTCAACTTTGTTTCTTTGTTTGCTTTATCGTTTGTTTATTTTGTCATTTATAGACTGGGAATTATAACAGTATAATTAACCCACCTGATGGCTACAATATCCCACAACCTCCTACAACATTACCAGATCTTACAAGTACCAACTACTATATACAAGTACCTGGCATATATCTACCTGGCCACTCGACGGGCAAAAGCTGGCCGTAGGCCAGCTGACGCCGGCGAGTCCCTATACTATACAGCCGCATGTGTAATAATACATAGCCAAAATGTTTGGGCCAAACGGTAAGAGCTAGAGCTTTGGGGTTTTTTGCATTGTGACCAGAAGGCCCATATTGTGCACCGTAAAAAATGCTAAAAGTTTACTTTTACCTTTCCTTCCCACTCTAAAAAAGGAAAAACCCGTTTTTGACGGTATTTTGGAGCCTTTTATGCCGGGGGCAAAAAGTCGTTATGTACTATAGCGATTTTTACTTACTTCCAATCGAGCAAATAACTTGAAATTTAACAGTCTGGTAGCTTTAGTGGTGTAGTTTACGAGGAAATGTCGAAAATTTAACATTTTTAATTTTTACCTCTTTAAAAAAATTAAAAATGGCCGACTTGCCTTTTAAGAGGCTTTGACGGCGTATTGAGGCTAAACAGTAAGTCGTATCGAAAAACAAATAGTATCTACTATTCCTCTTTTTGAATTATCTACAACTTTGGTCCTATGAATTTTTTTCGTACGACCAACGGTTCTCCCGGAAATTGACGATTTTGATAGTTTTAGGTCTCCTGAGAGTCTCTATACTATACAGCCGCATGTGCGATAATCCATAGCCAAAATGTTTGGGCCAAACTATAAGAGCTAGAGAGTTGCGGTTTTTTGCATTGTAACCAGAAGGTCCATATTGTGCACCGTAAAAAATGCAAAAAGTTTACTTTTACCTTTCCTTCCCACTCTAAAAAAGGAAAAACCCGTTTTTTAGGCTATTTTGGAGCCTTTTTTGCCGGGGTCAAAAACGTTGTTATGTACTATAGCGGTTTTTACTTACTTCCGATCGAGCAAATAACTTGAAATTTAAGACTCTGGTAGCTTTTGTGGTGTAGTTTACGAGAAAATGTTGAAAATTTAATATTTTTAATTTTTACCTCTTTTAAAAAATTAAAAATGGCCGACTTGCCTTTTAAGAGGCTTTGACGGCGTATTAAGGCTAAACGGTAAGTTGTATCGAAAAACTAATAGTTTCTACTATTCCTCTTTTTGAATTATCTACAACATTGGTTCTATGAATTTTTCTCGTACGACCAACGGTTTTGCCGTAAAAAGACGATTTTGATATTTTAAGGTGTCCTGAGAGTCTCTATACTATACAGCCGCATGTGCGATAATACATAGCCAAAATGTTTGGGCCAAACTACAAGAGCTAGAGCTTTGGGGTTTTTTGCATTGTAACCAGAAGGCCCATATTGTGCACCGTAAAAAATGCTAAAAGTTTACTTTTACCTTTCCTTCCCACTCTAAAAAAGGAAAAACCCGTTTTTTAGGGTATTTTGGAGGCTTTTATGCCGGGGGCAAAAAGTTGTTATGTACTATAGCGATTTTTACTTACTTCCGATCGAGCAAATAACTTGAAATTTAAGACTCTGGTAGCTTTTGTGGTGTAGTTTACGAGAAAATGTTGAAAATTTAATATTTTTAATTTTTACCTCTTTTAAAAAATTAAAAATGGCCGACTTGCCTTTTAAGAGGCTTTGACGGCGTATTAAGGCTAAACGGTAAGTTGTATCGAAAAACTAATAGTTTCTACTATTCCTCTTTTTGAATTATCTACAACTTTGGTTCTATGACTTTTTCTCGTACGACCAACGGTTCTCCCGGAAATCGACGATTTCGTGCATTTTCTAGAAAAATAACGTGTTTTTGGGCTGTAAGGAGAGTATATTTTTTTTTTTTAAATTTAAAATACCTTCTTCTTGATAGCCTTTTCGAGCTCTACAAAATGACGTATATTTTAACCGGATCTGAAAAGTTCGATTTTCCGGTGATATTTCAGGGGTGAAAACCTTGGCTCGAAAATTGGAAAAAATTAAACTTTTTCTAATCGACTTGAAATTTTGCACGGTGGTCAAACTATTTTTTACTAACAAAAAAACTAAATATCATATTTTTTCCACGACCTTTAGTTTCCGAGATAATTGAAGGAAAGTTACAATTCTTCCAAAAACCTACTTTTTTAAACGCCCATATCATGAGGTGTATTTGTCGTATCTACGGTGTCTCAACGGTTTATTGCTCAGAAAAATCTATATTTTCCAACGATATATAATATGTTGGGTGTTGTCGAGAGAAAATTCCGGTCAAATTTTTAGGTCAAATATTTATGCTTTTGAAATCCATTTTCCCCAAAAATAAACCGATTTCCATGAAAATCGGTATGTAAACTTAATATGAAAACAGAATGAGGAATCTAAAAGAATTTTTTCAAAAAAAAAAAATTTAAACATTTTTTATCTACGAAAATACTATTTTTTAAGGTTACTTTAGGTTGTAACCTTCCTTAGTAATTTTAAAAATATTTTTTTATATTAAATATTTATTATACTCATCAAGAGCTTTAATTTGATGTGTCACTCGACATGATTTGGTACAAAAAATTTTTTTATTAGCTATAATGCCATTGAATAACTGTAATTAATTAATTACAGATTTTCTATTTCGGTTTGATTAATAACACCAATCAATCACATATAATTTATAGGCTGCATATGTAAGCATATCATGTCTTTATATTTAAAAAAAACTAAACATATTTTTTTTTTATAAATTAAGATAGATGTCACTGTCACAAAGTAATTACATTAATTACCTTTATAATTGACAAATTTATAGTTTGATTTAGATTGTAATATTTTTCGTTAAATTTTGATTATTATTTAAACATTGAGTTTAGTACTTTCCACAATTGTTTACCGATTTCACCTACATTTAATAGAATAAATACATTTAATACATTAAATAGATGAAGACCCCCCCCCCCCCAGCTCTAGCAATGAGATAAATTGAAAACTCTAGCAATCCTGATCATATTCCTAGACATCTTATAGCATATCATAGCATATCTATCCATATGTTATCCATATGTCAAGTACCAACTCATAAGTACCAGACGTATACAAATACCTGGCCACTCGTCGGGCAGAGAACGGCCGTAGGCCGTTCGAGCCTGCGAGTCTATATACTATAAAGCCGCATGGCTAACTGACTCACTCACTCACTCACTGACATTAATGTTTACCCACTTCCAGAAGAGCTAGAGACTTGAGGTTTGCGCCATTCGACGCGCAATGTCCATATTGTGAACCAAAATAATTATAAAAAGTTTACTTTTCCCACTCCTTCCCCCCCTAAAAAAATAAAAATGGCCGATTTGATTTTTAAGCTGTTTTGGGGCTAATTGCAGCTAAACGGTAAGTCTAATTGGAAAACGGATAGCACCAGCGGTAACTGATTTTAAAAAATCTACAACATTGGTCCTATGACTTTTTGTCGTACCTCTATCGGTTGTACCCTAAATGGTGATAATTTTGGTATTTTTTTATTTTTATTTTTTTCCATTTTTGTCTTTGAATGGTCATAGTTTCTATAATTATTGACCGATTTTATTTCTGATTGAGGCGCTTGAATCTCACACTAATGCTCTTTAAATTGAGTATATTTTATTTCATTACTTCATCCTACTTGCTTAGAACTTGAGAGTAAACTTTTTCCCGTGTGCCGTGTCACGTGACCACTTTTTTTGGTTTTTAATATTGTGTCGTATATCATTTGAAAGGCCTTGATTTGTACATTAAAGCTATTTTATTTGTTTATTTTTTAAAAATTTTGTACACGTACTTTTGTACCGATTTATAATTTTGTTGTAGGTTAAAGGGTTTAAATAATTTTTTGTTATTAGGTTATTTTATTTTTATTTATTTATTAGTAAAATGAATGCCCTTTTGTATTTTTTTTTTTTTTTAAATATAATTTTGGTACCTTGCCTTAGAGTACAGGGGTACAAATGTTAAAGTTATACATTTAAATATGATGTATATCGTTGAAAAGCTCTTGAATAGCAGATTAATTTGTGTTATGTTCTATTTTGTGTTATTTTTAGTTTTGAGGGGGGTAAAATTAAAAAAAACTTTTTATATTGCGGTTTTTACGATTTGGTTGCTGCGTTATTTGTTTATTAAATAAATTATATGTGCACTAACATTGGAGCATGTTAGATCCTTTGTTTCTCCGAAAAATGTTGGTTAGTACCAAAGTTATTAAATAAATATTTACTTGAACAGTGCCGTGCTATAAGAAGTGAAAGAGATGGGAATATGCCCGATCTTCCCATCCTCTCCCGTCGCTCCTGTCACCCCATCTTACTCAATCCCCTCTACAACTCCACAGATACTAGCTCAGCTCCTTTAGACGTCAATAGCTTTCATACTTTGTTTCTTTGTTTTCTTTTATGTTTGTTTATTTTGTCATTTATTGCGAATTATAACAGTATAATTAACCCACCTGATGGCTACAATATCCCACAACCTCCTACAACATTCCCAGATATTACAAGTATCAACTACTATACAAGTACCTGGCATATATCTACCTGGCCACTCGACGGGCAAAGGCTGGCCGTAGGCCAGCCAAGGCCGGCGAGTTACTACTATACAAATATATATTTAATATAAGAAAAAAGTTGATCATGATAAGTTTATAGTGAAAGAGTATGTTTGTTAAAGGAGTTTGGATTGAAATAGGACTGTTTTCTACCAACCCGGCCTATTAATTTAAAATATTATAAAATATATCTCTTCCCTACTCTAAAGCTTCTGCTTGTATCCGGGTGAACGCTTGGGCGGATAACGTTGTTCAACAAACTTAGCCTAGGTATTGGTAAAATGAACATGTGTACCAGATTTCAACTAACTCGGTCATCTTTTACTTTTACTCAAGTTATCGTAATCGGTGGATTTCGTGACGGATTTTGCGTGACGGTTATTTTGTGACGGTGATTTTATGACGGTTATTTTGTTACGGTGATTTTGGTGTTTTTTTTCGGATTCACTCCCGGGCTCCAGAACGTGCCATAAGGAACTTCGTTCCAAAAAGTGGTGTGGCGACGGACACTAAGTATTCATAGATATTCTTCGCCCTATAATCTATAAACCGTCTAGTGTACGTAAGAAATGAATGAGACTTAATTTGTGAGACATTTTGTTATCATAAATTTTAATAAACACCTTGATTGGTATCCGAGCCATAGGAAGCGAGATATTCACAAAAACCTGCATTTGTTGACCTTTTACCTTAAATATTTACTTCATATTTTACGATTTTGGTAGTATTCATACTACGGAAAGATTAAGTTTTAATTTAAATCAAATTATAATTATTAATTCGGGACAAGGTATCGTTAACGTCAGAGGAAGTCATTCTCCTGCGTAGCTTAGTTGGTAGAGCGCTATACTGGAAATATAGAGGCCTGTGGTTCAAATCCCAGCGCTGGAGTGTATTTTTCTCTGTCTGTTTCCCGTAGTTAATAATAATTATAATTTGATTTAAATTTAAATTTAATCTTTCTGTAGTATGAATACTACCAAAATTATATAAGTAATAATTATAATTTGACTAAAATATTTATTAACACGAACGCCATCTCGTCAATATGTTTTTCAAAACGTCAAATCCTATATAAAAAAGGATGCTTTTTTGGAACAGAAAACCTAAAATGACTGGACTATCATTGCCATATGCTTATTACAATTAACACCAGATATTCTTGAAATTTTCAAATTCAAGGGTCAATTTAAATTGTGACCAATTGAAGAAAAAATTATTTTGTATAATTTTTAAAAAGTCTAACAGTGTTTAATCTGGGTCAATGGAATATAAAAATATAAATATTGTAAAATATAAATTAAAAAACAAACTTAACCTACTTTATATTGTTAACCGAAATTTTTTACAATTTCTATAAAAATTACAAAGGAAAAACCAAACAATGAATATATTTACCTATATTACTTATAAGAATTAATTATATATTTCAAGTTTATATTAGTTTAATAGTATTTATGTTTCAAATTAATTAAAAAATTCCAGAGGTTAAGTTAAAAAAATAGAAAATAATTTAGATTGGTTTATTTAAACTTATTAATATTTGTTCTTGAATGATTGTGTAATATTTAGTTAACTTTGATCTTTATTATTATCATTAATATTTACGTTACCTACTTTAGAAACAAAAGAAAAATGTAGAAGGGGGAACTTAAGTAACTTATTGGGAAATTTTAAAAAAATGAGTATAAATTTACGTGAAAATATTGTGAAAAGCATAGTTTCATTTAAGAAGTCTAAGCAAGTGTTACATTTTTATACAGTTTAAAAAAAAAAAATAACATTGTTTTATAAATGATAATAATATATTAATTATTGTGGAGAAATTTGTCATTAATATTTTTTTTTAAATTTAATTAAATAATTTTTGTTTAATATCATTAATATCATCAGCTGAAATACTTATAAAACGATGATGGCTGTATTGAAGTTAGACTTATTAGTGATGGTGGTGAGTCTATTGTGGATTGGTGGACTATGCCAAGATGATTATCAGGTAGACTGGTCTGAATCACCTGATGGTGATAACAATGGTGATTCAGATGAAGACGAACCGAACGCAGTAAATAACATCATCAATTCATTAACGGAACTTGAAAAAGCCAAGGTAACTTGATTTATTCAAAAGATAACTTGATTTATTCAAAAGGTAACTTAATTTATTCAAAAGGTAACTTGATTTATTCAAAAGGTAACTTGATTTAGACAAAAGCATATTAAATGATTAGCTATTTTTAAAAACAACTTTTTTTGGACTCAGGGGACCTACAAATGTATAAATCCATCAAAATCTCATTATCGAATAGGAATTTGCGCTCACAAAAATGTATTTATCTCCAGTAGGGAGAAAAAGTTATGATTTTGGATTAGTTTAGAGGGACTGAAGTAAGTCTTTTCTTCCCTGAACTCAAAAGTAGGGAAAAAAGTAAAAGCAGGGTGAAAAAGTAAAAGTAGGGCAAAAAAGTAAGGTTTGCCAACTTAATTATTTTATAAATAGTAGAAAATGAATGGCTAATGTAATGAAGTAGTTGAAATCAGGTTGGCGACACTGCTTAATTGACCTTGTTTATCTTTGTTTATAACCTGCATCTAAATAACCTTCTGTTTGAGTTTAATTCCAATTCTTATTTGTATTTAAAATTGAATCTCTTATATCTGCTATTAAAAGTCCTAATAATCATTGTTATTTATTAAAATAATAAATTAAATTTGTGCAATGGATGAAAATGTGTATTTTCTTCCTACTGGAGATAAAATATTGTATGTACCTCGTGAGTAAAGTGCCATTATTCCCCTCGAGATAATTATCTCCCTCGGCTTCGCCTCGGGATTTAGGGACCATGGTTCCTTCAGCTTCGCCTCAAGAACCAACTTTTTCGCTCAGGGAATAATGACTTACTTTACTCCCTAGGCGCATAAATAACTATTCTATAACACCGTATTGCTTTGAATATAAGACTATTCTCCCCGTTTATTCAACGAAAAAATCGAAGTACGTCTTATAGTCGATGTATTCAAGTACAACCCATTTAACAACCATTTTTCTACCAACTTCTCTTTCAAGAGTTCCAATTCTCAGAATTTTACCGGGATATTATTGTCTGGTCCTCCTATTTCGTCAATTTTTTAGGATTTTTAACGTGTTCAATTTCTAAATAAGATTTCCGTTAATAAATAAGGTTCCGTTCAACCAATTTATTTTATTTGTTAACTTCCAAATCTTAACATTAATATTTATCTGCTAGCATGCCTTCTGTCTTACTTCTAAATAAAGATTCAAGTTTGTTTTACATCTAAATAAAGATTCAATATTTATAGTAGACTGCCTAAATTTGTCGTGTGAACAAGTTGTTATAAAAGTGAACGGAAGATTTACCCTTTGAAACAGGGTGCGGTATATATTCAATGCATAAATGTTTCTTCCAAATTTTTGGTTCGGAAATCGAGATGCGTCTTATATTCGATGCAATACGGTATTTAACTTCGTTTTTATTAGCTTGCTTTCTTGTTTGTTTGTTTGTGTGTCCAGTACAAATCTTGCAATCAATTTTTTGTTAACTTCCCGAATAGCTAGACATTTGAAACTTTTAGAATAGCTCAGAACACGATGACGATGCATTATTTTAATACTTTTAGTCCTCTTTCAGCAGAATTTAAATTGGTTTTCAGAAAATTTTGCTGTATAGAAAGTAGTCTGGAAAAATCCGCAAGTTATTTTATTTGTTTTGACATATCCCATATTTACAATCTTTATTTTGACGGGTTTCAAATTTATGATTTATGACAGAAAATTTAAAAACGTAGTATATAAAAAGTTCTTTTTATCTTGTAATTATTTGTATTTTATTTTGGCTTCTAAAAACGTGCAAATGAAAGTACTAAATATAATACTATATAATATTATATAGGTAATTAAATTTGTTTTATCAAATTTTGAATTTAATTATATACTTTTAACTTAGAAGTTTGTTGTTAAACATTTGTATATTATTTTATCTAATAAACTGGTTTAGCAATAAGTGTGGTACATAGCTTGCTCGCGTCCTACTTGCAATACTTTAATCATTCTATTCTATCTATTACTGTTAGACTTATTACTTTAACAACAACAATTTTATTATCCCCCCCCCCCCGGTAGAAGCGGAACAGAAAGGACAGATCTAACTTTGACTTTTATTAGTATTAGTATTCGTGCGCATGCTTCATCATCCCTCTTTCCAACGAAATACTCCTAGAATTAAATAAATTCTTAAATTAAATGCGTATTTTTGCATAATATTTGAACGTAGCTGTAGAGAAGATTAGTAGATAGTGATAGCACTGATAAGAGAGTGTTGATATAGTGACAATATAGCGATGACTAAGAAGTGATACCTCGTAACTACCAAAATGGTGATTTTGAGGTTTTCCTTATATTGATTGGCCTTGGGAGGCTTGTCTGCAAGTACATGCGAGATTTCGTAAGTGAAAAAAATTCCTTCACATAGAAAATGGGCAGACGTGACATCTCGTATCAGATTAGCAAACTATTTTTTATTTGATAGCTTGTAACTACATCGATAGGGTATCCTTAAGGTGGTAAGGGAATAAAACATAAAAAATCGGTCCAAGACAACTCAGACAAACTTTCTCATATACGAGTTTATAATTACTTAACCCAGTATTTTCCATTTATTAGTTTTCAAATGTACATTTAAATATTATTGAATATTTCATCAAAATTTATCATAAAAATAACTTCTCCTGGGCGGGGAATCGAACCCGGGCTCTCTCCGTCCGCGTTTTAAGCTAATTTCTAAGGAACTAGATTTTTCCCGGGAAAACGGCTTATATCGTTGGATTCGTATTCAAATGGACTACATTTTAGAATTTTTTAATCAAAATCGTCGGAACCGTTTTCGAGAAATAATTTTTTTTCATGTTTTTTCAGAGTTTTTGGGGGGTAGCGCCCCCAAATTTAGAGCTAAAATTCATTTCTCGATTTCGCCTCGGGGTATGATTTTTCTGAACATGTATGCCAAATTTCGTCAAAATCGGCCCAGTAGTTTAGGCTCCAGGCGTCTGCACAGACGACAGACGACAGACGACAGACGACAGACGACAGACAGACAGACATTTTTTAAAAACCACTTTTTTGGACTCAGGGGACCTCAAAACGTGTAAATCCATAAAAATCTCAAAATCGAATTTTTGCGCCATCACAATACTTTCTCTTTATATGAGAAAGTAAAAACATAACACAGGGAATGGTCCTTAAGGGTATCAAGGGAAAGGGATGAGACGATAGAATTTGATAGACAATAGATTTTAAAGAATGACAGTAACTTTTACCTCCAGCGGGGAGAAAAAGTGAACTTTCCTCCCTAGTTTACAGGGAGGGAAGTTACTTATTGCACCCGGTCGGGTTAAACAGGGAGTAATGAAAAATAAGGGAATCATGAACTCTCATGATTCCCTCCAGTGTTGCCCTAGATAAAGCACAAGTAAATAAGGTTGGTGCTAATACACATTTCATTTAATAACTTTTGTTTAATGTCGAAATCTATAATGTCATCTTCACACATGTCATGTAACCTCCACAACGGTTGCCATAGTGATTCATCAGTAAAAGAAACAAACAAGTGAAAAGTGGAAACATAATTTCTAAATGTAGATTAACTAATCCATATTTAAATACATCAGTTGTCAACACCATTCAATACACAACTCAGCTTCCAGCTGATTCTCCCATTTAATTCTAGCATTGAAATTCAAATAATTAGTATCTATAATTTAATTTTAACGTGATTAAACTTATTTAGATAATTATTGTTAATATTATATCTAACTATATTTTTTTTTAAATAAATATAAACCTATGTATTTTTTGTTGAATATCGTAATTTAAAATTAAAATCTTTCCATATTTTTTTCTGCCTTCTGGAGGTGAAATCTTGTACGTACCTTGGGAGTAAAAATCACTTGCACCCTCGCGATAATTAACTCCCTCGGCTCCACCTCGGGAGTAAACGTTATGGTTGCCTCGGCTTCGCCTCAGGAACCAACTTCATCGCTCAGGGTGCAATCACTTACTTTCCTCCCTTGGTGCGTAAATAACTATCACCTTCTCTAAATATTTATTTAATACTAATATTGCTAATAAATTTCTCTACTTTTTTTTATGTTTTATTGTAACTGAAACTATACATACAGAGAATTATTGTAATAATAACCCAAATGTTTTAATTTTAATATTTTATAAATTGAACTTGATAAGTCTTACTATTGTTTGGGGAAAACTTAATTGAAACAGTTCGTATCAATCTTAGATAAATATCTTTACTGCGTATTTCGTAGCTTGACCTAGTAAGTTTTCTTTATCTATGGCTGTTATACGAAGAATTTTCAATACTTTCAAATGTGTGTCGCATCACATATGTATTGCATTCACTTGGCATGTAAATCGCATCTTTGTTCAAGCATGTTGCTAATAACTTAATATTATAGATTACTTATTTATCATACCAGTTTAGATTGTCACTAGATTGGAAACTTATATCTAGCCATGTTTCATGTTAAAAAAAAATCTTACAATTTTCTGTATCGCTTTGTACTTAAATTCTTATTGTAAGTTGCAATAAAAATGTACAACTAATACAATTATTTCCATTTTCTCTCACTAATCGCTTCTTAGCACCACCTGTTGTCACCAAATTTGGAGGTCCTTTTTTATTCATTATGCTCCCTACACACCTTCAAAACTCTGTTCCCCCTCCCCATTTTCATTAACACTTCCCCCCGATGCGATGTGAATCCCACTGCGTTCATGTGCATAGTGCTTGCGATACGAATGTCTTGCAACACTCCAATTCAGTAAATATTTATTTGAGATAATTCTTTTCAAGAATTTTATTTATAATAAAACACGCCCTGGCGCTATTTATCTAACAGATTAGTTCATTAAGAAGGTTTGTATTTTTAAATTATAGTCAGTAACTAAAGTAATAATACTTGTATTACTACAGATTTATAAAAAAACATCGATCGACCAATCCATCGAATTCCATTTGGCCAACCGTATAATGCATAACGACCTAAATGTTCCCTTTGTCCATATCCTAGCATCCTCTCGTTACAAGTCCTTCCACGCCAAGCTCATCCACCATCCTAATCCTCTCGTCCAGAACTTATCATCTCCTCATATTCCTGGTAATCCGAGGCCACGCCTAAAGAGAAAATGGCCCGTGACCATCTTAGAGACTAATACTTTGGTAATCAAAATTTTTGGAGTACCACCACTGGTTGGGGTCTCCGAATCTGAGTTGTAACTGTGCTGTAATTACCTTAAGTGAGATAAGCTGCTTGTTATAATTAAATTTTATAGTTGTGGCTAAATAATTAACGAAAAAAAAGAAAACATTAACAACTCTCCAGTGCAGTATGAGAGCACACTGAAAATAAAATGGTAGAAGCATAGCAGAGATAGTGAGAAGTCAGGAAGATACATGGGACCTCACCATCTACTGTGACACACAGAACTTTGGTAGACGGAACGTAGTCTACTCGATTCACAGCTTAAATATGCTCGATAATAGGTTAATTCGTGGTTTTGTTTTACAGATCAAGACTATAGCGGAATTGTTGAGTGCAGGTTTAGACCTGAACAATCTGGCGCTGCAAGGTGGTGCTGGATGGGCTGAACAGGTTGCAGGTGCCGGTGCTGCTATTGGTCAGGAAACGATCGGAAGTCTTACCGACGTAGCAGCTGATGCTTCCAACTTCATCGCCGATCTTGGCTCAAGAGGAATTGGTAAAGATATTGATAGTAAGGGGTCGGGGAGACCTAGCCTAGCAAACAGACCACTTTTGGATCCTTTTTGCCAACCCCAGACGAACCCACACCCCTCAAACCACCACCACCTCACTCTCAAACCTCTTTCATTGGATTATGAAGGAGAGGATGTCTTGCCACTTCAGTGTAACAAGCTCCTCTACTCCAATTTCTCCCTTCTCTAAGATATAATAGCGCAATCTCCCATATCCTTCACACACTCCCAGGTAATGGTAATCTGTTTCCTCCTCCTCTCCACACACTGGACATATGGGAAGCTCTTCTACCTTTAAAAATACCAGATGCCTACTGAGCCTGCAGTGTCCAGTTAGCACTCCAACCAGATTTCTCAGGTTGATCCTGCTCAGTCCTAACAGCCATCTGGTTTTCCTTTTATTCATTTTTGGCAGTTAAGTAACATCTTGGACTGATTGGTAAAGCTAAAAATCAATATTTATCTACACAGTATTATAATTCTGTTGAAATTGTTCTATAAATTATAGTTTACCTGTTTCAGATGTGTTTAGGATTCTACCACGGATGTACCCATCACTCTTTGGTAGTGTCGACAGTGCTTTGAGCTTCGCACAAAACGGCATTGGTATTCTAAACAGATTGGCTAATTTAGGTAGGATTTCACTTTTATTGAATTTTATATAATACGTTAGCCCCCTCACCGAATATTAAGGATTCTTATAGTCCCTCCATTATTACATCTAAGAGGTCCCCTGCTATCTCATTGCTATCATTTATGAATTGGAAACTAGAAGTAACGGGTTCGATTCCCGTCTCTCCACCTAGCATTTCGATATAAATGAGTAGCTACTTAAAAGAAGTTGCATTCATCCGGTTGCGAATACTTATTTTACGGTTTATCCATTATAATGCTGCATTATGCATATTGTATGCGCTGCACGCATACGTATACAATGTACATATTATAAATTCTATATTTTTAGAAAACCACGAAAAGTTTCCTACACTTTCTTCGTCGCAGACTAAGGACTCACCTAATAATATCTCCATTATGTCCGTTTATCACTCCCTTAAAAACTTGTGCATAGGAGTTTAATCGAAAATACGATGGTACATCTCTTCAAAAATAAATAGAGCCTTATCTAGTTCATAATGTAATTAAAAAAATTATGCAGCTCTATGAAATTAACTCATTAGTAAAGTGGAGAGCAGTATATTCACTCAAAAAAGGAGAGTTGCGATGCCATTAATTTTAAAATTTGAGCCAACATCTATGTATGGAATGACCAACTTGTAAATCACCTTGTAAATTGGTCTTACGTTGTCTTTCCAGGATTTTCGTTTGAATAAAATTATAATTATTATTTACTACGGGAAACAGACAGTGAAAAATACTAAAATAAAATAAATAATAATTATAATTTGATTTAAATTAAAATTTAAACTTTCCGAAGTATGAAAACTACCAAAAACTTAAAATTGAATTTAGATTTTCGTTTGTTAATTTAGAGAGTTTATGTTATTCCGTCAAGATGATCTTCATAGACGCTTCCACATATAATATCTGTTTACTCTAATTTTGCTTCACTGTCAATATGTTTTCAGGTTTGCTGGGAGCTAATAGCGCTAGTGGAGCGGCTCTGGACTACGCTTCTAATTTGATCAGTGACAGCACCGGAGCTTTTCAAAACGGCATACATGGAGCAACGACTTGGACTCAAGAACGAATTAAAAGCGCGGCTGATGCTCTAAATGACGGCGTCGATTTAGGCACCTACATGTTTAAAAATTTGATGGGTACACTAGGTCAAGGTTTACAGATGGGATCTGAATTATTCACAGGCTATGGTGGGGACGTTAGAGGGAGGAATGCAGTTAATGCTGAAGCGGGGATAAATTTAGGTTCGGCCATTGGTAACGGGCTTGGATTACTGCTTAGTTTAGGTGGTGGTGGAAGAAACGGAGGTGGTATGGCTGCTTTAGGTAACTTAATCGGATCCTTAGGCTTAGGAGGGGGTTCTAGAGGTTCCACTGGAGCTGGCACAGGAGGTGGCTCTTTCGGTTTCGGAAGTAACGGAGGGGGAAGGCTCGGAGCCGATGTAGGAGTTAAAAGTGGAGTTGGAATTGGCATGGGTGGGGGGATGAACGGAGGATTAAATTATGAAGGTAGTGCAGGAACAGGTTATGGCATGCGTGGAGGTACTAGAGCCGGTGGAATGACGAGTGGTGGACTTAACTTGAACAGTGGAAGCAATATTAAAAGTATTGGAAGTGGCAGAGTAGGTGCTGGGACCGGTCTTAACATTGGCGGTGGTACTCGCGGAACTTTGAACGGTGGCGCATCTTATTCAGTTTCGGGTTCGGATGGAGTATCTTCTGGCTTTGGCGTAGGAGGACGAGCAGGAGGAAATGGAGGATTCACTTATGGATCAGGAATGGGTGGAGGCTTCGGAGGAATGGGTGGAAGTATGGGAGCCGGTGGGAGAGGAGGTGCCGGCGCTGGTATATCTTCGAGCTATGGTGCTGGTGGCCGAGGAGGTGCTAACGGGGGATTCTCTTTCGGGTCAGGAATGGAAGGAGGATATGGTAGTATGGCTGGAGGAAATCTTGAAGGAGGTGGAAGAAGCGGGGCTGACGGGGGCTTTTCTTACGGATCCGGAATGGACAGTGGGATGTATTCCGGATTTGGAGCGGGAGGCCGTGGAGGTGGCAACGGAGGGTACTCTTTTGGATCTGACATGGAAGCAGGATTTGGAGGCATGGGAGAAGGCAATGTGGGAGGTGTCGGAAGAGGAGGTGCTAACGGTGGTCTAACTGTTGGAGGAGGGATATCTCTGGGAAGCCTGGACAATGTCTTAGGAGGTCTAATTGCAGGAGCTGAAGCTGGTCTTGGTGGAGCCGCGGCAGCCGGTGGAGGTGGCGGAGTCAGCGGTGGTGCATCAGCCGGAGGTGGCGGATCAGCTGGAGGTGGCGCATCAGCTGGAGTTGGCGCATCAGCTGGAGGTGGCGCATCTGGTGGAGCTGGATCTGGTTTTGGAATCAGAGTTGGACTCCCAGGCTTCGGAGCTTCGTTAACTGTGGGCTAACATAATTCACTGGAAATATTTAAAAAATTAAATAAAAAAAACAAAAAAAAACAAAGCTATTACTAAATTAAGATAATTATATTTTTACGGTTTGTACTTTTTTATGTTAATATTTTTTATAATTAAACTATTTAAAAACTACTCTGTTATGATTTGTTCTTATTTCTTATTTTATCTCTTTCCCCCTCCCCCGCCTTTTTCAATATTATATAAATTTTCATGCCAACATTGAATTTGGAAATTCATTTTTAGCGCCGGGAGTATAATTTTTAAGAGTATAATTATTGAACTATACCTCTTCTATGGTGAGTCGCTATCACACACTAGAGAAAAAAACAGTCGAGGATCATAATTTTTAAAATGAAATACTGTAATAGTCTAGACCTAGACACTAGAACATAGGTTTTTTACACTGAGTAAATATATAAATATATATATATATATATATATATATATATATATATATATATATATATATATATATATATATATATATATATATATATATATATATATATATATATATATATTTATATATATATATGTATACAGTGTGCCCAGGGATGGAGTGCACTTGAGATGTAAACGGCCAACAAATTTCGAGTTGAAATTTGAGGCATCAGCCCTGCTGTCTTAAACTAAGAAAAAATGTTGGCTCTGTCTTCAGTGAAATATTCTGATGCAAATTTAGATGACAACGTAGTGGTCTAAGTACCAGACAGACTGTGATAAGACTGACGATAGAAATGTTATAGCTATTATAAATTATAATGTAATGTCAGTTGAAAATGAAGTAATGTATAGGGTAGGTACCAAGCATGGAATTTTAAACCAGCTGTGCGTAAAAAATCAATCCACAATTTGCAAAGAAAAGTTCATTAAAGTTAACGAAGTTCCAGAAGAACATGTTACAATTCGTAAAAGTACAAGAAAAGAATCATATTTAAGTGCCCAGGGGTTTCAGCACTTCCATTATATTGGATTTCCAAACAGTTAAATGTTAATATCCAAGATCATAGAGTGGCTAGATCAAATTATAACCACATTATAATTTATCACTTCCATCAGATATTATGTATAACCACTACATAAAGTGATAACATTATCCTCACATATCATTTTGACCAAATTCCCTAGATATTATATATACATATAACTAGCTGGATACCAGTGCTTCGTTACGGAATGTGTTACTTTTAATTTGGTGGGTTTATAAAGTACCATTAACAAACATTTAAATTTTGAATAAGCAAGAATATCTAGATTATATCCCTCCCCCTTATTTTTATACCCCCTCCGTCCCCTTTGATAACATAATTGGCAAATATCCTAAATTAGTAATTGATTCCGACTACTGAAGAAAAATTATTAAAAGATAAATTTCCGGGAAAAGCAGTGGTATTATCCTTCTGTATTCCCCCGTGTATTTTTACATCCCTGGGTTAAATTTGGAATTATCTTTTATACACAACCTTAATCTTTCTTAACATACTTGCTTACATCCAAAATAAGAGCTCTTTCTCAAGTATTAACTTCCTAACGTTAGAAGATCAGTTTAGACTCAATTCAGGTTATAATGTTGGTCTTTTCATCCCCGTTCTTGAAAACGGGGAAATAATGTGAAAACAAGGAAATAATGTAAAAACGGGATAATAATCCACGTTCGCCAATCTAATTATTTTGTAAATAGTAGAGAATGAATAGCAAATGTAGTGAATTAGTTGAAATCAGGTTGGCAACACTGCTTTTAAACTCCCAGCTGTATTGCGAGTCATTCTACGATGTTTTGTTTACTTTTGCTTAGCTTTCGTTAACTTTATTTTTTTATTACTTTAAAAGTGATTACTAATTGTTTTAAATCATTCAAATAATTTATATTATTTAATTTCTGCATTAAATTCGTTTAATAAAGAAATACAAATGTTTTCTTTGTTGATTAAATCTTATATAGCCTATTTCTGGAGATAACATTTTGTATGTACCTCGAGAATAATGCATTATTATTCCCTTGTTATAATTATCTCCCTCGGCTACGCCTCGGGAGCTAATTGACATTAATCCCTCGGCTTCGCCTCGGGATTTAGTTGCCTTGATTCCTTCGGCTTTGCCTCAGCAATCAACTCAGTCACGCGGGAAATAATGTCATACATTATTCCCTAGGTGCATAAATAACTATTATTTATGAAAATAAAGGATTAGTGGTTTATTAAAAGTAATATAAAAACAATCTTACTGGCTAATTGAACAAAGTCAGATATAAAGGATGATACAAGGTGATAACAAGATTCGAAATAGTCTTCATTGTCTGAATCACAATGAATACACACAAAAAATAAAACTTGGCCATCAGTGCAATCTTCGTGCGTCCATTTCTTGCAGTTTGTGCACCTCACCCACTTTTCTTTATCCTTAGATTAGGTATAAAGTTCCAAGCAATAAATGCATACACAGCCTTCACGTTTTCCCTATGGAAAACGTGCCCCACGTACAGGTGGCAAACGTGCCTCGTCGCCATATTGGAACTTTAATTTAATCTAAACATGTCAAAACAAAAGTAATTACAATATCAATCACATCACTAGATTAAGGAGATATTCTTCTTATAATACCATGTCGCAAATAAACCAAAAACATAACTCACTTATTGCTTCCGAGCTTACCGAAGGTAACGGAAGCAATTTCTTCACTTTTGAGAACAAAAAAGTTTTATGCCTCCGATTTTAAAAAAAAGACATCAGGGAACATTTTTGGTTCCGTGTCTGTCAGTCTGTCTGTCTGTCTGTCGGTCGGTCTGTGTGTCCGCGAATCGTGAAACGTGAGACGATAACTTAAGTAAATGTTGACCGATTTTGATGAAATTCGGTAGACATGTTTATTTTACCAATGCTCAGGTCGAGTTCGTTGGACAACGTTATCTGTTCAAGCGTTCACGCGCAACTCTCGCGTAAACATGAACTTCAAATTTAAAATTGGAATTTTCGGTCGGGAAAAAAATCAAACCTTATCTATTCAATGAGACGAACATTTTTTACAAATACAATTTTTTAGTAAAACCTACAGCGACACCCCTATAAAGTGTTAAAGATATCGCTAAAAAATGTTAATTGTTCTTACACAATAAACAATATAATAATAAAGTAATAAAACTTTAATGTTAATATAACAATAAAGTACATGATAGGATGCGAGGAAGCTATGTGCCACACTAATTGGCAGTGTATTTTTTTTTTGTTTACTTAACCAAAAGTAGTTTAAAATTTACTTTTCTATTCCAAAACAAAAAAAAGTTGGCCCTGGCGTAACTAGTGCACTTAGACGACTGGAAGTGGCGTGATAGACGCAATAAAGCATGGCGGCCCTTCCGAGTTAGTCCGCGGATCACTTTTCTGGTGCACTGCTGAAATACGATCGGGTGGAAAACTTACCCCTATGGAATACGTGCCCCGGTCTCCCCTACATATAGTTTATAATGTCTAAATAATTACTTTGACTACATGTGTTTATTTTGATAAACAGTAATACCTGCAAATGTGACTATATCTATATCTATATTCCCTGTAGAAAAATGCCTTATTTCATAATTCATTGATTGTTTAGATGGCTTAGTAGCATAAAATAGCCCATGATTCCTGTGAAAAGCTAATATTGCGTTAAACGAGACAAGTCCATAAAATAAAAAGAAAATGAAAAGTCCAGTCATGCAACATGACTTAATGAGCGAATTGTCAAAGAAAGCTGCGTATTATTGGCTTATAATAATATAGGAAAATTTTGGTTAAGAATTTGGATGAGTGAAAAAAAAAAAAAAAAAAAATTGGTACACATGGGTACGGGGTACAAAAGTTAAAATAGTATTTACCCTTCAATATGCATATCGTTGGAAAGCTGTTTAAGAGTACAGTAATTGTTGTTATTTACACTTTTGTCATATTTTCATATAAGAGGGGGGTAAAATGGGAAAAAAACACGTTATTGACCCTAAGTTGTAAAAATTTGCCCCCTAAATGAACTCCAAAAATTCAGGACTTAGCATCCTATCTTTTGATATTATTGGCATTTGAAAATTTGTTTGAAAATTTTAAGTGCATCCTAAGGGGAGATATCGTCTGGAGTGACACATATCTATATATATATACATACATACATATATACCAAATCAGCAATGTAATACCGTGTTTTTGCACACTGCAATAAGGTACACAATTTGTGAAGTGAGAGACACCAAGGGATGTGCCACGCAAGCGTGACACATAGGAACTGTTCCAACATTAGACTATACGTCACAAAGATGTTGGCTCGGCATTACGCCATGTCCTGCATCGTTTCGTCGCGTCCGACTCATCAGGGGCCCGACGATGCCCACCCAACTCTGGACCTATACCAACTCAAGAAAATAAGGTATAGGCTTTATCAGAGACGAGCGTGCTCTCACACCGCCATTCTTGCTTGGCTGGCAAAACAAATCAGCAATGTAATACCGTGTTTTTGCACACTGCAATAAGGTACACAATTTGTGTAGTGAGAGACACCAAGGGATGTGCCACGCAAGCGTGGCACATAGGAACTGTTCCAACATTAGACTATACGTCACAAAGATGTTGGCTCGGCATTACGCCATGTCCTGCATCGTTTCGTTACCTTATCTTCTTGAGTTGGTGTAGGTCCAGAGTTGGGTGGGTATCGTCGGGCCCCTGATGAGTCGGACGCGACGAAACGCTGCAGGACATGGCGTAATGCCGAGCCAACATCTTTGTGACGTATAGTCTAATGTTGGAACGGTTCCTATGTGTCACGCTTGCGTGGCACATCCCTTGGTGTCTCTCACTACACAAATTGTATACATATATACATATATACCTACACATAAAAAAAGAGTTACATTTTAGAAATCGATTCAGAATGGTCTAAAACGGAGGTCCATAGAGAAAATTCAAAAATTCCCTTTACAAAATTTTTGAAGCCATTGCAATAGCTTAATTTTGCTCGAAACTTTGCTAAAAAAAAACAATCGGTACGACAAATTTCAACAAAACCTTCTCATACACAATATGTGGGACGAGATTAAAATTATTATAATTATATATTATAGTTATATTAAAATAATTATATATTATAACTATATATTATAATTATAATTATACATTATAATTATATATTATAATTATATATTATAATTATACATTATAATTATAATATATTATAATTATACATTATAATTATATATTATAATTATATATTATAATTAATATATTGTAATTGTAATATGGGTCTATTCTCAACCGTTTTCCCACAAGGTCAAATTTTATGATTTTTTTTAAGATCGCATACCTTTGCTCATAAAAACACTTATTTCTCTAAAAGTATAAAAGCTAAAACAAAATGTTTGGTTTCGTTATAAAGCTGACAAAATGTCCTACAAGAAAAGTGTCATATTAATTATTATGCCCTCAAATGACATGACAAAAAATTATACAATTTTTTTTTTTTTTCTGGTTACATAACTTGGTAGAGAAGAGCTTAAACTTCAGGAAAAACTTCCTTATTTACTAACGTTTCGATTAATATTATTGTCCATTCATAAGGCGGAGTATTTAGTAAAGCTGAATGTAAAAAAGAAACGTGTTTATTGTAGTTATTGTTAGCATGTAGGTGAGTATACTGAACCAATCTTGCTTCTTTAAGTATGCTTTTAATTGTTTACTCACCTGTAAGTCAACAATAGCAAAAATAAACACGTTTCTATTTTACTTTCAGCGAAGTTTACTAAAAATTCCGCTTATGAATGGGTAATAATATTAATATTGATCGAAACGTTAGTAAATAAGGAAGGTTTTCCTGAAGTCCGACAAGATTAAGCTCTGTGCTCTACCAAGATATGGAACCACAAATAAAAAAAAATTAAATTTTGTGTCTTGTAATTTTGTTGAGTATGAAAATTAATGTTATACTTTTCTTGTAAACATTTTTGTCAACTTTACAACGAAACCAAAATTTTGTTTTAGCATTTATACTTTTGAAGGAATAAGTGTTCTAATGAGCAAAGGAATGCGATCTTAAAAAAAATCATAAAATTTGTTCTTGTGGGAAAACAGTTGAGAATAGACCCATGGTTTATACTACGTTTTTTGTAGCCAATGATTTGTTTAGAATCATTGATTTTGTTTAGAATCACCCTATTTATATTTCTACATATATCGCCGATCACTCTGTATAATTTAATCAATTTATTATAAAACACTTTTAAAAAGTGATCAACAGGTGATTGGTTGCATTGCGTTCATGACATTCAGAGCAAAAACAGATTTATTTTCATCAATATCTTGAAAACTAGCTGTTTTCCGGTGAAACTACTAATATTCTTAAATTTGTATTAAAATGGACGGAAAAAGTAAGTTAAGTAAACGACACTTACTATTTTCGCCTTTAAACGAATACAAAATAGAATAGTTTAATTAAAATCGTCTTAAATGATTTGGATTTTTGGGGGGCAGTGCACCGAAATTTTGGGGCTATAATATCAATATCTTGATTTATCCTTTGGGTATTCTGATCATGTTTGCAAAATCTCATCGACATCGTTCCTGCAGTTAAAGCTCTACACGTACTAGACTACAGACGAGAAACATTTTTTAGGGTCTGTAGGCAAAACCAAGGACCCTTATACATTTCCCCCCTTATGTATTTTCCTTTGGTGTCTGTCCGTCCGTCCGGTCGCCTGCTCTCACGGCAACACCTTTCGTCTGATCACTTTAAAATTTGGCATGTATGTGTCTTGTACCTACCCACATATTTTAAAAATAAAGCGACTTAAAAAAAATATTTGTCAAAAAAATTAGGGTAAAAAAACTTAAGGGTTAACATTTTTTTATTTTTTTTTTCGACACCGTGAGGGGTATCATATGAAAGGGTACGTCGAGCTGATTACAAAAATATATAACTCTTTGGTTATAACTTTGATAGGGCGAGCATAGACAAGTTTGAAGTGGGTGTGAAACGTGCCCCCCCCCCCTCTATCTCGCTTATGTGAAGTGCAAAAAATCTGAAAAAATTCCTGAACATTCTTTGACCAAAAGTAAAGATACCACTTTTTGGAAATTTCGAAAAAATATTATTTTATTTTTTATTGTCATAAAACGTTTTTTTATAACTATGGTCTTTTCGATGTATTTATATGGTTGTAGTCCGGTTCAGTGGCAAAAAAATATTCTATCAGAAGTTTGTTTGTGTTTTGAGAATATCAGACCCATAGGATAGTTCAAAGTAAGCTTTTTAGCATTTTAAAAAACACCATCAATAGGGTACTACTTAAACAATTCAGTGTGGCCTACAGACCCTCGCTGTGTGCTGACTAGCACACACTTGACCTGTTTATTCTTCCAAGCTTACCGAAGGTAACGGAAGCTATGTGATCGTTCTAAAAAGCAAAATTTTTTATGTCTCCGATTTAAAAAAATTCCAAGACAGAAATCCATTTCAGACATCAGGGAATATTTTTGGTTCCGTGTCTGTCTGTTGATCTTACGCCTGTCTGTCTGTCGCTCAATTTTTCGAGAACAAAAATATCATAAAAACTACACGTCCGATTTTAATGTAATTTGTGGAGTATGTCATAATAAGCTCATTTTGAGTTGGTCCTATATAAGTTCCAACCTTCTACACCTATTTGTTTCTCTTCAACATGTGCACAAACATACATATATTTACATCTATATCTTCAAAAATACTCATCTGATTTTTATGAAATTTGAATGGTTTGTCGAAAATAGACTTCAGATAGCCCCAGATTAATTTAAACCTTCTACGTTTCTACGTTTAAACCTTCTACGTTTCTACGTTTAAACCTTCTACGTTTCTACGTTTAAACCATCTACGTTTCTACGTTTAAACCTTCTACGTTTCTACGTTTAAACCATCTACGTTTCTACGTTTAAACCATCTACGTTTCTACGTTTAAACCTTCTAAGTTTCTACGTTCAAACCTTCTACGTTTCTACGTTCAAACCTTCTACGTTCTTTAAATATTGCTAATTTGATACATTTAATTCTTGTAAAAAATCAAAACAATTTTGAAACATTCGGGGAGAAGATTATATAAATTATACAATAATGGCTCGTAAAAGCATAAAATAAAATACGTGATAGGATGCGAGGAAGCTATGTGCCACACTATTTGACAGTCTATTTTAAATTTAATTTTTTTGACTCGCTGTACCATTAAACCTATAAATCCATGAAAATTTACACGTCATTGCGACACATTTTCTCTCTATATAGAGAATGTAAAACTCGTGAGTCGTGAGAAAGTTGCATTGTTTTTATTCAGTGAATGACTGATTTATGATTCATAATCAGTGAAATAATACAGTACAAATACGCATGACCTGGGACAATAAATGAAATTTGATAAAAAAAGTATGAGATATAATTGATAAGGCGGGTCAGCTGATGGTAAGTAGGTCTGTGAACACTGAGGAAATAGGATACGACACGTACGTGCTCTCCAATACAGTGCTGCTATCTCAGTGATATTGGGACATTTTATGGAAACACAAATAACATATAAAGCGCATTTTATTTGATTTAAACCTCAGTTTTTAGAATCATGTTCAAAGTAGATAAACGCGAATTTCTTTATAAAACTATGTAAGTATGTGTTTTAAATAATTAAAACTAGAGCCCCCCAAGGAGATATATGGACTTAAGAAAATTTGTTTACTTACACGAAATTCTCGGGTGGAAAACGATGAAAATTTATTTTTTAATATTACTGCTTATAAAAGACAACAACAACAATTGCCACATGGCATGACAACATTTGCCTGAAAAATTATGTGGCATATATCGCTTCCTCTGTACTAACACGTACACTTTCATAATGTTATGCTTTTATAACCCATTATTTCAGACCCATTATATGTCAGACTGACCCATTATATACCAGATAGACCCATTATATGTCACACAGACCCATTATATGTCAGAAAGACTCATTATAAATTCTTTATTTCCGTTTTATACATAGTAACAATGTCAGATAGACCCATTATATGTCAGATAGACCCATTATATGTCAGAAAGACCCATTATATGTCAGACAGGCCCATTATATGTCAGACATACCCATTATATGTCAGACATACCCATTATATGTCATCAAACAATTTTATAAATCAGATAAGATATAGATGTATAAAACAACTTTCTGCAAATGTAAAAGAGAATTTTTTTTTTTTAAATAAATTGAATTTGAAATTGAGCAAGTAGTTTTTGAGATAATGTGGATAGACCTACAAACTAAAATGTTTTCAGAAACTATTTGCGATTTACAAATAAAAATTATATAATTATTAGTACATATTAGATTTGCAGCTGTGGAAAACTACAGTAGTAAGCATTATCATTGATAATAATGCTTGCTCGACACAACAATACACAAATATTTCCATACTTTATGCTTACTTAGACATTATTTTCTTTTTGTCAAGAAATTACAATTTTTAGTTTTAATTCACTAGATATCCAAGCTGACCCTTCCATTTGTAATTATCTTTGATAACTTTCTATTTTACTACGTTCTTATTAGCTTGCTTTCTTGTTTGTTTGTTTGTCCAGTACAAATCTTGCAATCGATTTTCAAATAACTTCCCGAGTAGCTAAACATTTGAAACTTTTAGAATAGCTCAGAACACGATGACAATGCATTATTTTAATACGTTTAGCCATCTTTCAGCAGAATTTAATTGAATTTAAATTTTACTGTATGGAAAGTTAGTTCGGAAAAAATCTGCAAGTTATTTTATTTGTTTTGACATATATCCCATAGTATTTACTATCTTAATTTTGACGGGTTTAAAATTTGTGACTTTTTATTAAGAGGTAAACATTGAATGACAGTGAAATGTAAACAAAGAAATAAATTAATTGACGTGTAACACCCAGATTTGTTTACACTTGTGTCCTAGGTATAGGTTTAATTTTTCTACATGTGTACTTCTTTACTTAAACACATTTTTCTTCTCTTACTGTCCCTACATAGGGGCATATCAATAGAACGGTTTAGATTCGGTGTTGGTAAGATTCGTTGTACAAAGATTTGTCCTTTTATAGGTTTAAGATCAGCTCTCTAGATGGTTGTCATTTATATGAAGAAAACAAATTCAGAACTTTTTTTTCACTAACATTATATATATATCAATTTCAATTATATTATCAACATTACATATGATTCAACAGAATATGTAAAAACGTAGAATGTATATTTAAAGTTCTTTTTATCTTGTAATTATATTATACATTGAGAGAAAGTTTTAAGATTATAAATATTAGTTTTTAAAAATATTCTGCCAATTAGTGTGGCACATAGCTCCCTAATTTCGGATACTTCAATGCTTTTACAACCCATTATTGTCAAAATTGTATTGATTTTATACATGAGTTCAAGTATCAATTTAGCAAAAGTTAAAGAGCACCAACGGTTAAAATTAATCTGGGGCTATCTGCGGGTTATTTTCGATACACTATAAAAGTTTCATACAAATCAGTTAAGTACTTTTAAATCTATAGGTTAAATAAATATATGTTAGTGCGCATATGGAAGTGAAAAAATAGGCGCCAAAGGTTGAAACTTATATGGGAGCAACAATGGGCTAATTATGACCTACCACCCAAATTTCATTGAAATCGGACGTGTAGTTTTTAAGATATTATGTTGGTTCGCAAAAATTGAGCGACAGACCGACAGACAGACACGGAACCAAAAATGTTCCCTGATGTTTGAAATCGGAGACCTAAATATTTTTCGTTGTTCAGAACAATTATATAGCTTCCGGTAGCTTCGGTAAGCTCGGAAGCAAATGTTCCCAAAAATTATGCCTGAAACGGATTTCTGTCTTGGAATTTTGAAATCGGAGACATAAAAAAACTCGCTCTTCCGTTACCTTCGGTAAGCTCGGAAGCAACATCTACTTGTAGTCTGTAAAGACGCGTGAAGCCTAAATAAAATCTAAAATCTCTCTTTTATATTTTTAATCATCAATAAAAATATATCAATAAAATTTTAATCAATAAAAATTTTCTATTATCTTTTATTAATCAATAAAATTATTAATCCGACTTTTATGAAATTCAGTATATCTTTAGGTACATGTTTAGAAAAAATTATAGCTTGAGGTAAAATCGATAAATGTATTACTTAATCCTTTTAATTTAGGGGCGCCAGGGGTGTCCACGGGGGGGATGGGCGCCCCCTAGGGGGGCGCTATCCTCTCCACCCAGAATTTTCTTTTAAAAGTGAGGAAATACATCTCCAAACGGTTCCGTTAATTTTGATTTATACCTTATAAACTCTTGTTGAACCAATTAAATATCCAATAGGTTACCAAAATGTTCTTTATTCTGAAACTTGAGCTAATATAAGTAAAAACTTTTAACATAAACTATATTCATGGTATTCAAACCTTGTAATACCATATTAAACCTTGTTAAAGCCACTCAAACCATATAAAACCACTCTAAACTATTCAAACCTTATAAAATCAAGATGCCCTTCATTCTGAAACTTGAGATATAACCTTATTTTATACAAACCATATTAAATTTATTTATATCCTTTTAAAACTAAGTATATCTTATAAACTATTAAAGCTCTTTATATTATAATATATCGCATACAAACCTTATAAAACCTTATTTATGTTATTCAAACCTTAATAAAGCTATACGTTGTTTATCATCCTATAATATAACTTTATGTAGTTAATGTTTTCTAAATCTCTCATGTTAACAGTGTTTACCTTTTTACCTGTTTGCCCCCTTTTTACGTTAATAATGTCAACTCCCTAATTATGTGAAAACTAATAAAATTAAATAATACCTATTAAAAAATCAAAAATTATTTTAATTAAGAAATTAAAATAATTTTATATACCCATATATATGTATTTACCACTTATTTTGTACTATCTCTTGCAGAAGGAAATAATTTTTTTCCCGAAAATTTTCTAAAATAATAATTTTTTTATTTGATGCTCGCTATCCTCAAATTCAATTTAGTTTACAGTCGATATCTATTATAGTTTATACTAATGTTTTCTCTTTTCTGTTAAAAAAGGTCAGTAAGTCTGGTGGGTGGTTTGCTTCTAGCAATTGTTCTATGTATGGACTGCACACATGCCACCGACAGTGAGTCAACTCCCACGGAAATCATCAACAATTTCTCCGATACTTCTACATCAACTGATTCTGACATGCCCCAATCACCTGCTGCACTTACATCAGTAGATTCCAACCAAGTTACTGGTAGTACTGATCCCGGATCTGCCAATCCCGATCCAGCAGCTGCTGCTGGAGTTGCCGATCCAGCAGCTGCTGCCGGATCTGCCAATCCCGATCTGCCAGCAGACGCTTCTTCTCAACCAACAACTGATATTCAACAAGCCGATAATGCGGACGATAAATCTCAAGAAAAGACTGAAATAAATTATGGAGAATTCCCGGAAGAAAAAGTCGAGTTGTCACCAAGCAAGTGCAAATTTCCCGGAGACGGTTGCGTCCATGAATGTGAAAAGACTGTAGAAAAGTGTCATGGGGATGCTCATTACAGTCAACACCCGGATAATTGTAAAGGAGAGGAAGAACCTGTACCGGAATATCAGAAATCCGATCCTCCTGCCTGTCCATCATTTCGTCATCATCCTCCCATGCCATGGAGCTGCTATCCCCACCATCACATGCCTTATCCTTATAACCCTTATCATCGTCCTGTCATCTATCATCATCCTTATCAACCCATTCATCAGTCTAACCTCTCTCATCACTGCAACACCGGCTGTGCTGGATATGGGTTCGGGCCTCAGAGGAATCCTTCTTGTGGACCTCACGACATCAACCGATGTTTCCTCGAACACTCCCTCAAGAATCCTAAAGCTTTCGAGAAATGTAAGTAGTCTCAGTATTTTATAACGTTTTTATTAGCTTGCTTTCTTGTTTGTTTGTTTGTTTATTTGTCCAGTACATATCTTGCAATCGATTTTTAACTAACTTCCCGAGTTGCTAGACATTTGAAACTTTTAGAATAGCTCAGAACACGATGACAATGCATTATTTTAATACTTTTAGCTAGCGTTGGGAACCAATCGATTGAAAAAAGTCGACTAAACGGTTGTTTTAAAATATTCATTCATTCGGTTGTGGATATCTAGTTTTCATTCGAATGATATCAGTCTATAGTTTGGAGTTGTATTAGTTGTAATTCGGACGTGTATATGTGGACGTGTGTATAACGAGATAACGAGTGTCATGCGCCTTCTCACCCCTCCTCCGCTCTGAGCCCTTCACCGTCGTTCCTTTCCCCTACCTAAAACCAAAAAACATCCGAATGAAACATTCGAATGAAAAAGTCGACTGGATTCAGTCTCAGTCTATATTTTTTCATTCGAATGAAAACGATGTTGTAGCAGGCTGTAGTTTGGGACGAGATAACGAGTGTCAAGCGCCTTCTCACTCTCACCCCCCCTCAGCTCTGAGGCCTTTACGGCCTCCATCGTACTACTCCTATATTAAAAAAAACCATTCGATTGAAACATTCAACTTGCGGGTTCAGTCTCGGTCTATGTATCCTATACCCGCTATGAGACTGTTTTCAATCGATTGAATTCAATCGACTGTTTTTTCCCGAATCGACTTATTCATTCGGTTGTTTTTTCTAGTCAATTGTCCCAACGCTACTTTTAGCCATCTTTCAGCAGAATTTAATTCGTTTTCAGCAAATTTTGCTGTATGGAAAGTTAGTTCGGAAAAAATTCGCAAGTAATTTTTATTTGTTTTGACAGGTTTCAAATTTGTGATTTTTTATTAAGAGATTAACATGGAATGACAGCAAAAAAGGAAATGTAAACAAAGAAATAAATTAATTGACGTTTGACAACCAGGTTTGTTTACACTTGTGTCCTAGATATCGGTTTAATTTTTCTGCATCTGTACTTCTTTACTTGTACTCATTTTTCTTTTTCTTCTCTTACTGTCCCTACACGGGGGCATATCAATGGCTAGTTTAGATTCGGTGTTGGCGAGATCCGTTGTACAAAGATTTGTCCTTTTATAGGTTTAAGATCAGCTCTCTAGATGGTTGTCATTTATATGAAGTAAATAAATTCGGAACAATTATTTTTCAATAATATTATATTATAACAATGACAATAATATTATCAACATTACATATGATTCAACAGAAAATTTAAAAACGTAGTATTTAAAAAGTTATTTTTATCTTGTAATTATTTTTTTTTATAACCCAAATAACACCCAAGTGTTAAAACTAGGCATTGCGTGGATCTATCATTGAAGCGAGCTAAATGTTAGAAATATTGAAAATTAAGAAAATAGTTAAATTATAATGAGTTGGTTTGATAGTTTAGAAGGATGATGTTGATAGAGAGTCATCTCGATTTCAACTATTATAAACTTCATGCTAGTATCACTTCACTGCAAGAAAACTTCTTGTCGTATCAAGTTGAAATCTTATATGTCTGTTTCAATGATATTTTTCTACTTATAAATAAAGTTTAAAATCGTTACGTTAGAACGTAAGATGTTAGTAAAAATGTTGTTTTCTTTATTTAGACGTTTAGATCGGATTTAAAGGATTTAGTGTTCTTTATCATATTTTAGCGGTGCTGTTGGTTTTAAAAATAAAATGTATTTAAAACATTTTTGTCTCAACGATTAGGTGATATCAGAATCTTTTCCCATCCAAAATTTCCAAATTTAAATTTGAAGCCTCTGATTCCTAACAAGGTGGTATGAATAAGGTGTAGTATATAAGATAAATCTATACGTAATACGTAAGGTAATATAGATAGATGAATTTATTGCCAAATCATACATAGATATTCACTTACATACATTGCATTTATTTACCTATTAGTAAATCGGCCTAAGGCAAGGCGTGGAAAATCTATGAATACACTTGTATAAAATCTATTATTATTATTATAAAAAAATATATTATTTGTGTAAAAATAAAATAAAATGCTGTCTTTATTGCATTAAAAACTACTTTTAATTACTAAAATTTGTTTTACGAGTATGTTGTAAAATTTTAATTTTTATAATGATTGTTAAAATCTCCAGTTATAAACTACCAATCCCTATGTACGTTAAATAGAACAATAATATATTAAATTTTCAAATTAAATAATATTTAAATTATGATGTGTTAATTATTAAATTTAACTTAAAATTTATATTTAATTCTTTTTGTTACAGTGAAAAATTGCAGCTTTCACTAAATGGAGGAAGTATTGAAAGCAAGGATTTATAAAAACGGAAAAAAAACCTGAACTAGCTCTAACTAACCCAATTTTATTTAACTAAGAAAATTTAAATTTTAATCCAAAACCCAATTTAAATTTAATTAAGAATAAGTCGAGAAAAAGTTTATCCAAATTAATACCATGAGACACAATGTTAAATATCTCTGACACAAAATTCTCTCACTAAAGAAAGTTGAAGTTTGGAAAAGTCAATTATCTCAGTGGGATCAATTTTTACTAAAAAACGATTAAATTTGTAACAACTGCAGCCTTGGGCCAAAAGCTTTATTAAGCCTTGAAATGCTCTATAAAACCCTGAAAAGCTCTATAAACCCATGAAAAGCTCTATAAAGCCTTGAAATGCTCTATAAAGCCCTGAAAAGCTCTATAAAGCCCTGAAAAGCTCTATAAAGCCCTGAAAAGCTCAATGAAGCTCTATGAGGAACAAATTTAAATACTTAAATGGAAACACCCATATCTAAGATACAATTGTGTAGTATTATATGTAGGTCAAATCTAATATGAAGGTTAATGGGAGCTCTCGACGGTCGGGTGGTTAGTCGTCTCGTACGACCGTCGGGTCCGGTAGTTTTAGTCCGCCGACAAGCCTACACAAGCTCCAACTGTCGGGGCGTCGGGGCCAACCCCGTTCGCCATGACGGTCGGGTGGTCGTGTCGTGTGTAGGGCCTTTTAGCCATATCCAGATACAAACCCTTCCATGACTCCCATTCCGACCATTCTAATCTACTAGTCCATAGTCTGTTTTCCCGGTCCATTCCAGACAATCCTAGCAGACGCCTGAAGTGAAGAGGCAGTGGCCGCGTGACCTCTTAGACAACTTTTATTTATTTATTTTTTTGTGGTTTTAGACAACTAATTATATTTATTATTATAATTTCATGGTTTAAATTTATTCATTGTTCTTCATATTAAGGTCTATCACTAGAAAGTTGCTAACATCATGTGGTCTAAAGTTACATATTCATTCAACTGTATTGCTTATAACAATGATGTATTGTAGTTGTAGATAATTAAATAAAAAAAACTAAAAAAAAGCAGTGCTTTGGATCACTTTATTTCCCCACCTTGCCGAACTCGCAAAACATATTATGTCAAATTCAATATAGTTTAGGTTAATGTATCGATAATAAAGATCAGATCAGTATAGTTTAGGTAAATGTATCGATTGTAAAGATCTGATTGTATAGTTTAGGCAAATGTATCGATTGTAATGATCTGATTGTATATATTATTTTGAAACTCGCAGAGCTTTGTCCGTGAATTAGCCATATCCAGATACAAATCCTTCCATGACTCCCGTTCCGTCCATTCTAATCTACTAGTCCATAGGTTTGAATTTATTTATTGATCTTCATATTAAGAACTATCATGGAAAGCTCCTCATATCATGTGGTCTAAAGTTACATATTCATTCAACTGTATTGCTTAGAATAAAATAGAATAAAATCTAACTTGAAAACCTAAAAATCAAGGAGATAGAACAAAATAGGATAAAGAACAAGGATCTAGACTAACCAAGACTGTGAAATTTGGCTCAGTAAAACTATTTGAACTGCAGAAACAGGGAAGTATCAAACATTTATAAGAACTAAAAGAACACGGTTAGGACAGTATTGAATAAATTTTTACTTTATTTTAAGTGTCAAAAGTTGACATAATCTTAAATTTTACAAAATTAAAATGGAAATCTTTGACTCATCTCTTCATGAATCACTAAACCTTTTGAGAAATGTTACCAAATCTAGTGGTAACCTGAAGAAAACATTGAAAAAAGATATCCTCCAAGCAATATCCGATCTAACCAAACTATTCAATAAATTAAAAACTGAATTATATACAAAACAGGATCCTAATCAAACAAACAATATAGATGCCAAGGAAACCACTATTACCCCTGGTCCCTTGCTGAACTACGCTTTAGCACTTAAGTCTAAGCCAACTCAATCAAAATTTAACCTTAAATCAAAAATTGACAATACTATTAAAAATCCAAAATTTAAAGCAATTATTACACCAAAACTAGGCAATCTCCCAACAGACATTAACTCAGACTTAACTTATTGCCAAGAATCTAAAGGCTTATTAAAAGAAAAATTAAACCCTAGGAAACTAAAAGTAGGAGTGTCTTCATTGAGGAATTTAAAAGATGGATCATTTCTCCTTGAAACTGAGTCAAGAAATGACTTAGACATTATTATAAAAGAAATAAATAAGCCAAATGATGGTATTTTTGAGGCCAAAGAGATAAATAAATTCAGACCTAGATTGCTAATAAAAAATACTCCCGAAGATATTACTAAAGACAACGCAATGAATATACTAACTGAACAGAATCCTGAAGTAGGATTTACTCCTCAAAACGCTAAAACTATATACGTTTGGAAAAACAAATTCACCAATTTGACAAATCTAGTCATTGAAGTTACGCCAAATCTTCGTAAAATCCTACTTCAAACAAAAATAAAAATAGATTGGACAATGTCGCTGTGTTCTGATTATGTATCTATATTACAATGTTTTAACTGTTGTAAATTTAACCATATAGCAAAAAACTGTACAGCCAGAATTTGTTGTTTTCACTGTGGTGGAAATCATAGTTCAAAAGAGTGCGACAGTATTCAAAAAAAGTGTATCAATTGCTTAACTCATCTTAATGCTAAAAAGTTAGATCAAAGAATTACCCACAATCAAAATATCGACCACCTAGCTACAAGTATTCTTTGCCCCACCAGACAGTTCTTAATTACTAGAAAAATAGAAAATACTGACTATGGCCAATAAACATCACATGGATCAACTCAAATGTGCTCAAATTAACTTACATAAATCAAAGAAAGCAACATATTCACTATGTGAAATTATTTTCCGTCGCGAATTTCAAATTATTTTTATTCAAGAACCTTATACTCGTAATGGGTTAGTATCAGGTTTCCCAGATAATTTCAGAATCTTATCTAATGGAAAAGAAAAGAAAAGAGCAGCCATAGTAATAACAGATCCAACCATTGATATACTTTTAATAAACCAACTTTCTGATGAAGACTATGTTCTTGCAGAAATATTTTATAAAGGTAAACATTTTTGGGCAGCTAGTGCATACTTTTGCGACAATGTAGATATAAATTCCGATATAATGAAAATTGATAGAACACTTCAATACATTAAAGAACCCTTACTTTTAATCTCCATGGATAGTAACGCACGTTCTGCCTCCTGGTTTGATACTGTATCTAATAAAAGAGGACATGTTCTTGAATCCTTTTTTGCTTCAAAAGATCTACATATTTTTAATTCTAATGATGGGCTACCTACGTTTCAGAATATTAAAGGTCAGAGTATTATAGATCTTACTGTTGGAACAAGTAATATAGTAAGACAACTTACAGACTGGAAAAATGAAATAGAAGAAGTTTTATCAGACCATTCTTTACTCAGTTTTAAACTATCACAAAATCGACAATCTAATAACACTGCATCTTCTGAAAATTACAGATACAGATTCACTATGAAATCTATAAATATTCAATCTTTATCAAAAAATCTTACCAGACAGTTAAAAAAATTTCTTCCTGAATTAACCGAGAAACTAATTAACGTAAAAGACATGGATGACCTGTTATCCCAATTTATTCAAGATAACAAACTTAACTTACATAAATTTACGGAAGATCTGACAAAAAGAACAATATGTGCATGCATAGATTCGCAGCTAACAAAAAGACAGAAAAAGAGAAAAGTTCCTTGGTGGCATCCAGAACTGACTAAACTTCGTAAAAGTGTTATAAAAAAGAGGAGACTTTTTCAAAGAACTAAAAATAATGAATCACTGCGTCTGCTCAGGAAAACCCAGTATTATGAAGAAAAAGCTGTTTATGGGAAACTGATCTTAGAAAGGAAAAAAGAAACTTGGAGAGAATATTGCGAAAACACAAATCCAAACCAACCTTGGAATCAAATTTACAAAAGCGCAACAGAAAAAATTAAATCGAACTCTGGGCTCAGTACTGTTAAACTATCGTCAGGATCCTATACTTCTGATCTGCAATCGACTGCTGAATGTCTTATGGAAAAATTTTGCCCATCAGATGATCACGGAACAGATAATAACTTACATTCAGAACTGAGAAAAGAAGTGGAAAACCCGACTTTAACACAAGATGATCAAATATTTACCAGCTATGAAATAAAAAATGTAATTAACAGTTTTAATGCGTCCAAAGCTCCTGGAATCGACGGAATATCTGCTGATATATGGAAGATCCTATTCGATCTCTTTCCTAACTTACTATTAGCACTTTACAATAAATGTCTAACTACACACACATTCCCTGATATTTGGAAGAAATCTTTCATTGTTCCAATAGTGAAACCAGGAAAAGAAAACTCAGATGATATTTCAAAGTACAGATCAATTAGTCTCCTTCCCGTTGGAGGAAAAATTTTAGAAAAACTTCTCATCAATAGATTATTATATTACCTTGAGTATAACAAAAAATTAAACAAGAAACAATATGGATTCTATCCGCAATCAAATGCAATGGATGCTGTTAAAGAAGCAAAATCTTTTATTGATGCTGCATTAAAAAATAAAGAAGAAGCTCTACTGATATCACTAGACGTTCAAGGAGCATTCGATGCCGCATGGTGGACTGCTATACTCTTTCAACTCAGAAAATGGGACTGTCCCAAAAATCTATTCCTATTAACTAAAAATTATTTTAACAATAGATTTGCTGTTTTATCTGGTTCAGGCTACAATTGTGAAAAAAGAATAACAAAAGGATGCCCCCAAGGATCTTGTAGCAGCCCAGGATTTTGGAATATACAATACGATTCTTTACTAGGGTTAGAGTACCCCGCAGAGGTAAAGGTCATTGCTTTTGCAGACGACCTTCTCATTTTAATAAAAGGAGAAGACGGATTAACATTAAGTGCGTTAGGTAATCAAGCTCTCCATGTTGTAGAAGAATGGGCTCATCAAAACAAAATTGGTTTCAACACAACCAAATCCCAGATATTAAGAATCAGTCGGAAACGAAGACAAGCAATTATTAATGTTTATTTAAACGGTTCTAAACTAGTTGAAGTAGAAACCCTTAAGTATCTTGGAGTGACATTTGATAAACATTTATCTTGGAACTATCATATCAACAATATTTGTAACAAAGCATTAAAAATTATTGGTCTTTTATCTCGATCAGCAAGATTACATTGGGGATTGGGTTCGGAAGCCTTACAGACTATTTATAAAGGAGCTATACTCCCTCTATTCACATACGGAATACCTTGCTGGATTGAGGCCCTTAATAGGAAGTACAATGTTAATAAACTGAGGAGAGTACAACGCTTAATAGCTTTACGGATAATCAAAGGCTATCGAACCATATCGTTTCAAGCAGCAGTTCTAATAGCAGATATCATACCAATCGAATTAGAGCTTCAACACCTAGCTCGATTGTCCAACTGGATTGAGAATATTGATTGTCCCCTAAAATATGACAAACCCGTACCACATGCGAAATGGCTACACCCTGCTGACTATCCCGCTAAAGCATTTTCGGAAAACAAAATTAATGCAAATATTAACATATATACAGATGGAAGTAAACATGAAGAAGGAGTTGGTGCTGCTTTTATAATCTATAAAAATTTTAAAATTATCCATCAAGAAAAATTTAAATTATTAAAAGATTGTTCTAATAATCAAGCTGAGCTTCTGGCAATTCTGATGGCACTTCTTTGGCTAACATCAAATATTTCATTGAAAGACCAAATTATTATCTACTCAGACAGCCAGGTGTCAATTAGCTGTATTCATAACCAAGATTGCCACTTTGTCTTGGCCGAGTCTTGCAGGACATTGCTCTTACAACTTTTGAGACAAGGTACAAGCATACAAATTAAATGGGTAAAAGGTCATTCTGGTGTAGAAGGAAATGAAAAAGCTGACGAATTAGCTAAAGAAGCCTCATTAAACTCCTTCAGTGGCTGTCTAGTGTATGAAAGGGTTCCCAAATCGGTGTTAAAACGGATGAGTTATGACATAAGTATGGAGAAATGGAAAGAACTATGGAGAAATTCAGAGAAAGGATTGTGGACCAAAAAGTTCTTTCCAACAGTTGAGTGCAGAGCGAAAACGAATTTGAACATTACATACAAGATGACGCAAGCACTCACTGGACATGGTTCGAACAAAGCATACCTTCACCGTTTTAACATCATTCCAGATCCTTCATGCAGCTGCGACAGGGCATCTCCACAAACTTGGGAACATATCATCTTTAATTGCCCCATATATAATCGAGAGAGAAGCTCATTGATGTCAAGCCTTATTACGAGAGGAGAACACTGGAGCCCATCAAATTTACAAATATTTACAAAATTTTTCCATATTTTCTCAAAATTTATAAATTCCTTAAATTTTGACAAATTAAGTTCATAGTTTTGATGTGATGTACATTTATTTAATTTCATTCATATAATTATTTATTTATTTCATTATTTAATTATTTAATTATTATTATTATTATTTATTTATTTATTTTTTTAATTTTATTTTTATTTTTATTTTTTTTTAATTTTTTATTTATTTATTTTATTTTCATTTTATTTTATTTATTTGTTTTGATTATTTATTTATTTATTTTATTTTATTTATTTATTTATTTATTTATTTATTTATTTATTTATTTATTTTTTTTTTATTTTTTTTTATTTTTTTTATTTTTTTTATTATATTTTTTTTTTTTATTTTATTTATTTATTTTTTTTTTTAATTTGCCTCCCTAATTTATTACAAACGTTACATTTCAATGTAAGCAAACCTCTAAATTTATGTTATCGTTAATTAGTCTCTTTTTCATTTTTGATATGTAAATCCCGTTGCCTTCTTAAACCATTTTATTATTTAAACATCTAAATTATAGTTATATTACTCTTTAAAATGATAACTAACATATGTAATAATATTGGGACATATGGATCAATAAACGGCTTTCTAAGACGGTTACTCTTAGAAAGAAAAAAAAAAAAAAAAAAAAAAAAAAAAAAACTGTATTGCTTATAACAATGATGTATTGTAGTTGTAGTAATTAAATAAACAAAACTAAAAAGAAACAGTGTTTGGATCCCTTTATTTTTCCACCTTGCCGAACTCGCAAAACATATGTCAATATCAATATAGTTTAGATTAATGTATCGATTGTAATGATCAGATCTGTGCAGTTTAGGTTAATGTATCGATTATAATGATCAGATCTGTACAGTTTAGGTTAATGTATAAATTGTAATTGTAATGATTAGATCTGTATAGTTTAGGTTAATGCAGTAGCGTACACAGAAAAATTTTTCGGGGGGGGCCCAACCTAACCTTGAGTGACTATATGCGGGTTTAGCCTACCCCATAATTTATTATAATTTTAATTTCTACCCCTTTTAACAATCTAATTTCGATTTCTAACCTCATATTTTTAATCAAATTAAAATCGTATTAGATAACAACTAAAAAATTGTGATACTTCTAAAACTTATAAAGAGGTTGTCCAACTTTATAAAAACTCTAGCTATCAGACCTCAATATGGGTTTTAAATTACTTTTTGTAATCAATAAAAAACAATGTAACCATAGGTAAATAGTCTGCCAGATAACGTGGCACTTAGCTCCCTCATGTACTATTTCGTATACTTTAATAGTTTTATGCCTTTGAAAACCTATTATTGTCAAATTTATTTAATTTTCCCAAGTCATGATTTTTATGTCTCCGTTTCAAAAATTCTAAGCCAGAAAACCTTTTCAGACATAGGGGAACATTTTGCGTCCCATGCATGCCTTTGGCTCAATTTTTGCGATTCAACATCTTATCTTAAAAGCTATTTGTCCGATTTTAATGACATTTTTATGGTATGTCATTATTAGCCAGGTTATAACATTGCTGGATTGCTGGTCTCATATAAGTTGCAATATTCTGCACCTATTGGTTTCTCTTCCAAATGCGCTCAGACATACATTTATTTACACCTATATCTTAATAATACGCATCTGATTTTTGTGAAATTTGAATGGTTGGTTTCACGTAGTCAGCAGATAAATCTAGATTAATTTCAAACGTCGGCGCACTTAAAATGTTGCTAGATTGATACTTTAATTAATGTAAAATAGTTTTTCAATTTGTGCATAATGGTTCCTCGCGTATTATTTCGTAATCTTTAATCATTTTATGCTTTTACAACCTTTTATTTGTCAAAATTGGTTTGATTTTTTACATGATTTTAAGTATCAATTTAGCATAATTTAAAGAGCGCAGACGGTTGAAATTAATCTGGGGCCATCTGTGAGCTACTTTCGATCAGCCAAATTTCATAAAAATCAGATGAGTACTTTTGAAGACATAGGTGGAAATAAATGGGTGCATAAGGTTGGAACTTATATGGGACCAACAATGCCTAATTATTATGCTAATTACCTGCCATCCCAATTTCATTAAAATTGAACGAGTAGTTGTTAAGATATGAACTAGGTAATTAATTACGACATTTAACATCAAATGTTTTCTGAGCGCTTTTTAAGTGTTTGGACTGGAATTTAGCATTACTATGTAATATGTAAAAGTTTTGTCACAATATGGCTAACCGATTTATTTATATTGCCTCTATTTTCACACTTAATATTGACCAACACTAGTCCGGCCCGAGTCGGTAAGCCCGGGAAATGCCATAGACAAGAGGACCCACGTAGTGTTCTACACCAAACAATGGTGGTTCTACGTCCAAAACAAAAATTTGCTAATAAAATCAAACAACTCCCTTATCCTATCATTTCCCCGTTTAAGCCAGTCTAGTTTGCTTCTCTTAATATAATAAATTTAATTTCATCGGCAAAAGTCCGAGTTGATTCGGGCCTCATTTAATTTAATTACGTGCCATGCCGGCAATTGGGAAAGACTTAGATTATGCGTCCTAATTTAATTCCATCGACAAAAATTCGGGCCCAGCTGATAAATAGTGTTTAATGTTTTAACTCTGCCGGCAAAAAAAACCGGGCCCAGCTGACAATCGGGCCAGTACAGTGTTTAATGTTTTAATTTTATCGGCGAAAAGCCGGGCCCAGCCGAAAATCGTGCCAGTACTACAGTGTTTAATGTTTTAATTTTATTGGCACAAAACCGGGCCCAGCCAACAATCGAGCCGGTATAATGTTTAATGACTTAAGGTAGTTCTATCGCCAAAATTCCGGGCCCAGCTGACAATCGGACCAGTACAGTGTTTATTGCTTTAATTCTATCGGCAAAAATAGGGCCCAGCAGACTATCGGGCCGGTATAATGTTTAATGATTTAATTCTGCCGGGAAAAATCCGGGCCCAGCTGACAATCGGGCCGGTATAATGTTTTAATTCTATCGGTAAAAGTCCGGGCCCAGCCGATAATCGGACCAGTACAGTGTTTATTGCTTTAATTCTATCGGCAAAAATAAGGCCCAGCTGACAATCGGGACGGTATAGTGTATAATAACTTTAATTCCATCGGCAAAATCCCGGTCGAGCGCAATTGGGGTGATTAAGTGCATACACACCCTAATATAATACTTAATTAATTCCTTTTATTGGGAAATATTTACAGAAAATGTGAATGCATCTGATTTTACTGCGCTCGTTTGGTTTTTAATGTATTGCGGGGCCGAGTTATGTAATCATTTCGGGGGGGGGCCAGGGCCCCTTGGGCCCCCCCCTGGGTACGCCACTGGGTTAATGTATCAATTGTAATGATCAGATCTGTATAATTTAGGTAAGTGTATCGAGTTTAAAGACCTTATTGCATATTATATTGGAACTAGCAGTGTTTTAGATCCATTTCTTCCCCCACCATGTGAACTATCAAAACATATTATGTGTACATCTTTATAGTTTGTCATTGTACCGATTGTAAGGATCGCATCTGTATAGTTTAGGTAAATGTATCGATTGTAAACATCAGATGTGTATAGTTTAGGTTAATGTATCGATTGTAAAGATCAGATCTGTACAGTTTAGGTTAATGTATCGATTGTAATGATCAGATCTGTACAGTTTAGGTTAATGTATCGATTGTAAAGATCAGATCTGTACAGTTTAGGTTAATGTATCGATTGTAATGATCGGATCTGTACAGTTTAGGTTAATGTATAGATTGTAAAGATCAGATGTGTATAGTTTAGGTTAATGTATCGATTGTAATGATCGGATCTGTAATAGTTTAGGTTAATGTATCGATTGTAATGATCAGATCCGTATAGTTTAGGTTAATGTATCGATTGTAAAGATCAGATCTGTACAGTTTAGGTTAATGTATCGATTGTAATGATTGGATCTGTAATAGTTTAGGTTAATGTATCGATTGTAATGATCAGATCCGTATAGTTTAGGTTAATGTATCGATTGTAAAGATCAGATCTGTACAGTTTAGGTTAATGTATCGATTGTAATGATCGGATCTGTAATAGTTTAGGTTAATGTATCGATTGTAATGATCAGATCCGTATAGTTTAGGTTAATGTATCGATTGTAAAGATCAGATCTGTACAGTTTAGGTTAATGTATCGATTGTAATGATTGGATCTGTAATAGTTTAGGTTAATGTATCGATTGTAATGATCAGATCCGTATAGTTTAGGTTAATGTATCGATTGTAAAGATCAGATCTGTACAGTTTAGGTTAATGTATCGATTGTAATGTAATGATCGGATCTGTAGTAGTTTAAGTTAATGTATCGATTGTAATGATCAGATCCGTATAGTTTAGGTTAATGTATCGATTGTAAAGATCAGATCTGTACAGTTTAGGTTAATGTATCGATTGTAATTGTAATGATCGGATCTGTAGTAGTTTAAGTTAATGTATCGATTGTAATGATCAGATCCGTATAGTTTAGGTTAATGTATCGATTGTAAAGATCTGATTGGATATTATTGCCGAACTCGCAGTGATTCAGATCCATTTCTCCTCCGTCTTTGGTAACGCTAATACCATTAATGTTCGAGTTTAAAAAGCCAATAGGTCAGGCAGTGTTTAACGAAAATTATTTGTTATATATCTTTGATGAAGATTTAACCTTTTCTACACGATTCTTCCATTTAAGTATAGCTTACTAGGGGGAGGTTAGCCTCCTGGCCACGAAATTGGGTATAAAAATTAAATAAAGAAAAAAACTGAAAAATGTTTTGCTGACTGTAGGTTGTATATATGATATTATAATGTACATAACAATAAGTAACTAGCAGATTTCTAGTACGAATAAAATAAGTATCTTAGCTGATGGAGAGGTGGAGCATGTTGAGTGGAGTGTCCTGCAGAGTGAGGGTGATTTATTTTGTTGGGCAGAGCACTAATGTTGGATATGTTGGGCAGAGCACCAATGTTGGATATGATGGGCAGATTTCCTAAGCTGGATGCCAGCAATAAAATAATAATACACCTGGATACCAGGGTTATGAAAAGGATTTCAAAGAAAAGATCGTGGATTGCCACATTATTCCACACTAGGTTCCACACACGCGTTATATTCAAACTCCGATCTTCCCTCCAAATTTGGTCCGATAAAAATTCAAAAATTGAAAATTTGTAGCCGTTTTACCAGGGGAGGAAGATCGGAACTTCTAAATGAAGACTTAGGTGGGCCCCTGCAGATAATGGTAGAGCCAGTCAATCTGAATGGGCCTGGATACTCTGTAGAGCTGGTTTGGTTAATTGAAGGGCACTTCTTTAGATTGTTACTCCCCTTATAACGAAAACAGAGGGGAGTAACTATCTAAAGAAGGTACACGGAATGTTCTTCTTTAGACTGTTACTCCTCTTATAAAAACAGGAGTGTGATATTCCTTTGTCCCAAAATACATTGGACTAAACATCCCTTTGCCTTTATAGTTAATTAGTCAAGTAATTTATATTCTATAAAACCATAGGTGGTTGGAGGTGGTTAGAGGTGGTTAGAGGTGGTTAAAGATGGTTAAAGATGGTTAGAGATGGTTAGAGGTGGTTAAAGGTGGTTGGAGGTAGTTAGAGGTGGTTGGAGGTAGTTAGAGGTGGTTAGAGGTGGTTAAAGATGGTTAGAGATTGTTAGAGGTGGTTAGAGGTGGTTAACCATAGGGGAGTAACAATCTAAAGAAGTACCAATTGAAGTAGGTAGAGGTGTCATGGTGCTGCTGTACAGCAGTGATCTTCAACATGTAGGCTACTTTCGACAATTATCCAAAGTTCATAAAATTCTGATAAATGACTGACAGACAGACCCGGAAACAAAAATGTTGCCTAATGACTGAAACAGATTTCTCTATGAATTTTTAAATTCACAGAAATTAAATATCATTGTTATTCAGAACGATCATAATGGTCGCGTTACCATCAGTTTGGAAACAAAATGCATAAATCGTAAATTATTTTCTGTAATTGGTTAAAATTGGATATCTGTTATTATTGAGCTGCAAGGTTTAATGACATACTTGTTATGTTTACATTATTTGGTAAATATTAAATCAGCAAATAGAGATACATATAAAAATCAGTTGTGTACTAATTTAATAAATTAATAGAAGCAATATGTACACATTATAATATATACCCACATTTTTTTTATTTTTTATTTGTATTAAAATGATATAATATTTATATATATATTTATTTGCGTTTAAACTTTTTTATTTTGGTATTGGTAATTTTGATTGAGATATAAAAGGGCAGAGCTGAATATTCCAAGTTAGTATTTACTGCAAGTTGATGAAACATTCAATTATGATGAAGAGTTTAATTTTGCTGACGTTGGCAGTCGTGGTCAAATCAGATGAGAATGTTTTAGGTGGTATTATTATTGGTGTTACTTCGCTTGGTACTGACGTAGGTAAGCAGGTGGTCAAGACTGCAGGTAGCGGTGTTGTAACAGGTGCAACGCTGGTCAAAGAAGCTACTGGTATGACCACGAACGTGGCTGAAAATGCTGTTAAAGGTGTCGGTCAAGTTACTTCGGATCTTCTTGGAAATACTGGTCAAGTTCTAGATAATGCCATAGGTAAGTACTCAAAATCTATAAATATAAAATTAATGTTTTGTCTCTAATAATAATAATAATAATAATAATAATAATAATAATAATAATAATAATAATAATAATAATAATAATAATAATAATAATAATAATAATAATAATAATAATGCTTTATTAATTGAAAATACATTGATTGTTTTTTTGTTTTTTTTTTTACTCAGCATTTATAAGCTTTGGCCAATTTGCCGTCAGCTGGAGTTGGTCATTATAGTTTTTTTCTCTATATATTGGTCAGAATTGAAATTTTTTTGGACACTTTTTCATTTCACATACATTCCGAAAACCAAATCCGGCCTTAACTTTTTTCGTGTATATATGTGTATAATTATGTATGCGTCTTTCGCCAAGACTTTATAGTCACAAAACTGGCAAAAAACATTTTGCGCAAATTGTAGGCTGATTTTCATCAATAAATATTGAGTAGAACCAAAGTTATTAATAATTTTCAAACTAGAAATTAGGTTGACTCGCGGATTTTTACGTTTGGTCGGAAATTGGCGCCCAAACCAACTGGAAAATCCCGAGAAGTGTTAAATCAGTTATTTTTACTCTCCTTACATATTAAAGATGGTAACTTTAAGATGGCAATTTTAATTTTTTTTTGGAGCCTAAACGGTAAGTCGTATTGAAAAGCAGATGGCACCAGCGGTAACTGATTTTAAAAGATGTACACAACTTCGTCCTATGACTTTTGTGACTATGACATTCGTCCTATGACTTTTGTGACTATGACTTTCGCCCTATGACTTTTGTGACTATTACTTTCGTCCTATGACTTTTGTGACTATGACTTTCGCCCTTTGACTTTTGTGACTATGACTTTCGCCCTATGACTTTTGTGACTATGACTTTCGTCCTATGACTTTTGTGACTATGACTTTCGTCCTATGACTTTTGTGACTATGACTTTCGTCCTATGTCTTTTGTCATACCTTCATCGGTTCTACCAAATGAGATAAATTTGATTTTTTTTTTAAATATTTGACTTTGAACTCTTATGGCATTCGCATAATTGTTAACCGATTGTCTTTCTGATTGGGGTGCTTAAACCTTACCATAGTTTCTATTGGCAATTTTTTTAATTAGGCTTCAAACTACGATTTGGAGAGTATTGCATTACTAGAAATGGAATTAAATAGTCCTGATTCTAGAAGACTTTTAAAACAAAACTATTTAGGCATTTCATTTAACTTAAACCCATTTTTTTTTTTTTTTTTTTTTTTTTTTTTTAATAGATATCGTGGATGTTATCGGAAAAGATATTGGTCCTATTGGGAAACCATTGGAAGACATCGCATCGGCTGGTCACGATGTCGTCGCAACTGGAGTCCAACTTGCTGACAATGGAATAGCTGTAGTTGAAACGGTACGTATTTCACCTACGTAACTCAACGTATTTCACGTACGTAACTCAACGTATTTCACGTACGTAACTCAACGTATTTCACGTACGTAACTCAACGTATTTCACGTACGTAACTCAACGTATTTCACGTACGTAACGCTACGTAATTTAAAAACCCACTTACATATAGATTTATATTTGTCAATTAAACCATGAAAGTTATTAGTGTTATAATAATAAAAACAAGCGAGGGAAAGTAAATACATTTTTCCCAGAGAAAAAAAAATGTCTGACAATTAGTGTGGCACATAGCTTCCTCGTTTCCTATTATTAGATCCCATGGTACAACCTCGTTAATCCGAACGTTCGCCAATCGATTCTAGATTTTTTTCCGGAAAAACAGCTTACATCTTTATATTCGTATTGAAAGGGACTTCATTTTAGATTTTTTTTTAAAATCAAAATAATCTGAACAAAGTTTTTCAAAGTTTTTTTTTTTTTTGGGGGGGGGGGGCATCAATTCAGAGCTAAAATTTATTTCTCGATACCACGTCGGAGTATGATTTTTCTAAACATGTATCCTAAATTTCGCGTCTGCACATAGACCAGATGACAGACACTTTTTAAAAACCACTTTTTTGGACTAAGGGAACCTCGAAACGCGAAAGTGCATAAAAATTACAAAATCGAATTTTCGTTCCATCATAAGACTTTCTCTTTATATCAGAAAGTAATTTAAAAAATCCCCTCTCGTGAGGAATTAAACCCACATATTCGGCTATTTTCACTAAATACTTTTTCCCTTGTCAATTGCAAATGAAGGATGTCTAAGGGAAAGAATGTGTTTCCTTAAATTTGACATATGTAATATAAAATCCAACCTTTGTAACCTTAATTGAAATGGTAAATTCTAAAAGAGTAAAAACTCAAGGTGGGTTCACAGGTAGCGGATCTCGGTGCGTATCCGCGGCTATATAGTTAACTATATATTGATGAAGCCTTGGAGAGGTATTCGCTGGTTTCCCCCTCACCGTTCAGTCAGGTGATAAACTAAACAAACCCGATTTATTTGTTTATCTCCAGTAGGGAGAAAAAGTTATGATTTTGAATTTGTTTAGAGGGACTAAAACAGGTCTTTTCTTCCTTGAACTCAAAAAGTAGGGAGAAAAAGTAAAAGTAGGGCGAAAAAGTTAAGTAAGGCAAAAAAGTAAAGATTGCAACTTAATTATTTTATAAATAGTAGAAAATGAATGGCTAATGTAATGAAGTTGTTGAAATCAGGTTGGTGGCACTACTTTTTCGACCATGTTTATCTTTGTTTATAACCTGCATCTAAATAACTTTTTATTTGAGTTTAATTCCAATTCTTATTTGTTTTTAATATTGAATCTCTTATATTTGCTATTAAAAGTGCTAATAATTATTGTTATTTATTAAAAAAATAAATAGAAACAGTGCAATGGATGAAAATGTATATTTTCTTCCTACTGGAGATAAAATATTGTATGTACCTCGTGAGTAAAGTGTCATTATTCCCCTAAAGTTATTAAAGAGTCTAATTCCCTCGGCTTCGCCTCGAGATTTAGGGACCATATTATGGTTCCTTCGACTTCGACTCAAGAACCAACTTTTTCGCTCAGGGAATAATAGCTTACTTTACTCCCTAGGTGCATAAATAACTATTGCATAAAAATATCGCAACGATTTTCTCCCTTGGAGTCTTGGAGTAAATTAGAAAATGTACAAAGCAGTTATCATAGTAGTATAAATATTGTACAGGGTGGCCACGATAAACTGGAAAAATGTAAATGGTAACTCACCTTCGATATTCGCGTAGATTTCTAATATGATTTCCAAAAATATTTTTATCTCATAGTTTCGGCGGTATCTCTCTCAACTTTGTAATCTTAAATAATAACCTATATTTAACCTATTTTAAATTAGATTGCTTTTGAAGAAAAATGAGCCTTGAATCAACAAAATCGGTTGAGAATTGACAGAGATATTCAGTTTTCAATGTAACAAAAATGCTATTTAAGTATGTAAAATACTAAATCTAAAAAAAAAAAAAAAAAATGATCTTAATTTTGTTTATTACACTTTCTTTTTCACTTATTTAGGTTAGTTAAATGCCTTTTTTACTGATCAAAAGTCAAACCCTTTTTTCCATTCCATTCAGGAACATCGTTAGTATGACATCTTTTGATCAGTGTGTCGATAATCTTCCTTTTCTGAACAGTTTCGGAAAGGAATGGAAAAAAGGTTTCAGTAATCAGTAAATGCATTCAACTAACCTAAATAAGTGAAACAAACAGAATGAAGATCATTTCGTTTAATTTGCGATTTTTTTGTTTGCAGTATTTTACATATACTAAGATAGCGTTTTTGTTATATTGAAAACTGAATATCTTTGTCAATTCTCAACCGATTTTGTTGATTCAAGGTTCATTTTTCTTCAAAAGCAATCTAATTTTTAGAAAAAAATATAAAAAATATAGGTTACCATTTAAGATTACAAAGTTGAGAGAGATATCGCCGAAACTATAAGATAAAAATATTTTTGGAAATCATATTATAAAACTACGCAAAAATCGAAGGTGAGTTACCATTTACATTTTTTCTCTATCTTCAAAAATAAAAGAGATAACAGGGTGAGCCAGTTTATCGTGGCCACCCTGTATATGTAAAAAATAATATTTAATAATATACCATGTACTTATTAAAATACAAATTATTACTTTTTAGAGTCCGTATTCAAAACCAAGGACTCATCTATTTTCCTTCGTGTGTATGCCCATCGGTCTGTCGCCTGCTCTCACGGCTACACTTTTCATCCGATCACTCTGAAATTTAGCATATAGGGCTATTTTTATTTATTTTTTTTTTTTTTGGACACCGTGTGGGGTATCATATGAAAGGGTACGTCGAGCTGATTACAAAAATAAATAATTAGGTAACATCAATAGGTTACTAGTCAAACAATACAGTGTTGCCTAGGGACGTTTGCTGTGTGCTGAGTAGCACACACTTGACCTGTTAATTAAATTAATTAAACAAAAACATAAAAATTTGAAGGGGAATTAAAGTGAAGGTTTCAGTTAGGGTTTTAAGCGGTTTCGCAAAAGAGTTGGTTTGAAAGCAACTTTTCGCGTAACCGCTGTAAGATGGCCGCCATAGATAAATCCGTATACGCGCTAAGCTCCGCTAGATTTAAAGAGTAAACTAAAAGAGTAAATGAGATGGTTCATTCTAAATTTTTGTGATATAAACAATCTATTATTTTGTGGCAGGTTGGTACGAATACACTAAACACAGTAAACAGTGTTGTGGCGGAAGGTAGCGACACGGTTATAGACGTCACTAAGGCCGGAGAGTCTTACCTGGATGGTCTACTAGACACGATAAATCAGGGCGTCGATAACATCGTTGGATAGATTTTAATAACCTCAAACTACAAAATAATATTATAATTTTTTTATAATATTAACATTTATAGAATTAAATTTTTAATAAAAAATAAAATATCAAAATTCGCTTCTAATATTTGTTACGTAATGTTATTTTATAATGTTTGTGCGATTAGTAATTAATTGATCATGTATTTTTATACAACATAATTTTTCTGTAAATATATATATTATTACTTTAATAAATTTTAATTTTTACAGTACTTCTTAATTACAAATAAATTATTTAACAACCTGCTATTTTATTCTGGTTGTTAACATTTGTTTACTCCCACATTTAAGTTAAGACAGAGGTTGGAATAAAATAAGAAATAAAGAAAGACGTCTCCCACTCTAACAGTGAAGAAGTTGGAACAGAGATTAGAATAAAATAGGAGTAAAGAAAGACTTATCTCCCAATAAAACAGTGAAGAAGTTGGAACAGAGATTAGAATAAATTAGGAGTAAAGAAAGACATATCTCCCACTAAAACAGTGAAGAAGTTGGAACAGAGATTAGAATAAATTAGGAGTAAAGAAAGACGTATCTCGCACTAAAATAGTGGAGAAGTTAAGACAGAGGGTGGAATAAATATAAAGACATATCTCCCACTAAAACAGTGAAGATGTTGGAACAGAGATTAGAATAAATTAGGAGTAAAGAAAGACGTATCTCCCACTAAAGCAGTGGAGAAGTTGGAACAGAGATTAGAATAAATTAGGAGTAAAGAAAGACGTATCTCGCACTAAAATAGTGGAGAAGTTAAGACAGAGGGTGGAATAAATATAAAGACATATCTCCCACTAAAACAGTGAAGATGTTAGAACAGAGATTAGAATAAATTAGGAGTAAAGAAAGACGTATCTCCCACTAAAGCAGTGGAGAAGTTGGAACAGAGATTAGAATAAATTAGGAGTAAAGAAAGACATATCTCCCACTAAAGCAGTGGAGAAGGTGTAACAGAGATTAGAATAAAATAGGAATAAAGAAAGACTTATCTCCCAATAAAACAGTGAAGAAGTTGGAACAGAGATCAGAATAAATTAGAAGTAAAGAAAGACGTATCTCCCTCTAAAACAGTGATGAAGTTGGAACAGAGATTAGAATAAAATAGGAGTAAAGAAAGACATATCTCCCACTAAAACAGTGAAGAAGTTGGAACAGAGATTAGAATAAACTTAGGAGTAAAGAAAGACATATCTCCCACTAAAACAGTGAAGAAGTTGGAACAGAGATTAGTATAAACTTAGGAGTAAAGAAAGACGTATCTCCCACTAAAACAGTGAAGAAGGTGGAACAGAGATTACAATAACTTAGGAGTAAAGAAAGACGTATCTCCCACTAAAATAGTGGAGAAGTTAAGACAGGGAGTGGAATAAATTAAGAGTAAAGAAAGACGTATCTCCCACTAAAACAGTGAAGAAGTTGGAACAGAGATTAGAATAAATTAGGAGTAAAGAAAGACGTATCTCCCACTAAAACAGTGGAGAAGTTGGAACAGAGATTAGAATAAATTAATTGTAAAGAAAGACGTATCTCCCACTAACGCTTGGGCGGATAACGTTGTCCAACGAACTCAGCCTGGGCATTGGTAAAATGAACACGTGTACCAAATTTTAACTAACTCGGTCACCTCAAGTTATCGTCGTCGGTAGATTTCGTGACGCTTGGTTTTGGGACGGTCTTTTTTTTGGGATTCACTCCCAGGCTCCAGAACGTGCCATAAAGAACTTTGTTCTAAAAATGATCTTTGAAAGATCTCCAACATTATAGCTCTTAGATTATTAAAACATTTTTGTGTCTGTTCATTTCAGGGGGGTTTATATCAATGTTAACTTTAAGATCCAAAACTCATGCTTGTTTAAATAAACACTGTTATGCTTTCGAGCTTACCGAAGGTAACAGAAGAATGTAACACAACTAACCGAAGGTAACAGAACTATGTGATCGTTCTGAAAGAGAAAATTTTGTATATCTCTGATTTCTAAAGTATATGAAATGGGACGCGAGGAAGCTGTAAGCCACACTAATTGGCAGTCTATTTTTCTGAAGTACTAAAAATTATTGAAGCGAGCGTAAGCGAGCTTCTTACATTCAACGAAATATGCATCTTGTCTGTCTGTCTGTCTGTCTGTCTGTCTGTCTGTCTGTCTGTCTGTCTGTCAGTAACGTTTACGCGTGTGACGATAACTTGAGTAAAAGTTGGCCGATATAGTTGAAATTTGGTATACATGTTCCTCTTACTAATACTCAGGCTAAGTTCGTTGGACAGCGTGATCCGTCCAAGAGTTCGCGCGCAACGCTCGCGTAAACGAGAGGTACTAAAATTAAATTGGAATTTTCGGACGGGAAAAGATTCTATCATCATCTATTCGATGAGACGAACATTTTTTTTCAAATAACATTTTTTACTAAAACCAACTGCGACACCGCTAGGAATTAATAAAGATCGCTAAAACTATTAAAGCGGACCTAAACGTTTATAATAGAGAAAACAACCCTTTTTACGGATATCTTACGTTCTAACGTATCGATTTTAATAAAACTTCATATACACCATCTAATACACAATTGAAACAGGCATGCAAAATTTCAACTTGATACAAGCTGAAGTCTTTGCGTAGTGAAGAGATACATTTATAATAATTGTTTAAAAGCTACCGCGGGTGGTTAAGATTGTTATAGTCGTATAGTGTATAGATTTGTTTAGGAAGTGAAGCTTTGTACCGAGTTCCCCCACTCTTCCCCACACTAACCTCTTCCACTTATCTTCATCTATGACATTCATCATGATTAATAAATAATTTCAATATTCAGTATTTCATTGCAATACGCTTGCTTCAATGATAGAGCCACGCGATGCCTAGTTTATACTCAATAATCAATAATATATGTTGTTGCCTCTAAACCTGGAGTGCATAAATGTGTTGCAATACTTTAATTGTATGCTCATTGTTATTACTTCAACATTCTCTCATTAAAATTTACAAATGTAAATTATACATGTTTTTTTCTGACCTATTAAAAATCATTTACATATCTTGATATTTTAACCTTAACTATAGTATTGCCTCTAAACCTGCAATGCATAAGTGTATTGCAATATAATAATTGTAGCTCATTGATATTACTTAAAACCAGTTTAAAAGTTATGGAAGGTGTGACAGACAGACAAACAGAATACTAAATAGGATTATAAGGTTGCTTCCACACTGAAATGACAAAGGGAAGAAGCCAGGTGACAGAGAGTGACAGGAGAAGTGACAGGAGACTATTCCCACTAGGTAAGTATGATTCCATGTTTCTTTGGTGTGAAAACAATACAGTAGAGCTTCGAGTATCCGAACGTCAGTTATCCGAACGTTCAATTATCCGAACTGGCTTCATGGAAAAAAAAAAATTAAAAGCCACCACTAAATTAATTCCTAGAAAGAGCGGTGTTTGCTGTATAAAGGGATACCAGATTTCGATGAATTCAGTTTGACGGGGCAGATATTAACATTTGTTTACTAAAAACTAACTTTTGTTTGTCTATGTAATTTGTGGAATCATTCGTAGCATTTTCCCACTTAACACCTTTCTCTCAGTGTCAAATCAAATTATTCATTGTGATGAATGCATTGAATTAGTTAGTGGTCAGATATTTTTGTAAGTTTTAAGTAAAACTTACAATATGTCGAAAAAAAGAAGGGAAAGATTAGTGCTTTCATTAAAAGATAAAAAAAGGAATTATTACGCGGATGAAAAAAGGTGAAAGGAGTCAGGCATTAGCTATCAAGTTCGGTGTTGGTAAATCAACGATTTACGGGAATAAATACTAATGCTGATTCAATCACTGGGTATTCACTTAATTTGACAGTGAGGAGGCAGTTTATATGGGGAAACTATGAAAAAACCGAAATCCGAATTGTTGGAAGGTGCTCATGGGCGCCCATATGGGGGGGCAAACAGGGGCGCTTGCCCCCCCCCCCCCTGGAATACTGATCCATTTTTTTTAAAAAACAAATGTAAGACTTTTTAAGTTCAATTTATAAATATTTAAAAAAAAAAACCATTAGGGTAATAGCGTATATTATAATAATTCTTAGTATGTATAGTTGTAGTGTATGAAATTAGTACAAAAAAAAAATATATATAAAAAAGTAAGAAATTTATAGATAAAATATTGAAGCAAAGGAGCAAGTTATTATAGTATGAAACCGGATGAAACGTTTCATTCTTGCAGTATTCTTCTTGTCGAAGTTTATCAAATTGTATCGTCTCACCTCTCTCTCTTGATACCCTAAGGACACCCTATATTGCCATTATAACACTCTCTTATCAATTCTATCACTATCTACTAATCCTTTTTTACTTTCAATTTTATACAAAATTACACGTTGAATGGAGTTTTTTGTTGGAGGGAGGGATGATGATACATGCGCACAGATACTAAATAAAAGTCAAAATAAGATCAGTCCTTTCTGTTCCGATTTATATCAATCACCCTCTCATCCCCAATTCAATTCGATCCCTTAAATCAATAACCTTCAATTTTTTTTAATTTTATAAAATTATTTTTTCTAGCCCTACTGCCTCAACGTATATTCCATTTTACTTGCAGAATTTCTTGAGAAACAAATGCCCTATTTTAATAAAACTTTTTTATTGTTACTTTAAAACCATTTATTTTTTTATTAGATTATAGAATATAAAAATGTTTAAGTTTGAAATCTATAATTAAATTGCGAATATGATATAACAAATTAATATGTGTATACATATATATATATATATATATATATATATATATATATATATATATAAATTATTTTGGCCCACCCCCTAAATTTTGGACTATGGGCGCCCATGAAGGTGCTGCAGTCATTTGGATTTTTATACAACTTTCTTTATGCCAAATTAATCTTAGGTGATACAAGTTACATTTTTTTCACTATGTTCTAGATAAATAAAACGAAGATGCTTTTTGTTAAAACGTGGTTGATTACTTTTACATCTTCCCTTGTAATTTTTTAGTGAATTTTGATTTTCCAAATTTTTGATTATCCGAACCACCCCAAAAAACATTATTTCGGATATTCGACGCTCTGCTGTATTAGTTTGTCTGTCTCTGGTTGTATAGTCGTATGTCTTCTCGATTTGAAAGCCGCCTAAGTGTAGAGTATTTATTTGTATTTTGTTGTCATATATTATGTCAAAAGAAATTATTTTAATTGATTTCTTTCTGTTATCTTGAATTAGCGATGAGGATGATAGACCGAGATATTTTGACGAAAATCATAAAGAGGAAACTTGTGTACATTGGCTATATTTCGACCATCTCCTGGTCACATTCATGCCTAAAACATCCATCAAACTTGATATAAAATATAATATATAATAATATATTTTTTCCGTGGTAAACAGTGAAATAGTAACTTTAGAGCCTAAAAAACATAGCTAAAATCCATTTTTTCATTACGTAGACTTAAAAAATATTTTCATTACTCCTAGCTGTAAGAAAACAAATTTTTACGTCCTAGAACGTAAAAAATTTTTGCTGAAAAAAAAAAAAAAATGCTGTTAGTTATCAAACTTCCGATTTAGCGCAGCAATATTTGAAGAAATGCTTCTAGTACGATTTAAATCCGCTTGATGTCAATGCGTTTTATTTATCTCTGCTTATAGTGTAACCTCTTTTTAAGTCTTAAGTATGTACTAATATTTTTTTATTATTATATATTGATTATTGATTAATATTTAATGTTTTTTCATTGTCTGCTACCACGGAGAAATAGAATATGCTACACAACTGTTAAGTGTTTTTTTTGAACAATATTTCCAATTATATTAATTTTATATAAAAGGATAAATTTTAGAGATGTTTTGTACATAAATTTATAAAATAAAATAGTTAATGTAGTATCCATTACCTAAGACTTATGACAACCCGTAACCCTTATTATTGAACATAAAACACGTTCTGCAATACACAAATGTAATGAAGGTTTAGACGATACATCCCATTTAAGGTCAAAATACCTAAGTACTTTTATTTAAGCTACAAAAGTTTATTAAATTGGAAATTATATTTTTATAGGTTTAGGTCGGTAACACCCTGTATATTGAGATAGCTAGAAAACACGTGGGAGTCGATAGTATACGACTTTCTTGGTACAAAGTAATACACATAATATTATTACAGTATTATTGAAGTTACCTCACTATAATATTGTTACTATAGGGTTTAAGTTGTTCATATTGGCAACTATAAGTTCACCCATGTTGGTTGGCGAGTACGGACTATTTATTCTCAGTCCATTCTGCACCCAATATTTAAGTCAGTTCTTATTTAAATGAGTATTTAATGGACATCATAATTTTTTTTTTTCTTAAAAAAAATAGTTGTTTCATTCTCAATTTTTTGGAACTTTTTTTTTGGAAAACACAACGATCAATATGGACCAGTTTATTGAAAAAAAAAAAAAAAAAAAAAAAATATATATATATATATATATATATATATATATATATATATATATATAAATAAATTTAAAAAATAATAATAATAACAATAAAAATAAATAAATAAAATAAATATATCATGATAAAATGAAGATGGCTAACAAAAATAGTCGACATTTGTTTTAAATAATGGTTTGCTTACTTTAAAAAACCATAAACTAATTAATTAATTAATTGATTTGTTTAAATGAAGATTGATAAGAAGTTAAAATAAAAAACAAATATATAATAAAACAGATATTTTATTAATTTATCACCCTAAACAAAGGATTGATAATTAACTTATTCATTTATAGTTAAAATAATAAATTTATAAAATAAAAATAAAATAAATAAAAATATCAATATTTATGATACTTCATATCAATATCAATTTTTCAATGATTGTCAGTATACGTATAATTTTATTAATATATTATGTAACAATATATCAAATTAAAGGAAAATGTATATTATTTTATATAAAAGGATACATTTTAGAGATGTTTTGTACATAAATTAATAAAATAAAATAAATTTTAATTGTTATATTTTTGTTGTAGTATCCATTACCAAAGACTTGACCTATGACAACCCTTAACCCTTATTATTGAACATAAAACACAGTTCTGCAATACACAAATGTATTGAAGGTTTAGACGGTGCATCACATTTAAGGTCTAAATACCTAACTACTTTTATTTGCTACAAACGTTTATTAAATTGTAAATGTTAGTAGACTACAAATATGCACTTATCTTATTTTGATTTCATGGAATGTAAAACAATGTTTACAAGTTCAGAGAAAATGTATCTTTGTAGTTGTAGATTTTAGTGATAAATTTATATTTTATTAAGAAATTCAAAATATTAATAATAATAATAATAATATAAAAATAAAATAAGTAATATCCAATTTTTAAGTTTTTGGTAGTATTCATACTACGTAAAGTTTAAATTTTAATTTAAATCAAATTATAATTATTATTAACACTGGGAGACAGACAGAGAAAAATATACTCCAGCGCCGGGACTTGAACCACGGGCCTCTACATTTCCAGTGTAGCGCTCTACCCCCCCTAGAGGCCCGTGGTTCAAGTCCCGCCGCTGGAGTCTTTTTTTCTCTGTCTGTCTCCCAGTGTTAATGATAATAAATAATATCATAAATAAAGACGCTTGAATAATATTCAAATAAATAAATATAATTTATAAATACATGTTATAAATATTAATTAATTATATAGAATACATAGATTAAATAAATAGGCTTATAGTAAGAGTTATAAACTGTGAAATTAATTAATTCTATATCATTGCTTCCTTTTTAATTATTTTGTTTATTTTAAATATTTATTATATTTTATATTTTATTTTATTATATGCGGATTTATTATATCAAATATTTGAAATAAGTCAAGTGTAATACATTTATTTATTTATTTATTTTGTATTATTGCTCGATAACGTATGATATAATTATATTACAATGTTTGTAATTAATAATGTACTAGTACATAAACATTTTATTTGATAATGAATGTATGTATTTATATAATCATGATATATTTTTTGACAGAATGGTGTTATATTATATTGTGATATAACGCATAACGGTAGGATATTAGTAATAGATTATGGCTGTTGACTATATACTGACATTCAAATTAATAAAGAAATACTATTGGTGTATGTATATGTGTATGGTGAAGGTGTATGGTGAGATATTAGTTATACATTACAGTTACTTCGTTTAGTTGTGAAATTGCATGTGAAAGAAATAAGGGTTTGTTGTATTCATTGACTTTATAGTGATAATTGATAATAATGTGATAATTATGTATTAGTGATGCGTAGTAAAAGGTATAATTGTGATATTACATAAAAAGATATTATATTAATGATAAGTTTTACTTATATAGTTATAGATATAACTATTTTATTATTTATTGGTTATATAAAGATATTGCATGTGATGGGTAAATATTATTGGTACATTATAATTAGTGGATTTATTATGATAGTAATATGCCAGTGAAAGGTTAAAGTATTTGGTATCATTGTAGTATTATTTGTGATGGTAAGGTTATAAAGATAGGTTATATTTGTTGGATTTATTGTGATAGTAAGATGCTAGTGATGGGTTTAGTTTTTGGTGTTATTGTGGAATTATATGTAATGGTAAGGTTATAGTTATTGGTTTTATAGTGATATTACATGTGATGGTAAGATAATAGTAATAAATTACAGTTAATTTTTTTAATTATAAAATTACATGTGAATGAAATAAGGGTTTTTTTTTGTGAAATTACATGTGATGGTATATATTAGTAATAAATTAGAGTTGCTTTGTTATGGTAAGCTATTAGTATAAATTGCTAAGATAATAATATTGAAAGAAATATGGGTTTTTAAGAATATACATGTGATAGTAAGATATTAGTGATATTAGTAATAAATTACAGTTACTTTGTTATTTGTGAAATTATATGTGAAAGATTTTTTTTTTTTTTTTATTTTTTTATTTTTTTATTTATTTATTTTTTTTTTGTGAAATTACATGTTATGGTAGGCTATTAGTATAAATTGCAGTTACTTTTTTAATTTTAAAATTACAAGTGAAAGAAATATGAGTTTTTGTGAAATTACATGTGATGGTAAGATATTAGTGATTAATTACAGTTAATTTATTTAATTGTGAAATTACATGTGAAAGAGATAAAGGTTTATGGTGAAATTACATGTGAAAGATACATGGGTTGTTTGTGAAATTACATGTGATGGTGAGATATTAGTAATAAGTTACAGTTACTTTATTTAATTGTAAAATTACATGTGAAAGAAATAAGGGTTTGTTTATGAAATTACATGTGATGGTGAGATATTAGTAATAAGTCACTGTTACTTTATTTAATTGTGAAATTACATGTGATGGTGAGATATTAGTAATAAGTCACTGTTACTTTATTTAATTGTGAAATTACATGTGATGGTGAGATATTAGTAATAAGTCACTGTTACTTTATTTAATTGTAAAATTACATGTGAAAGAAATAGGGAATTGTTTTAGTAAAATTACATGTGATGGTAAGATATTATTAATAAATTACAGTTACTTTATTTAATTGTAAAATTACATGGGAAAGAGATATAGGTTTATGGTGAAATTTTATGTGATTTTTAAATACTTGGTATGATGGTTAGATACTTTATTTAATTGTATAATTACATGTGAAAGAAATAGGGGTTTATTTTTGTAAAATTACATGTGATGGTGAGATATTAGTAATAAGTTACAGTTACTTTATTTAATTGTAAAATTACATGGGAAAGAAATAGGGTTTTTTTTTGTGAAAATACATGTGATGGTAAGATATTAGTAATAAATTACAGTTACTTTGATTAATTGTGATATTACATGTGAAAGAAATAGGTTTTTTTTTCGTGAAATTACATGTGATGGTAAGATATTAGTAATAAATTACAGTTACTTTGATTAATTGTGATATTACATGTGAAAGAAATAGGTTTTTTTTTCGTGAAATTACATGTGATGGTAAGATATAAGTAACATAGTACAGTTACTTTATTTAATTGTGAAATTACATGTAAATAAAAGAAGGATTTGTTTGTGAAATTACATGTGATGGTAAGATATTAGTGATTAATCACAATTACTTAATTTAATTGTGAAAGATACATGGGTTGTTTGTAAAATTACATGTGATGGTAAGATATTAGTTATAAATTGCAGTTACTTTTTTAATTTTAAAATTACAAGTGAAAGAAATATGGGTATTTGTGAAATTACATGTGATGGTAAGATATTAGTGATTAAATACAGTTAATTTATTTAATTGTGAAATAATAGTGAAAGAAAAATGGGGTTTTTTGTGACATTACAAGTGATGGTAAGGTATTAGTAATTAATTAGTTACTTTATTTAATTGTAAAATATCATGTGAAAGAGATATTGGTTTAGTGTGAAATTACATGTTATGGTAAGCTATTAGTATAAATTGCAGTTACTTTATTTAATTGTAAAATTACATGTGAAAGAGATATAGGTTTATGGTGAAATTACATGTGATGGTAAGATATTAGTGATAGATTATAGTTATTGGCTAGATTGTAATATATTATGTGATGGTATACTACTAGGGATAGGTTAATGTATTATATGGCTCATTTTTGCTATTATTTGTGAGGATATGATTATAGTTATTAATTTTATTGTGACATTGCACGTGATGGTAAGATACGAATATTAGTGATCCTTGGTGACATTGTGATATTGTCATTATGTGATAGGAAGATATTAGTAAGTCATTGCTGTTATATTGGTATTACATGTGTTGAGGTATGATATTAGTAATTGATTAACGTTACTAGTTTTATATTGATAGCAAAATATGAGGGTAAAATAATACTTACAGCTATAGTTATTTGGTATAATTGTCACATTTAAAGTGATGGAAAGATATTAGTTATTGGCATTTGTTGTGACTTTACAGTGTTTTGTTAAATGTAAAAATTACATGTAAGAAACAGTAAGAATACAGTAAATAGTTGAAGTCATTGGTTTAATTTTGATATTGTTTGTGATGTTAAGATAATAGTGAAGCCCAGTTTATATTGGTAGAGAAAAATGGTCGAGTAGCACTCTACCAAGCTACTAGCCTAATGCGAACGATACAGATAGGAAACGGTCGAGGATAGTGGATAAAAGTTGGTCGAGTAAATAAGCTAGTGCGGTGGTAGAGTAGCTCGACCGCCGACAGGCGAGTAGACCCCCCATCCTAAGTCCGTCCTAACATTGACTACCTCTTCTATTATATTAATTGAAAAACGTAATAACCTCACTTTACTAAGGCTACTAATCTCTAGCACGTATGAACGACTTTAGAGTCACTCTACAAAAAAACGGCACACCATTTTATTCGACCGTCCCTTGTGCTAAAAATTAAGCTAGTGCACTCGACCCTTTACTCTACCAATGTAAACAAGGCTTGATAGATAACAGATAATGGTTTTATTTTGATGTTACATGTTATGGCAAGATATTATTTATGGATTATAGTTATTGGTTATATTTTGATAATAAATGTGACTATATGTGATGATAAGATTTGATAGATTATAGTCATTGGCGTTATTGTGGAATATTATATGATATATAGATTAAAATTATTAGCCCTGATTCGACATTACATGTAGTGGTATGATATTAGTGATACATTACAGTCATTGGCGTTATTGTGATAATAATGAGGTCATAAGATAATAATAATACCTACAGTCATTATTTTTATTGCGATATTAAATGTGACAGTAAGATGATAGTACATAATATGTTATAGTTATTTTGTTACATAGTAAAATCACTTGTAAGTTTAAGATCATAGTGACAGGTTTTAGTGAAAATACATGGGATTGTAAAATATTAGTTATCAGTTATAGCGATTGATCAGGTCGTAGAATATTTTAAGTTATTTATGTACATATTTTACTTTAAATCAAATTATAATTATCATTAACTACAGGAGACATACAGAGAAAAATAGACCCCACACCGGGACTAAATCCTAAAACAGCACTACCTAAAACCTAAAATTTGTAGTTATTAATATATTATAATGGTATTACTGGTTTTACTGAGCTGTTAGTGGTAGGTTATAGTTCTGTTTGTAGGTGATATAATGCTAGCGTTTATCTCTAGTATATAATGATTTTTTGTTTTGTTTTTTTATTCAAATTCTTTATTGGCAGTATATAATGTTAAAGTTATCTATAGTAACGTTATCTATACTATATAATGTTCACGTTATCTATAGTAACGTTTCTATTGTATATAATGTTAACGTTATCTATAGTAAAGTTATCTATAGTATATAATGATAACGTTTATTTCTAAATGAACGAAATAGTGTTAAAACTTAATTTTGAATAAATCCTGTATTTTGTATGTTTATGTCCCACCTCCTCCTGTGTATAAAGTAGCATGTTTTAACAACTTAGGCCATTACCACATTCCTATTTCTTAATTCATATTATATTATTGATTTTTATATTTAATATTGATTTATGAGTTATTTATTTAAACTTTTATATTATTTTTTTATTTACTTAATGTACTATATTTTTATTACGTGTTTCTACTGCTAAATAATTAAAAACATTTTTTTTTTTTTTTTAATATTTTATAAATTTTTGTATATTTTATTTTTTATAATTGTTATAAAGAAAGAGAAGTTTAATATATAATAAAATAATTTATAATTGTTAAATATGAACAAGAATTAAAGTTACGCGGTTTATGTGTAATGTATAAATTGTGCTGTACGCTATTTGACACCAAAATTCTAAACACCAAATCACAGAAAACAGTATCGTTGAAAAAATCAATGATATCTTTATTTATTATGTGACACTTCTTTTTGTGATTTGGTGTTTAGAATTTTGGTGCTAAAATAGTGTATAATAAATAAGAATAATGTATTAAAATATATATATATATTTTTTTTTGTTATAACAAATTATTATATTTAATTAATTTCACAGTATAAATAATGATTTATTATTTACAATAATTTATGTACACAATATATTTATTTATTTATATTTATATTTATTTTACTTATGATCATCTGTTCAGTGGAGATTTTTGAGGTGGTTAGACGTGGTTAAAGATTGTTTAAGATGGATAAATTTGCTTAGGATGGTAAACCATAAATAAATTTTGTTAGGATAGTGAAAAATATTTGGTTAGGGTGGTCAATGAATTTTAGATTGGTTTAATTAACGAACTATAAAAAAAAAATATAATAAAATTAATAAAAAGGTCGAAACTGGTTTGTATGAAAAGTTTTTTAATTCATTTACATACAATTTTTTATTAAATTTTAAAAATCTGGGATGCCGGAGTTTACAATGATTTTTCTTCTTACAATATAATAACAGTAATTCTGGAGAATATTTTGAAAATGAAAGTAAAAATAAAATAAAGTAATAATAATACATTAAAAAATGAAAGAAAAATGGATTTGAGAGAAGTTGATATATTTTTTGAGCTTTTATTAGTTTTTGGTTTAGAAAGAAAGCAAGAAATACAGGATATTATGAATGAAAGTTATTACTGAATGAAAGCACCAAATATAGAATATTATGAATGTATTATATTACTGAGTGAAAGCATGAAATATAGGATATTATGAATGAAAGTTATTACTGAATGATACCACGAAATATAAAATATTATGAATGAAAGTTATTACTGAATGAAAGCACGAAATGTAGAATGTAGGATATTATGAATGAAAATTATTTCTGAATGATAGCATGAAATGTAGGATATTATGAATGAAAGTTATTACTGAATAATAGCACGATATGTAGGATATTATAAATGAAAGTTATTACTGAATGAAAGCACTAAATATACAATATTATAAATGAAAGTTATTTCTGAATAATAGCACGATATGTAGGATATTATAAATGAAAGTTATTTCTGAATGATAGCACGAAATATAGGATATTATGAATAAAAGTTATTTCTGAATGATAGCACGATATGTAGGATATTATAAATGAAAGATATTACTGAATGAAAGCACTAAATAGAGAATATTATAAATGAAAGTTATTTCTGAATGATAGCACGATATATGTAGTATATTATAAATGAAAGCACGAAATATAGGATATTATGAAGAGAATTATGAATGAAAAGTAAATACTGATAATGCTCCTGAGGGAAAAATATGTTGTTATTAATTTTAATGTCTAAAAATTCTGACTTTCATTTCTAACCTAGCCTACAGAATATTAGATTAATATTTTCATTTGTGTGAAAACTAGATTATGTAATTTTTTTTTTTTTTTCTGGAAAATTTCAAGAAAACGTTTGACAAGAGCAGCATTAATTTAATTATTAATTATTAGTACGGATAAGATAGACCAAAAACGGTGTTCAAAAAAGACAAAATTCTTTCATTCATAAGTTCGTCTTGGAAATGGAATTGAATAAGTGAAGAATCTACAAAATTTGAATGGGTAGGAAATCATGAAGAGAAATTTATCAAATTTTAAAATAAATTATTTAAGTGCAATGTACTTTTAATATGTATTTTATCGAGCTAAATTGAATAAGACAATATTTAAGAATTATAACCTTATCCTAGGTTATTATTATGATAGGTTTTATTAGAAAAACACAGTATTATTATCATATCTCGATAAAAATAAATGATTTAATCGACCTAAATATTATTTCATTTGATTCAGCTTAAAATACTATATTTATAAGTATAAAAGAAACTTTACTTGACTAATTTAAATCAAATATTTAATTAATTTCTCCTCTTTAACCCATCAAAAACCATTGTTTTACCCCCCCTAAATTTTTGGGGATTTTTAAGATATTTAATTCTACTGCCAAGAAGAAGGTGTGAACTTAATTTTGTGAATTGACTAATTTATCAATCATTTTACACCTTTATTAGTTTTTTTAATTAGTTTTTTAATTAGTTTTTTTAATTTTTTTTTTTTAATTATTTGAGATTTACTGGGGTATTTCATTGCTGATGACTTCAGGAGGGGGTATCTGATCTTGAAGGGGTGGTGAAGGTGTGGTGATAGAATATACTGGTCTTACAGACTGATCAGCTGGTGATTCAATATTATCAGCTGATGATTCAATTTTATCAGCTGGTACTTGGATTCTTCTAGACGATGAGTACTTGTTGTCAGTTGTGTTGAATGGTGAGAAGCCGGGGAAGAGTGGGGGTAAAGAGAATGGGTTTGATGGTAACATTCTGATGATGATGACACGATGATGATTGTGATGAACAGGTTTTGGTTTGGGCTGATCAAAATGAGCAGGTTCGATGTCTTCCATACTGCTCAGCAGGCTGTGCAGCATCTTGGTAAGCCTCAAGTGTTTTAAAACTGTAACATCATTAGTACAATCTCATCATTATTAAGGTAAAATTAATCCTAAAGATTCAATTAACTTAAAATTAATATTTAAGACTTACAATGTAAAATATTATGAAAGCGAGCTTACATTCAACAAATATGCATCCTGTCAGTCTGTCGGTCTGTATGTAACGTCTATGTGTCCGACGATAACTTGAGTAAACGTTGAACGATATGGTTGAAATTTGGTATTCGAGTTCCTTTTACTAATGCTCAGGCTAAGCTCGTTGGACAGCATGAGTCCAACGAGCTCTTAGTCCAAAAATTTGCGTGTAACGCTCGCGTAAACGAGAGGTTTAAAAATTAAATTGGAATTTCAGGGCGGGAAAAGATTCTATTATCATCTATTCGATGAGACGAACATTTTGTTCAAATATCATTTTTTAGTAAAACCAACAGCGACGTAATTGGGTAAAGGCACCTAATATGGCACAGGTAGGTAATATGGCATAGTGGGTTTTCTCTTGAACTAAGAGCTAATTTCTGTCAGCGAATGAGTCAACGAAGTAGTTATACAGTAGTGCCGCTAGGGAGATAGTGATATATCTTAAACTCCTCACAGTTTTCTCAATATTCAGCCATTTCCCAAACTTAGTGTCAACAAAAGTTTATAGTGATCCCTTTTGATCGGCCAAAAGTAGTGTAATGTAAGTACTTAACTAATATATGGTTACAGATATACATTCAGTATGATGTGTAGATTATTCAGTTACTTGTGCTTATTCAATTTTTTTGGTAATGTTATTAGTTATTATATTAATTATTTGTACTTATTTAATTATTTATAGTAATTTTATTATTTTTGTTTATATTATTTTTATCTTTTTGTTGTTTTCAACTCATTGTTTATTTTATGGAAGAACTGATGTGAAAAACGTGATTCCCCCAAATATGGCATATGAAATATTCCCAATTAAGACCTATGCCATATTAAGGGTGCCTTTTCAACAATGCGATCTAATATTCAGCATTTAATAAATAAACATATTAATTTCTTATAATTATAATAGATAACTATTTTACATTAATGTACGGAGATAAAAACCAGATCATTGCTGTGATTTCCATGGAATGCCATATTAAGGGGCGACAATTTTTATAATCGTTTTTAGATTTTTTCCTTTTAAAAATTCTCATCTAATCTGATCGCTATTTGGAGGGGTGAAACCTATTGCCGAAAAACACTATGCCATATTAGGTGCCTTTCCCCTAAAGATCGCTAAAACTATTAAAGCGGACCTAAACGTTTAAAATAGAGAAAACAACCTTTTTACCGATATCTGACGTTCTAACGTAACGATTTTAATAAAACTTCATACACATCGTCTAAAGTACAATTGAAACAGGCATGCAAAATTACAACTTGATACAAGCAGAAGTTTTTGAGTTGTTAAGTGATACATTTATAATAATTTGTTTAAAAGCTATTGCGGATGGTTAAGATTCTTATAGTCGTGTTGTGTGTAGGTTTGTTTAGGAAGTAAAGCTTTGTACTGAGTACCCCCACTCTACCCCACACTACCCTCTTCCACTTATCTTCAACTATGACATTCATCATTATTAATACATTTCAATATTCAGTATTTCATTGCAATACGCTCGCTTCAATGATAGAGCCACGCGATGCCTAGTATTTAAGACACAATGTAAAATATTATTGAAGCGAGCTTCTTACATTCAACAAATATGCATCCTGTCAGTCTGTCGGTCTGTATGTAACGTTTACGAGTCAGACGATAACTTGAGTAAAAGTTGACCGATTTGGTTGAAATTTGTTACAAATGAATTGTTACAAATACAATTATTTAGTGTGAAGAGGTTGGTTTGGATATTGAATTACATCTCTTCTATGATGAGTCGCTACTCTATTAACCCCTCTAGTAAATATTTAAGAAATCACTAATTTTAAATTAATTCTATCTTAACGATAGTAAATTGTTTAAAAGACTTACACTTGTTTATAAGATGTTTTCTTGCTTCGAGCTGTTGCTCTGCTTTGATTTGTTTTTCTGATTTCTCTTTTATTTTGTTGATATTTGGTTTTTTGATTTCAATAGTCTGGGTGCTGACGAGGTGACCGTTATCAGTTTCTTGTTTCTTGATCTCTTCGTAGAGACCTTGAGGTGTGATAACCTTCACGTCTTGGATACAGATCTCGTTAGCTTGGACCAGAGTCATCCAAGCTACGCAAGATGCAACTACGAGATATATCTTCATCTTTCGATTTGTTTCCTTAAGTAAAAAAACAGAAAAGTAAAATAAATAGATTGCCTATCAGAGTGGCACATAGCTTGCTCATCCCACATCATGTCGCGTATACTTACATAATGTTCTGCATTTACAATCCATTATTGATTCATAATTTATGATTTTGGTAGTATTCATACTACGGAAAGATTAAATTTTAATTTAAATCAAATTATAATTATTATTAACTACGGGAAACAGACAGAGAAAAATACACTCCAGCGCTGGGATTTGAACCACAGGCCTCTATATTTCCAGTATAGCGCTCTAACCAACTAAGCTACGCAGGAGAATGATTTTCTCTGACGTTAATGATACCTTATCCCGAATTTAAGCTTTCAATTTTCCACAATCATGTCGCGTATACTTACATAATGTTATGCATTTACAATCCATTATTGTCAAATATACTTAATTTTCCCTCCCTGTTGCTTCTTAGTGCACCGAAGGTAACGGAAGCTATGTGATCGTTCTGAAGGACAAATATTATTTATATCTCCCATTTCAAAAATTCCAAGACGGAACTTATTGGTTCCGTGTCTGGTCAGTTACTCAATTTTTGCGAACCGACATAATATATTAAAAACTGCCAGTCCAATTTTAATGAAATTTTTGATGGTAGCCCATTGTTGGTCCCATTTAAGTTTCAACTTCCTGTGCAAATTTGTTTATCTACTCAAGGCAGCAAAATTAAGAATTGTTGTACTGTTTTCAATCTGCAAAATATAGTTTTTCTTGATTCTTTTGTAACATGTCAAAAAAACACGCAGCAAAATATCAAAGTATCAGCAAAAGTTTAAAGTGTCAGCAAAATAACAAACAGGCTGAAACATTTTAAGAAAATGTAACTACAAAAAGGTTACTACATCGCAGGTTATAAACTCTCACACATTGTTCTTATTTATATACTTATGAGTAATATTCTGCTAAATATTTATTATCTTATTTGAAAATAACTTAAATAATTACAGTAATAAAACAAATTTTATTATGTTACAGTGATTATTTTAAAAAATCGCTAAAAAATTGAGATAAAAAAACAGCTGTTAATAAATAAAGTGGCTACATTGAATTCGTTTTGCCATTGTTTTGTTTTCTTGAAGACTCAAACTTTCGTTTTTTTTTTTACAACTTTCATTTCTTTAAATCTTTTATATATAAAAAAAGGGAATATAATAATTAGTGTAATTTTTCTGCCGTTAGTAGATATAAAATATTGTATGTAACTATGCAGCAAAGGAAACATTCCTGCCTCGTTTAAAGATTACCTGCTTCGCACCTTAGCAGGTAATTAACATTTTCCTGCCTCGGCTTCGCCACGTCAGTAAATTTGTTTAGCCTATCCTCGCCTTCGGCTCGGAACTAAAACTTAAAAACTTGTCAGCAAAATTCCATTTTGCTGCCTAGCAACATAAATAACTATTCTCTTCCACATGCGCAAAAGCATACATATATTACTACCTATATCTTCAAAAGTACTCCTATGATTTTTATAAAATTTAGATGGTTAGTCGAAAGTAAACCGCAAATACCCCCAAATTAATTTCAACCATCTGCTCTAAATTTTTCTCCTTTCATTGATGTAAAAAATAGACTACCAATTAATGTGGCACATAGCTTCCTCGCATCCTGCTTGGTACTTTATGATTTTATGCTTTTACTAGCCATTATTGTATAATTTGTTTAATTTATCTCTCGTTTTTTATTAATAAATTGATTTGATTTTTTAAATAAATTTAGAAAGAGTTAAAGAGCACAGAAGGTTGAAATTAATCTGGGGCTATATGCGGGCTACTTTCAATAAACTATAAAAGTTTCATACAAATCAGATAAGAACTTTTAAAGATATAGGTGTAAATAAATGTATGTTTGTGCGCATGTGGAAGAGAAACAAATAAGCGCAGAAGGATGAAAATTATATGGGACCAACAATGGGCTAATTATGTCCTACTATCAAAATTTTAATCGGATGAGTATTAGTTCCTATGATAGGTTGGTTCGCAAAAATTGAGCGACAAACAGACAAGGAACCAAAAATTTTCCCGGATGTCCGAAACGGATTTCTGCCTTGGAATTTTTGAAATCGGAGACATATAATAATTTCGTTCTTCAGAACGATCAGTTATCTTAATTAAACTCAGAAGTAAAAATAATTTTGTAGAAAAGTAGATAGTTAGCTAGAACTACAGACAGATATGTTGATATAGATTAATATTATGATATAGATAGATGGTTAGATAAATTATATCTATTTCGATTATAAATGTGTAGTAGGTAACAGTTTATTTCTCTATTGATTAGCAAAAACAAAATCATTAAGTTTAGTTTATCAATTAGCAAGTTCAAAAAAAATTATTTATTTAGTTAATTAGATTTTACTTTAAATCAAATTATAATTTTAATTTAAATCAAATTATAATTATTATTTACTACGGGAAACAGACAGTGAAAAATACACTCCCGCGCCGGGATCCGGATCCCGGCGCGGGAGTGTATTTTTCACTGTCTGTTTCCCGTAGTAAATAATAATTATAATTTGATTTAAATTAAAATTTAAACTTTCCGTAGTATGAAAACTACCAAAAACTTAAAATTGAATTTCGAATTGATTGTACAAGGTACAGGTACTAATTGAGTACTTTATAATTATAAGCGATAATTCTTGGTTTAGTTCTAATGTCATAAATATTGACTGTCTAAATGTGTATGAATATTGAAAGCTTGGATTCGGGACTAGTTATCGATTACGGCAGTTAAAAATCATTCTCCTGCGTAGCTTAGTTGGCCAGAGCATCTGTACTGGAAATACGGGAGACCCGGGTTCACATCCCGGCGCGGGAGTGTATTTTTCACTGTCTGTTTCCCGTAGTAAATAATAATTATAATTTGATTTAAATTAAAATTTAAACTTTCCGTAGTATGGAAACACCAAAAAACTTAAAATTGAATTTCAAATTATAATTACCATTAACAGCTGGAGACATGCAGAGAAAAATAGACCCCAGCACCGGGACTTGAACCACGGGCCTCCTATATATCCGTTAAAGGCGCTCTTACCAACTGAGCTATACTGGAGAATGATTTTACTCTGTCGTTACCGATACAACAACAACAAGAGCGCCTGTAACGGATATATAGGAGGCCAGTGGTTCAAGTCCCGGTGCTGGGGTCTATTTTTTTCTGTATGTCTCCCGTTGTTAATAAAAATTATAATTTGATTTAAAGTAAAATTTAATTTTTCCGTAGTATCAATACTACCTAAAACTTAAAATTTTTAGTTAATTAGAAAAATCAAACAAAACGTTTCTATACCTATTAACATTGACGCAGTATTAAAATCCCATGATATATCATTTGATTGATTTGTTTTAAAACATAATATTTAAAAAATGTTTAACAGGTGGTTAAAGATAGCGTGCAAAAAAGTGTCTAACTAACATCAAGCTAGAATTTTGAAGAATATTTGGTCGGCTAAGTTCGTCTGCGGTACATCGTTTAGCAATAGGCACTTTAAACAAAAACAAAGCAGTGGAGGTGGGGAGCGGCCATATCCTGCCCTTTTTGGCGGACAATGTGATTCTCATGATCCAGAGAACGAACTTAGTTAGTAGATTAAAGATCAAGTTGATGGTAGTATTTGGAGTAATTTTTGACTAACTAACCTATTAACTTCATCAACTATGAACTATCATCAACTTGATTTTCGGTATGTACTAACTAATTTCGTACTCAGGATCATGAAAATCGCATTGTTGCACCAAAAAAGGCGGTACATGGCCGCTCTACACTTTTTTTTTTTTTTTAATGACTATTGTCAAGCTATTATACACAAAAAAAGATTTACTTATACACAAAATTCTAGCTTGCTGTTAGTCAGACACTTTTTTGCACGTTTAGGTTTTGATTTTGATTTTCAACAAATCATATTTTTCACTACGTTTTTATTAGCTGGCTTTCTTGTTTGTTTGTTTGTTTAGTACAAACAACAGTTGTATCTTGCAATCGATTTTTAACTAACTTCCCGAGTAGCTAGACATTTGAAACTTTTAGAATAGCTCAAAGCACGATGACAATGCAATATTTTAATACTTTTAGCCATCTTTCAGCATAATTTAATTCGTTTTCAGCAAATTTTGCTGTATGGAAAGTTAGTTCGGAAAAATCCGCAAGCTATTTTCTTTGTTTTGACATATCCCATATTTAAAATCTTCATTTTGACGGGTTTCAAATTTGTGATTTTTTATTAGAGGTAAATATTGAATGACAGCGAAAAAGGAAAAGTAAACAAAGAAATAAATTAATTGATCCAAGATGAGGTGACATCCGTTGTACAAAGATTTGTCCTTTTATAGGTTTAAGATCAGCTCTCTTGACTCTAGACTCTACTAGATGGTCATTTATGTGAAGTAAATAAATTCGGAACTATTATTTTTCACTAACATTATGTATTACAATGACAATTATATTATTAGCATTACATATGATTCAACAGAAAATTTAAAAACGTAGTATATAAAAAGTTGTTTTTATCTTATAATTATTATAATCATCACTATCTTGGACACAGATATTCCTCGGGAAAAATTACATACACGGTTAGATTCGTATTCAAGTTGTCTTCATTTTAGACTTAATCATTCTTCACTTTTTTAATTAACTAAAAAAGGTAATTTTTGTTTTGAGAAATGATTAATTATTCAAGAGTTTTTGAGGGTTGCGCCCCCAAATTTAGAGCTAAAATTAACTTATTGATTTCATCTCAGGGTATGATTTTTCTAATCATGAGTTGGTGGGCCAAATTTCATTAAAATCGACTCAGTAGTAAAGGATCTACGGGCCTGTACTGTTTACAGACGAGTGACGAAAAGTTTATAAATAAAAACACTTATTTGGAGTTAGGAGAGCTTAAAACAATCAAAATGTTAAAAAGTTTTTTCACAATGATTTCTATTTGTATAATACGTATATATAGAAAGGAAAAACATAAAAGAAAAATAAAATTCTTGAAAAGATAAGAATGATAAGAAGCATAATAATTACTTACTTGTTGAGATGTTAAACAGACAGTGAGTGAAATGAAAGTGTCTCTTAGTTCTGGCTTTCCTTCTTATTTCAAAGCTTTTCTCCATTGCATCCAGAGGAAAACTGTACGTGCTTTAAAATACAAATAAATAACGTTAAAACCTCCAGCAGTAATCTAATACAATCTCATATCGGCAAAACAATCCAAACATCTGTCCCACAAAACAACACGTAATTTTATGTTACACATTCTTATTAATTCAGCTTTAATTATGTTTATGCATTTATACAAATCTGACTCATTATCGTAGAAGAGTTGAGATTTTTTTATTTTGTTTTATTGTTTTTCATTTATTGTTGACCGTGTTTATAATTTTGTTTAGGAAACGGATAAAATAATATAGTAATGAAGAATAAAGAAATATGCAGCCGATGCGATAAAATGTTTGAGAATGGAACAAATTGATAGATGACAAATCATACTTGACGAATTTAAATGATACCTTATATAATTATAAATTAGATTAATTAAATAATTAAGTTAATTAATATATATTTTAATTAGTTTATTGTTATAAACAATATTAGGTATAACAAATAATGCAGTATACTGTTACAACCCCACTTTAATTTAAATTCTATTGTCATAATAATTGCTGACTCACTCACTCATTACGATAACGATTAAGTCTCAAACGACTGGACTTATGACAAAGTATTGTGATGGTAGATTCCTCTTAGCGACTAAGTGCGCGCAAACAGTAGGGGAGAGTGGGGCATGTTGTCAAAAATTTAATAATTTTTTCTATTCGGTACATTTTCAATTTATAATTACTGTTGTTTATTTTAAACTTTCAGCTACATGTAGCAAAAGTTTCATTTATCTAGTATTAGTAGAAGTATTTTTATTTTATTTTTTTAAAGTTAAAGTTTTTTGTGACAACATGCCCCATCAAGGGGCAGGTTGTCACTTGGTATGGGGTAAGTTGTCACAAGATATAAATTAATTATCACCACTTCGATTTAACAAAATTTAAATACCTTAAGCTACAAGATTTGGCTAGTTAATATAATAATAATTATTATTTATGGGGCTATCAGTCTTGTACAGGCACAATATTTTTCTTGTAGGAATCATTTATGTTAATTTTACTGCAGTACCCATGCTATATAGGTTCTGTAATTTATTAAAAATGCTTCCGCTGCGTAACGAGTGGAGCAGCCTCTAAATTTTAGAACCCTAACCGCTTTCATGAGCATGAGGCATGAGCACTCCTGGAGCATACCGTCCTCTAGTGGTTTTTGCCTTGTAATTCCTCACCATTTTGCCTAGAACAGAACAGCTTTGCTAAAATCGTTATTTTGTGCCTGTACCTAGCACCTAGCTAAGAGTACGGTAGGGAATCAATAAGCTATCTCGGTAAGGGAATGAACACTGCGTTTTTAAGTATAAGGGTGGAGAGGGTCTGTTAAAAAATAAATTTTTATTTATTGTATTAAAAATAAAAGGGGAAAAGTGTATCATTTGTTTGATTTTTTATCAATAGTTAGCATATTTGTTTAACTTATTTTAACTGGCCATCCCTTTTTTCTTAATCCGCTTTCCTTATTAATTCCTCTTCTAATGAATTAAATGTGCAATTCATCAATTCCATCTATGTTTTATTTGATTTCTATAATGACTTTCTATAACTATGTAACTCTAATAATAATTCAAATGTACTAAATGTACTAATACTACAAAATGACTAGCCGAATGATATTTAATTTATTTGTGTTTGACCCTAAAATACGAGAAATCAAAAACATAAATATAACCTGATTAGACGTAATCTACCTCTTTCGTATAAGTCTGGCATTTTAAACTCAATTATGAAGTCATAAGAAATTTTAAAATGACGATAAAAATTAAAGCATCACGGCAATCAAAAGTTCGTGTTATTTAAACTCCCTAATATTTAAAAAAAAAAAAAACTGTTAAGCAGTCGAGTCATTCAGTTAAAAAGAAACTGCTACTAGTTACAAAACAGGCAACACTGATTTTTAAACAATAATAAGTTGGCTCTACTGTTACTTTCCACCACGATTTTTACTTTCCGCCACGATTTCTACTTTCCGCCACGATTTTCACAACTAGGCTGTAATGGGATCCTTTCCTCCCTATAAAGTAGGGTGGAAAGTTAATGTTTTCTCCCTTCTGGATGAAATAGTACATTACGCGTCGAGTGCGGAAAGTAGCATTTTGCATGCGAGTGTGGAGTTTGCACCCGAGCGATAGCGAGAGTGGTAAAACCACACGAGCAATGCAAAATGCCGTTTTCGCACGAGTTGCGTACCGTACTTTATCTACGATTGTTAGATTTAAATAATAAATAAAGAAACAAATAAACTTCCAGTATACAAGTTGGTATTTCTCTTTTGATAAAGATAACATTAATTCATTAGTTGTATTTTGTGCCGAATTATTTCGGGAGGCGTATTATTCTCCTCATATTCGTCATTTTCATCACTCATTAACATCATTTAAATCACTCATTGATTTTCACAAAAAACTCGATATAAAAGTTACTTTTATTAAACAAACAGCAAATTAGTCTTGTTAAATGTAAACAAACTCTCTAATCGTGCGTAAAGCTGAAGAATTCCTCTTCTTTACCGCACTAGTGTGGTAAAGAAGAGGAATTATTCAGAACTATGAGAAGCGCATGGGCAATGAATACAAGTACGTAAATAATCACTTTCTATACGCATCTAAACAAAGATATAATGTTTATATTTCGTATCAATCGTAGATAAAAGTATTTTTTTGCCACTGAACCGGACTACAACCATATAAATTCATCAAAAAGACCATAATTATAAAAGAAAACGTATTTTGTCAATAAAAAATAAAATAATATTTTTTTTTTCGAAATTTCCAAAAAGTGTTATCTTTACTTTTGGTCGAGGAATGTTCAGGAATTATTTCAGGTTTTTTGCACTTCAAATATGCGAGATAGAGAGGGAGGGGGGGGGGGGGCACGTTTCACAGCCGCTTTAAACTCGCCTACGCTCGCCCTATCAAAGTTATATCCAAAGAATTATATATTTTTGTAATCAGCTCGACGTACCCTTTCATATGATACTCTCACGATGTCGAAAAAAAAATAAAAAAAATTTAACCCTTAAGTTTTTTACCCTAATTTTTTTGAAAAATATTTTTTATAATTAAGTCGCTATATTTTTAAAATATGTGGGCAGGTACAAGACACATACATGCCAAATTTCAAAGTGATCGGACGAAAGGTGTAGCGTGAGAGCACGCGACAGGACGGACGGACAGACACACGCAGGAATATATAAGTGTCCTTGGTTTTGCCTACGGACCCTAAAAATGTCACACGGATAACATATTGTTCATTTTTTACGTACAGCTAACCGTTTAGATAATAAAAAACTCCGAAGTTTCCGCATAAGGCGTAACAACGACAAATAACTTTGGCTTTTCCCCTAGGGAGCTCCACGGGGGGAACCGTTATTCTATAATTCTATACCTACGAGCGACATTTCAAGTTTCAATGAAATTTCAGACTGGACTGATATATTTGTGTGCAATTGATGATGGATTACATATAAAATACATTTGAGTTAGGAACCCAGTATTTATTTATTTTTACCACTCTCTTAAATCATCATATGATTAATTTTCTAAATAATCATATTCTACAGAATTGTATCATTTTTTTGTATTGCATTAAAAAAAATATATATATATATATTCATGAGTCGACTCAGTGATAATAACCTTGGCCTCGTGGAGTGACCTTGAATCTAATTAGTCAGGACAACAATGATAATAATAATAATAATAATATAAAATACAGACATCTACTGACCAGAAAATAATATTCAGCAGTATTTGGTCTTCTAGTATTCATCTAAATTATAATGAATTATTTTAGATTGTATTTGTGTGTAAAACAATGCACGGAATAAACAAGAAAACTTATAAGACAATCATAAAATTATAAGACATGAGAGTTTATCAAACAATATTCTAAATTATTTATAATAAAGTGTATTTACTAAAATAATTAAAACATTTGTTTATATTTATTTTTTTATTTAAATTAGTTTTTGAAGAGTTGTTATTTGTCTTTGACCAAAACTAGGTCAATGTCACAGATTGACAGAATTTTATAAGTCTTCTATCATTCGACTAAGAGGAGTTAGGCTGACTCTAATGAATTTAAAATTGGTCCGACAAACATGACTGAAACTATATTATTACATACATAGTAATACTGAAATTAATCCCTATTGAATCTATTTTTTATGAATTCAAATTTTTAAGTTTTAGGTAGTATTCTTACTACGGAAAGATTAAATTTTAATTTAAATCAAATTATAATTATCATTAACTACGGGAGACATACAGAGAAAAATTTCAAGATAAAAAGAACTTTTTTATATACTACGTTTTTAAATTTTCTATTGAATCGTATGTAATGTTGATAATATAATTGTTATTGTTATATAATATATAATGTTAGTGAAAAAAAAAAAATATGTAGTTCCAAATTTATTAACTTCACATTAATGACAACCATCTAGAAAGCTGATCTTAAACCTATAAAAGGACAAATCTTTGTACAACGCAAAATCTAAAGCGTGCCATCGATATATTTGAAATAATATAAATAATATAATAGATAAATAATAAAATCGATATTTCCTGTTTTGCTGTCATTCAATGTTTATCTATCACAAATTTGAGACCCGTCAAAATGAAGGTTGCAAATACTATGGGATACGTCAAAACAAATAAAATACCTTGCGGATTTTTTCCGAACTAACTTTCCGTACAGCAAAATTTGCTGAAAACCAATTAAATTCTGCTGAAAGATGGCTAAAAGTATTAAAATAATGCATTGTCATCGTGTTCTGAGCTATGCTAAAAGTTTCAAATGTCTAGCTATTTGGGAAGTTAGTTAGAAATCGATTGCCAGATTTGTACCAGACAAACAAACAAACAAACAAACAAAAAAACAAACAAACAAACAAGAAAGCAAGCTAATAAAAACGTAGTAAAATTAATGATAATTATAATTTGATTTAAATTAAAATTTAATCTTTCCGTAGTAAGAATACTACCTAAAACTTAAAAATTTAAATTTCTAATTGATAAAGTACTTATAAGTACTTTCTTTATAAGTAATCTAAGTACAGGTACTAATAGAGTACTTTATAATTATAAGTGTTAATTCTCGGTCTAGTTCTATTGCCATGAATATTGGCTTGCTAAACTTGTAGAAAAGATTGAAAGCTTGGATTCGGGACTTGGTATCGGTAACGACAGAAAAAATCATTCTCCAGCATTGCGTGTCACGTGACAACTTTTTTTTGGTTTTTAATACTGAGTCTTATATCATTTGAAAGGCCTTGCTATGTACATTAACGCTATTTTATTTGTTTATTTTTTAAAAAAAATTGTACACTTACTTTTGTACCGATTTTTAATTTTGTTGTAGGTTAAAGGGTTTAATTAATTTTTTGTTATTAGGTTTTTTATTTATATTTATGTATTAGTTTAATTAATGCCCTTTTGAATTTTTGTTTTTTAAAAGTATAATTTTGGTACCTCGAAGTACAGGGGTACCAATGTCAAAGTTAATCTTTTATAATATGATGTATATCGTTGAAAAGCTCTTGAATAGTAGATTCATTTTTGTTACGTTCTATTTTGTGTTGTTTCTAGTTTTGAGGGCGTAAAATTGAAAAAAAATTGTCAATTTATTTATTTTATTTATTTTTTTTTTTTTAGAAAATAATGATTTGTTAAAAGCATAAAATCAATGAAGTACGTGAACAGGAGGCGAGGAAGCTATGTGCCACACCAATTGGCAGTCTATTTTATGTTTGGTCGTTAACTTCCTATTTTTCCGATTTTCTCATAAATTAGTTGTGCTTTCAATATCTGGAAAACTGGGGTTTTCTCGTGAAAGCGACAGACATTTCAATTCTTATTTAGTTGAACTCCTCTTTAGGAATTTTTAAATCAATATAAATAGAAATATTTTGCTTCCGAGCTTCCCCAAGATAACTATGTGATAGTTCTGACGAACGAAAATACATTGTCTCCGATTTCAAGAATTCCAAGACAGAAATCTCCTAAAATAATTATTTCTTGAAAACGGTTCCGACGATTTTGATTAAAAAATTCTAAAATGTAGTCCATTTAAATACAAATTTAACAATTTAAATCATTTTCCGGGGGAAAAAATAGCGTTAAACGTGGACGGAGAGAGGCCTGGTTCGATTCCACGCGGAGGAAATGTTGGTTGTTTTTATAAATTTTGATAAAATGTCCAATAATAATTAAATTTATCAACGAATACTAATAAATAGAAAACACTGGGCTATGTAATTATGAACTCGTAGATGAGAAAGTTTGTCTGAGTTGTCTTGGAACTATTTTTATTTTAATTTATTGGTAATCGAACTTCGGTCTACAGTAGTCACGTATGGCTAGAGGTGTGAAATTTTTATTCTTGGTCCAGCCAACCCGACCGGCCGACCGTCGGCCCCGACAGAATTCATGACCCGACAGCGCTACACACCGGCCAACTGTCGGGCCCGAGGGTTGTAGCCCCGGCAGTTGGCCAGTGTGTAGGGGGTATAATAATAACACAGCTATATCAGAACACGCACACAACACTAAACACAAACTAGACACAGATAAATATAATATTCTACGCACTGAAAAACACCACCAAAAACGACTTACACTGGAAATGTTATACATAAAATCAAATACTAACAACATAAACTTGAAACAGGACACCAATAAATTAAGCAGCATTTACACAAATTATTATTATTTATAATACAAATAAAAATAAATAATTCAAAAATTATGATTAGGTATGAAAATTATAATAAATATAAAAATTCTTTACAAACCAATTCAAAAACAGCTAAAAACAAATCAACATTTTTACTAACATTATTTTGGTAAAACATGTATTGCCTAATTTCTTAATTGTTTTTTTTATTTGACTAATTTCTCAAAATTTATAGTATTCTACCATTGGAAACACTGATGAAGCTCAGGTTCCCTGGGAGAAAGCTTTGTCAAATAAAATAAAAAAGAAATTAACAACGGACTTTTATTCCAAACAACACCTTCATTGTTTTAGAAAACTATTTCTATTATATTTTTATTTAAAAAAAAAAAAATATTTACCCTGACACCAGGAATTGAACATAGATTTATAAAGTTGGCTTTTATGTAAATATAATATATTATAGTAAATAAATATTTAATATGGATTTATATGACCTTGTTATCTGGCACCTCAATTAATAAATAATAAATAATAAATAAATATTTAATATAAATTAAATGACCAAGGTGGCAAGAGGTAGCTGTAGAATGTATATTGTATATCTACAATATTATATCAGTGTGTTTTTAGAACTCAATAATTTTATATAAGATTCTTATTAGGTTTATTTATTTTCTCTAATATATATATATATATATATATATATATATATATATATATATATATATATATATATATATATATATATATATATATTGCTTGTTGGGAAAAGCAATATATTTAGTTAATTTTCTAGTAATATGGTATTTTCCAGGGAAGTGGATGTAATCAATAGATTGAATTATTTTGGAATATTGTTTCATGATTACATCGAGTGCGAGCGTAGGGTTATTAGATTTCATATGAATCAAGTATAATAACGTACTGATGCTGGATATAATGATATATTGTTCAAATATAATGTAATTTGTTATTTAGTCCCTCTTGCTATTATTTTTATTATAGGGAAATATTTTCTTAGAATTGATACTGCAAAAAGCTACTTATTGATAAGGTCGACGAAAAATATATATTTATTACATATCAGCAAAGTGATACAGTGTTTTTGCACACTGCAATAATGTACATAATTAGTGTTAATGAGAGACACTAAGGGATGTGCCACGCAAGCGCGGCACATAGGAACTGTTCCAACACCAGACATTACGTCAAAATATGTTGGCTCGGCATTACGCCATGTCCTGCATATTTGATGTAATGTCTGATGTTGGAACAGTTCTTATGTGCTGCGCTTGGGTGGCACATCCCTTGGTGTCTCTAATTAACACAAATTGTGCACCTTATTGCAGTGTGCAAAAACACGGTATTACTTTGCTGATGTGTTTTGCCAACCAAGCAAGAATGGCAGTATAAGAGCACGCTCGTCTCTGAAAAATCCTATATCTGATCTTCTTGATATAGCATAGGTCCAGAGTTGGGTGGGCATCGTCGGACCCCTGATGAGTCGGACGCGACGAAACGATGCAGGACATGGCGTAATGCCGAGCCAACATCTTTTGACGTAATGTCCGATGTTGGAACAGTTCCTATGTGCCGCGCTTGCGTGGCACATCCCTTGGTGTCTCTCATTAACAACAAATTGTGTATATACTTAATTATTTACTTCATGCACAATAGTGAATCATTTTTAATTTCTCAAATAAACAGAATGTATTGTGATGGAGCAAAAATTCCATTTTGGTGGATTTACACGTTTTGAGGTCCTTTGAGTCCAAAAAAGTGATTTTTTAAAAAATGTCTGTCTGTCGTCTGTCGTTGATCTGTGCAGAGGCGTGTAGCCCAAACTGCTCCGATTTTGATCAAATTGGGCATAAAATGTTCAGAAAAATCATACCCCGAGGCGAAGTCGAGAAATTAATTTTAGTTCTTAATTTGGAGTTGCACCCTCAAAAAACTCCGAAAAAAAATGTGGAATAAATTATTTCTCGAAAACAGTTTGTCTATTTAAATACAAATAGACATTTAAATAATATATTTAATCATTTATTTATTAATTAATAAAGTTAAGTATTAACTTATTATAACATGACACTGAATCAAGCAACCAAAATTCATAAATACAAAAGAATTATTATAAAGAATTAGTTTTTAATGGGATAGTATTATTAGTTATGACATATTTTTATTTTATATTTTACATAAATAATTAATTAATCCATTTTTGTTTAAGTTGTCTCCTGTATTGTATGATGAATTTTCTATTAAGTGTCAAATAGGGGTTAAAATATGTTTTTAAAAATGAAATTTAGTTGACTTCCTGTCTCTTCGAGTATAGCCTAGGAGGTATCGCTCCATCTTTCCCTCTGCTGATCTTAGAACGTCGATAGTTTTTTTGCTTAACCTCCATGTTTCGCATCCGTATGTTAATACTGGTAAGACAGTGGACTCCCACAGTTTTTTCTTAAGTGATACCTCAACTTTGCTTTTGAAAATGCTTCTGTTACTTAGATGGAAGTCAAATGCTTGGCTAAGGAGCAATTCCAAACTGGTGGACATTGTTAAGGCTATTCACAGTAGAAAGTGGAAGTGGGCAGGTCACATCATAAGAAGAAGAGAAGAAAGCTGGACTAAAGCTTTGACAGAATGGGTACCTTGGGGTAAAAGAAGAAACCGCGGTCGACCTACGAAAAACTGGAATGAAGAGATGTGGGAAACGTGTGGTGGTGAAACATGGGCCCGAGTAGCGTTATGCAGATCGGAATGGAAACGTCTAGGCAAAGTCCACTATGATGTCCACCTAATGGAAAAACCCATTCCACTGTTCTAAGTCTTCCAACATCACATAATATAACCTTAAACAATCCTCAGCATTCGCTGATTTTACGCTTTTTTTTATTTATATTTTTTATTTTAAATCTAAAATCATAAAGCAATGATTTACTTATTTAAAAGTGTAAATAAAGGATTATTATTATTATTATTATTATTAGTTGACTTCACTCTCTGGGATTTGTTCCATGAGTCATGGAACTTAATAGAATATTCATTATTTAATTTATGTGCACTGAGTTATTTTTAATTTTATAGTTTTATTTCGTTGTATAGTTTTAGTGTTATTTTGTTTAAACAGTGTTTTAGCGGTTAATAATTACTTGTATGCTTGCAACCATGTTCTTATTTTACTACGTTTTATTACCTTGCTTTCTTGTTCGTTTGTTTGTTTGTTTGTCCAGAACAAATCTTGCAATCGATTTTTAACTAACTTCCCGAGTAGCTAGACATTTGAAACTTTTAGAATAGCTCAGAACACGAAGACAATGCATTATTTTAATACTTTTAGACACCTTTCAGCAGAATTTAATTCATTTCCAGCAAAATTTTGCTGCATGGAAAGTTAGTTCGGAACAAATCCGCAAGTTATTTAATTTGTCTTGACATGACCCATATTTACGATCTTCATTTTGACGTGGTTCAAATTTAGGATTTTTTTTTTTTTTTACCTGGTATGGTTGATAAAATTGTTAAAATGTTCAAGAATGGTTACATCAGGCCTTTTTTATGTAACAACTAATTGTATTTTTTTAAGAGATAAACATTGAATGACAGCAAAACAGGAAAAGTAAACAAAGAAATAAATTAATTGACGTGTGACAACCAGGTTTGTTTACACTTGTGTCCTAAATATTTCTGCATCTGTACTTCTTTACTTGTACTGATTTTTCTTCTCTTACCGTGGTGTCCTACACGGGGGCATATCAATGGCACGGTTTAGATTTGGTGTTGGCGAGATCCGTTTTAAGATTTGTCCTTTTATTAGGGTCCGTAGGCAAAACCAAGGACCCTTATATTTTCCTGCGTGTGTCTGTCCGTCCGTCCTCTCGCGTGCTCTCACGGCTACACCTTTCGTCCGATCACTTTGAAGTTTGGCATGTCTATGTCTTGCACCTGCCCACATATTTTAAAAATATAGCGACTTAAAAAAAATATTTAAAAAAAAATTAGGGTAAAAAAACTTAAGGGTTAAAATTTTTTTATTTTTTTTCGACACCGTGAGGGGTATCATATGAAAGGGTACGTCGAGCTGATTACAAAAATATATAATTCTTTGGTTATAACTTTGATAGGGCGAGCGTAGGCGAGTTTGAAGCGGGTTTTAAACGTGCCCCCCCCCCCCCCCCTCTATCTCTGTGCATGAAATTTTATGTGAAGTGCAAAAAATCTGAAAAAATTCCTGACCATTCTTCGACCAAAAGTAAAGATACTACTTTTTGAAAATTTCGAAAAAAATATTATTTTATTTTTTATTAACAAAATACGGTTTTTTTTATAATTATGGTCTTTTCGATGTATTTATATGGTTGTAGTCCGGTTCAGTGGCAAAAAAATACTTTATCAGAGTGTGTCTTGAGAATATCAGACCCATAGATTGGTTCAAAGTAAGCTTTTTAGCATTTTAAAAAACCACTGTTTATACACTTTACAGTTAAACACTATATAGTGTGGCCTACGGACCCTCGCTGTGTGCTAACTAGCACACACTTGACCTGTTTATAGGTTTAATATCAGCTGTCTACAGTCAGATTATCTAAAGTTTTGACTTTTGACAGCGCGGGAAAATCCGTGGGGAGCCAATGAGAAGTCAGGATTGTGAATTCTAGAAGGTTTGACCATCTAGGCAAACAAAAATGTCTTTATTTTTTTCATAATATAGGTTGGCCAATCTGAGAGTCAAAAGTCAAAACTTTAGATAATCTGACTATAGTTGGTTGTCATTTATGTGAAGTAAATAAATTCGGAACTATTTTTTTTTCACTAACATTATATATTATAACAATGACAATTATATTATCAACACTACATATGATTCAACAGAAAATTAAGTTCATTTTATCTGGTAATTATTTATAATGTTAACAATCTGTACCTTTAACAAATATATTCTCTTATAATCCAATGTAAACAATTATAAATAATGATCTAAGTGAAACACTAACACTTTAACGAGCTAAAATAAGGAAAAACCTGACTTTTCTTTTAGTTAAATTTTAAAACTTATAATTAATCACCCTTTGCTTTATTATTTATTATTTTATTATTTTATTTATTTATTAAGCTTTTTACCACATTTAAATTTAGGCAATCATCTCGTGACGGAACCTGCAACATCCAGCGCGGTCTCGAATTTTCCTAGGAAAAAAACAGGCTGGGAAATCATTGACGTCAGCTGCTATGTAAAAATTCGATGGATCGTTATCACCGTGGCACGCCTGTCGCCGGAAACGATTTCGAATGTGATTATTACCCACAGACCGCCCAGTTATTTTATTGACTAAATTTTCAGCAACAATTTCCATATACGTCTCTTCTGTCACAGCTTCTTTAAGTGTATGAGTTCCAAAAATCGGCACGTCTTTGTCCAAATTTAAAAATATTGATTTACCTCTGGTAGAAATTGACGAACCTAAAGTATCCTGAATCAAAATCGATTCGAATGCAAAACATAAGAAAATAAATATAGACTTTATATGAATCATAGTTAAGAATTTGTTCGACACAGTGAGAGAAGTACACAAACCACTTCCTTGTAAATAAAATCGAACTATGTTCACTACTCAAATATATCCACTCTTATATACTTGTGATAAGACTGATTACAGCTAAATTTAAATTGAAAATTTCCTTATTTTCAATATGAGACTACTACACATGTTGATAACCTGCTAGGTCATTACTATATATATATATATATATATATATATATATATATATATATATATATATATATATATATATATATATATATATATATATATATGTATATATATATATATATATATATATATATATATATATATATATATATATATAAATATATATATATATATATATATATATATATATATATATATATATATATATATATATATATGTGTGTATATGTATAATTAAAGATTCTGGGATTTTTAAATCAACAAATAAATTTTTCTATGAATAGTGATAACATATTTATAATCGAGTCTTCTTAGAAATAATTAATCTTAATTTTAAGGGACCGTAGGCAAAACCAAGGACCCTTATATTTTCCTGCGTGTGTCTGTCCGTCCGTCCACTGGCGTGCTCTCACGGCTACACCTTTCGTCCGATCACTTTGAAATTTGGCATGTATGAGTCTTGTACCTGCCCACATATTGTAAAAATATAGCGACTTAAAAAAAATATTTTTCAAAAAAAATTAGGGTAAAAAAACTTAAGGGTTAATTTTTTTTTTCTTTTTCGACACCGTGACGGGGTATCATATGAAAGGGTACGTTGAGCTGATTACAAAAATATATAATTCTTTGGTTATAACTTTGATAGGGCGAGCGTAGACTAGTTTGAAGCGGGTGTAAAACGTGTCCCCCCCTTCTATCTCGCTTATGTGAAGTGCAAAATATCTGAAAAAATTCCTGACCATTCTTCGACCAAAAGTAAAGATACCACTTTTTGGAAATTTCTAAAAAAATATTATTTTATTTTTTATTGACAAAATACGTTTTTTTATAATTATGGTCTTTTCGATGTATTTATATGGTTGTAGTCCGGTTCAGTGGCAAAAAAATACTTTATCAGAGTGTGTTTTGAGAATATCAGACCCTTAGAATGGTTCAAAGTGAGCTTTTTAGCATTTTAAAAAACACTGTTAATACACTTTACAGTTAAACACTATATAGTGTGGCCTACGGACCCTCGCTGTGTGCTGACTAGCACACACTTGACCTGTTTATTTTACTTAAGCGCTAAACGCATTGTTTTTATAAAGAATTTCCAGACGGATAATAGTTATTTATGCACCTATACCTATGGAGTAAAGTAAGCCATTATTCCCTGAGCAAATAAGTTGGTTCTCGATGTGAAGCCGAACGAATCATAGTCTCTAAATCCCGAGGCGCAACCGAGGGAGATAATTAGTTCTCCATTACTAGTCTTAATTATTAATTAGTCTTAATTAGTCTATTACTTAAATAAACAGGTCAAGTGTGTGCTAGTCAGCACACAGCGAGGGTCCGTAGGCCACACTATATTATAGTGTTTAACTGTAAAATGTATAAACAGTGTTTTTTTAAAATGCTAAAAAAGTTACTTTGAACCATTCTAAGGGTCTGATATTCTCAAAACACACTCTGATAAAGTATTTTTTTGCCACTGAACCGGACTACAACCAAAGAAACGTATTTTGCCCATAAAAAATAAAATAATATTTTTTTAGAAATTTCCAAAAAGTGGTATCTTTACTTTTGGTCGAAGAATGTTCAGGAATTTTTTCAGATTTTTTGCACTTCACATAAGCGAGATAGAGGGGGGGGGGGACACGTTTCACACCCACTTCAAACTTGTCTACGCTCGCCCTATCAAAGTTATATCCAAAGAATGATATATTTTTGTAATCAGCTCGACGTACCCTTTCATAATGATACCCCTCACGGTGTCGAAAAAGAATAAATAAAAATTTAACCCTTAAGTTTTTTTACCCTAATTTTTTTGAAAAATATTTTTTTTAAGTCGCTATATTTTTAAAATATGTGGGTAGGCACAAGACACATACATGCCAAATTTCAAAGTGATCGGACGAAAGGTGTAGCCATGAGAGCACGCGAGATGACGGACGGACAGACACACGCAGGAAAATATAAGGGTCCTTGGTTTTGCCTATACGGACCCTAAAAACAACATGATAAATGTGATGCAAAAGATATCCTGCAGAATGTATATCGTATATATCTACAATATGATATCAGTATGTTTTTAGAACTTGATCATTTTATATAAGGTTTTGATTATGTTTATGTTTCCCTAATATACAGAGTGAGTTCCGATATATGTGAAAAATGAAGTAGGTTGTTCTACGCATCAGGGGCTACAGAAAAATTGTATATAAACCATGGGTCAAATATTAACCGTTTTCCCACTAGGTTAAATTTTATGATTATGTATTTTATGAATAAATGTTAATATAACATCTACAAAGAAAATAAAAAAAGTGGAAAATAAAATAGTACAATTTATTAATTAATAACAATCATAAAACAATGTATTGATACAGCCATAAAAATATACAAATTTTACAACACTTTTTATTCGAATATTGAATCCATAAATTTAGCACATACTTTAATTGCAATAATTCATTTTAGAAGCCTTATACATTTTTTATATAATTTTAAACCATTATGGAAGTTAAATGAAAAGTAAATGATAACGTTATGACTTAACTTGATTAGGTTGGATTTTATTTGTTTATCAGTCTGTTTATCAATCTTCTGTCGTCAAAGTTTGGAGGGCTGATAAGCCACTTCCTGACTTCACATTGGACTGAAACTTCGCAAATTAATTTAGTAACAATATAGCAACATTCTATCAAACTGTCTAATATATTTAACTAGCTGAAGTATCCGGCGCAGCCCGGGTTGTATACAAAAATTAAACCTTAGTGACTAAAATATCATTAAAGAAGTAGATACCTAAATGTATATTATAACAGTATCAGAACATTGTAAAATAAATAAGTATAAAAATTGTTATGTGATTAGTGATTAAATAATTAGTATATTTACTGTATAAACAGGCGAGCGTAGAAAGCCTTGCATACCTGACATACCTGATGTGTGAAGGGACAGTTAGCTTAGATATTTGCAAGATATTTTATATTTTAAAATGACGGAAAAGCGGGTGAGATTTTTTATATCACTAAAAGGATATATTTGTAGGGATGTGTGATGGACCACTTAGGTGTAAAAAATTACAATTAAATAATTAATTGTAATTTATAATTGTTATAATTAAGGTGTAATTTTTTACACCTAAGTGGTCCATCACACATCCCTACAAATATTAATCGTTAAAAAGGTGTCGATCTCAATATATCTTAAAAGGATATATAGGTTATTAGAGATAATAAGAGGAGGTTTCAGGTCGTTTGAGAGAAAGTTTGAGGTGATCAGATTTGTGGTGGTTAGAGGTGATTGGAAATGGTTAGAGGAGGTCAGAGGTGGTTAAAGGTGGTTGGAGGTGGTTAGAGATGGTTACAGGAGGGTAGAGATGATTGCAGCTGGTTAGAGGTGGTTAGATGCGAATAGAGGTGGTTAAAGGTGGTCAGAGATGGTTGCAGCTGGTTATAGGTGGTTGGAGGAGGTTAGAGGTGGTTGTTGAAGTGGTATTTGAATGTGGTTAAGGGTGGTTGAAGGTGGTTAGAGAAGGTCAGAGCTGGTTGGAAATGGTTAGAGGTGGTTGGAGGTGGTTTGAGGTAGTTAGATGCGAATAGAGGTGGTTAAAGGTGGTCAGAGATGGTTGCAGCTGGTTATAGGTGGTTGGAGGGGGTTAGAGGTGGTTGTTGGAGTGGTATTTGGATGTGGTTAAGGGTGGTTGGAGGTGGTTAGAGAAGGTCAGAGCTGGTTGGAAATGGTTAGAGGTGGTTGGAGGTGGTTTGAGGTAGTTAGATGCGAATAGAGGTGGTTAAAGATGGTCAGAGATGGTTGCAGCTGGTTATAGGTGGTTAGAGGTGGTTGTTGGAGTGGTATTTGGATGTGGTTAAGGGTGGTTGGAGGTGGTTAGAGATGGTCAGAGCTGGTTAGAAATGGTTAGAGGTGGTTGGAGGAGGTCATTGGTGGTTAGAGGTGGTTGTTGGAGTGGTATTTGGATGTGGTTAAGGGTGGTTGGAGGTGGTTAGAGATGGTCAGAGCTGGTTGGAAATGGTTAGAGGTGGTTGGAGGAGGTCATAGGTGGTTAGAGGTGATTGTTGGAGTGGTATTTGAATGTGGTTAAGGGTGGTTGGAGGTGGTTAGAGAAGGTCAGAGCTGGTTGGAAATGGTTAGAGGTGGTTGGAGGAGGTCATTGGTGGTTAGAGGTGGTTTTAGGTAGTTAGGGGTGGTTAGATTTGGTTTGTTCATGGGTTTGAAAGTTTTGGATGTTTAGAGATAGTTTGAAATAATTTGATGTGTAATATTATAGATATAATGAGACATTTGTTCTTTTAATAACTAGTGCTGATTGACACCTTCTTGGTGTGTTCAAGTGCTCATTTTAAGGAAGAATTAAGCAATAATATCACTTTACAAAACTGGAATAGCTAATTTGTATATTATTATTATTATAAAGGAGTGCAGTATGGTGGCACAATTCCCCTGAGTATCCATCTTTTAATCTAATTTTAAATATAAATGGCTGTTTCTTTTAGTTTTCTCTTCTTTGAGAAATAAACTTTTATTTTTCTTCTTCGTAGTCTAAAGTAAGGAAGTCACTTTCAAGGCGCATAAAAAGGTAAATGCATAAAATAAAATAAAAATATTTTTTTATAATATTAAAACACATTTGCTACAATTATTAAAAAAATTCATTAAACATAAATACAAAATTAATAAAATTATAAACCTTTTATAGCAATTAAGCAATTTTTTTTTTTAAATTAAAAACATTTTCAACTTAATTATATTAAAATAAGTTACATAAGAAAATAAAGTATAGTATTATAAAAGTTTTAAGAATGAAACATTATAATATTATAAGATTGCATACAAATTGTAAATGCTTCTAAATTGTACCAAATTTGAAGGAGTTTGCTTTGGGTTTTGATTTAAGATTTATTGACATTAATCATGTTTCCTATTATCTAGCAGTTAATAAATGAAATACCTAAATATAGTTTTGTTCGAGTCCTGGTGTTTATTTGTTTTATAGTTGTACCTATGTTCTTCAATGTTGTCATCTTTACATATCTGCGATCTGCACTGTCCTCTAAAGTCTTTTCTTTATCCAGGGCGCCACGCCCTCAGTCTCAGGGAATGCGTACCGATGAAGATCCATCTGATTCGCTGGAAGGTTTTTCTCTAGCAACAATTATTTCCATCGATCCGCCTGGCAATGGATTGTAATGAATGGATCGCAGCAAACGAATTTCAATGGAATTATTGTCCAACAAACGCCAAGTTAATTTACGATAAAAACCAATAAAATTTATTAAATACTTCTCTCCTGTATGTTTCTCATAAACTATGTGCTTTCCGAGATGACGGTATATTATCTCATCCAAATGTAAAACTAATTTTTCACCTGAGAAGAAAAATGAGAAACCGTCAACATCATAAATCAAAATCGATAAGAATGAAAAACATAAGAAAACTGCTACAGAATTTAAATTAACCATATTTAAAAATGGTTTGAGACGGTCAGAGAAATGTTTAGAGTAAAAAACAAATCACTTGTTCGTATAAAAAATTAAAAATGTTTAAATATTAAAATGTCTTTACACTTATATACTGATATAATACAGCTTCCAACTAAATTTAAACAGAATATTGTAAAATTTAATATTAGTTTTTCCTCATCTTGATATCCTGTCGACCTCTACTCAAAGTGAATATTGATAACGTTATCATGGGATATCATGATACCATTAAATGAAGTTTTCCTTGTGATAAACTATTCATCTTTATAATCTTTTTATTAAATTAGTTTATTTGTGATGGTTAGTGGTAGTACCCTTTTTTACTTTTCCTCACTACCTATAGTAGGAAAAGTACTGTTTTCACAAAAAAATTTTTTTTCGAGATTTTAACGGAATTATCCGTTGTGGGTGTTTTTAAAACCTCCTGAGTGGTTTTCAGCATGACATCTGTATGTATGTGTGTATGTATGTATGTATGTGTGTAAGTGTGTGTGTTATCATCGTAGCGCCCAAGGTATTTAACCTAGAGAGTTGAAACTTGACAGAAAAATCATTCCTTACCTGTAGTGGTGCCGCCCGGAAAATCAATTTTTTCCGCCAACTTAAACCCAGTTTACTGACTCTTTTTTAAAACTCTGAATTTTTTTTAAAAAATCGTAATAAATCGAAAATGATCCAGATCGAGTTGAAATTTGGCATGAATGTACCTCTCTGTATGACAAACAAGCCCACTAAATTTCATATTATAATTGATATTGTCATTTTGAAGTTATCAATTTTTGAATTTTTAATCTTTGACTGTTAATAATACCGAAAGTATAAATACGTTTTTGACATATGGCATATCGTAGGAACCGGAAAAAATTAAGGAACAAATATAAAAAAACCTGATGAAATTCCATTAATTAGTTTAAAAGTTATAAGCGAATATAATTATTTATTAGTGCGATAATTTTGATGACGACAAAGTTTGTTTACATCTGTTAAAATACAGCCAAACTTCAAATAATTAAATAAAATATAGGTATTAAAACTAAGGCAGTTAGTTCAGAACGGTCACCCATCCAAGTTCCAGAGAGGCCACTTTAGTGGCCTCTGAAGTGAGGAAAAGTTCCGAGGTACCCCGTACCCGATTTTTATTTCTACAGTATAATATGTATCAACGGTCTGAAACTTGGGCCTCATTTCAGATAGGGGTTTGCTGAGGATAATAAATAACTTAATTATACAGGGTGTTACCGACCTAAACCGAAAAAAAACCTTTTTCGGGTGAAACTAGATCCAAAATGGAGCAAAACGCCACCAAGCAGACGTTTCTATCTCAATCCGTTGCCGAGATATGATTTTTTAATTTAAAAAAAAAGTTTTAGGTTTCTGTACAAAGTACAAAATGAAACCTTATATAACGGTTCTGTCTGTCTGTCCATTGCTTGTCTCAATTCCTAAACTACTATAGCTAGGAACATGAAATTCGGCACACAGGTGCATCTCGGCATTTGAGACAACTGGACACATTTTGGATTTTTGGAGAGATGGTTAGAGGTGGTTGAAGGTGGTTAGAGGTGGTTGGAGGAGGTAAGAGGTGGTTGGATGTGATTAAGGGTGGGTAAATGTGGTTAGAGGTAGTTGAAGGTGGTTAGAGGTGGTTGGATGTGGTTAAGGGTGGTTGGAGGTGGTTAGAGGTGGTTGGATGTGGTTAAGGGTGGTTGGAGGTGGTTAGAGAAGGTCATAGCTGGTTGGAAATGGTTAGAGGTGGTTTGAGATGGTTAGAGGAGGTCAGAGACGGTTAGAGGTAGTTTGAGATGGTTAGAGGAGGTCAGAGACGGTTAGAGGTGGTTTGAGATGGTTTGAGGTGGTTAGAGGTGGTTTGAGGAGGTCAGAGGTGGTTAGAGGTGGTTGAAGGTGGTTGGAGATGGTTGAAGGTGGTTGAAGGTGGTTAGAGAAGGTCAGAGCTGGTTGGACATGGTTAGAGGTGGTAATTGGTGCTTACAGAAGGTCAGAGATGGTTAGAGGTTTTTTGAGATGGTTAGAGGTGGTTTGAGATGGTTTGAGGTGGTTAGAGATGATTTGAGGAGGTCAGAGGTGGTTAGAGGTGGTTGGAGGTGGTTAGAGAAGGTCTGAGCTGGTTGGAAATGGTTAGAGGTGGTTAGATGTGGTTAGAGGTGGTTAGAGGTGGTTCGAGGTGGTTCGAGGTGGTTGGAGGTGGTTAGAGGTGGTTGGATGTGGTTAAGGGTGGTTGGAGGTGGTTAGAGAAGGTCGAGCTGGTTGGAAATGGTTAGAGGTGGTCAGATGTGGTTAGTGGTGGTTAGAGGTGGTTTGAGATGATTTAAGGTGGTTAGAGGTGATTTGAGGTGATCTGAGGTGGTTTGAGGTAGTTAGGGGTGGTTAGATTTGGTTTGTTGATGGGTTTGAAAGTTTTGGATGGTTAGAGATAGTTTGAAGTAGTTTGAGGTGTAAAATTATAGCTATGAGGCAATTGCAATGTTAATAACTAGTGCTGATTGACACCTTCTTGGGGTGTTCAAGTGCACTTTATCCATAGAAGAACACTTTCTAAGGAAGAATTAAGCAATAATATCACTTCTCAATACTGGAATAGCTCATTTCTTATTATTATAAAGTAGTGCAAGAAGGTGGCCTCAATTCTCCCAGTTTATCTATCTTTTAATTGAATTTTAAAATGAGATGGTTATATTTTTAGTTTCCTCTTTTTTAAGAAATTAACGTTTATTTTCGTTCTGCTTAGTCTAACGTGAGTATTCACTTTAAAGGTACAGAAAAAGGTAAAAAAAATATTTATTTTGTTATAATGTTAAAACACATACAATTTTCTACAATTTAAAAAAAAAAAAATCATTAGACATAAATATAAAATTAAATAAAAAAAAAAAAAAAAAAAAAAAAAAAAAAAAAAAAAAAAAATATATATATATATATATATATATATATATATATATATATATATAAACCTTAGGCATACACAACAAATTAAGCAAGTTTTTTTTTAAACTAAAAACATTTTTAACTAAATTGTAGTTAATCAAGTTACATAAGAACAAAAAGCATTATATTTTTAAAGTTTTAAGATTAAAAAACAATTTGACATACAAATATTTAATTTGGAGTTTGCCTCGGGGTATGATCTGATGACAGTGTTCAAATTGAAATCTGCCGCAGTATGGGGCAACATGAGATAAAATACGTAACATTTGGTGCATGGATGTAATTATTTTATAAATCTAAAATCCAATTTTCTTTTATTTTCTATGCTAAGCATTAGTTCTTTTTGTCAATTTTATTTATTTAATTTAAAAAAAATTAAATTAAATTAAATAATTAAAATTTACCAAAGTTACCACCGCTCCCTCTCCTTTACTTAAAATGGACTGCATAATATATTTTATCTACGATTGATACGAAATATAAACATTATATCTTTGTTTAGATGCGTAGAAAGTGATTATTTACGTACTTGTATTCATTGCGCATGCGCGTATCATGGTTCTGAATAATTCCTCTTCTTTACCGCACTAGTGGGGTAAAGAAGAGGAATTCTTCAGCTTTACTCACGATTAGCGAGTTTGTTTACATTTAACAAAACTAATTTGGTGTTCTTTTATTAAAGTAACTGTTTATATCGAGTTTTTAGTGAAAAACAATGAGTGAATCAAGTGACTTTGACGAAAATGTGGAGAATAATAATCCTCCAGAAATAATTAATTCGGCAAAAAATACAACTAATGAATTAATGCCATCTTTATCAAGAGAGAGATACGAACTTACATACAGCAAGTTTATTTGTTTCTGTATTTATTATTTATATCTAACAATCGTAGATAAAGTACGGTACGCAACTCGTGCGAAAACGGCATTTTGCATTGCTCGTGTGGTTTTACCACCCTCGCTGTCGCTCGGGTGCAAACTCCACACTCGCATGCAAAATGCTACATTCCGCACTCGACGCGTAATGTACTATTATCTCCAGTAGGGAAAAAAAGTTATGATTTTGAATTAGTTTAGAGGGACTAAAACAGGTCTTTTCATCACTGACTCAAAAAGTAGGGAGAAAAAGTAAAAGTAGGGCGAAAAAGTAAAGTAGGGCAAAAAAGTAAAGATTGCAACTTAATTATTTTATAAATAGTAGAAAATGTATGGCTAATGTAATGAAGTTGTTGAAGTCAGCTTGGCGGCACTGCGCTTTTTTGACCATGTTTATCTTTGTTTACAACATTATAACCTGCATCTAAATAACCTTCTATTTGAGTTTAATTCCAATTCTTATTTGTTTTTAATATTGAATCTCTTATATCTGCTATTAAAAGTTCTAATAATTATTGTTATTTATTAAAAAAATAAATAAAAACTGTGCTATAGACGAAAATGTGTATTTTCTTCCTACTGAAGATAAAATATTGTATGTACCTCGTGAGTAAAGTGCCATTATTCCCCTCGCGATAATTATCTCCCTCGGCTGCGCCTCGGAAGCTAATTAGGGTTATTCCCTCGGCTGCGCCTCGGGAATTAAAGAGTCTAAGTCCCTCGGCTTCGCCTCAAGAACCAAATTTTTTACTCCCTAGGTGCATAAATAACTATTCTTCTTTTTTGGTCGAAATCACCAAATTCGTTTTCAAGATTTTTTTTTTCACTCTTCTTCACTGCTTAAGACGAGGTAGTGCTAAATTTGGAGGATTTTGACTATTTTGATTTTCCTAAACATTCTCAAAGCTTATGCATTGACAACAGAGAGTAATAATTTAAAAACCACACTTTTTTTACTCAGGAGGCCTCAAAACGTGTAAATTTATTTTGACACTTATTTTGTTTTTATAAATATCTCCGAAAGTACCCAATCACAAAAATTTGAAACTTTGCATGTACGTTATGCGAATAACCTAAATATAGGAGAAATATAGGGAAGCTACACTATTTAATTATTTCGGGAGGCCTATTATTCTCCTCATTCTCCTCATTTTCTTCATTATCCCTTAAATCAATCATTGTTTTTCACTAAAAACTCGATATAAATAGTTACTTTATTAAAAGAACTGCAAATTAGTTTTGTAAAATGTAAATTAACACGCAAATCGTGCATTGAGGTGAATAATTCTTCTTTTTTTCCTCACTTGGGCAAAAAAAAAGAAGAATTATAAACGCAATCAAACCCATGCGGAATGAATACAACTACGAAAGTAATCACTTTCTTCGCATCTAAACAGAGATAAAATGTTTATATTTCATATCAATCGTAGATAAAATAATTATCACTAAAAAAACAACAACAAGGGGTTGTAACATTATTTTAAACGGTAAATAGCCTTTATCTACGATTGATACGAAATATAAACATTGTATCTCTGTTTAGATGCGTAGAAAGTGATTCTTTACGTACTTGTATTCATTGAGCATGCGCGTCTAATGATTCTGATGGATTCCTCGTTTCTACAACCCTAGGGCGGTAAAAAAGAAGAATTTTCACCTTTACCCACGCTTAGCGAGTTTGTTTACATTTAACAAATAGCCCAGTCAATAAAGGCCAAAAACAGGCTGCACCCGCAACTAATTAGGGGAAATCTGGATTTTTTCCTGATGATAGACCATGATAAGAGGTACATTCTCTCAAAAGTCCCCACTTCTCCCCCTTGTGCTTTCTTCCCCCCTACTCCCTCTTAAGGTTCAAAATTTACTTATTTTTCACTTTTTACGCAAAACTGTTTATATTTTGAAGAGAAGTGTTATTAACAAAAATATTTTTCACATCATTTTGCACAAAAAAGGTCCTATGCATGTTTCAAGTGAGACATACCGTTTTCGAGATATTGTTGATAAAAATTCCAATTTTTCATTTTTTCGAACAGTTCTGATTTTATTAAAATTTGGATAGTAGGTCATACTTAGCCTATTGTTGATCCCATATAAATTTCAACCTTCTGTGCCTATTATTTTATCTTGTACATGCGCACAAACATACATTTATATCGACCTTTATCTTCAAAAGTACTTAACTGATTAATATGAAATTTGGATGGTTTGTCGCAAGTATCCCGCAGATGACCCTAACTTAATTTCAACCGACTGCGCTCTTTAAATTTTGGAAAATTGTTATATTAATTCATAATAGACAGACAAAAAATTGATCAACAGACAGACAGAAAGGGAACCAATTTAGAAAATGTAAAGAGCGCAGACGGTTGAAATTAAGTTGGGTCTATCTGCAGGCTACTTGCGACAAACCATCCACATTTCATATTAATCAGTTAAGTACTTTTGAAGATAAAGGTCGAAATAAATGTGTGTTTGTGCGCATGTGCAAGATAAAATAATAGGCACAGAAGGTTGAAACTTATATGGGATCAACAATAGCCTAAGTATGACCTACCATCCAAATTTTATTAAAATCAGAAGTGTTGTTTTTAACACATCTTGGTTCGAAAAAATGAAAAATTGGAATTTTTATCAACAATATCTCGAAAACGGTATGTCTCACTTCAAACATGCATAGGACCTTTTTTGTGCAGAATTATGTGAAAAATGTTTTTGTTAATAACACTTCTCTTCAAAAAAAATAAACAGTTTTGCGTAAAAATGAAAAATAAGTAAATTTTGAACTTTAAGATGGGGTAGGGGGGGGGGGGGGGGGGGGGGGAGCACAAGGGGGAGAAGTAGGGACTTTTGAGAGAATGTACCTCTTATCATGGTATATCATCAGGAAAAAATCCAGATTTCCCCTAATTAGTTGCAGGTAAAAACCTTTATTAACTGGGCTATAAACTAATTTACTGCTTGTTTAATAAAAGTAACTGTTTATATAGATTTTTTTTTTTGTGAAAAACAATGCGTGATTTAAGTGATTATGACGAATATAAGGAGAATAATACGCCTCCCGAAATAATTCGGCACAAAATACAACTAATGAATAAATGTCATCTTTATCAAAAAGAGAAATACGAACTTTATATACAGGATGTTTGTTATTTTCTTCTGTATTTATTATTAAAATCTAACAATCGTAGTTAAAGTACTGTACGCAACTCGTGCGAAAACGGCATTTTGCATTGCTTGTGTGGTTTTACTACCCTCGCTATCGCTCAGGTGAAACTCCACACTCGTATGCAAAATGCTACTTTCCACACTAGATGCGAAATGTACTATTACTCAGTGCTCCGGGCGGGGCTCATGCTAGGTATTAGTGGCCTGATGACTGGTTTTACAGCTGTAGCTTTGTACTCTAATGTTGTCTATTCTTTACATATCAGCTATTGATCTGCACTGTCCTCTCAAGTCTTTTCTTTCGCCAGGGCGACAGGGAAGGCGCATGGGAACGCCACCCAGTGCATATCCACCTGATATTCTAGGACGTATTCCAGGAACAATTATCTCTTTCGATCCGTCTGGCAATTCCGTGAAATTAATGAATAGCGGCAAACGAATTTCAATGGAGTTATTGTTCAACAAACGCCAAGATAATTTTGATGGATAAGTTACTACATTTATTGAATACTTCTCTCCAGTTAGTTTCTCATGAACTATGTGCGTTCCGTATATTGACTCGTCTTTATCAAAATTTAAAATTAATTTTTCACCCGAGATGGAAAATGAGAAACCGTCAACATCATAAATCAAAATCGATAAGAATGAAAAACATAAGAAAACTGCTACAGAATTTAAATGAACCATATTTAAAAATGGTTTGAGACGGTCAGAGAAATGTCTAGAGTAAAAAACAAATCACTTGTTCGTATAAAAAAATAAATTATCTTAAATATTCAAATGTCTTTACACTTATATATTTATAAAATACAGCTTGCAACTAAATTTAAATAGAATATTGTAACATTCAATATGAGTTTTTTCCACATCTTGATATCCTGTCGACCTCTACTCAAAGTGAATATTGATAACGTTATCATGGGATATCATGATAACATTAAATGGGGTTTTCCATGTGATAAACTATTCACCTTTATAATCTGTTTAGATAAATTTAGCTTATTTGTTTAAGCTTCAACTTTTACAAATAGGAGTTGGGTAATATTGGAGATCCGGCGTGGCCGGGTGGATTAAATTCATGTCTGGTAGATCTTCACTGGATCAAGACCGGTATGAGGTCGTGGGTTCGAATCCTCGCCGTGATGCTCTGATTTATATGGCTCACTAATGATCACATCATACTCGCTTCAGTGGTACAATGTACAGAGGTATGATGTGTGAAGTTGCTGCAACTCTATACCGTAGGGCAAGTAAAATGGGCACAAAATATGGCCTATATTGCTAGGTTCGAACAATAGGTTCGTCCTACCCCTCTAGTACTATTACTACTAGGTAATATTACATAAATAATAATTAACCACTTTGTAAATTGAAAGAAAATAACACTTTTTATGTATGCTATTCATCCCAACAAAAAGTAAAATAGACTGCCAATTGGTGTGGCACATAGCTTCCTCGCATCCTATCCACGTACTTTTCTTGATTTTATGCTTTTACAAGCCATTATTGTCTAATTGGTTTAATTGTGCCCCCCGTTTTTTTCTTTAATTTGTCAAAATTGTTTTGATTTTTTACACTAAATAAAGTATCAATTTAGCCAAAGTTAAAGAGCGCAGACGGTTCAAATTAATCTGGGGCTATCTGCGGGTTACTTTCGATAAACTATAAAAGTTTTATTCAAATCAGATAAGTACTTTTGAAGCTACAGGTGTAAATTAATGTATGTTTGTGCGCATGTGGAAGAAAAACAAATGAGCGCAGAGGGTTGAAACTTATATGGGACCAACAATGGGATTCTCATGACCAACTATTCAAATTTCATTAAAATTGGACGTTTAGTTTTTAAGATATGTAGGTTCGCAAAATTGAACGACAGACCGACCGACAAACCGACAGACAGACCGACAGACAGACACGGAAACAAAAATGTTCCCTGATGTCTGAAACGGATTTCTGTCTTGGAATTTTTGAAATCGGAGACCTAAAATTTTTTCATCCTTCGGAACGATCACATAGCTTCCGTTACCTTCGGTAAGCTCGGAAGCAAAAAATAAGCCGTCTCGCGTAAAAAGTTGAAAAACTTTAATACTTAAAAGTGATATTGAGAACGTTCGTTGATTTGACAGTTAGGATTGACAGTTATCTTTGAGTGCAAACATATTTTACTCCAGATAATTTTATTTAGTTAATTTGAACACCCACCGACAAAGAAGTTACACGAAATATTAACAAGCAATGAAAGAGAAAACCCAAGAATAATCAAACAAGAACAAAGAAAATAAACGAAATTTTTTTGGAGGCAATGACAAATTACTTACAAAAAGAAGTGAAATCCCAACAAAAACACCAGTGTAAAAAAATAAGTCAAGTGTCGCGTAAAAAGTTGTGAGATGATAGGTTTAGCCAAGTCTCCCACTGTCCCAGTAAGTTCTACTAGGTCTGATTTATCCAGTGCAAGTACATGATGTTTGTCTGTCCTTCTCTCTATTCTCTTTCCCAAATCACTCTATGCTTTTAAATTTAAAAACATTTTCTGACTTGGCAAATACACACCACAAAGAGGCTAAAATTAAATGCAGTGTCGTATACAAATTAGTATCCTTATGCTGCGACGCTCAAATGAAAAAAAATAATATTTATTATTTGATTTAAGTTGTATGTGTGCAAATACACACGTGTGGTGTGTATTTGCCAAGTCAGAAAATGTTTTTAAATTTAAACGTGTAGAGTGATGTGGGAAAGAGAATAGAGAGAGGGACAGACAAACATCATGTACTTGCACTGGATAAATTAGACCTAGTAGAACTTACTCGCACAGTGGCAGACTTGGCTAAACCTATCATCTCACAACTTTTTACGCGAGACTTGGCTTATTTTTTTACACTAGTGTTTTTGTTGGGATTATTTTGATTTATTTTATTTGATTTATTTATTTTATTTTTGGCGGTACTTTGACAGATGTAAACTAACTTTAACGTTTACCAAAAGTATCGCACTAATTAATCATTTTGTTCACTCATAACTTATAAAATAATTTATGGAATTTCATCGATTTTTAGATTTTTAGCAACCGCTATAAGGCTACGTCGATGCTGACTTGGGAAACCAAGAAACAACACCCCGTCACTCTCTCCAGTATGGAAGCTGAATATTGGGTTTGAGTGAAGCAACGAGTGAAGCCCTAAACCCTAACAGGGTGCTTAGACAATTAGGCTTCCCTCAACTGGTTGAAGTGAAGATCCGACACCGACAACCATGTATTACGATAATCAAAGCGCTCAAAAACTAGTGAAAAATACGTTGCTTCATAAAGGAAGCAAACATATACACATCAAATTTCTCCACGTCAGAGAAGTAGTGAGTGAGGCTCTATATAATCATATCCCCCGACATCAGATATGATTGCTCATTTCTTAACCAAACCTGTATCTGTATCACATAAATATTACATAAATTTACCAGGCAGCTTGGGATGGAAATAATGTTGCACCAAAATCAGCAAAAAAATCGGTCCGAGACAACTCAGACAAACTTTCTCATATATGAGTTTATAATTACTTAGCCCAGTGTTTCCATTTATTAGTTTTCAAATGTACATTTAAATATTATTGAACATTTCATCAAAATTTATCATAAAAATAACTTCTCCTGGTCGGGGAATCGAACCCGGGCTCTCTCCGTCCGCGTTTTAAGCTAATATCTCAGGAACTAGATTTTTCCCGGGAAAACGGCTTATATCGTTGGATTCGTATTCAAATGGACTACATTTTAGAATTTTTTAATCAAAATCGTCGGAACCGTTTTCGAGAAATAATTTTTTTTCATGTTTTTTCAGAGTTTTTGGGGGGTAGCGCCCCCAAATTTAGAGCTAAAATTCATTTCTCGATTTCGCCTCGGGGTATGATTTTTCTGAACATGTATGCCAAATTTCGTCAAAATCGGCCCAGTAGTTTGGGCTCCAGGCGTCTGCACAGACGACAGACAGACGACAGACAGACGACAGACAGACGACAGACGACAGACGACAGACAGACATTTTTTAAAAACCACTTTTTTGGACTCAGGGGACCTCAAAACGTGTAAATCCATCAAAATCTCAAAATCGAATTTTCGCGCCATCACAATACTTTCTCTTTATATGAGAAAGTAAAAAGGGGGTGTTGTTAGTAAATTTCTCTTTTACTAAAACCTGGTGCAAATCTGTCTATTTTATTTATTTATTTATTTATTTATTTACATAATTTTTTACGAGCCCTCTACAGCTTTCGCCACTAGAGAGGCGCTCTATATATAATCTATACATCTATGAAAATAATATATACAGTCAATAAAACAATTTATAGAACACAATATGCAGCATGCAAATCAACTGAATTGACAACAATATTAAATATAAATTAGTAAGTAGAGCTATGTCATAATTACAACTGAACAATAAAAAATAAAAAGAATAAATAATCGGCAAGATTACAACATTTTTCACTAATATCTACAATAAAAATAATAAGAACAAGACGATAAGAATATATATATATATACACACATACATATGCATACATACATATATATACATATATACATATATATATATACATACATACATACATACACACATACACACACACATACATACATATATATATAAATATATATATATAAATAATAACATTTAGATAAATAACAAACAGCTAAAAATTAATAAATTAAGGTAACTAAAAATGTCATTCAACTACAGATCACAGACGTTGGGAAACAAAGAAAGGACGTGGCGAAGGTGGGAGATGGTTTCAACATTAGAAGAGGATATGGGAAGGGTATTAACAGTGGACACACAACGGACTAAAGGACTTAGGTCGGACAATTCACGAATGTAAAGGAATCTACCAGCGCGACGATCTGGAGGAAGGACTATTATCTGTTCATGGACTTGGTCACAGAGGGATTTATTGCATAGACACTTTAGAAGAAATAACGCTTCGAAAGCAGATCGCCTTCGATATAGAGGTTCGAGGAGTAAACGCTGGCACATGGAAAAATAAGAATAATAAACTTTTTTATAAAAATAACGAAAATAACAAAAACGAATAAAACGGCGCTGGACTTTTTCAATGAGAGAGGACTTTGTCTGGTTTAGGTTATTCCAGACGGGCACAGCATATTCAACACAAGGACGGACAATAGATTTATATAAAGAAACAAAACAATCAAGAGACAAACCACGACAGATATTGGAAACGAGGCCGAGGAGTTTAGAGGCTTTGGAGGATATATATTTGGTATGGTCTGAAAAGGTGAGTTTACTGTCAAGGAGGATTCCAAGATCACGAGTCGACAGTACTTTAGACAGGGGCACACTATTTAGAGTGTAGGAAAAACAGATAGCAGATTTTGAACGGGTAAAGGAAATATAACATGTTTTCATAATGTGGATTTGCATATTATTATTAACAGCCCAAGTAGCTATAAGATTAATGTCAGCTTGGAGAATAGAACAAGACAAAGGAGAGGTGATGGTCCTATGAACTCGGAGATCGTCAGCAAAGAGGAGAACATGGGAGGAGATGTTGCGACTGAGATCATTAATAAAGATATTAAATAAAAGTGGACCAAGGATAGAACCTTGATGTACACCAGAGGATGCAATGTAGGAACGGGAAAATTTATGATTAATGCGAACTGTACAGGCACGGTTAGAGAGATAGGAACAGAACCAGGTTATTAAAGCGGGGTGGAAGTTTAGGGCTTCTAATTTAGATAATAGAATGCCGTGGTCAACTCTGTCAAAAGCTTTGACGAAATCAAAGTAGACAGCGTCGACTTGCTGACCTTGAGCGACCATAGGACCGACGTTAGAGAGAAAAGATACTAGGTTAGTTATCGTAGATCGGTTGGGGCGGAATCCATGTTGATGAGGAGTAAGCATTGGATTGACCTGAGGAATGAGGTGGGAATGAATTACACGCTCAAATACTTTAGAAAACACATTACAGATAGAGATGGGTCGGTAGTTGGAAATGCAAGATAAAGGTCCATTCTTATGGATCGGAACAATAAGAGCAGAGTTCCAGAGGGAAGGATATATACCACTGACCAGGCTTTTGTTAAAGATGGAGGCAAGCAATGGGGAAATAATAGAGGAGATACCTTTCACAATGAAAGAAGGAATTTGATCTGAGCCAGAACTTTTAGTGGCTTTGAGGCTCTTAATGGCCTCAAGAACCATGTCATTAGAAACAGAAGGGGGAAGGATAAGGTTATCATTGTTGGAAGGTAGAAAAGCCATATTAACTGGTACATAATTAGAGGATTTGACAAATACAGAACTAAAATGATCTGCAAAGAGATTGCTTTTAGACTCAGAGTCGGATATATTAATATCATTCAAGATCAAATCAGGGACTATATGGCAATCAGCACCACGAGCCTTATTGATGTGTTGCCAAAACAATTTGGGGTCGGACTTAAGGGACATTTCTATCTTGCGGTCGTAAGCTAATTTATCAATGGAAAATTGTTTTTTGCATAGGCGGCGGTAAATGGAATGATAGTTCGTGTAAATTGTATAGTTGTATTTTAAAGATTTTCTAGCAAAATAATTTTTTTTAGTAATGAAGTGTTTTAGCTGAGCAGAGTACCAATTTGGGAATTTGTGAGGTTTGTAAGATTTTGTGGGAATATATTTGCGAATTGCTTTAGAGATAGTATCAGTGAGGTATTGGACGCAGTTATTAACATTATCGGAAACGATGCACGGAGACCAGTCAACTGATGCGATATGACGAAATAGTCCTAAATAGTCACCGGAAGCGTAATTAGTAAAAGAAGTGAGAGGTTGAGAAACATGATGACTATGGAGAGAAGGAATATTAATAGAAAGGCTAGGGTGATACTGGTCCTCAGCTACATAACAGTCATTTAGCCTATAAACTTTGAGAGAGCTGAGGTTCGAGAGGATAAGATCTAACAGTTTTCCATAAGAGTTAGTGATTGTATTAAAATTACTAAGGTTTAAAGAATGACATATATTACTAATAGCTTCAGCTCGATCAGATTTATTACCAACAAGACCACTTAGGCTCTTCAGGCAAACCCAGTCCATATTAGGGCAGTTAAAATCGCCCAACATTATTAGGCTGCAGCCTAAAGGAAGAGAATTTATAGCGGTCTCAAAGAAAGATTCAATTGATTCATTCTTTAGATGGTCTGGAAGATATAATGTAACAATGTGTATTGGCTTGCAGTTTGGTAGTTTAAGTTCCACCCAAACACATTCAAGTTCCAATTCAAGGTCCGTCCGCCGACGATATAGTAAGTTATTAGAAATACCTAGACACACACCTCCTCCTCGGTTTAGTCCCACTATATCATTTCGACGATCTGATCTCTCAACTGCGAATTTATCCGGAAAAAAAGAAGACGAAGGATGTGACGGGGTGAGCCAAGTCTCAGTTAGGGCAATTATATCCGCAGTGCTTGTACAAGCAGATGCATAAAATTCAGTTATTTTGGTACGAAGACCACGAACGTTTTGATAGTGGATGACAATACCCATTAACTATTCGACCTGCTCGGCCTCCGCCGGAAGATTAGTTTTACAGATTTGGGACGGATTTAAACGTCCGCGGAACCGTTTAATTAAACAACCTTCAGGCCAAGAGTCAGCACTAAGGATTTTTTCGCAGTACTCATCAGGAATGGAAAGATGGAAAGAAGCATAAGAGTTGGACCGAGTCGTAAGTTTTGAGATTATTGCATCAGTAACACTTAGATCATCATGAAGAAAGGCCTTAATTTGGTCTGTGAGAACGGAAGAGTCAAGCCGCGACACAAATATTTGGGCACGACGCTTAGCAACTGCAAGTTTAGAGGTCTTATTGTGACCAACTACAATGGAATCAGAGCGCGAAACATTTGCACGACGGCGGCGTAAAACTTGCACTTTTTGATAACCCTCGTCATCAATAAACGGGGAATTAAAATTATTGTTATTATTAATATTATTCTGGTGCATGGTAGAGCGAGAAGGGTGTGCGCTCGATAGCTCCGCGGCACGTTGGGGAGTAGACATTCCCTTCGAACCCGAGGCCACGGAAGAAGTCAGGTGGGGGCGAGCGTAGGAGGGGCACGGCACGCTATCAAGGACAACCAGAGGCTCGTCAGTGGAGGGGTCGCCGTTGACACAGCGCGATCCAGCAGTATGATGAGGTATATCGTTTGCTAGGGACGAAACAACTCGTGCATAATTACGTATTGGCTGGGATGTGAGGCTCTTATTCAGCGATTCTCTTAGAAATAAATTGTCTTTGGATAGTGCGATGATTTGCTTTTCGAGAGATTCGATTTTACACGACATGCCGCGAACAACGTCCATGATAGAGGCTGTGTTGTGTAGAACCTGTTCCAGCATTTCATCGTATACAGATACAGAGGGCTTCGTTGACGATTTATTTTTAAATTCAGGGGACTTATTAACGCAAGAAGGCATTACAGGTAAATGAGGCTCACCTGATTTGAGTGGTGAGGCGGGAGAGTCATCACGGTGTCGGATACAACTTGCACATTTATATGAATTCACTATAGAATCAAAGTCTTGGTCTTTAATATTTAAACAGTTTGCATGCGCACTACGTTTACAAATATTACATGACAAGCTATTTTGCGTAGGGTGAATACCCTTATTACAGGAGAAACAATTTGAAGTAGGTTTCTGGTTACTCCTAGTGGAGCGACCTTGAGCGATCATAGTAAGGTAGTAAGGTGAAAACTAAGTGACACAGAGCTCGATGTCAACACCACGGAGTCCAGTGGAACACTGTAGTATTTTATTTAACATACTTCTCAAGTATTTTATTTAACATACTTCTCAATTTTTACTTTCCTCATATAAAAAGAAAGTATTGTGATGGCGCGAATATTCTATTTTGAGATTTAGATGGATTTACACGTTTTGAGGTCCCCTGAGTCCAAAAAAGTGTTTTTTAAAAAATGTCTGTCTGTCGTCTCTCTGTCGTCTGTCTGTGCAGACGCCTGGAGCCTAAACTACTAAGCCGATTTTGACGAAATGTGGCATACATGTTCAGAAAAATCATACCCCAAGGCGAAATCGAGAAATGAATTTTAGCTCTAAATTTGGGGGCGCTACCCCCCAAAAACTTTGAAAAAACGTGAAAAAAATAAATTCTCAAAAACGGTTCCGAAGATTTTGATTAAAAAATTCTAAAATGTAGTCCATGTAAATACGAATCCAACGATATAAGCGGTTTTCCCGGGAAAAATCTAGTACCAAAGAAAATAGCTTAGAACGCGGACGGAGAGAGCCTGGGTTCGATTCCCCGCCCAGGAGGTGTTATTTTTATGATAAATTTTGATGAAATGTTCAATAATTATTAAATGTACGAAAACTAATAAATGGAAAACACTGGGCTAAATAATTATGAACTCGTATATGAGAAAGTTAGTCTGAGTTGTCTCGGACCGATTTTTCCTATTTAAATTGATAAGATTATTAAAATCAGTTGAGTTGTGTTTTAAAAAATTAAAAATTATCTTGGTTCGTAGTTAAAATAAAATTGTGTCTTAGTTAATATTCCTCTTCGATATACTACGATAATAAAATAATAATGTCTAAAACTGTTTATAAAATAATACGGAGTTCTACAAGGAAAATAGTACTTCCCAGTTAACAATTAAATTTAGCTCGTGATAAATGTTTTCTAGTGATAAAACTCTGAGTTATCAAGGAGGCCAAGATATCAAATGAAAACAACTATCAAATGATAATAAGCCTATAGGCTTAACCTGCCCGTACTAAGTAACCTGCCCGTAGACTAAGTTTTTCATATTTACGAGTTCATAATTACTTAGCCCAGTGTCTTCCATTTATTTGTTTTAGTAGGAACATTTAATTATTATTCAATATTTTCATCAAAATTTAAAAATAACTTCTCCTCGGCGGGGAATCTATCCTGGCCTCTCTCCGTCCGCGGTTAAAGCTATTTTCTCAGGAACTAGACTTTTCCAGGAAAAACGGCCTATATCGTTAGAATCGTATTTAAATGGACTATACTTTAGAATATTCTAATAAAAATATTCGGAACCGTTTTCGAGACATTTTTTTTCACGTTTTTTTTAGAGTTCTTGGTGGGTAGCGGCTCCAAATTTGGAGCTAAAATTCATTTCGGGGTATGATTTTTCTGAACATTTATGCCAAATTTTGTTAAAATTAGCCCAGTAGTTTAGGCTCCAGGCTGCACAGGCGATAGACAGACATTTTTTAAAAACAGCTTTTTTGGACTCAGGGGAGCTCATAACGTGTAAATTCATCAAAATCTCAAGATCGAATTTTTGCCCCATCACAAATATTTTTACTTTCTCTTTATATGAGAAAGTAAAAATATAAAGCTCAGTTCTGTTATAGGTGTCTTCCTCTGGCACTTGTTTAGATTGTTACACCCCTTATAAAAAAAACAGAGGGGAGTAACAATCTATAGAAGGTGTACGGAATGTTCTTCTTTAGACTGTTACTCCCCTTATAAAAACAGAAATGGGATATTCCTTGGAAGAAACAGAAATGGGATATTCCTTGGTCCCAAACTACTTTGGACTAAACATCTCTCTTTCTTAATAGTTATTTAGTCAGACATTTTTATGCTAAAGCAACTTAGGGGAGTAACTATCTAAAGAAGTACCTTTCCTCTAATATTGAGTTTTTAAAAATAGCCTACTTTACTTTATTACTCAATAACTATCATAGCTAAATAATAGTGACATGCACTATTTTAAAATGCAGTCAGGTTATATTAAATAGGCTGTGTTCAGCCCTCTGTCATTGTACGAGCCATTGAAAGTGGAAAAATTAAGTTAGTAAAATGAAGTATTAAAAATTAAGTTAGTTAGAGTAAGTTGTTACACCTCAAAAACAAAAAAAGACGAGACTGTCCGAAGTTAACAAAAGTTGGCTTATTAGTAAAAATTTACTTTTTAATCTAATCTAAAATAAAGTATCGGAGGAGGCATGTTTCATTATATTTCACAATATAATGTCCACTAAGGATAATATTATTAAAAATATGGCCATAGAGAATTTCAGGGCCCCAGGAAAAAATAAAATTTATGTATGATTATATTTTTTTAAATATTATAATTTCTTCCTCAGATGATATTAATATTATAAAATTTTAGACATCCCAAAATTCAGTTACATAGCCATGTCCCAGTTACAGTTTAGGCCTATTTTTTATAATATCAATACTATTCTATTTTTACCAACTTAAAATAGGAGTATTGAGTATTTTATATTAAATAGTAAAATATTAAAGCTTACCAATATATAGGCCAAATTTTGTTGAATTTGCATAATCTCTAGGTATATCCCCATTTTTAGGGTCCGTAGACGAAACCAAACCGAGAACGATTATAATTTCTTGCGTTTGTCTGACTTTGCCTAGAGGTTGTTAAAGGTTCTTTATTCCAGAAAGAACCCAGTAACACAAAAATTTAAAACTTTCCAGTTTTTTTTGTGTAATAAGTAATAACCCAAACACATAAATGTAGGAAAGCCCCAAAAAAATCACCCTTCTTTCACTCTCCCCGGTCAAAAAATTCCTACTTCAAAAGGGCGGCCAAAAACCGTCTTGCCTGTAGCGGCCAAAAGTCTAGCACCGGCGCTGACAATGTGTCTAGTAGATTAGTAGATAACAATAATAGTAGATAGAGGGTAGATATTAATAATAGATAGGGGTTAGTTAGAAAACATCATTCGCGTGATTTTTTTTTTTTTTTTCTTTGTATTTTTTGTGTTCTTAATTTTTGAAAATATATTTCAAATTTGTACAAAAAATCAAGTGGTTAGAAAGGGGAAATGTTTTTCATCACTTTATTTAAGTTTAAGTCGTCGAACTTGGTACTTTTAAAAACTTTTGCCATAATGTTGTCTCCACTAGCCTTGAAGAGAGCTTCTAGCCGGGCACTAACCACTAGCCCACACTGCGTCTGATCATCTACTAACCTAGGCTAGCTACAAGCATGGCCGATAGCTACTAGCCCGACACTAGCCACTAGTCCACTAGCACAGTTTTACACTCGCCAATGTGAACACCGCATAATAGTTATTTATGCACCTGGGGAGTAAAGTAAGCCATTCTTCCCTGAGCAAAAAAGTTGGTTCTTGAGGTGAAGCGAAAGGAAACATGGTCCCTAAATTCTTAGGCAATCTTTTTTTTTCATTCATAACGCTAATTAGCTCCCGAGGCACAGCCAAGGGAGATAATTATCGCGAGGAGAATAATGGCACTTTACTCCCGAGGTAAATTCAATATTTTATTTCCAGTAGGGAGAAAAATGCACACTTTCATCCATTGCACAGTTTATATTTATTATTTTAATTAATAACAATAATTATTAGCACTTTTAATAGCAGATATAAGAGATTCAATATTAAAATCAAATAAGAATTGGAATTAAACTCAAATAGAAGTTTATTTAGATGCAAGTTATAAACAATGATAAACAAGGTCAAAAAAGCAGTGTCGCCAACCAGATTTCAACAACTTCATTACATTAGCCATTCATTCTCTACTATTAATAAAAATAATTAAGTTGGCAATTTCAAATGAATATTTTGGTAGTTAAATAAAAAATAACTAAATTATTGTAAGCGTGTGGGGATGTGGTCTATGAGTGAAAGAGGTATGGAGCGCTGTGGACGATGACGGCCATTTAAAAATAACAAAACACCAATCATTCATTTCTTTTAATTCAGTGTGCTGTATTAACTTAAGTAATATATTTTTTCCGTGGTAGGCTGTAAAATAGTAACATTAGAGCGTAAAAAACATAGCTAAAATCCATTTTTTCATTACGTGGACTTAAAAAATCTTTTCATTACTTCTAGCTGTAAAGAAATAGTTATTTACCTCCAGCGGGGAGAAAAAGTGAACTTTCCTCCCTAGTTTACAGGGAGGAAAGTAGCTCATTGCACCCGGTCGGGCTCAACAGGGAGTAATGAGAAAGGAGGGAATCATGAACTTTCATGATTCCCTCCAGTGTTGCCCAAGTGATAAGCACAAGTAAATAAGCTTGGTGCTAATACACATTTCATTTATTAACTATTGTTTAATGTCTAAATCTATAATGTCATCTTCACACATAACCTTCACGACGTTTGTCATGATGACTAATCATTAAAACAAACTAAAAGTTAAATGAGAAATCATTATTTCTAAATGTAGATCTACTCATATGGATGATTATACGTTAGTTGTCAATACCATTCAATACACGACTCAGCTACCAGCTGATCTTCCATTTAATTTTAGCATTGAAATGTAAATAATTATTATCTATAATTTAATTTTAACATGATTAAACTTATTTGGTGAATTATTATTAGTATATATCATTTTTTTAAAATATAAAAATGGTTACTGTAGTGTAGGGTATTTTGAATTTTGTATTTATTAATTGTTGTATTGACTTGAGCTGTCAAATGTTGTGTTGTTGTGAAATGACATAAATAAACCAGTCTTGTTTTGGAGTTGTAATGAACTTGTGTTATACTTCATTTGGCGACGAGGTAAAAAAATGAAAAAGAAAACGCAGCGAATTAGCAACGAACAAGAACCAAAGAAGACCAGGGCTCAACAACGGAAAAACCATCCAGTTTCGGAAGAGGACGAGTCATCTGGTGAAGATGCGGGGCCATCTAAACAACACCAAGGTTCACCTCTTTCGATTACCACTAATTGTATTGTCCATAGTCATAAACATGTACCGCCATCACAGGCAAACCCGGGGATATATTATAAAGACTTTAAATTTAATTCCTTTGATCAGGGAAATGAGGAATGGGAATACTACATCGCTAGGTTTGAAACAGAATTAATATTACATGGAATCGACATAGAGGGAGGTTCAAATATAAAATCGATTTTATTACTTTCAAAAATTGGATCGGGGGCTTACAAATTATTAGTAGATCATTTTCGGCCAGATGACATTAACAAAATTAACTATAGGGATCTAAAATTAGTTTTAAACAATTTTTATGGAAAAAAGTGTTTATCCAGGGAGAGAGACGAGAATTTTCATTGAGGTTTCAGAGACCATCTGAATCACTAACACAGTACATCAATGCATTGAGATCGTTAGCGGGGCACTGTGATTTTAGTAAATCACTAGAAGAGAGAATTAGGGATCAGCTGTTTGTAGGGATAGGAAACGTAGACTGGCAACATGAGCTAATAAAACAGTTCCCGACAAACAGTGCTTCTCTTAAAGAAGTAGAAGCGGCAGCTTTATGTTTAGAACAAGCAACATTACAGTTAAAACGCCTGAAGGAAATGGGTCAATGTTCTGGAAGTTTAAGTAAAGAGAGTGCATTTAAGGTACAAGAGCTACAGAAACGAACCAAAGATTATAGGACAATTAGAGAACCCAGAATACTTGATAAAGATAAGGACTGTTTAAATTGTGGGTTCAGTAAGCACCTAGATAAGGAAAAATGTCCAGCTAGTAACAAAAAATGTCTGGTTTGTGTAAGAGAGAATCATTTTGCCAGGGTTTGTATAGCTAAAGGAAGAGCTGTAATTAAAAACAGAAATGGGAAACTTAGGGCAGTTGAACAAGACGCAGAAAGAGAATATTCAGAACTGGAGGATTCTGGGGATGAAACAATCCGAGAAATTTGAGCCAGTTGTAAAAAAGGGAAACCGAGCAAAGTAATGATTGATGTAAACATTAATAATAGGAAAGTAACTATGCTATATGACCCGGGGGCATCGACAACTGTAATTGATGAAGCCTTATGGGAAAAAATAGGCCGACCTCAGTTACTACCGACCAACAATCTACTAGCGTATACAGGTTTACACTTGGAAACCAAAGGTAAGGCACAGGTTAGTGTTAAAGCTTTCGGAAAGACAAAACAATTAACCGTTACAGTTATTAAAGCAAAAGATGTTCCGTTGTTTGGTCTGGATTGGGTTATAGCTTTTAAATTACCACTTCCAAAAGGAGCAAAATTATGCACTGTCAGGAACAAAAATGGAATTTCGAAATTGAATAAGATTTTAGAGGATTTTAAGGATTTGTTTAGGGATGAACTAGGCACGATAAAGGGTCATAAGGCTGCAATACACCTGGATACAGACACTGTACCGAAGGCGTTTAAAGCTCGTCCCGTTCCATTTGCACTTAAAGGTGGAGTGGAGGCGGAACTTCATAGGTTAGTTGAAAGAGGAGTGATTGAACCAGTCGATCCTACAATCACACCTATTCGGTGGGCATCACCGATAATAACAGTAGTTAAACCAAATGGACAAGTAAGGGTGTGTGGCGATTTCAAAGTAACAATAAACGCTTATGTGCCGATTGAGAACTACCCACTTCCAACGTTTGAAGAAGTAACAGCTAAATTGGGAGGCGGACAGTTTTACACAACTTTAGATCTAAAAGACGCATACCTTCAGTTGGAAGTAGAGAAATCTAGCCGAGAGGCACTTACAATAATAACGCATATCGGTTACTTTAGGTTTAAAAGGTTACCATTTGGGGTAAACCTCGCACCGTCATTATTCCAGAGAACAATGGACTCAATATTGAAAGGGATAGATGGCGTACCCTGTTTTTTAGACGATATTATTGTGCAGGGAAGTGACATTGAGGAGCACGATAAAAGACTAGAACGGGTTTTAAGTAGGTTGTAAGAGATCGGTATCAGAATGCACAAAGACAAATGTAAATGGATGCAAGGGAAAGTTAAGTACTTAGGTCACCTGTTTGATTCCGAGGGAATATATCCAACAGATGAACATGTTTCAGCAATAAAGAATATGAAGCGACCTGAAAATGTCAGTAAGTTAAAATCGTTCTTAGGTTCAATTAATTATTATAGTCGATTTATTCCACATTTACAAAGCATATGTGTTCCGTTACATAGGTTGTTGAAAAAGGGAGTTCAATGGAATTGGTCTGGTAATGAACAAAAAGTTTTCAACAGGTTGTTAGAGTTATTTACATCATCCAAAAGTTTAGTACACTTTAATCCAAATTTACCTTTAGTTTTGAGTTGCGATGCGAGTGGGGTAGGTATAGGGGCAGTTTTGTGCCATAGGTTCCCAGATAATAATGAAAAGCCAATAGCTTTTGCTTCAAGAACACTTTCGGTAGCTGAATCTAGGTATGCCACTATCGAAAGAGAAGCCTTGGCCATTATTTTTGGACTGACTAAATTTCACCAATATCTTTTTGGCACTAAATTTACGATAAAGACAGATCACAAACCTCTAGAATATGTATTTGGTCCAGAGAAAGAAATTCCTAAAACAGCATCTAATAGGCTTGCTAGGTGGGCACTGTTTATGTCTAAGTATAAATACAATATAGAGTACCGAAGGGGTAAATATAATCAGCTGGCTGATACACTTTCAAGGATTCCTGAGAAAGGGCAAGGAACATCGCAGGCAGAAGACATCCGGAAGCTCGAAGCTGGCCATTTGCTACACCTAAGAATGACGGATATGCAAGTTACACGCGGGAGATTGAAAAAAGCAACAGAGGAAGACAAGGTACTCAAAAAAATAATTAAATTTTCCAGGGACGGCTGGCCTGCAAGCAAAGATGGCGTTGAGCAAGAACTGTCAACGTACTATGAAAAGAAGGATGAGATTTCTTATGAGGACGGTATACTTTTATGGCTTGGACGTATCATTGTGCCACTAGACATGTACCAAGAATTGCTGGGTATTCTACATGAAGGACATCCTGGAATTGTTTCGATGAAAGCAGCTGCAAAATTTTATGTTTGGTGGCCAGGGATGGATAGACAGGTGGAAGAGTACGTGGAGAAATGTACTGCTTGTCAAGAAGTGCGACCAAAAGAAATAGAATCTCCATTATTTTCCTGGGCGATCCCACCAAAACCCTGGATGAGGGTACACGTTGATTACGCTGGTCCGTTCCAAGGGAAATACTGGTTAATTGTTGTCGATGCACATTCTAAATGGCTGGAAGTTTTCCCATCAAATTCGATGACAGCTGCACATACGGTAGGTGCTCTGCGGGATATCTTTGGAAGATTCGGGTTACCAGCTAGTATTGTATCGGACAACGGACCACAGTTCACTTCAGCTGAGTTCAAGGGGTTCTGCGAAAATAACAACGTCCAACACATACGTACAACACCATACCATCCACGTTCGAATGGGTTGGCTGAGAGGTTTGTTCGAACATTTAAGGAAAGACTGAAAATAAACAAGAAGGCTGGGTTAAAACTTGATGTTGGGTTACAGGCATTTTTAATATCTTATAGGAATACACCAAGCAGAGCAACAGGAAAAGCACCCGCAGAGATAATTTTTGGAAGACGCTTAACCACCAGACTTGACCTTTTAAAACCGGACATAAACCGAAAAATGGATTTGGAAGCAATTAAACAAAAAAATTACCACGATAAAAAAAGGGGGGGAAATGTAGAGAATTTGAAGAAGGAGCAGACGTGTGGGTGTTGCGAAAAGACGGAAAAGGATACGAGGCAGGGACAGTTCAGAGAAGGACAGGTGAGCTCTCCTACATGGTTCTGCGAAACGGAAAACCGGAGCGGAAACATGCGGACCATCTTCGGCAGCGAATATGAAAAAGTGGGGGGGGGGGGGGGGAGAAATGTAGTGTAGGGTATTTTGAATTTTGTATTTATTAATTGTTGTATTGACTTGAGCTGTCAAATGTTGTGTTGTTGTGAAATGACATAAATAAACCAGTCTTGTTTTGGAGTTGTAATGAACTTGTGTTATACTTCAGTTACTTTTTTAACATAAAATACTTTAAAATTAAAATCTTATCAATTATTTTTTTCTCCCTTCTGGAGGTAAAATCTTGTACGTACCTCGGGAGTAAAAATCACTTGCATTTTTACTCCCAAGGTACGTACAAGATTTTACCTCCAGAAGGGGGAAAAATATGGAAAGATTTTAATTTTAAATTACGTTATTCAACAAAAAATACATAGGTTTATATTTATTTTTTTTAAAAATATAGTTAGATATAATATTAACAATTCTGTAAATAAGTTTAATCCCGTTAAAATTAAATTATAGATAATAATTATTTGAATTTCAATGCTAAAATTGAATGGGAGAATCAGCTGGAAGCTGAGTCGTGTATTGAATGGTGTTGACAACTGGTGTATTTAAATATGGATTAGTTAATCTTCATTTAGAAATTATGTTTCCACTTTTAACTTGTTTGTTTCTTTTACTGATTAATCACTATGGCAACCGTTGTGGAGGTTACATGACATGTGTGAAGATGACATTATAGATTTCGACATTAAACAAAAGTTAGTAAATGAAATGTGTATTAGCACCAACCATATTTACTTGTGCTTTATCTAGGGCAATACTGGAAGGAATCATGAGAGTTCATGATTCCCTTATTTGTCATTACTCCCTGATTAACCCGACCGGGTGCAATGAGTAACTTCCCTCCCTGCAAACTAGGGAGGAAAGTTCACTTTTTCTCCCTGCTGGAGGTAAAAATTGTTTACGCCCTAGGACGAAAAAAGTTTTTATTATACTGCTGGCAGTTGTCAAAACTTCCGTTAGTAGCGCTGCAGTCTTTGTAGAAATGCTTAGTACGATTTAATTCCGCTAGATGTCAATGCGTTTTATTTATCTTTTCTTATACTGTAACCTCTTTTTAAGGTTTCTTTTTTTTAATCTTAAGTATGTACTAATATTTGTTATTATTATATTGATTATTTATTAATATTTAATGTTTTTTCATTGTCTGCTACCCCGGAAAAAATAGCATATGCTACGCGACTGTGAAGTGTTTCTTCTTTGCCTTGGCAATATTTACTGTCGAGCGAAGCGAGACAGTAAATGTAATTGCAGCGGTAAAGAAAAAACTCACTTCACAGCCTAGTAACATAATATACTATTACCTACTTGCGGCTGCAAAATGAGGCATTATTGAGCTGATTTCAGGCAGAGAAATGTGATTTTACTGCCTAGGCGGTAAAATGAGAAACAATTATGATGCCTAGGCAGCAAAATTTTTACTTTTATAATATTGATGGCAATGACACTTTATACTATTATCTCTATCTTATAACATTTAGGAACGCAGCAGCAAAGACAAAATTTCACAAAAGCTGCCAGTGTATATATACTGCAGGTGACAAACTAGGGGTTTTGAGGGTCTGCAGAGTGGAATACGTACAAGCTACCTAATAGTACATTACGCGTCGAGTGGGGAAAGTAGCATTTTGCATGCGTTTTGGAGTTTGCACCCGAGCGACAGCGAAGGTAGTAAAACCACACGAGCAATGCAAAATTCCGTTTTCGCACGAGTTGAGTACCGTACTTTATCTACGATTGTTAGATTTAAATGATAAATACAGAAAAAAATAAACTTGATGTATGTAAGTTCGTATCTCTCTCTTGATATAGATGGCATTAATTCATTAGTTGTATTTTTTGCCGAATTAAGTATTTCTGGAGGAGTATTATTCTCCACATTTTCGTCATAGTTACTTGATTCACTCATTGTTTTTCACTAAAAACTCGATATAAATAGTTACTTTAATAAAAGAACAGCAAATTAGTTTTGTTAAATGTTAACAAACTCACTAATCGTGCGTAAAGCTGAAGAATTCTTCAGAATTATGAGACGCGCATGCGCAATGAATACAAGTACGTAAAGAATCACTTTCTACGCATCTAAACAGAGATACAATGTTTATATTTCTTATCAATCGTAGATAAAAAAGATTTACATTAATAAATAAGATTGACTGAGAGGTATTACTACTTCGTGTCGGAGATCGACGTCAGACATACGTAGAATTAATTGTCTCTCAGAATTCAACATACTTTAGAGAGCATTATCCCATAAAATTTACTATCCCATTGATATTTATTTAATCTCTTATCAGTAAGTTAGAGATTCTCAACTATTGAGGAAGTCTGAATTATATTATCAGTTTTTATGGTTTCACTTCTCAAGATTTTCTCTTTAGTCCAAAATAATGTGATCATTTTAAAGATTTAAAAAAATAAAAATAATAAAATGTACAAAAGAAATATATTTTAATTTAAACGAGCTTTACATTTTTATAAAATTATTTACACATTATTAAACATTAAAAATAAAAATAGAATAATAACAATTGAAAATCTTCAACATGTATAAAAAATTAAGGAAGTTTGCAAAATTAAATTTAAAAAATATTGTATAAAATACGTGTATACAAAATTAATCATAATTATAATTATATGGGTGATTCCAATTTAAAGTGCAATTTTCATGTCCTAGATGAATAACTGAAGCGTTTTTCACATAATTGACAGGATTTTTCTTCATGGTAACTCAGTTAAGCTTACAGAACTACAACCAAGCAAAAAAATAATGCGCCGCTTAATTTTAATCGCTACAAAAATTTTCAAAAGGCGATTTTGTAACAACCGTGGCTGTCCTTAAGTCAGTTGTTCTTATTCACTTCACTCTAGCTCATACATTAATAATTTTATTCAAAAACTTATTGGATAGTTTTGAAGTAGGGTCCTACCAGGATTAAAATATGTGTTAGTTATTAAAAATAATAAATTATTACTAAACGGAACTTCAAGTTAAAGTTTGTCCTTTAAAAAAATGTAATTACCATGGCATTATATATATGTGACCCCTACTCTGGTTGTGGCAGGGAGATTTTAAGTGGCGAGAGATTTTTGCAATGCCGCAACACTGGTTTTCTAGCAACAGTTGATAGGGGATGAGCTGAACCCTTCAATTGGGAGCTAGCGCTAATTCCAAATGTTCTTCCAGTTACGTACCCTTTTAAACGTAATTACCGTGCATGTTATTAAAGTCTATTTTCCAAAACTTTTTAGGTTAAGTTATAGTTCATTGTATAGGCTCTTAAGAGTGCTATTTAATGGTGTATTAAAATTGGATTTTTATTTTAAACTACTGACCAAAATATTTTCTTAAAGTGTGAAATGTAACAACCGTGCACGAAAATGTGTAATTCACGTGGCTTAATTACCATGGTTAAAATAAACTTAATTCCGCCCTAAAAATTTAAAAAATTATTTCCCATCTGTACTGCATGCTGTAATATATCTGAAATTAGTCCGAGAACATTCCATAATTTTTCCATAATTTTTTTAAAAAGTCAAAATTTTCAGTCTAAGTCCATTTTTAGGTTCCAAAATAGCACTTTAACTTGGAATCACCCATATAGCAAATATCGTCCCCCTTATGCTATAACTATGAATATGCAAATTTTCATATTCTGGGTTTATTAGCAATTTGGATTTGTTTTATAATTTAAGTTGTGCCAAAAGCACGAATTTTTGGCTGCTTTATAGAAGCTGTAATCGGCTATGGTGTCTGAATAGAATTGCTAAATTATGGTAAGATCAGAAACTTTAAAACGCCATTTCCCAACAATGTAGAATTTACATATTCATGGTTCTGGCATAAGGGGGACAATATTATTTTAATTTATCGAACACTATAACAGAAAAAACTACTATACATCTAACTACATTTAATATATTATATTACTTCTATATTTCCAATACATTATTATTATTATATCTGGGGGCACGCCCGTAAGTCCAGCAGTCGTATCATCCTTTACTGGAGCCAACTCACGGCAATTTGGACCCCCCTCTATTATCATATTGAAGATATTATAAAAAATTAATTTTAATTTAAAGTTCACGACAAACTGAACCAAGATTAAATATTTCACACCTCTAGCCATACATGACTACTGTAGACCGAAGTTCGATTACCAATAAATTAAAATAAAAATCGGTCCGAGACAACTCAGAGAAACTTTCTCATATACGAGTTCATAATTACTTAGCCAATGCTTTCTATTTACTAGTTTTCGTACTTTTTAATATATTTAAGTACTTTTAATTATTATTGAAAATTATATCAAAATTTATCATAAAAATAACTTCTCCTGGGCGGGGAATCGAACCCGGCCTCTCTCCGTCCGAGTTTTAAGCTATTTTCTCAGGAACTAGATTTTTCCCGGGAAAACAGGTTATATCGTTAGATTCGTATTAAAATGGACTACATTTTACAATTTGTTAATCAAAATCGTCGGAACAGTTTTCGATAAATAATTTTTTTTCTGAGTTTTTGGAGATAGCGCCCGCAAATTTGAAGTTAAAATTCATTTGTCGATTTCGCCTCGGGGTATAATTTTTCTGATCATGTATGCCAAATTTCGCCAAAACCGGCCCATTAGTTTAGGCTCCAGGCGTCTGTACAGACGACAGACAGCCACTTTTTAAAAAACCACTTTTTTGGACTCAGGGGACCTTAAAAAGTGTAAATCCATCAAAATCTCAAAATTTAATTTTCCCATCATCACAATACTTTCTCTTTATATGAGAGAGTAAAAAAATGAATGTTTAAATTTATCTTCTTTTCATCGGACTTAATAATTTAATATTTTTACTTTTATACGGTCATTTTGTTTATGTTCAGACATCAGCCACTGATCTGCAGCGTCCTCTCAAGTCTCGCCTTTGGTTAGGAGGGCAGAAGCGCAGCAAATGAACGGCCGCCATACTTGCAAATCTGACACCACTTCCGACTTCCGATTGTTCGGGAACAATGATCTCTTTTGATCCGTCAGGGAATTCCGTGTACGTTGAGAAACGCGGAAAAATAATAAGAATTTTATAATCATCTGTGAAGCGCCAAGTTAATTTAGTTATTTCTAAGTCTTCTTCAACGGTAATTAAATATCTCTCACCTGACGGCATCATATAAACTGTATGCGTTCCTCTAACCGGTACACTTTTATCCAAATTTAAAATTAATCTTTCACCTCTAATGGAAAATGAGGAACCGAAAGTATCCTGAATCAAAATCGATATCAACATGAATGAAAAACATAATACTAGTAATGATGAATTTAAATTTATCATCGTTGGTGATGATATGAAAAGGATAGAGATGTTCAGAGAGGGCTGAAGGTGGTAAGGGATGGTTACAGGTGGATAGAGATGGTTACAGGTGGTTAGAGATGGTTGCAGGTGGTTCGAGATGGTTGCAGGTGATTAGAGATGGTTACAGGTGGTTAGAGATGGTTGTAGGTGATTAGAGATGGTTACAGGTGGTTAGAGATGGTTGCAGGTGATTAGAGATGGTTACAGGTGGTTAGAGATGGTTGCAGGTGGTTAGAGATGGTTACAGGTGGTTAGAGATGGTTACAGGTGGTTAGAGATAGTTGCAGGTGGTTAGAGATGGTTTCAGGTGGTTTGAGATGGTTGCAGTTGGTTAGAGATGGTTTCAGGTGGTTAGAGATGGTTGCAGGTGGATAGAGATGGTTGCAGGTGGATAGAGATGGTTACAGGTGGATAGAGATGGGTTCAGGTGGTTAGAGGTGGTTAGAGATGGTTACAGGTGGTTAGAGATGGCTACAGGTGGTTAGAGGTGGTTAGAGATATAAGAGTATTTAAAGTAAAATATAATTAATTTAATTTTTAATAAAACCAATAACTGAACACTTCTCTTTTACAATGCTAATTATAAACTGATCAGAATCTAATTTTATATGGATTTTTTTTTTTTTTACATTTTGATAACCTGATGATCTTTACTGAAATTAAATACTGATAATGGGGTTTTCCAAGTAGATAAACTATTGATCATCTAATTATAGAGTATTTATGTCAGTTGATAAAGAAACAAGAGATATCATGTATATTTTACAAGCTTTTATTTAACTTGCAATGTTTGTATGTATGTATGTTTGTATGCATGTTCGGGTCAAATCTTGAAACTTAATTTTAAAGCAGTTATCCTCAACCGATTGAATTGAAATTATGCATACACGTTTAGTTTGGATGACAATGCATGATTAGCTAAGTGACGTCATTCTAAATCCAATATGGCGGACTAACTATGGGTATCGAATAAAAGGGTTTGCTGAGAAGAATACGAATAAAAGCATGTTTTAAAAAAAAAAATTTAGTGTAAATTTATTTATTATTATTATGTGCTGTTCATTATGAGGCAGTCGAAGAATTATTTTATTGTCTAATGTCAAAGAATTAATCGTATGCATTAGAGTTTATTATCCTTTAGAGATTATTATTCATTAGAATTTATTAGTCTAGAGGGTATATTATCTCTTAGAGATTACTTTTTCTTAGCTTTTATTATCTCTAAGTGATTGATAAATTTTAGTTTGTTTTTTTATCGTATACAATTTATTATTTCTTAGAGTTTATTATTCCATATTCATAATTATTTTTACCATAGAGTTTATTATCTCTTAAAGTGTGTATTATCTCCTTAGACTTTATTAATTCATGGAATTCATTATCCCATAGATATCATACCTCATAGTATGAGAGACAATAGCTTTAAACGTGGACGGAGAGAGGCTGGGTTCGATTCCCCGCCGAGAGAAGTTATTTTTTTGATAAATTTTGCGTCTCAACTTACAAGCATGTTCAGTCAAACTGCCTCGTTATAATTTCTCTTCGTGGATTTAGCATTTTTTTTAAACTTAGAGTGTAGTTTAGGTCTTAACTCTAAATCACTGTACAGGGTGGTCCAAAAGTCTCCCCCTCCCCACCATCTTAACTTTTGAACGGTTTGAGATAAATTAATGAAACTTGGGGGATCTCTACCATGCAAAGGCAAGTTTGTTTTCATGTAATCACCCACTAGGGGCACCCCCCCACTTTGCCCCCAGGCCACCCAACTTCCAAATTTCAAATTGGAACGTATATTTTTGATAGCATATTTGGATTCTGCGGCGAAAAATAATAAACTTTTACTTGTAACTATTTTTTCTATCTCCAATATTTTGCCCCCTACAGGGGGGCAAAGTTAGCAAAATAACCCTTCCGAAATAGTAAAAAAATAACACTTAGATCGTTATAAAATCTAAACGGTTTGAAATAAAGTCATGGAAGTTGGGGGATCTGTACCATGTAAAGGGAAGTGTTTAATCATCCACTCGCGTACTAGGGGCAACCTCCATTTTGCCCCCAGGCGCTGAAATCTACGATTTTTATACTTTTGCCCCCCTATAGGGGGCAAAATATGTGAGGTAGAAAAAAAAGTTTGAAGTAAAATATTTTTATTTTATGCCGTAAAATCTAAATCTGCTATCAAAAATATACATTCTAGGACAAAATTTTGATGTTAGGTGGTCTGGGGGCAAAATAGGAGGTTGCCCCTACAGCGCGGTAGCATGAAAACAAACTTCCCTTTACATGGTACGGATCCCCTAAGTTTCATTAATTCATCTCTAACCGTTTAGATTTTACAACGTATTATCGGTAGGGTAATTTTGCTATCTTTGCCCACCTATAGGGGGCAAAATATTAGGAATAGAAATAAAAGTTTCAAGTAAAAGTTTATTATTTTTCACGGTAGAATCCATATATGCTATCAAAAATATACACTCCAATTTGAAATTTAAAGTTGGGTGGCCTGGGGGCAAAGTGGGTTGTTGCCCCTATGTAGGTGATTGCATGGAAACAAACTTCCCTTTGCATGGTAGAGATCCCCTAAGTTTCATTAATTTATCTCAAACCGTTCAAAAGTTAAGAAGGGGGGGGGGGGGGAGACTTTTGGACCACCCTGTATAATACTTAATGATAAAGTAAAAAAAATAGTTTCTTACAAATAAAACTACATTTCAAAATTGATTTTTAAAAGTAATAGTGTGATCAAATAATGACCATCTTCATGTGAAGTTTTTAGATCTTAGTCTGTTCATCAAACATCAATAGGAACTGACTACATTATTACATCATATTCCTACATCAATAGGAACTGACTACATTATTACATCATATTCCTACATCAATAGGAACTGACTACATTATTACATCATATTCCTACATCAATAGGAACTGACTACATTATTACATCATATTCCTACATCAATAGGAACTGACTACATTATTACATCATATTCCTACATCAATAGGAACTGACTACATTATTACATCATATTCCTACATTAATAGGAACTGACTACATTATTACATCATATTCCTACATTAATAGGAACTGACTACATTATTACATCATATTCCTACATTAATAGGAACTGACTACATTATTACATCATATTCCTACATCAATAGGAAGTGACTACATTATTACATCATACTCCTACATCAATAGGAACTGACTACATTATTACATCATATTCCTACATTAATAGGAACTGACTACATTATTACATCATATTTCTACATCAATAGGAACTGACTACATTATTACATCATATTCCTACATTAATAGGAACTGACTATATTATTACATCATATTCCTACATCAATAGGAAATGACTACATTATTACATCATATTCCTACATCAATAGGAACTGACTACATTATTACATCATATTCCTACATCAATAGGAACTGACTACATTATTACATCATATTCCTACATTGATAGGAACTGACTACATAATTACATCATATTCCTACATATATATCACTAAAACATATGACTAAATAGTTTGTTTCAAATGAGGAGATTCCAAAACTTCTTTGAAGCGTTGGGCAGTGAACTGTCGACGGAGTAAATGATGGCATTGTGATGATCCTGTGATTCCCTGATGTTGGAGATGGGTTCACCTTCAGGGTTCCGCAGTCTCCTGTAGGGCAGCACCTGTAATATATATTAACATATAAATACATTTTATATAATAACATAAATCTACATAATATATAAAATAAAAGTTTTGTCTGTACACTGGTCTGAATTAAAAATTTGTTGGATACTTTTTCATTTTATACATTCCGAAAACCGAATCCGGCCTTAACTTTTTTCGTGTAAGTGTGTGTCCGTCGCCACAAGTCAAACTTTATAGGCGCAAAACTGGCACTTACGAAATCGATTCATTTTTTTCAGAGGTGAGCGCAAATCTGTTGCCCAATTTGTAGGCTTGGTTTCATAGAAAAATATTGAGTAGAACCAAAGTTATTCACAATTTTATAAAAAAAAAATGTATAAAAATAATAACCTAAAAAACTTAAGTTGATCCACCGTAACCAAACCCCACAGACTCGCTAATCGAAAAGTTTGGGTACTTCTAGACCACCTAGAGACTCGCTAATCGAAATGTTTTGGTACTTCTAGACCACCTAGAGACTCGCTAATCGAAATGTTTTGGTACTTCTAGACCACCTAGAGACTCGCTAATCGAAATGTTTTGGTACTTCTAGACCACCTAGAGACTCGCTAATCGAAATGTTTTGGTACTTCTAGACCACCTAGAGACTCACTAACCGAAATGTTTGGGTACTTCTAGACCACCTAGAGACTCGCTAATCGAAATGTTTTGGTACTTCTAGACCACCTAGAGACTCACTAACCGAAATGTTTGGGTACTTCTAGACCACCTAGAGACTCGCTAATCGAAATGTTTGGGTACTTCTAGAAGACCTAGAGACTCGCTAATCGAAATGTTTGGGTACTTCTAGACCACCTAGAAACTCGCGGGTTTTTGCGTTTGGTCGAAAATTGGCCCAAACCGACTGGAAACATCCGAAAAGTTTAAAAAAATGTATCCCCCCTTAAAAAATTGAATATGGCGGACGCAACTTCAAAGTTTTTGGAGGCTTATTATATTGCGGGTAAACGGAAAGTCGTATCAAAAGCAGATTGCACCAGCGGTAACTGATTTTAAAAGATCTACAACTTTGGTCCTATGACTTTTTGCCGTAATTCCATCGGTTCTACCTAAAATTGATCTAAATTTGATCTTTTGTAAAATAAAATGTGTGACTTTGAGCTCTTATGGCGTCCGCAATTGTTGACCGATTTAATTTCTGATCGGGATTCTCAAACCTCACACTAATGCTCTTTAAATCGAATATTTATTTGTTTATGAATTTTTCCTAGAACTAGAGTTATTAAATATTTACTGGTGGAACTGCTGTCTTGAGAAAAGAGATTGGTAATTAAATTAATGCACCATCATGGTTGATGATTGTTCAATAACTTCCCAGTCTAATTAGTTTTGACTACGTTTATTTTCATATTTATAATACCTTTTTTAGCATTGTTATTTTTGTTACTATATTACTTAGTTTCTATTGGCTATTTTTGAAATATATAGATATACCCCAAACTGCGATTTGGAGAGTATTATATTCGTAGTAAAGGAATGAATGATGGTATAATATAGTCCTGATATTATTCCTAGAAGGCTTTGGAAACATAACTATTTAGGCATTTCATTTAATTTCTAGGCCTACATGATAATTATAAACATAGCTACTAATACCTAGCACGTACCCCGCGCGGGGCGTGGGGTGAAGGCTAGTATAAATAAACAAACATAACATCGCACGTAGGCCCCCGTGAGGCGACCACTGCGCGGCCGCTAAATAACTCCTTCATCGCTCGATGTTGGAATGCAATGAGGATGTCTCATTGTCAGTCAACCTTTTGCAAAGGTGTAGGGAATTCAATTGAGCTAATGAATTAAGAAAAATATGTATTTATCATGGAAGGAATACATGGCCGTTTTTGTTTGATAAATATATAATATAGTTGTGCATTGTCTCACGGGCTTCGTTGGTAGCGTTAACATGAAATTATTAATCGGAACTGCTGATAAAGAAAAAGAAGCACAGTGAACGTGAAAACGTGAAAAAATTTTCCATTTTTCTAGGGCCAGCAATCTAATCAAATTGCTATAATTGCTTCCGAGCTTACCGAAGGTAACGGAAGCTATGTGATAGTTCTGAAGAACGAAAAAAAATTATGTCTCCGATTTCAAAAATTCCAAGACAGAAATCCGTTTCAGACATCAGTGATAAATTTTGGTTCCGAGTCTGTCTGTCGGTCTTTCGGTCTTTCGTTCAATGTTTATGAAATTTGGGAGGTAGGTCATGTGGAGAAAAATATTAAGATATACAAATAGTGCGAGAGTTGATAGCTCAAAATAGAGTGAGTTAATAATCTTTAGAAGACTGCAGTAAATAAACAATAGAAGAAAACAATAGATCGAAGATCACGGACGGAAGAATACGCAACCAGTCTGTGTCTGTGTGTGGCTCTGAACAGCTGATGACTCACACCGCTCCGCTACCGCTAACAACTTATATCCCTAAGGTACCGCCAATCTAATTTAATTATATTAAACCGCAACCGCACCTACAGTCCACCTCCGCAGTGGTTGAATTTAACTTGCTATATAATTTAGCAAAATTTCACCATCATGAGTAGCCCATTGTTGGTCCCATATAAGTTTCAACTTTCTACGCTCATTTGTTTCTCTTCCACACATATGCGCATAAACATACATTAATTTACACCTATAGCTTGAAAAGTACTTGCTTTTGTAAGGGGAAACAATTTAACAAATTAGACAATAATGGCTTTTATAAGTATAAAATCAAAAAGTACGTGATAGCATGCGAGGAAGCTATGTGCCACACCAATTGGAAGTCTATTTTTTCTTCTATGCCCAGACCGCACATTATACTCATTTTTCAGCAGAAATATGGAGATCGAAATTAGTAGATTAAATAATGAGAAGGATTTATGGAGCAGTGAGAGAGGTAAATGTTTGGAGGTGGCCCAGCGTAGTGACCAGGAGCTCAACCAGATATGGCAAGGACAGGACATCGTACGATTAGTAAAAGCATAGCGACTAAGGTGGTTGGGACACGTTCGGCGCACGGGCGAGAATAGCATGCCGGAGCTGGCTAAGATTGCCAGATCAAGATTGCACTCGAGGAGGACTGGACGGCCCCGCAACAGATGGATGAACAGAGTTCTGTAGAACTTTGCCATTGTGAACGTTAGAAGCTGAAAATCCAAAGCGTGCAACGGGGCCGAACGGAGGCGAAGTGTATAGGAGGCCAAAGAAGTATACTATGGGCTATTATAGCGCCGAATAAGTACTGTCGGAACGCCTAGAGAACGTGCGTGGAAAAAGTGCGTGGAGAATGTGCGTGTATCTTGGGTCGAAGTTTCAAACTAAACTATCGACTTAACTTCGAGATATCTCGCTGTTCCTCTAGCCAGAGTCCCCTCTAGGAGTTACGACCTTTTCTACCTTACAATATTATACTATACACTCAATAAGCCTACTACTGTCTATACAAAGAAATCTAGTTCCTCGAGTTTGAACCCTTATAACTTCTAAACGGAAAGTCGTGTGTTTATGAAACAAGTTTATTTTTTTAGACAATTTAATAAAATTTTATGTCAAATGATTAATTATTTAATTGCATTAATTTTTATTAACTTTATTGCGGGATAACTAAAAAGGTGCCTTTTTTCGGCACCTTTTTACAATGCATAATTTTAACATATCACTGCTTTAAAATTTGTATTCTTCCAGTAAGTAAGTGAGTAAGAAGGAGGAGACAGACCTGCTCAGGGCTGACACGGACAGTCTTCTTGAAGAGGATCCACTTTGCCGGTTCAGGACTGCTGCCAGTGAGAGAGCCGTAGTAGTGGAAGTACTTGTCAGACAGGGCAGCTCTTTTGAATGCCAGCAGCACGTTGTGTTGGATCATGGTGGCAGTGAAAGGCGTCTCTACCTTAGTGGCTGCCTCCGTCAGGAAGTCGAAGTCTCGATTATTCTGTAATCCTGGCACGGACTGAAACAAAATTTAAACTTTAATCCCAAACATACCGGAGGTAACGGAAGCTATGTTATCGTAAAATCCGTTTCAGATATTGTTAATACATATACAGGGTGGTCCAAAAGTCTCCCCCCCCCCCCTCTTATCTTTTGAACGGCAACCACCCACTTTGCCCCCAGGCCACCCAACTTCAAAATTTCAAATTGAAGTGTATATTTTTGATAGCATATTTGGATTCTAAAGTGAAAAATAATAAACTTTTACTTGAAACTTTTTTTTCTATAGGAGGGCAAAGATAGCAATAACCCTTACTATCATTTGTTGTAAAATCTAAACGGTTAGAGATAAATTAATGAAACTTGGGAGATCTCTACCATGCAAAGGGAAGTTTGTGTTCATGCAATCACCCACTAGGGGCAACCACCCACTTTGCCCCCAGGCCACCCAACTTCAAAATTTCAAATTGAAGTGTATATTTTTGATAGCAGATTTGGATTCTACGATGAAAAATAATAAATTTTTACTTAAAACTATTTTTTCTATCTCCAATATTTTACCCCCTACAGGGGGGCAAAGATAGCAAAATAACCCTTCCGAAATAGTAAAAAAATAACACTTAGATCATTATAAAATCTAAACGGTTTGAAATAAAGTAATAAAACTTGGGAGATCTGTACCATGTAAAGGGAAGTGTGTAATCATCCACTCGCGTACTAGGGGCAACCACCATTTTGCCCCCAGGCGCTGAAATCTACCCTTTTTATACCTTTGCCCCCCTATTGGGGGCAAAATATTGTAGATAGAAAAAAATGTTAGAAGTTAAATATTTTTATTTTTTGCCGTAGAATCTAAATCTGCTATAAAAAATATACATTCCAGGTTAAAATTTTGATGTTAGGTGGTCTGGGGGCAAACTGGGAGGTTGCCCCTACTGCGTGATTGCATGAAAACAAACTTCCCTTTACATGGTACGGATCCCCTAAGTTTCATTAATTTATCTCTAACCGTTTAGATTTTACAACAAATGATAGTAAAGGTTATTTTGCTATCTTTGCCCTTATAGAAAAAAAAGTTTCAAGTAAAAGTTTATTATTTTTCACTTTAGAATCCAAATATGCTATCAAAAATATACACTTCAATTTGAAATTTTGAAGTTGGGTGGCCTGGGGGCAAAGTGGGTGGTTGCCTCTAGTGGGTGATTGCATGAAAACAAACTTCCCTTTGCATGGTAGAGATCCCCCAAGTTTCAATAATTTATCTCAAACCGTTCAAAAGTTAAGAGGGGGGGGGGGGGGGGGGGGGGCGTTTGGACCACCCTGTATGTATATGCGCAAGTGAAAGAGAAACAAATGGGAGCCTAAGGTTGAAACTTATAACTTAGGGATCAACAAGCTGATTATGACCTTAGCATTCAAATTTCTATAAAAACGGACTTGCATTTATAAGATATGTCGGTTCAAAAAAATTGAATGCCCGACAAACAGACCCTGATGTGTATTAACATTTCTGTTTTATGTTAAATGGTGTGGCACATAGCTTCCTCGCATTCTATCACGTACTTTATTGATTTTATGCTTTTAAAAGACATTGAGATAATAATTGTTTATTGTTTCTCCTGTTTTTTTAATCTGCTAAAATCGGTTTGAGTTTTTACATGAATTAAAGTATCTTTTTAGCGAAAGTAGTGAGCACACACGGTTCAAATTAATCTGCTGCTATCTGCCGGCAACTTTCGGTAAAATATAAAAATCTCATACAAATCAGATGGAACTTCGAAGCTATTTGTGTTTATAAATTTATGTTAGTGGGCATGTGGGAGATAATTAAATGAGCGCATAGAAGGTTCAAACTTATATGGGACCAACAATGAGCTAATTAAGACCTACCATACAAATTTCATTAATATCGGACGTGTAGTTTCTAACATATGTCGGTTCGCAATAATTGAACGACAGACCGACAGACAGACATTGAAAAAGATTTCTGAAAAACGAAAATAAATTAATATTTTCTTTCTTCAGAACGACCACATAGCTTCTGTTACCTTCAGTAAACTCGGAAGCAAAATAAAATAAATTTGACAATAATAGATTCAATTATAACACAAATCATAATACATTTAAAGTGTACGAGATAGGGCACGATGAAGCTATGTGCCACACTAGTTGGCAGACTGTTAAGAATAAATGAATGATTAGTTGAAAGTATACCTCGATAATATAGGAGACGATGGCCAAGCCGTCTGGTTTTCCCTTGGCTATTTTGAAACTACGATAAATCTTGTTGTAGTAGACTGCGTGGAACTCCATGGCAAACCTGATACAACAAACAAACCTCCCTCAGGTTATAATCTAGGTTATACTCTAAATTATAATCTTTTGGCAAACCTGATACAACAAACAAACAAACCCCTCAGGTTATAATCTAGGTTATAATCTAAATTATAATCCAGGTTATAATCGAAATGATAATCTTTTGGCAATATTGATACAACAAACAAATCTCCGTTATAATCTACCTGAATTACTATTGTAGGTTTTAACAAGGTTAAAAAAAAATGCTAATAATAACCTATAAATATACATTATACAGATAAGACATTATAGAATGCACTCGTTATAAACAAGATGACATTAACGAAAGCTGATAGGTAATTAGTTTTACTGAAGATTTGTTATATGTATAATGTTGTTTGTTATTTGTTTACGTAATTCAGAGGAGGGTTGTGAAAAATATTGATCTTTAATTCCGTTTATTATATTGAGACTTTAGAGATATAATAATTACTTGCATTCGTTATTCCTTATAATTATAGTGAAGACGTTATAGAATACTCGAAATTACTTGCACTCGTTATACAAGATGAATAACCCTAGAGTGGTACTGCAGCTTATTATTACGTTATAGGTATAGGTACAGCTTCGTAATTTTTACGAAGTTATTCTTCATCACAATTTTCTTTTATAATTTCGGTAATATACAGGGTGGCCACTATAAACTGGCTCACCCAGTTATCTCTTTTATTTTTGAAGTTAGAGAAAAAATGTAAATGGTAACTCACCTTGGATTTTCGCGTAGTTTTATAATATGATCTCCAAAAATATTTTTATCTTATAGTTTCGGCGGTATCTCTCTCAACTTTGTAATTTTAAATGGTAACCTATATTTTTTTTATATTTTTTTCTTAAATTAGATGGCTTTAGAAGAAAAATGAGCCTTGAATCAACAAAATCGGTTGAGAATTGACAGAGATATTCAGTTTTCAATATAACAAAAATGCTATCTAAGTATGTAAAATACTAAATCTAAAAAAACAAAAAATAATCTTAATTCAGTTTATTTCACTTTGTTTTTCATTTATTTAGGTTAGATGAATGCATTTACTGATCAAAAGTCAAACCTTCATTCCATTCCAATCAGGAACATCGTTAGTATGACCTCTTTTGATCAGTGTGTCGACAATCTTCCTTTTCTCTAAAGTTTCGGAAAGGAATGGAAAAAAGGTTTGACTTTTGATTAGTAAATGCATTGAACTAACCTAAATAAGTGAAATAAACAGAATTAAGACCATTCCGTTTAATTTGAGTTTTTTTTTATTACAGTATTTTACACACTTAAATAGCATTTTTGTTACATTGAAAACTGAATATCTCTGTCAATTCTCAACCGATTTTGTTGGTTCAAGGTTCATTTTTCTTCTAAAGCAATCTATTTTAAGAAAAAAATATAGGTTACCATTTAAAATTACAAAGTTGAGAGAGATACCGCCGAAACTATAAGATAAAAATATTTTTGGAAATCATATTATAAAACTACGGGAAAATCCAAGGTGAGGTACCATTTACATTTTTTCTCTATCTTCAAAAATAAAAGAGATAACTGGGTGAGCCAGTTTATAGTGGCCACCCTGTATATCAATTTTCAGCAATGGTGGTAAAATATAAATAAAGGCCTTTAATACGACTATAATCACTATATTAAACAAATTTATAGCTGGTGTCTAACTATATATAAATAAATTAAAAAAAAAAAACCACTCTTAGCCTATACACTTGAAAATAATTCGATGTTCGTTATCTTTATATATTTATCGCCATCTATTTTGAGCATATATGAAAATATTTTAATACTGCTAAAGAAAGGATTACTAGCATTCGTCAAGTATTAATAAAATATATTAAGTACCTATAAAGTATTAAGTTTAATTGGGCCTCTGAATCATCTATGGCGTTTTGCACCATCGTTCCAGCAACTATTTCTATAAATGGGTCAAAATCAGGATCATCAATGTCGTTATCAGAAGACACAATATCGTCTGGTAAGTCTGAATCACTATCACGACAAAAATCTAAATGGTCTTCATCTTCATCACTATATTCGACATCAGACATTTCCCTCATAATATTAAAAAAAATTTCGACATCCCTGACCTTTTTGTCACTTATTTTGTTAATGAAAATAAAAATACAACTTAAAAAACACATTAACGACAGTGTTAGTTACATCTATAAAGGATACACCAGTAATTGAAGCGAGCGTAAGCGAGCTTCTTACATTCAACAAACTATGCATCTTGTCTATCTGTCTGTCTGTCAGTAACGTTTACGTGTCCGACGATAACTTGAGTAAAAGTTGACTGATTTAGTTGAAATTTGGTATACATGATCCTCTTACTAATACTCAGGCTAAGTTCGTTGGACAGCGTGATCCGTCCAAGAGTTCGCGCGCAACGCTCGCGTAAACGAGAGGTTCAAAAATTAAATTGGAATTTCAGGACGGGAAAAGATTCTATCATCATCAATTCGATGAGACTAAAATTTTTTTCAAATAACATTTTTTACTAAAACCAACAGCGACACCGCTATGAATTAATAAAGATCGCTAAAACTATTAAAGCGGACCTAAACGTTTATAATAGAGAAAACAACCTTTTTACCGATTTCTTACGATCTAACGTAACGAGTTTAATAAAACTTCATATACACCATCTAATGCACAGTTGAAACAGGCATGCAAAATTTTAATTTGATACATGCAGTAGTTTCTTTGTAGCGAAGTGATACATTTTATAATAATTGAAAAGGAAATGTGAGGTTAGAGGAATAGTAAGGATGCGGACTGGTTCCCTTATTACTAGCCGCTGTACTACTACTATGTATACCCATTATCTATCAACTCATCATGATTCATGCATTATCTATCAACTCATCATGATTCATGCATTATCTATCAACTCATCATGATTCATGCATTATCTATCAACTCATCATGATTCATGCATTATCTATCAACTCATCATGATTCATGCATTATCTATCAACTCATCATGATTCATGATTATCTATTTTTTCAATATTCAATACATATTTTAACTATTCGGTCGCTTCAATGATAGAGCCACGGTTACCTTATTATTAGATGGTTACCTCTTTTGATTGATGGAGTGTTCAGTGCCTTGTGAGTCAGACATAGGATGCCAATGACAGTGGAGGCTGTCAAACTTGTAGATGGAAGGCAGCGGACCCCCTGACAGAGTTAAACTCTTACTTGGTGGAGTCTGTCTAAAATCAGCTGATATCACACAAATATGCGTCATTTTATATAAACATCTTATATAATCTAACATAAGATTCAAAAAATATTGAGTACATATTCGTCCACTTTATGCCAGAACCATGAATGTGCAAATTCCACATTGTTGGGAATTGGTGTTTCAAAGTTTATCCCTTAACTAGTCGCGTCGGGTCATAATGACCCGACCTCTATCTAATGTTAAGATAACATCCCACTTGGCCTTGAAAAGGTGCTGCCATCTTATCTAGTTTCCTACTTTCTTTCGACTTATCTATCAGTGTGTCATTAGCAGTCGTTGCATAAACATATTTTGTGAAATCACCATTCTGACCCGACGCGACTTTCAGTGTCTTGACTATTTTATGTACAGTGACCCAACGTGAATTTTATTGTTCAGTGTTTTCTTACATTTTTATTAGAAGTTAAATTTATTTTACAGTGTCCTGATAAGACTCACAACTTATTCTATTGTTTTTTTTATTCCTTTTGTCTCCCGGAAGAGTTATTGCATTGTAATTTGTTCGAGTTTTGACTTTGCAATGTCTAAATTATTTTATACAGACGAAGATATACTGGCGGAATTCCGCCGACAAGAAGAGGAAGAGCCTATAGAAGATAGTGAATCTTCTGAAATAGAAACTGATTATATTTACGTGTTTTTATTATTATTATAACCTTTATAACATGTTTATGGCGTATGATTGAGCATATAATAATGTTGGGTCCAAATGGCCCGACGCGACCTTATGTGCATTTATGTGGTTGCGACTAGTTAAGGGTTATGATTCATATTCAGCATTCTATTCCATAATTCAGAAATTCTATTTTTATTATTTTTTTATGTACAGCAACATGGTATTGGGCTTATTAGTCAGACAATTTTGTTCATCCCTAGCCCCCCCCCCCCCCTCTCTCTGAAAATGCACATTCATTGTTTCAGTATTTCACATTCATCAAACAGCAATAGCCAATAACAGCTGATACAATGCAGGCATGAATTCGGGGTTCTGGCACAACATAGATTATAAAACAACAAGTCCATATTGCTAATAAACCCGGAATATGAAAATTTGCATATTCATGGTTAAAATATCAATAATATCAAAAGAAAAGATGAGTTTGTTGGCCAACAATTTTGGAGTTCATTTAGGGGTCAAAGTTTTACAATTTAGGGTCAAAAACGAGTTTTTTTCCCAGTAACAACAACAATATTATTGTACTCTTAAAGAGCTTTCCAACGACATGCATCTAGAAGGGTAAATACTATTTTGACTTTTGTACCTCGTACCCCTGTGAACCAATTTTTTTTTTCACCCATGCAAATTCTAAACCAAAATTATCCTATATTATCATATAGGGGGTCAAGTCAGGGGGGTTCATGACTGGACTTTTTTATTTATATATATAAATATAGAAAAATTATAATATTTTTCTGTATTTTCCTTTTTATCCCCCTCCTAAATAAAAATATGACAAAACTGTACATAACAACAATAACTATACTCTTAAAAAGCTTTTTAACGACATGCATCTAGAAGGGTAAATACTATTTTGACTTTTGTACCCCGTACCCCTGTGTACCAATTTTTTTTTCACCCATGCAAATTCTAAACCAAAATTATCCTATATTTTCATAAGCCAATAATACGCAGATTTCTTTGAAAATTCGCTCATTAAGTCAGGGTAACTTAACCCCCCCCCCCCCCCCCCAACCGGGGGGGGGGGGGGTCAAGTCAGGGGGTTCCTGACTGGACAAGTCAGGGGGGTTCATGACTGGACTTTTTTATTTATATAAATATATAGATTATAATATTTTTCTGTATTTTCCTTTTTACCCTCCTCCTAAATAAAAATATGACAAAACTGTACATAACAACAATTACTGTACTCTTAAAGAGCTTTTTAACGATATGTATCATAAAGGGTATTCATTACTTTGACATTTGTATCCCGTACCGTGTACCAAAATCAAAATTTCACAAAATCCTATCTTAGTGGATGTCTATGATATGAACAGAGTATATACTCAAAATTTTATGCGTTTCGGTTTAGCAGAATTTGCTGTACGTTTATTCTATGTCAGTCGGTCAATCAGAACTTTGCCGCTTATATTAGAGATATACATATATTACCAAGTTCTCCGGTGTTATTAAGTACGAAGAAGTTCCTGGAGTCCCAGTGGTTGTTAGAGAAGACGAGGGGAGGGAGGTTCAGGTACTTTGCATCTCGCACTTGAATATTAACAGGAGATAAATGTTTCCTCGGCCTATTACTGTCTGCAAATAATCAAACATTTACATTTTAAAAATTTCAAGATAAAAAGAACTTTTTATATACTACGTTTTTAAATTTTCTTGTGAATCGTATGTAATGTTGATAATAAAATTGTTATTGTTATATAATATTATATTATAACATCTAACATAACATCTGACGGGTTTAATTGAAAACATTGGGCTGACCGGGTGGCGCCACCTGCAGGTGGCAGCTAGACCGTGGGGTGGTCGACCAGGTAGTGCTACCCGGTGGGGTACCTCGTGTGGCAGGTTGCATTCTATTCTCATTGGAAGCTTGGATGACGAAGTGAGTCACTACCCTAAGATAGGGATCCCTCATGTCACTTGGGGAATCCTCAGCACCTTGGAATCCTGCCCTGCAAGGGCGTATCTTAATCTTACCTGGTTTTATGGGTTTTAGCAGAACCCCTTACAATATTAGAATATTTCTATTTTTTCTCAGAACTTGGCCCAAATATGGCAAAATGTGGCACAAAGTGTGGCATTTTACCGAAAATCGGCAAAATGTGGCTTTTTAGCCAAAAATAGGCTAAATGTGGCATTTTAGTATGGCGCCATGGCAAAAAGGCATTTGAAGGTCTCTGATAATATATAATGTTAGTGAAAAAAAAAAAAAAAAAAAAAAAATAGTTCCAAATTTATTTACACATAAATGACAACCATCTAGAGAGCTGATCTTAAACCTATAAAAGGACAAATCTTTGTACAACGGATCTCCCCAAAACCAAATCTAAACCGTGCCATCGATAGATTTGAAATAATATAAATAATATAATCGATAAATAATATAATCGATATATTTCCTGTTTTGCTGTCATTCAATGTTTATCTCTTATTTATAAAAATCACAAATTAGAAACCCGTCAAAATGAAGATTGCGTAAATATGGGACATGGCAAAACAAATAAAATAACTTGCGGATTTTTTCCTTTCCATACAGCAAAATTTGCTGAAACCCAATTAAATTCTGCTGAAAGATGGCTGAAAGTATTCAAATAATGCATTGTCATCGTGTCCTGAGCTGTGCTAAAAGTTTCAAATATCTAGCTATTCGGAAAGTTAGTTAGAAATCGTTTGCCAGATTTGTACCGGACAAACAAACAAACAAACAAACAAGAAAGCAAGCTAATAAAACGTACTAATAAATACTAACGTATTGTATCGAATATAAGACGCAAAATTGTTTCAAAGGGAAAATCTTCCCTTCTCTTTTATAACAACTTGATCAGACGTCAAATTTAGTCAATCTACCATGGATTATGGATATTGTTGGAATATTAAATCTTTATTTAGATGTAAGTTTTAAATCTTTATTTAGATATAAGTCAGATGCCATGCTGACAGAGCCAGAGCAAGGTTGTTTTGATTGAGCTTTTGTGGTTCCGCTTCATAATTTTGACTAGAAAGGTTAATAAAAACTAACATTACAATATAGTCACCACAATTTTAAATAATTAAACATATGCGACATTTATAATATCATCTTTATTCTAAGACACCGAAGAAAATATCAATGTCGAAACGCGTATGTTTATTTAAAATATTGTGGTGACAATATTATTGTTCTTATTACTTTTGCTTGCGAGCTTACCGAAGGTAACGGAAGCTAAGTAGTAGTTTTGAAGAACGAAATAGTTATTTATGCACCAAGGGAGGAAACAAAGTCATTACACCCTGAGCGTTTTGGTTGGTTCCTGAGGCGTAGCCGAGGGAACCATACTGTCTAAATCCTGAGGCGTAGCCGAGGGAGTTATTTAGTTGGTTCCTGAGGCGTAGCCGAGGGAGTTATTTAGTTGGTTCCTGATTCGCAGCCGAGGGAACCATGAAGTTTAATCCCGAGGCGTAGCCGAGGGAGTTAATTATAGCGAGAGTACTATGACTTTTTGCTCCCGTGGTACGTACAAGATTTTTCCTCAAGAAGGGAGAAAATCAATACAAATAAAACCTAAGATTTTGATTTATCTATTAATTTAGGTATTAATAACTAAATTTACAAATGTTTATTCCTTTAATTTTAACAATGACTTTTAAAAACAATAAAAGAGTTTTAAAATATCTTATAGTAAAAAAAAAATAATGTCAATTAAATGTGCAATTCATCAATTACATCTAAGTTTTCTTTGATTTCTATAATAACTTTCTATAACTATGTAACTATAATAATAATTCAAATGTTTATTAATACTACAAAATGACTAACTGAATAATATTTCATTTATTTGTGTTTATCTCTAAAATACGAGAAATCAAAAACATAAATATAACCTGATTAGAGATAACCTACCTCTTTTCTAAAAGTCTAAAATTTAGTTTAGACTCAGTTATGAAGTCATACGACATTTTAAAATGACGATAAAAATTATAGTATCGCGACAGTCTAAAGTATGTGTTATTTAAACTCTCTAATATTTTATAAAAAAAGCTGTTTACCAGTCGAGTCATTCTGTTAAAAAAACTGCTACTACATAGTTACAAAACAGGCTACACTGATTTTTAAACAATAATAAGTTGGCTCTACTGTTACTTTCCACCACGATTTTTACTTTCCTCCACGATTTCTACATTCCGCCACGATTTTCACAACTAGGCTGTAATGGGATCATTTCCTCCCTATAAACTAGGGTGGAAAGTTAATGTTTTCTCACTTCTGGAGGAAAATATTTTTATGTCTCCGATTTCAAAAATTCTAAGACAGAAATCCGTTTCAGAAACCAGGGAACATTTTTGGTTTGTTTTCTGAACCAACATATCTTAAAAACTGCACATCCGAGTTTTATAAAATTTGTGTGGTTGGAGGTGGTTAGAGGTGGTTAGAGGTGGTTAGAGGTGGTTGGAGGTGGTTAGAGGTGGTTAGAGGTGGTTGGAGGTGGTTAGAGGTGGTTATAGGTGGTTAGAGGTGGTTAGAGGTGATTGGAGGTAGTTAGAGGTGGTTAGAGGTGGTTAGAGGTGGTTAGAGGTGGTTAGAGGTGGTTAGAGGTGGTTGGAGGTGGTTAGAGGTTTAGAGGTGGTTAGAGGTGGTTGGAGGTGGTTAGAGGTGGTTGGAGGTGGTTAGAGGTGGTTGGAGGTGGTTGGAGGTGGTTGGAGGTGGTTGGAGGTGGTTGGAGGTGGTTAGAGGTGGTTAGAGGTGGTTGGAGGTGGTTAGAGGTGGTTAGAGGTGGTTAGAGGTGGTTAGAGGTGGTTAGAGGTGGTTGGAGGTGGTTAGAGGTGGTTGGAGGTGGCTAGAGGTGGTTGGTGGTGGTTAGAGGTGGTTGGAGGTGGTTGGAGGTGGTTAGAGGTGGTTAGAGGTGGTTAGAGGTAGGTTAGAGGTGGTTAGAGGTGGTTGGAGGTGGTTGGAGGTGGTTGGAGGTGGTTAGAGGTGGTTAGAGGTGGTTAGAGGTGGTAACGTCATATCTTAAAAACTGCACATCCGAGTTTTATAAAATTTGTGTGGTTGGTCATAATTAGCTCTCATTGTTTATCCCATATAAGTTTCTACCTTTAGATAACAAAGAAAAAAAATCATGTTTTTTTTCTCGAGCTTACCGAAGGTATCTGAAGCTACTTGAACGTTCTGAAGAACGAAAATATTTTATATCTCCGATTTATAAAATTCAAAGGCAGAAATACGGTTCAGACATTAGGGAACATTTTTGATTCCGTGTCTGTCTATAAGTCTGTCGGTGTGTCTGTCAGTCTTTATCTCGATTTCTAATCATCTGATTTTAGTGAAATTTGGAGGGTATAGGTATTAATTGGCCCATTGTTGGTCCCATATAAGTTTCTATCTTCTTCGCTCATTTGTATCTCTCCCACATGCACACAAACATACATTTATTTACACCTATAGCTTCAAAAGTACATTTGATTTGTATGAAACTTTTATAGTTTATCAAAAGTAACCCGCAGGTAGCCCCAAATTAATATGAACCGTCTACGCTCTTTAACTTTTGCTAAATTGATACTTTAATTCATGTAAAAAAAAAAAAAATACTTGTGGTGTCGTGGGACACCCGGTAGGAACGAAGTTTCTTACGCTTTTCATTAAATATAATTTATAAAATAATTTTTTTCCCAGGCATATGACTGCAATAAAATATTAAAATAAATAATCCTACCGCGGGTTACAGCAAGCCAAGCGAATTTCCATTGGAAATTTGTAGTTCAATGTTGTGCAGTTTAAACTTCCTTCATAACTACTACAATAATTGTGAGGACTGTTTTAAGTTAAGAAAATGTATAAGAAATATTTTAGTTAGATTAGGGTTTTTATAATAATGCTTAGTTAAACATAATAGTAGTAGTTTCAATGAGGTTTAAACTGCACAACATTGAACTACAAATTTCCAATGGAAATTCGCTCGGCTTGTGGAAACCCGCGGTAGGATTACTTTAAATCTTTGGTGACTCATCAGGAGGGGTTAATGACGCCATAAAGATCCCATTTTTTTAGGGCAGTGTTTCCCAAAGTGTGGTACGTGTACCCCTGGGGGTACGGGAAGAGTTTAGTGGGGGTACGCGATGCCCCGGGCTTTGACTGTGCAGTCAATTTTATCCTGAGATGGATAAAATTGTTTATGTTGAGGCAACGGTTCATCATAATTTGGTTCCCTGTTAATTTTGTTCTTAAATTGGATATTTGTTCTCGTTTATGTACTAAAAAAATATATATATTGTTAATGAAGTATACGCATATTCTATTATTATTATTTTTTTTTTATTCATCCTATTTCTTGTTAGATTTGTTCCATGACGACTATAGAGTCGTGGGACAAATCCCAGTGAGTGAAGTGACTCACATTATATATTAGATCTAACTCCTTGGTTTTAGTTTTGGACAAATTACTTTTTAATAGTAATAATTTTTATTTATTTATTTATTTCCATTTATTGCCAACAATACATTACAATTTTATAATAATATAATTTTTCTTTTTACATTTGTTAGGCAAATCGGCTTTTGGCCGTGGATCCTAGTAGAGGAAACGGAGTTGCCCTTTATATATAACTATCTGCATCATATAATATATAATTAGTAAAAATTAAATTAACAAATATACAAGTACATACATTTATTTGAGAATTAATACTCTTTATTGTTATTATTATCATAATTATTATTATTTGATTATTATTATATTTATTTATTTACTTCTATAATTTTGGTACATTCGCATGTGAATATGTACATGCTTACTCGTACAAATGCAACCATATGTACTCAAAAAGGCTTTACACACACTTTAACTAACAATATATGTATAGAACTAAAATACATTTAAAACTAACAATACATAACAGCAAAAATATATGCAACTAACAATATATTATACAACTAACATTATATAAAACTAACAATATATAAAACTAACAATATTTAAAAGTAACAATATACAAAAATAATAATTTATTTAAAAAAAATAAAAAAAATAAACAAATTCTTTTTACTTTATTAAGTACTGTAGGTAATCACGTAGTTCCATTATATACATATATATATATATACACATACATACACATATATGTATATATGTATAATATTACATATATAATAATATTATAGTAAATATTTCACAAATAGAAAGTTTTAAAAAGGATGGATTAAACCTAAAGGGTTGAAAATGTTCCAATATAAGCGGGAACAAATTATAACCGTTTTATAGAAAGAAAGTACATAGTTTATATTTATATTATTTCATTTTTTTAAGAACAATACCGCGATTGACACAATAAGAAAAAGTCGAATTAAATAATTAAAGACAACCAAAATAGAAATGGATTTTTTTTAACGAGGGGTACTTAGTGTTACGATAATTATAGAAAGGGTACACAGATGTTAAAAGTTTGGGAAACACTGTTTTAGGGGATCCTCATCTCAACAAGCTTGATTTTTCGGTGCAAGTTTTATTTTGATACGTCAATTCGTTCGAGAGCTATCGTGCTCACAAGAAATCCGCAAGAAATTGTTGTTATTACTACTATTATTATTATAAAATTATTATTCGAATTGCTATGGTAACCCATTTTTTGGATTCAGGATCTTAAAAAACATATGAACGATACCTCACTTGATTTTTTGTATTTTCTTTAATCTTTGCTGACTCATCAGGAGGGGTTAATGACGTCATAAAGATCCCATTTTTTAGGGGATCCTCATCTCAACGAGCTTGATTTTTCGGTGCAAGTTTTATTTTGATACGTCAATTCGTTCGAGAGCTATCGTGCTCACAAGAAATCTGCTAAAAATAAATATACCTATATATATATATATATATATATATATATATATATATATATATATATATATATATATATATATATATATATATATATATATATATATATATAATAATAATAATAATAATAATAATAATAATAATAATAATATTTATTTCCATCATATCAAAAAAACAAAAAAAAAAAACAGAAATAATACATAAATAAATCAATACATAAATATAAAAGTAAAAATACTTGATGAGGGCCCTAAGTAAGTGTTAAACACCTAGAGAGAGGGCCCTGTCTCTAATATTATTTTACACTTCTAACTTGTTTATTCCTTAACCTAATATATAATATTAACGAATATCAATAATGTTTATGTATAATATAAACACAAAAATGAGAACAAGAATATAACTGTTATAATGTTTACCTTTCTGAATATTAATTTACTATTAGAAATTAGTGTGATTTTTAGAATTAATTGGCATCTTGTTTGTAGATTTATTTATTCTTTATATACTTAGTTTTATGTTCTTTTATAGTTTTTTGGCTTAAGTTATAGTAGTCCTAATAATTATGAGTTATTTTTTATTTCATTTTTTTATTAAATTAATAATTTATATTTATGTGGTATCTTTCTATGAATAATACACACACACCCATATATAAATATACGTATATACTCAATACACATATATACGCGTCAAGTAATATGTGTATTAATTAAATTTGATTTAATAAATATTCTTTAGTTTTTTTTTTTGAACGTGCTGAAATTGTGAATATTTTTAAGATAGGCTGGAAGTCTGTTAAATAGTTGAGGTGCTCTGTACCCAGCATATCTTTGTTTTGTAGTTGTACGGCAGAGTTGAGTTACATAAGTGGTCTGTGTTTGTGATCTTGTCATGTAGTTGTGGCCTAATTGAGGTAAATTCTTATTGTAAAAATGAAATAAAATAGATTTATCAAATAGTAATTTAATAGGTAATACATTGAATTCAGAATAAATTAGTTTAGATGAATATCGTTTAGGTTTTCTTAGAGCAATTTTTAAAATGGTTTTCTGGATAATATTAACAGGTTCTAGACATATATATATATATATATATATATATATATATATATATATATATATATATATATATATATATATATATATATATATAAGTTAACTTTAAGCAATTTGAATTTAAGTTTTTAAAAACAAATATTTATTTTAAGAACACAATTAAGAGTTACACAATTAAGAATTTCAAATGATACACAATAATTATAATACAACTACTAAGTCGGAGTCGAGATCTAGACTAGCGGGCCGGCGGCATTCTACATACTTAAGTATAGTACAAAGTGCTGACGGTCTGCGGTGCTGAATCCGTAAAAAGTCCTTTGTTAACTCCTCCATCCTTAAATTGAAGCCTCTCCTGGTAGGGCGATGGTTGGATGTTCTTGAGAAGTCCTGATCCTGGGGGTTGGAATAATTCTAAAGTTTTTCCAGCGAAGAATAATGACTGACAAAATACTGGCAGTAATAATTATAACAAACAATGAACAAGTCCAAAAATTTAATGAATAGAAGTGGGTGGACTCCTTAAGTATTGGATACATGGGAGATAAATTCGTGGTTTCAAAATTCAGTGATTTAAGGTCGACTGAAAAATTGAATTGGTGGCCATCCTGTAAGTCTAAATTGACATCACTTAAAATCACTGGTTTACCATGTGATGAAGATTGATAGGTGAGTTCTCTATTCTTGTAGATAATGGGACCATTTCCTTGTGGGATGAGGTAAACACCTTGTAGTTTCCTTGTTTCCGTAGCGCTGGGCGTCTGGAATTGAATATCCTCTGGAGATAAAAATATTGCAAGATACTGGTTGATATGTGGTATATATTCAACGTGGTTGTCGGTTATCTGTACCTTAACGTAATTACAACTTATGCCTTTTCTCTGAAGGATGATATCCTTTTCACATTTAAGGTCGTGTGTAGATAAGATTTTATCTGAACAGAGGTATACTTTATGTTTCATACACAAATTATTCAAGGGTTTGACTGAATCATTAGAAAACAACAGATATTTGGTTGCAGGAATAACTGTTACATAATTTTCTTGAACTTTTGAAGGTATTGAGTATAATGAGTAGAGATCGTATTCTATTTTCGAATAAAGAGGGATTTCCAGAAAATAAACGACCATTTCATCTCGTCTCATGCATGAAACTTTTATTACTGATTCTAAGTCTAATATATTTTCCATTTTAAGTTCAAAAGGGAAATATCCGGTTTTAATGTGCCGTGATATTTTTAATAGTTCAGTGAGAAAGTTTTGTGGATGAATGATACTAGGGTGTAATGATTTTAATTTACAGAAAACAAGTGAATTTTCAATGTTTTGTAAAACATTTAAAAGAATTGAGTAAAGGATTTGAATTTGGTTTAATATGTCTTTGGTTGACATTACTTCTCCGTAAGTCGAACCGTTATTCACTATCTCGCTTAATTGAATCAACTTAGATTTTAATTCTAATGTATTATATTGTATATTACTAATAGTTTCGTTATAATTCTTAATTAATTGATTACTTACACTATATTGGGTAGCTATTTGCTTTTCTAAACTATTTTGATTTGCTTCAAGATGATTTAGTATTTTATCATATCTTTCACCATCATTAGCATCTAAATTTCCTGTTACTAACTTAATTAAACTACCTAAACCATTAAAGGCTCCACGTTTGGGTCTACGTTCTGTAGCGTGGCTATCTATCATATTAATTTTATCTCTAATACTACTTCTAGTAAAATTAATTATCTTACAATAACTACTAATATGACTTAACATATAAAGGTTGTTCTGAGTTTTGCTCAAAACATTAAAATATTGGGTATTAAGTTTTTTAAATTCTTCGTATAAGGGATTTAAATGGAAATAATGCACTAAGGTGTGACTTGATGTCAGAAGCTTGGCAGGTCCTAGTTTAATGGGAAGCATTCCTAGGTTTTTGCTGACGTCTTTTATTTCTGTACCTTGTCCGATAGCGAGGTACCTGGAACATTACATAAGTCATGAGGAACTTGTCTAGGTCGTTTAATGTTAGAGAGATGGATTTTTTCTCTTGTGTTAAAGTGAGTTGGTTGAATAGAAGCGGTTTTTAAATCCTTATCAAGAGTCTTTATGCATTCTGCTTTATATTTATTTTTTGTTTTGCTTTGTTTCTGTTTGTTAGCAACGTAAACGTCTTTCGGTATGTCTGGTAAAGACTCTCTAGTCTCGTTACGTTTGTTTATTATTTTTTCCTTTTTATTTTTAAGAGTTTCATTTAATAATTGGTAGAGGAATTTTGTCTTATCTTTATGTCCTATAATATAATCGTTTGTAAGTTGGGCTTCTAAATTAATGTCAAACGAAGAGTTAGGTTCTATATGACCAGATATTATCTCAAACGGTGTGAGTTCTGTCTGGGAGTGAATAGAATTATTATAAGCTAGTAGGGCGTAGTTTACTTTTAATTCTATCGGCTCATTTTTAAAATTTTCTTGATTATGGAATAGCCTAACGTGTTCGATAAGGGTTGAATGAAATCTTTCGATAATTCCGTTAGAGTTAGGATGTTGGGAACTTATGAAGTGTATTTCTATTTTATGTAATGATAAAAGTTCCTTCACTATAGAATTATTTATTTCTAATCCGTTATCGCTAATAATTTTCTTGGGTATTCCATGGTGACTGAAATGTCGTACGAGTTTATTTGCTACTTCAATTCCTTGGGAAGTTTGTATTCTGTAGGCTTGGGCATATTTTGAAAAGGAGTCTACAATGGTTAGAAATTTTGCTTTATCTAATGAAATAGTATCTATGTGCACTATTTCGAAAGGTTTATTGGCGGTGGGTGTGACGTTATATTCTAGTTTTAAAGGTTTTCTTTCGTATTTTGTAAGTTGACAGATTTCGCATTTATTAATGTACGTTTGGATTGACTTTCTTTGATTAGGCCAAAAGTATAGCCGCTTGATTTTTTGTTCGGTTTCGTCAATTCCTCGGTGGTTTGTTTTTCCCGTGTGGTACTGATCGATTATTTCTATTATTTCGTCTTCGTTTAGGACGTCGATAAGTTTTTTCGTACATTTAATAAAGTTTAATTCCGTTTGTTCAAAGCAGCGCGTAATTACGGCTGAAAACTTTTCATAAACGTCACTTTCGAAATACAGATAATATTTTATTTTTGGGACAATAAATGACTTTATAAATTCTACTATATCTTTTTCGAAATTATTATTTGATAATTGAACTATAAATCGTTGGTGAGTTTTAAACATGTGAATAATTTTTGGTTTCGCGGGACTATGGTCTACTTGGTAAATAATTATTTGATTTTTACCTTGATTAACGGGTTTGTCAAGAATAGGAATAACTGCTCCCGTGTTATCTTCGTGAACTGAATGAACGGTTAAATCATCGTCTTCTAGTTCGATGTCTTCGAGTTCACCTATAAGATTATCTGAATTTACCATCATAGAAACATTGTCGATATTAGTTTCGACGTTTTCGGTTAATGTGTCGGGATTTTTCGTGAAAAAATCTTGGACGAGTTGGTCGCATATTGCTTCCCCATCCTCAGATTCGTTATTATGTAATTCTATTCGGGACAAAGCGTCTGCTGTCGTGTTTTCGGAACCTTTGATGTAATCCATTACAAAATTATATTCTTCTAGCTTTAATCGCCATCTTAGCATTTTAGAATTTGGTTCTTTTATTGAGAATAACCATTTGAGGGGCTTGTGATCGGATAGAAATGTGACTTTATGTCCGTAGATGTAAGGTCGAAAATATTTTGCCGCCCAAACAATCGCGAGAAGTTCCCTTTCGATTGTTGATAACCGTGACTCTGTTTCGTTAAGGGTTCTACTTGCATAGGCTATTGGTAAATTAGAATTCCTTATATTTTGGCTTAATACGGCACCTATAGCTATGTTACTAGCGTCGGTGGTTAAAATAAATGGTTTGTCGAAATCAGGATATTGTAAGATGGGTTCATTTATTAGCAGGTTTTTGCACGTATGAAAACACATTTGATAATCTTTATTATTAATGTCAATTATTGCTCCTTTTTTAAGGCATTTAGTTAACGGTTTTGTCAGTGATGCAAAGTCTTTTATAAATTTTCGGTAGTATCCTAATAATCCTAAAAATCCTTTTATTTCGCGTGGGGTTTTTGGTATTGGGTAGTTAGTTATAGCTTTGACTTTGTCAGGATTTGGTTTTACTCCGGCAGGGGTGACTACGTGTCCTAGATACGCAACTTCCTTCTTGAGGAATTCGGTTTTATCTAGTTGTATTTTAAAGTTTGCTTGTCTTAATCTGTCAAAAACTTCTCTGAGTCTTTCGAGGTGTTCTTCTAAGCTGGTACTATAAACAAGAATATCATCTAGATAAACTGCGCATTTTACACCTCTTAAAACGTCGTTCATAACGCGGGAAAACGTCCTAGGAGCGTTCCGAAGACCGAAGGGCATCCTAGTGTATTCAAAGTGGCCTGCTTCAGTATTGAAAGCGGTTTTGGGAATACTTTGTTCGTCAAGTTCTATTTGATGAAAACCGGAAGCAAGATCTATTGTGGTGAAGTACTGACATCTACCGAGTTTGTCTAATAGATCGGAAATGTTTGGTATAGGGTATCTATCGTCTACGGTTTTCTCGTTAAGTTTCCTATAGTCGATTACGATTCGCCATTTCTTTTTCCCGGATGCATCTTGTTTTTTTGGTACAATCCACAAAGGTGAATTCCAAGGGGAATGGGACGGTCGAATGATGTTTTGTTTTAGCATTTCTGATATTTGTTTATTTATTTCTGTTCTATGAACTTCTGGGTAACGGTAAGAGCGCGTATAAACAGGGATTTCATCGTTTGTTCTTATAGTATGTTTGATTTGATTGGTAAAACTTAATGGTTTATCATCTGTGTGAAATAAATCTGAATATTGTTCTACTAAGTTTGTTATTGATCGTTTTTCTTCCGAGTTCATGTGATCCGTTCGAATTTTGGACAGGTCGAAATTTACTCGGTCATAGTTAAAAGAATTAAGGTTAGGCGGTGGTCCGGTTTCAAAGTCGTTTAAGGGTCTTATTTTGTAGGGTTTTTCGATTTTGAATTTTATTGAACTATCTGAAGGGTTGACTGCTACACAGTATGTTTCATAGTTTTTAATATTTACAACACATTCTGGAATTTCGATCGTTTTAAATTTAGTGTAGGGGATGTAACCATCTCCGTTAGAAATATTGGTAACTTTTAATTTAATTACCTTTTCAGAATTTGGTGGTATGATTGTTTCAAAAGTTGAATTAGTGTTGTCTTTTGTATACTGTTGAGGAGTTTTAATTGTATTTGTATTCATTTCATTTGTAATGTTTTTGTTGGTATCAAAGTATGTTAGTGGAATAGTACAATAAGGGGTACATAATAAATCTTCAGTTAGGTTTATAGAGGCTTGAACTAACTTCAAATTATCTACACCTAACAACATATCAAAGAAATTATGAAATTTGAATAAATGAAATTTAAGGTTTAATGACCGCATTTTGAAAAGTTTTTCACAGTTAACAAGTGTGCTAAATTTTTCAGAAGTGTAGCCATGAGCTGTGCTTACTAGGAAAGGATCGTTTTTAATATATTCTGAAAAATATGTTTGTGCTATTTCTGGATTTATGAATGACTTCGTACTACCTGTATCAATCAGAATTTTTAACTTTAGTGAAGGTAAAATTATAAACGGTAATTTGCTTTGATTTTGAGATAAACTCATTAATTCGAATTTTCTTCCAAGGCTTCTAAACCTAAAAAATGATCTCCTTCGTTTTGTGGAGTTTCCACGGATTCTTGGGGTACGGTATAGTCTGAAGAACCAGATTCATAATATTCGTAATTGTACGTATCTGCTTGTGCTTGTGCAGAGGTTTGTTCATGATCTAAGTTGTGAAGCTGGTTATTGCTATTATAATTATTTCCAAAACTTGTTGGATTTGGTCTAAATGTTTGATTTGTAGAAATGGACATGGGTGTTGGATTAAATTTTGCTGGCTTAATATAAGAATTATTATTATTTGTGGGTCTGTTAAAATTTGGTCTTTGAGGAAGTGGTTGCCTGAAAGGTTGTGGTTTATAAAATTGAGCAGGGTTTTGTGTTTGGGGACTTGGTTTAGTCATAGGAAGGGATTTCTGAAAGTTTGGTTTTTTTATTTCAGACTGATTGGTTTTAAATTTATCTGACAAAAATTGGAAGTCGTTGGTTAACATGTTCAACGCTTCATTTAAATCTGTAGGGTTTTTGGTCCTCATCAAGGATCCAATGGGTTCCCTAAGTCCTCTTAGAAATACACGAAGAGCTAACTTACGTGTATAATCCGCTAGGATTTCACTTTGAATTTGAACTACTTTATTATTAAAATAAGCAATTTGGAGAGTAAGTAACTCTTGGATTTTTTGGTAAAAGTCAAAGGGAGATTCATTGCCTTGTTTTAGGGCTGACATTTCTATAGACAGAGTGAAACAATCACGTCTGTCCGAATAACTGTTTAACAGAGCGGTTTTTAATTCCTGCCATGTTGTACAGCGGGAATTATTAACGATATCGGCTGCAGGGCCTTTAATTTTAGAGATAATAGAGGCCATAAGATATTCATTTTGAAAATCGGCCAAGTTTTCCGTATTATAAAATTTAGTTACAAGTTTGTCACACAAATCTAAAAATCTACTGAGTAGTGATGGTTCACCACTAAACTCAGGAATCATGTTAAGGTATTCTTTCTTAAATTCCATGATTATTTATTAAAATACTTATTTGAAAAATTGTATTATTTAAATGATTTTATTGAATTAATGATTTTAGTAATCCAATAATTGATTATAAAAATATATGTCCTTCTTATTTATTTAAATTTATATTATTTAAATAATTTTATTTAGTTAATAATTTTAGAAATTTAATAATTACTAATTTTATAAATTTAATAATTAATTATTTTAAAAAGTTTAATTTCTTATATAATGTTATGTTCTTATTAATGATTTTTATTAGATCAATTCCTGCACTCAAATATCTGATGCACAATTCTATAGGTTCAATCAATGTCAAATTTCCCCAAAATAAAAATGTGTACTCACAGTATGATGATGAGCAGGTTCATAAGTAGATTCTTCTAGGACAGCTAGTAAATTGTAAAAACAAAAAGTTTCGGTATACTTGCAAAACCTCTAGCTGTCCTACCGACTGCGCCAGTTAACTTTAAGCAATTTGAATTTAAGTTTTTAAAAACAAATATTTATTTTAAGAACACAATTAAGAGTTACACAATTAAGAATTTCAAATGATACACAATAATTATAATACAACTACTAAGTCGGAGTCGAGATCTAGACTAGCGGGCCGGCGGCATTCTACATACTTAAGTATAGTACAAAGTGCTGACGGTCTGCGGTGCTGAATCCGTAAAAAGTCCTTTGTTAACTTATATATATATATATATATACAATATACATATATATATAAAGTTTTGTAAAACCTATTTTTTCGTGATCAGGGACCCATGAAACGTATTTTGGCCACAATCCCGGCTCTAACTCATTAGCGAATTTTTTCCAATGGAAATTCGCTAAAAAAAAATATAAATCATTAACTCACAAAAACTTCTGCTTGTATCAGGTTGAAATGTTACATGCTTATTTCAATTGTACTGTAGGTGATGTATACAAAGTTTCATTTAAATCTTTACGTTAGAACGTAAGATATCGGTAAACATGTTGTTTTCTTAATTTTAATCGGTTTGGTCCACTTTAATAAAAAATACATGTGGTGTCGTGGGACATCCGGTAGGAACGAAGTTCCTACCGGATCCTATAATGGCTTGTAAAAGCAAAAAAAACAATAAAGTATGTGAACAATGGGATGCGAGGAAGCTTTGTGCCACACCAATTGACAGTCTATTTTTAAACACTTTTAGTCTGTAGCATAGAATATAGAAGATAATAAATAATAAATGGAAAACATTGTATTGAATGTAATAATAGATTAGAAGATTAGCGCCGCTTGTTTCTTCGAAATAATTCACGAAAACATCGTAAATAGGAAGAGATATGCGACTATGCGTGTAGGCGAGTCGATGCTAATGCCTCGAGAGAGTGTAGGTCATTAGAGCGTGGCGTTGTCTGGTGGCTCCCAGTAGTCAGTGGCGCTCAGAATTCAGTGACCCTGACCAAGAAACTCGGAGGTCTTCTGACAAGGTCTCGGCCATTCTCTCACTATTAATTAGCTTTTCTCTCGTAACACATCTAATTATAAATTATAATTATCGTCTGCTCAAACCGTTTAGTGTTTTTTATTCTTCTGTTATTATATTTGTGGGTTTTGAAACAGTTTAACGTGAAAACAAGGTAATGTTTGTAACATACCAACACTATGAGATCAACTACTGTTTATTTATTCCCTTTCTAAGTAATTAGTTCTCTTAAAACAGTAACATAAACAAATAATATATTAAGTACCTCAAATATTCCATAAATAGATAAATCTATTTATTACCATATACTAACGTATACTTTACTTCAACTGTTGATAAAACGGCCTATGCCGTGGAGAACTAAATATTTCCTATCTTATCCTAAGATGGGTGGCATTATGCCATAATATTTGATAAAAAATAATAATCAACCTCAAACCCGCCAACAAGTATGGGCAAACGTATGGCAAAAGGAGTCCAATTTTATATAAGTATTATGTCGCACTTGATATTCTAAAATGTTATTTAAAATTCATAAAACCTAAATAGCGGTAAGCCAGGGTAGATATTTAGTTAAAAATATTTCAGATTTTTATGAATGGTGGGTTCATCATTATAAATAATTACAAGATAAAAAGAACTTTTTATATACTAAGTTTCTAAATTTTCTGTTGAATCATATGTAATGTTGGTAATATAATTTTCATTGTTATAATATAATATTGGTGAAATAAAATAGTTCCGAATTTATTTACTTCACATAAATGACAACCATCTAAAGAGCTGATCTTAAACCTATAAAAGGACAAATCTTTGTACAACGGATCTCCCCAACACCAAATCTAAAGCGTGCCATCGATGTATTTGAAATAATATAATCGATATTTCCTGTTTTGCTGTCATTCAATGTTTATCTATCACAAATTTGAGACCCTTCAAAATGAAGATTGCTTAAATATTGGATATGGCAAAACAAATAAAATAACTTGCGGTTTTTTCCGAACTAACTTTCCGTACAGCAAAATTTGCTGAAAACCAATTAAATTCTGCTGAAAGATGGCTAAAAGTATTAAAATAATGCATAGTCATCGTGTTCTAAGCTATGCTAAAAGTTTCAAATGTCTAGCTATTCGGGAAGTTAGTTAGAAATCGATTGGCAGATTTGTACCGGACAAACAAACAAACAAACAAACAAACAAGAAAGCAAGCTAATAAAAACGCAGTAAAAAAATTGATGATTCTCTTTTTTTCATATTTGTTTAAAAAATTTAAATTAGTAACCGTTTCAATAATTGAATTAAAATAAAATACTGTGGCTATTAGTGTAGCACATAGCTTCATCGCGTTCTATTTTGTAGGTATATAATAATTTTATAGCATTAAAACCTATTATTGTTAAATTTATTTAATTTTCCTCCGTTTTTTAATACTGAATTTTTGAAATCGAAGACCTAAAACATATTTATCTCCAGTAGGGAGAAAAAGTTATGATTTTGGATTAGTTTAGAGGGACTAAAGTAAGTATTTTCTTCCCTGAACTCAAAAGTAGGGAGAAAAAGTTAAAGTAGGGTGAATAAGTAAAAGTAGGGCGAAAAAGGCATAGTAGGGCAAAAAAAATGGCACTTCTTTAGATTGTTACTCCCCTAACAAAGAAAACAGAGGCAAGTAACAATCTAAAGAAGGTGTACGAAATGATCTTCTTTAGATTGTTACTCCCCTTAGAAAAACGGAAGAGAGATATTCCTTTGTCCCAAAGTACATTGAACTAAACATCACTTTGTCAAAATTTATGTTCTAAAAACACATAGGGGAGTAACAATCTAAAGAAGTACCAAAAAAAATAATGTTTGCCAACTAAATTATTTTACAAATATAGTAGAAAATGTATGGCTAATGTACTGAAGTTGTTAAAAAATCAGATTGGCGACACTGAAATTTTCGACCTTGATTATAACCTGCATCTAAATAACCTTCTATTTGAGTTTAATTCCAATTCTTATTTGTTTTTAATATTGAATCTCTTATATCTGCTATTAAAAGTTCTAATAATTAATGTTATTTATTAAAACAATAAATAAAAACTTTGCAATGGATGAAAATGTGTATTTTCTTCCTACTGGAGATAAAATATTGTATGTACCTCGTGAGTAAAGTGCCATTATTCCCCTCGCGATAAATATCTCCCTCGGCTTCACCTTTAGAACCAACTTTTTCGCTCAGGGAATAATGGCTTACTTTACTCCCTAGGTGCATAAATAACTATTTCGCTCTTCGAAACGATCCATAGCTTTAGTTACCTTCAGTAAGCTCGGGAGCAACATTGTTTCTCACGTTGAAATTATATATAAAGTGCATAAATAACCCTAAATTCTTGATAGGCAATTGCTTAATAACACTTCTGTGCTTATCACCCTTCTTATTATCAGAACTAAAGGTCGACCAAGAAGTCATGGAAATCTGATGAGTGCGCTAGTGTCGTTGTTTTGGTGCTATGTATAGTCAGTTTTTAATAAAATAGACCACTATAAAAAAGCACAGTGTTGTTCTTGTTATTCATAATTTTATTTTGGATAACTTCTATATTTTTTGCAAAAGGCAACACTGTACCTGATAAGAAAAAACTAATAATATACGATAATATATTAATATTATTATTTATTGATTATTCATAAAAATATTCTTTAAATTTAAATCGATTTTCTTCTTTCATAATCAATTCTTTTCTTCCTCATAATTTTTGAATTTTGATTTGTTAATTTTTTATTTCTGAAATATTTCTGGATTTTAGTTGTTACTTTTTTGTGAATTATTATTTGTACTATTACCTCTCTCGGTTTGTTTTTGGCAATTTTCTCTTTGGTAAATTAAATTTCCCGGTATTAATAAAAACATGGATAATAACAAGAATTCAAAATTAGGAAGAACAGTAAAGGACGTGAAATCGTTTACAATGTGTATTTGTATTTTAAACACAACAACATTTGCGGGAGTGGCAGTTCAACAACAGAAGTACCTATCCATACAGATATTAATTGTCATGGAGAGCAATCATTTTTATAATAACAAATACATATTAGGTTTGTTGTAACCCCGTTATTTGTAGCGTCCTTTTGCATTTGCATCATCCCGTGGATTTGTGGATCGTACAAAAATCGTTTAGGATAGTTGTGACTATGATTCGTACTGTATAAAAACAAACAAAACAGGAAACCTAACAGATTAGAAACCTTCCTGTTGTTATTCGTGAGATTTGACATAACTGCGCATGTCATACAAACTAGAAATGGGTATTGTCTTAGCACCCGACTGTACTGACTTCGGCAATACTCGGAAGTTCCGACTTTAAACGAAGCTAAGCTTTCAGTTTCTCCCGTGTTCATGACTTCTTGGTCGACCTTTAGTAAGTATTATGTAGCTACTGTGCGTCAATCTGGGATGAACTTAGTAAGTTAACAATGGAAAGAAGTTAAGTACTTACTGAAGATGTCGATGAAATGTGGTTCTTGGACGTTAGAGTGATCGCAAGGCCCTAATACACAGAGCAGCCAGGGATGTAGAAATATCGCCTCAACAGACTGAGATGACAGCAGACTAACCACCAATGCGACGAGCGTCGACGTCTTCATCATCCTGCGTGTCCTTCTAGAAACAAAACTCTATTATTAAAACAAATTAACTTATTGAGCTGAGCGAAGTGAAGCTCTTATACTACACTTTGCATTTGGTAGGACACATACTCCTCCTGAACGGCTGAATCGATCCACACAAAATTCGGCACGGTCATAGTGACCAACCGCAGGAAGGTATAAATCTGAAATGGTAATTGTTATAAACAGTAATTGTTATGTTTACTTTTGTCATATTTTCTTCTTTTATGTGGGTCTTAGAGGGTTGAATATTATAAACAAACTAAATTCTTTTAAAATTGGCTATATTTCGCCCCTCTCCGGGGCATATTCATGCCTTGTATGTTTGTCAGTATAGGAAGTTTTTATCCACCATTTTTTGGTATCGTCGTTTTTTTTACAAATTTTCCACTTTTCCACTTACTTCCAGAACCTCTGTTCAATAACAATATTAAGTGATTTTATGATGTTTTCTTCTTGATCTTCCATCTCCTGATTTCTAAGAAGAAAACATCATAAAATCACTTAATATTGTTATTGAACAAAGGTTCTGGAAGTAAGTGGAAAAGTGGAAAATTTGTAAAATAAGGGTTTCTTTTTTTGGTTTTACCAACGAAACCCTAAAAACGACTATACCAAAAAATGGTGGATAAAAACTTACTAAAACTTACTATACTGACAAACATACAAGGCATGAATATGCCCCGGAGAGGGGCGAAATATAGCCAATTTTAAAACAATTTAGTTTGTTTATAATATTCAACCCTCTACGACCCACACAAAAGAAGACTATATTAAAAAAAGAGGGTCACACGGAAAGTTTTTAAAGTTATTTAAAAACACAAGTCATATTTTCATAAAAAAAAATGCTTTTAAATTCAAAATTAGAAATATTACTATTTTTGATCCGATTTCACATGTTTATAAATAACATTTTTTATCCATTTTATATACAATAATATAAATATATGTCATACCCTTTATTATGTATATTTATAATTTCTTAAGTGTCCATAGGAGTAAATAGAAAAATCTCATTTATAAGTTAATATTTCGTCTCTTATTTTGGAACATATTCTAACCTGAAATTATATTTCAACAATTACATACTATTTTTTATCTTTTTAATATTTAAATTCACAAAATAATTAGTCTAATAATCAGTGTGGATATTATACAATAAATTAATAAATCAATAAAAATAACTTTTATCTACGATTGATACGAAATATAAACATTACATCTTTGTTTAGATGCGTAGAAAGTGATTCTTTACGTACTTGTACTCATTGCGCATGCGCGTCTCACAGTTCTGAACAATTCCTCTTCTTTACCACACATTGCGGTAAAGAAGAGGAATTCTTCAGCTTTACGCACGATTAGCATGTTTGTTTACATTTAACAAAACTAATTTGCTGTTCTTTTATTAAAGTAACTGTTTATATCGAGTTTTTAGTGAAAAACAATGAGTGAATCAAGTGACTGACGAAAATGTGGAGAATAATAATCCTCCAGAAATAATTAATTCGGCAAAAAATACAACTAATGAATTAATGCCATCTTTATCAAGAGAGAGATACGAACTTACATACAGCAAGTTTATTTGTTTCTGTATTTATAATTTAAATCTAACAATCGTAGATAAAGTACGGTACGCAACTCGTGCGAAAACGGCATTTTGCATTGCTCGTGTGGTTTTACCACCCTCGCTGTCGCTCGGGTGCAAACTCCACACTCGCATGCAAAATGCTACTTTCCGCACTCGATGCGTAATGTACTATAACTATTCTAATGGTGACTTTTAGTTCGAAATTAAAAATAAATATTAACATAGTAACAGTTTTTTTTTATATTGATTTATTAATTTATTGTATAATATCCACACTGATTATCAGACTAGTTATTTTGTGTATTTAAGATTATATTAAAAAAAATGAAAGAGAGCAATGCATTCTAGAACTAAAGTTTCACTTCTATTGCGTGAGAGCCTCACTCATATTTTTTTTTTGGATAGCCAATCTGAGCTGTTAAAGTAAACGCTAATTGTAAGACCAGAATAACAAAATATTTTTGATTGATACTTTAACATGAAAATTAACTTATATCATAACATTCTGGCCTATATTCTAATATTTAATATAAATAAAGCGTAACCCCGCGGTTTGGCTCCATAAATCATATTTAATGTTCGTGTTATATTATAAATTTTAATTTTAAATTTAAATAATTGTGTGAGGCTCTGAAGTTCTGTAATGCATTGCTCTCTTTCATTGTTTGACGAATTTATTATTTCAGGATTAAGAAATAATTATGGTAAATTTAATTGAAAAAAAAAAATATTGCTACGCTAAGGCAACCGCACATTTATTCCAATAAAAATAAATGTTTGTTTTGATTTGCTGGTCTTTAAATAAATATAATACAATTAATCTGTAAAAATGTTACACTTGGACGAGTCTCGAATCGCAAACTTCGTTACACGATTTCACTATATGAAAAAATTCACTCTACCGCCGCCAAAGAAGTTTCACTTCAAAAATAAATGTAGTATATAATTGTTGAAATATATAATTACAGGTTAGATGTTCCAGAATAAGGGACGAAATATTACCTTATAAATGAGTTTTTTATTTACCCCTATGGTCACTTAAGAGTTTATAAAAATGTTTATTGTTTAAGATTAAAATGCACGCTCAGCTCAATATTGCAAGCAGACAACTGCATTGCACACCTAGCATAAATTGGTCTTGTATCAAACCGGATAATGAAATGTTTAAATACCTAGAAGAAGAGGACTAAACAACTCAGATTTGGTTATTATCACTTAACTAGAGGATTAAACTACTGTTTCAGATTTAGTTAATACCACAGCACACTAGGATTAAACTACTGTTTCAGATTTAGTTAATAACACAGCACAAGAGGATTACACTACTGTTTCAGATTTAGTTAATACCACAGCACAAGAGGATTAAACTACTGTCTGAGATGAAGTTAATACCACGAGGTAAGAGGAGTAAGCAACTGTCTGAGGTTTAGTTAAAACGACAGGATTTAAACTGATTTCTGTTCAGTTTGGTAATTATTTTAAGTCATTAACTTATTATATAATAGGTATGTTTTTATTGTCTTAGGGTAATTAGGTACTTAAATACAAACTAATACGTAATAATGAGTAATTAGCAAATTATATAACTCTATTGTCTCCTAGCTTACCGTAGGTAGTGGAAGCTTTGACATCATTCTGATGCGTTTTTGCATTTATATTACAAATGTATTGTATACCCTAAAAAACAGGAATCTGTTTAATAAATAAGGGAATTTTTATTATTATATTTAATTATTTATATTTGAATAAATAATAAAACTATTATATATATTTTTTTTATTATTATCATTATTGGTCTCGTTTCTATCAGTCAGCCGGTCGATCCGTCATTTAGCATTTTAGTGATCAACCGTATTTAAAAGTAAAAACTACACATAATCAAAGTTTCATAAAAATCAGATTAGTTCTTTTGAAGCTATAGGTGTAAATAAATGTATGTTTGTGCGCATGTGGAAGAGAAAGAAGTGAGCGCAGAAGCTGGAAACTTATATGGGACCAACAATGGGCTAATTATGACCTACCATCAAAAATGAGCGAAAGACTGAGAGACAGACCGACAGACTTATAGGCAGACAAGGAATCAAAAATGTTTCCTGATGTCTGAACTGGATTTCTGCTTTTGAATTTTTGAAATCGGAAATATAAAATATTTTCGTTCTTCAGCACGTTCACCTAGCTTCAGTTAAATTCGTAAGAACAAAGTAAGCTCGAGAAAAAAACATGAAAAATAAATATTTTTCAAAAATGGTATAACTATTTAGTTTATAATGATGAAGTTGATTTTCGGAAAAAATATAGTTTTTCGAGATATTGATAAATAGAAAACATATTTTTCCATTAATAAAAAAGTGATGTATGCAATCACCTGTTGAACTCATTTTGAAATATGTTTAAAAATAAATTCATTAAATTTGATATTTTAGGAGTTAAATGCAGTAGCACTGCGTATTATATAATAGAATTTAGTGTAAATTTGTCCGACCGATTTTATTAAAAAAATACATAATTTGCATTGTAATGAGGAATAAATAATAAATAAAAATTAACTTTCTATTATTCAGAAAGTGGGTTAAATATGTACCTAATAATAACTTGCATTGTCATGATAAATACATGATCTGTAAAAGTTTCACCTTTTTATTTATTCAGAATGTGGGTTAAATATGTAATTATAACTTGCATTGTCATGATAAATACATGATCTGTAAAAGTTTCACCTTTTTATTTATTCAGAATGTGGGTTAAAAATGTAATAATAACTTGCATTGTCATGATAAATACATGATCTGTAAAAGTTTCACCTTTTTATTTATTCAGAATGTGGGTTAAATATGTAATTATAACTTGCATTGTCATGATAAATACATGATCTGTAAAAGTTTCACCTTTTTATTTATTCAGAATGTGGGTTAAAAATGTAATAATAACTTGCATTGTCATGATAAATACATGATCTGTAAAAGTTTCACCTTTTTATTTATTCAGAATGTGGGTTAAATATGTAATTATAACTTGCATTGTCATGATAAATACATAATCTGTAAAAGTTTCACCTTTTTATTTATCCAGAAAGTGGGTTAAATATATATTAATCACTTGCTTTGTCATGGTAAATACATAATCTGTAAAAGTTTCACCTTTTTATTTATTCAGAAAGTGGGTTAAATATGTAATAATAACTTGCATTGTCATGATAAATACATAATCTGTAAAAGTTTCACCTTTTTATTTATCCAGAAAGTGGGTTAAATATATATTAATCACTTGCTTTGTCATGGTAAATACATAATCTGTAAAAGTTTCACCTTTTTATTTATTCAGAAAGTGGGTTAAAAATGTAATAATAACTTGCATTGTCATGATAAATACATAATCTGTAAAAGTTTCACCTTTTTATTTATCCAGAAAGTGGGTTAAATATATATTAATCACTTGCTTTGTCATGGTAAATACATAATCTGTAAAAGATTCACCTTTTTATTTATTCAGAAAGTGGGTAAAAATGTAATAATAACTTGCATTGTCATGATAACTACATGATCTGTAAAAGTGCCACCTTAATATTTATTCAGAAAGTAGAATATATATTTATAGTTGAATATATATTTATTCATAAACAAAATTAAAGTTAAATAAAAAAGTAAATTAAAATAAAAATAAAAACTTACCAAAATCAGTTATAAATCTTTATATACATTAAAATCAGTGTAAAGTCAAATACAAAATGATCTCCCCTGAACTGTTTATTACTAAAAATCCAAATGATCAATGAACTCTTATATCAAATAACTGCAACGTGACAAAATATCAATTTTAATTATGCATTATCATATTTTTGATTATATTTATTTATTTACTGATTAAATTTCTTAATAATTAAATTATTTATCCTGTTAAGAAATTTATTATTTTATATTATGATAATATGTTCTTACTATTGCCGTAATAATAAATTGATTCGAGATAATTTGTATTGAAAACAAAAAGAAAAAAAATATGTGCGGTGTCGCGGGACACCCGGTAGGAACTAAAATAGAAAATATATACAATTTTCATGAAATATAAATGATAAAATCACACTGCTAAGTATACGATGCTAACTACTTATACATGGTGGAGTTAGAAAAGAGACAAAATTAAAACTAACCAACTGTTTGTACATAGCGGAGTTAAGGCAAAATTAAAAGAAATACATTATTTGTATCATTAAAGCAAGCGTCTTACAATAAATATTATATTGAATATTGAGAAAAAAGTTTATCATGATGAGTTTATGTTTGAAGTTGGTAGGAAATAGGTCTGTCTTATACCTACCCGGCCTACTAATTTAAAATATTATAAAATATATCTCTTCCCTACTTAAAAAACTCCGTGATAGATAGACAGATAGATAGATAAGAATAAGAATTTATCGCTACATTTTTAGGGTCCCTCGCCCAAAACGAGTACCCTTATAGATTCCTGCGCTTGTCTGTCTGTCTGTAACGAGTACCTTTATAGCTTGTCTGTCTGTCTGTAACGAGTACCCTTATACATTCCTGCGCTTGTCTGTCTGTCTGTAACGAGTACCTTTATAGCTTGTCTGTCTGTCTGTAACGAGTACCCTTATAGATTCCTGCGCTTGTCTGTCTGTCTGTAACGAGTACCTTTATAGCTTGTCTGTCTGTCTGTAACGAGTACCCTTATACATTCCTGCGCTTGTCTGTCTGTCTGTAACGAGTACCTTTATAGCTTGTCTGTCTGTCTGTAACGAGTACCCTTATAGATTCCTGCGCTTGTCTGTCTGTCTGTAACGAGTACCTTTATAGCTTGTCTGTCTGTCTGTAACGAGTACCCTTATACATTCCTGCGCTTGTCTGTCTGTCTGTAACGAGTACCTTTATAGCTTGTCTGTCTGTCTGTAACGAGTACCCTTATAGATTCCTGCGCTTGTCTGTCTGTCTGTAACGAGTACCTTTATAGCTTGTCTGTCTGTCTGTAACGAGTACCCTTATACATTCCTGCGCTTGTCTGTCTGTCTGTAACGATTACCTTTATAGCTTGTCTGTCTGTAACGAGTACCCTTATAGATTCCTGCGCTTGTCTGTCTGTCTGTAACGAGTACCTTTATAGCTTGTCTGTCTGTCTGTAACGAGTACCCTTATACATTCCTGCGCTTGTCTGTCTGTCTGTAACGAGTACCTTTATAGCTTGTCTGTCTGTCTGTAACGAGTACCCTTATAGATTCCTGCGCTTGTCTGTCTGTCTGTAACGAGTACCTTTATAGCTTGTCTGTCTGTCTGTAACGAGTACCCTTATAGATTCCTGCGCTTGTCTGTCTGTCTGTAACGAGTACCTTTATAGCTTGTCTGTCTGTCTGTAACGAGTACCCTTATAGATTCCTGCGCTTGTCTGTCTGTCTGTAACGAGTACCTTTATAGCTTGTCTGTCTGTCTGTAACGAGTACCCTTATAGATTCCTGCGCTTGTCTGTCTGTCTATAACGAGTACCTTTATAGCTTGTCTGTCTGTCTGTAACGAGTACCCTTATAGATTCCTGCGCTTGTCTGTCTGTCTGTAACGAGTACCTTTATAGCTTGTCTGTCTGTCTGTAACGAGTACCCTTATACATTCCTGCGCTTGGCTGTCTTTCTGTAACGAGTACCCTTATACATTCCTGCGCTTGTCTGTCTGTCTGTAACGAGTACCCTTATACATTCCTGCGCTTGTCTGTCTATCTGTAACGAGTACCCTTATACATTCCTGCGCTTGTCTGTCTATCTGTAACGAGTACCCTTATACATTCCTGCGCTTGTCTGTCTATCTGTAACGAGTACCCTTATACATTCCTGCGCTTGTCTGTGTGTAACGCACATGATGTTCGAAAGTACTTAACGGAAATATTTGAATTTTTGCCGTTATGTTATGTGTAATAATCCAATCACAGAAAATTTATAGGGTAGCCCAAAAACGCAAGGGTGTCCCAAAATTTATCAAGATTTGTGCAGTTAATTGTTGGCAACATGAAAAAAAATTGATAGCTGAGAATTTATGATTAGTAAAAATGGAGCGTTACACAATAAACAAGTGTTTTTATTACTGATTATTGATTTAACACAATAAATTTATTTAAGTTAATTTAACTTGTTTAATGTATTTATTTAATTTAACCCTCTAGATCGTGTGATTTTATACCATTAAATTTCTATTTATGGGGTTATTTGAAGTCAAAGGTCACATAACAAACAATGTCAACAAGCCCACAACCACACGTGCATTACAGGAGGAAATTAAATGCTGCATCAACGAAATTGAGCCACATTTATGCAAAATTTCGACAAAAGAATGCGTACGTGCCAGCAAAGCCGTGGAGAACATTTTATCGTATTCCATAAATAACCCTGTCCTTTGTACTTTATGATTCAATAAAAATAATAACAATCTAAAGACTATAAAAACTGTGTTTTCTATTTAATTCAAATCTTGCGTTAATTTTGGGACACCCTATATAATACTGCGTACAAAACGAGAAAATAAAACTACATAAATATTTCCCTATAATATCTGTGTTTGAATGGTAATCATTCTTAATTACATAATATCGTTATTTACGTTAACACAATTAATAATTAATATAAAAATGCCATTTTTCAAAACTGGTCTTATTTTCAACTTTTTTTTGTTTGTTTTTGTTTCTGTATTCTTCACCTTAGTAGTATCTATGTGCAAAATTTGGGGAAGATTGAATGACGGTAAGTAGTTCAAAATTGGGGTAATAGGTGTGCGATGAAACTTAAAAAGCAAATAAATTTGACGCCATTTTTTTTTTTTTTTTGGTTTCTGTATTTTTCACTTTAGTAGTATCTATGTGCAAAATTTGGGGAAGATTGAATCACGGGAAGTAGTTCAAAATTGGGGTAATAGGTGTGCGATGAAACTTAAAAAGCAAATAAATTTGACGCCATTTAGTTTTTGTTTTTATTTTTTTTTTGGTTTCTGTATTCTTCACCTTAGTTGTATCTATGTGCAAAATTTGGGGAAGATTGAATGACGGTAAGTGGTTCAAAATTGGGGTAATAGGTGTGCGATGAAACTTGAAAAGCAAATAAATTTGACGCCATTTTGTTTTTGTTTTTATTTTTTTTGGTTTCTGTATTCTTCACCTTAGTTTTATTTAAGTGCAAAATTTGGGGAAGATTGAATGACGGTAAGTGGTTCAAAATTGGGGTAATAGGTATGCGATGAAACTTAAAAAGCAAATAAATTTGACGCCATTTTGTTTTTGTTTTTATTTTTTTTGGTTTCTGTATTCTTCACCTTAGTTGCATCTATGTGCAAAATTTGAGGAAGATTGAATTACGGGAAGTGGTTCAAAATTGGGGAAACGGAAATGTGCGATGAAACTTACAAAGCAAAGTAATATAAGACCAGTAAAAAGCTTGTTATTTTATACTTTACTAGCTGGATACCCGTGCTTCGCTACGGAGAGTTATATTAATTTGATAAGTTTATAAACTGCCATCAAGAAACATTTAAATTATTTTACTATGGGAGAATATCTAGTTTCTCTCCCTCCCACTTATTTCTATACCCCCTTCTCTTTGATAAGATAATTTGCAAATATCCTAAATTTACCCCCCTCCTAAATGAAAATATTACAAAACAGTACATAACAACAATTACTATACTCTTCAACTTCAAGAGCTTTTCAACGATATGCATAATAAAGGGTATTAATTACTTTGACCCCGTACCCCTGTGTACCAATATTTAAATTTATAAATTCATGTAGACAGTGATTTTCCCCTTGCTTTGAAGGTTAAGTATACAAATTTTCATCGAGATCGGGCTAAACTGTAGATTTGTATAAAGAACTTACACATATTTATATATGTATATGGCCGTCATCTTGAATCATAACGCCCGATTGGTAAACCATTTTTCAAAAGTTTCTACTTTTATAAAAGGAACCTAACTTCTAAATTTCAAGATTCTAGAGCGATTGGTTCCGGAGATATCGTCTTGTCGATTTTTTTATATAAATGGCCGCCATCTTGAATCAAGATGACGGATTTTGAAAACATTTCTTAGCGAGCACCTAAGAGGTAAGAGGAATACACCTACAAAATTTCATGGTCATAGGTCCAGTGGTTTCAGAGATATCGTGATGTGTCAGTGAGTGGTATTTGGATTTTATATATACAGGGTGTATCAATTTCAGATGGCCATAGAAAAAGGGGTATATCTATATCTACAGGTCATTTGGAGCAAAAAAGTTCATATAAGCTATAGTCCAATTCTCAACAGTTTAGGAGCTATAGGCGAAAATAGACTGTGTTAAAAACAATCGACCTTTGCCTTAAAAAACTGAAATAACTCAAAATATATTAATCTTGGAACAATGAATGAACAATCGTTGGAAAGACCAGGAAATTCCCTATAAAATGATGTATGTTTTAGTTGAGTTGTTGCCTTTTTAGTGTGACCCAAAGCTGTTTGAAAACAAAAAAATAGATTTTTTTTAAAAATCTGAAAAACTTTGTGCCCACTTATCAATATGATCCAAATGGGAGAAATACGTACAAAGATTGGAAAAGTTGGCGCTTTTAATAAGCTTTAAAACGGTACCAAAAACTTCAAAATATTCCATCTCTAAGAGGGCGAACAAACCATCGTTGTAGATAAAAACATGTCGTGCTTGCAGCTGGAGAAGGGCTAAGAAACGTGAATTATCAACTGTGGCATCTTTGACAAAAAGATGTCGAATGTGCATTGCTCAAGATGGCGGCCATTTTGAGCAGCTTCTGCCTTGAGATACCATAGTAAGTATATTTTACAATAATAGATCTTCTAGTTAGAGAACTAAAATTTCAATTTAATGACCGCCACCTTGAATAATGCACATTCGACATCATTTTGTCAAAGATGCCACAGATGATAATGTCACGTTTCTTTGCCCTTCTCCAGCTGCAAGCACGACATGTTTTTATTGAAGCGAGCGTAGCGAGCTTCCTACATTCAACGAAATATGCTCCGTGTCTGTCTGTCTGTCTGTCTGTCTGTCTGTCTGTCTGTCTGTCTGTCTGTCTGTCAGTAACGTTCACGCGTGTGACGATAACTTGAGTAAAAGTTGACCGATTTAGTTGAAATTTGGTATACATGATCCTCTTACTAATACTCAGGCTAAGTTCGTTGGACAGCGTGATCCGTCCAAGAGTTCGCGCGCAACGCTCGCGTAAACGAGAGGTTCAAAAATTAAATTGGAATTTCAGGACGGGAAAAGATTCTATCATCATCTATTCGATGAGACGAACATTTTTTTCAAATAACATTTTTTAGTAAAACCAACAGCGACACCGCTATGAATTAATAAAGATCGCTAAAACTATTAAAGCGGGCCTAAACGTTTAAAATAGAGAAAACAACCTTTTTACCGATATCATACGTTCTAACGTAACGATTTTAATAAAACTTCATAGACACCATCTGATGCACAATTGAAACAGGCATACAAAATTTCAATTTGATACATGCAGTAGTTTGTTTGTAGGAAAGAGATACAAATTATAAATATTGAAATAGAGATGTGTGGTTAGTGGAATAGTAAGAATGCGGGGTGGTTCCCTTACTACTAGCCGCTGCACTACTACCAGACCCATTATCTATCAACTCATCATGATTCACAATAATATTTTTTTTCAATATTCAATACATATTTATTACTATACGCTCGCTTCAATGATAGAGCCACGCGATGCCTAGTATATTTTGAGTTATTTCAGTTTTTTAAGGCAAAGGTCGATTGTTTTTAACACAGTCTATTTTCGCCTATAGCTCCTAACCTGTTGAGAATTGGACTATAGCTTATATGAACTTTTTTGCTCCAAATGACCTGTAGATATAGATATACCCCTTTTTCTATGGCCATCTGAAATTGATGCACCCTGTATATAGATTTTTATTGTTTTTTTTTGTTTTTTTATTGTTTTTGCTTCCGAGCTTACCGAAGGTAACGGAAGCATTGTGTTCACTTTTGAGAACGAAAAACTTTTATGCCTCCGATTTTAAAAATTCCAAGACAGAAATCCGTTTCAGACATCAGGGAACATTTTTGGTTCCGTGTCTGTCTGTCTGTCTGTCTGTCTGTCTGTCTGTCTGTCTGTCTGTCTGTCTGTCTGTCGGTCTGTGTGTCCACGAATTATGAAACGTGCGACGATAACTTGAGTAAATGTCAACAGATTTTGATGAAATTTGGTAGACATGTTCATTTTACCAATGCCGAGGACGAGTTCGTTGGACAACATTATCCGTCCAAGCGTTCACGAGCAACGCTCGAGTAAACATGAACTTAAAATTTAAAATTGGAATTTCAGGTCGGGAAGAAAATCTAACTTCATCTATTGAATGAGACAAACATTTTTTTCAAATACAATTTTTTAGTAAAACCAACAGCGACACCGTTATGAAGTGTTAAAGATCGCTAACACTATATTAATAGTTTTTACACAATTAACAATATAACAATAAAGTAATATAACAATAATTTTAATGTTAATATAACGATAATGTACATGATAGGATGCGAGGAAGCTATGTGCCACACTAATTGGCAGTCTATTTTTCTTTAAACTATCTATTTGTACAGATATCTCATTTGCATTAATTATACTATTTTTATTTTACATACATTAACAATAAAAAATCATTTACATATATATTTATATATAGATTGATCTGTGAATGGATCTTTTATTAATTAATGAATTAAAGCAAATTAATGCGTAATAGTAATTAACTTATTATAATAGAATTACTTATGCATCTAGACATTGCGTGACTTCTATAATGTGAAGTAATCTCTTCTAATGCACATAATATATCATTACAATAATTGTGACCTGCTACTAAACATATCATACGTCTTTATTTATTGCTTTTGAATTTACCCAAGTAATGGAAGCATTGTTAACATAATGACATTTATAATTTTTTTTTCTCAAGAATTCAAACATTCCCTGATAGAAATCTATTTCAAACATCAGGAGATATATTTGGCTCCGTGTCTGTCTGTCTGTCGTTCAAAATTATTGAATGCTGAAATGTTCCATTTATAAGTATTTGAGCCTGTCCCAACTTGTTGTTTAGGGTTTCTTTTGTAAAACCAAAAAAAAGAAACCTCTATGGTTTCTTTCCTGTATCAGTCTGTCTGTGTGTCACTCTGTAGGGTTCCAATAATTTTGGAATCAAAAGAGATAATAATAGCAGGGTAAAAAGAACTTTTTATACACTACGTTTTTAAATTTTCTATTATGTATCATAAATTTGAAACCTGTCAAAATGAAGATCGTAAGTATGGGATGTCAAAACAAATAAACTTGCAGATTTTTTCCAAACTAACTTTTCATTCAGCAAAATTTGCTGAAAACGAATTAAATTCTGCTGAAAGATGGCTAAAAGTATTAAAATATTGCATTGTCATCGTGTTCTGAGCTGTGCTAAAAGTTTCAAATATCTAGCTATTCGGAAAGTTAGTTAGAAATCGTTTGCCAGATTTTACCGGACAAACAAACAAGAAAGCAAGCTAATAAAACGTAGTAATAAATACTAACGTATTGTATCGAATATAAGACGCAAAATTGTTTCAAAGGGAAAATGATCCCTTCTCTTTTATAACAACTTGATCAGACTATTCTAAAAGTTTCAAATGTCTAGCTACTCAAGGAGTTAGTTAAAAATAGATTGCAAGATTTGTTCTGGACAAACAAACAAACAAACAAGAAAGCATGCTAATAAAAACATGAAACTTGTCCACTAAATACTAACTTCCTAAGTACATAGACATTTGAAACTTGTAGATTAGTTCAGAACACGATGACAATGGAATATTTTAATACTTTTAGCCATCTTTCAGCAACAATTTAATTCGTTTTCAGCAAATTTTGCTGTATGGAAAGTTAGTTCCGGAAAATATTCGCAAGTTTTTTTATTTGTTTTGACATGACCCATATTTACGATCTTCATTTTGACGGGTTCAAATTTATGTTTTTTTTATTTAGCCATCAGAAAATTTAAAAACGTAGTATATAAAACGTTCTTTTTATATTGTAATTATTTTAATTTTGAGTGGGGTATCAAATGAAAGTTATTAAAGTGTAGATTACACAAATATATATATATATATATATATATATATATATATATATATATATATATATATATATATATATATATATATATATTGTATTTATAAGTCAGAATATACCAAAATAAATTACCTACTCCCCAACTAACCTATGACGGCTATTCCTAAAATTTTTAAATAATTCCTGCAAATATCTTATGGGAGGCCGATGAGAAGTTACGGGAAAAAATTAATTTATCTTTTCGTCCTTAACGATAAAAAATCTGACACCCCAGGGGATCGATCCAGGGACCTTCCTCTAGTAATATACGTAAAATATTTGAATTTTATGCTGTCACCAGAAATATGCCGTCTGCTAGGCCATAGGAAGTATAAGAATAACAATTTGACCTGATTAACTAGGAATACATTATGGCGCATAATTTTTTTTTTTTTGTACTTTTGAATGGGGTATCAAATAAAAGGTATTAATGAGTAAATTACAAAGATATATATATATATATTAAAATTATAATAAAAATATTACCTTATTTTGTTTACAGATTACTATTGTCGAAAACAACGGATTGCTTTGCTCGGCCAGTGTCTAATAATGTCTGAATTCACAAAATATCTAACGAGGTCTCCTCTTAAAAATCTGGATTAAATTTAAAATTTCAATTTATAATTACTATCAATAATTATTGTTGCTCATTTATATTTACCAAAAATAATCACAAGTTTTAATTTGTTAAATGAAAAATAAACAAACAATAAACTAACTAAATTTAAATAATAAACCAAATGGTAAACTTATTTATTGATTTAATATATATTTAATTGACAAAACTTCAATCAATTAATAATTTAATTTAAAAATAATAATTAATGAAAAATTGTTGATATTATTATAAGAATTATAGAAATACTATTGGCCTATGAGTAGAATGGAAACAAGTCAGAGTGGAGTGTCGAAATTTGATTATATAGATGGAACCCCCCACTACCTGCACCTGGGAACCAGTCAGCTGAGCGAAGTGTCGCCTCTGACCTTAGTCGCATCTAACCCAACACCTCTGATTCTCTCCTCATTTAAATAATACCATTCTGTAATATTATATTTTCATTTTTTAATACACTGCTTCAACTGCACATGGGTCATTAAAGGTGTTAATTATTTATTATATTTTCCTTTTTAACCATAATTAATTTCTGTTTGAATTTATTTAACAATTTATATTTATTTTATTATTATTATTTTGCTTCCGATCTTACTGAAGGTAACGGAAGCTATGTGATCGTTCTGAACGACGAAAATATTTTATATCTCTGATTTAAAAAATTCCAAGACAGAAATCCGTTTCAGACATCAAGGAACATTTTTGGTTCCGTATCTGTCTGACAATATAAAATATGTTTAAGGAATTTTTCATACGCCAGACTATTGCGCAAGAGAATATTTCCCTCGATTAAAAATTTAATAAATAATAATTCTGGAAACAGTTTTGTGCTAATCACATAGCCTTAAAATGCACGATATAAATGGACGATATAAATGCATAATATATAGGTGTTAGTATATTACTTAATTGTAATGTACTAGCACTAGCCTTCACCCAGCACTCCACGCGGGGCTCATGCTAACTATTACTTATTAGTGGCTATGTTTCCTATTATTATGTAGACCTAGCAATTAAATGAAGTGCATAAATAGTTTTGTTTTCTAAGCCATATAGGAATAGAATCATGACTATATTATACATAATTCATTCCATTACTAACAATATAATACTCTCCAAATCTAAACTGGTTTAAATCATATCTATAGCCAACAGAGAACAAATAACTAAAATATCTAATTACCTTTAGTCAGGGCAAGCATACATCATTTTGCATACCGCAAGGGACCGTGCTCGGACCAGTACTATTTTCAATTTATGTTGTCGAGTTCTGTAAGCTATCCGTAAAAGAAGGAAATATATATTCATTTGCAGATGACACAGTAATACTTTTTAAAGGAAATGATTGAAAATATGTGCATTAATCAGCAACGGACAGGCTGCGCGGCAGGGCCGTCCACGGGGGGGATGGATGGCGCAAGTTGCGCCATTGAAAAAAAAATTGGGGGGGAATTGAAAAAATTTGGGGGGGATTCGAAAAAAAAAATTGGAAAAATCCAGTACTCATTTTTAGGGTTTCGAGGTCCTCCTAAAAAAAGTTCTATTTATGAATTTTTATGACCGAAGAAACCCTGTAGTAACTTGCTGGAAAGTACTTGACGGGATTTTTTATTTTAGTTAACTCTACCTGCATTCTCACGTTATGAAAATTAATACCGGTCTAGTCTAGTCTTTGTCTTAGTATAGAAGCTTTTACCGATCATCATTAGCCTGACAAAAGTTGAAAAAACGTACGTAGTGACCCGTGAGCCGTGGCGTGTTGTTTTTGTTAAGTTTTGGGAGGCCTATACTTAGTAACTATGTTTTTAAAACGAAATAATGCATCGAAAAAAAAAAATCGTTTAAATATAAATGCTTAGAGCTTATGTGCAATACTTATATATAAATTATATATCGCGTTACCAAATGGGCATTTTTCCCCTTTTTAGAAAAATAATGAAAAAATGTGGGGTTAAGGGGGAACCACATTCTTCATAGGGCCATATTGTTCAAAGGGTCAATATGGACCTTTAGAAGGGTGGAATCATTTTTTTTTATATATTAAACTACGCCTTATGTACTTTAACTTTTACCTGTAAGATTTTTCTGAATTTTTCCTAGTTTAAAAGTTGTAGCCGTTTGATCCTCATATTCAACTTCACCTCAGAAATGCATAAAAGAGCTGTTTTGAGAGGTCTTAATTTCAAAATTTTCCCGGGGGAGGACCCCCGGACCCCCCTCCATAAATCCCCCCCCCCCCCCAATAATTAACTGCAGACGACGCCCATGACTAACAGTGAAATATTGTACTGCAGTAAGCATCAGCATATACATTTTCTAACGTATACGTTCTAAAACAGTTGAGATTTTTTTGTTTATTTGTTGAACCTTTTTTTTTTTTTTTTTTTTTTCTTTTTTTTATGGGGGGTGCAGAGGTTGGTTTGTTTTGGGGGGGAGTGCGCCATCATACTTGGGGGGGATGGACACCCCTGCTGCGCGGTATAACTGAATGGTTGAGATCTGAGTGTTGATCCTTAAATATAGAGAAATCACATTAACTGACTTATTCATTAAATAAAAAATCGGTCCGAGTCAACTCAGACAAACTTTCTCATATACGAGTTCATAATTACTTATCCCAGTGTTTTCCATTTACTAGTTTTCGTATGTACATTTAATTATTATTGAACATTTCATCAAAATTTATCATAAAAATAACATCTCCTGGGCGGGGAATCGAACCCGGGCTCTCTCCGTCCGCGTTTTAAGCTTTTTTTCTTAGGAACTAGATTTTTCCAGGGAAAACGGTTTATATCGTTAGATTTGTATTTAAATGGGCTACATTTTAGAATTTCTTAATCAAACACGTCGGAACCGTTTTCGAGAAATAATTTTTTTTATGGGGAGTTTTTATGGGGCAGCGCCCCCAAATTTGGAGCTAAAATTCGTTTCTCGATTTCGTCTCGCTGTTCCATATTAGCCGGAGATATTATTCGCTGTTATAACCACCCTATAACGGCTAGTCCTATAACTTTGAAATAATTTATTCAAATACCTTGAAATAGGGTGATGAAAATTGCTAGACAAAATTTAATTTAACGTTTCTTTATTACCAATAAAACATTTTTGTGACCCCCCGAGGAATCGAACCAGGGACACCTACTCTATTTTCCTTACTCTACACTATTTTTTTCTTTTGGGAAGATCTATTTAAATTTAATTTTTTGCTTCCGAGCTTACCGAAGGTAACGGAAGCTATGTGATCGTTCTGAAGAACGAAAAAATTTTAGGTCTCCGATTTCAAAATTTCCAAGACAGAAATCCGTTTCAGACATCAGGGATCATTTTCGGTTCTGTGTCTGTCTGTCAGTCTGTCGGTCTGTCTGTCGTTCAATTTTTGCGAAGCAACATATCTTTAAAACTACACGTCCAATTTGAATGAAATTTGGGTGGCAGGTCATAATTAGCCCATTGTTGGTCCCATATAAGTTTCAACCTTCTGCGCCTATTTGTTGCTCTTCCACAAGCTCACAAACATACATTTATTTACACCTATAGCTTCAAAAGTACTTATTCGATTTGAATAAAACTTTTATAGTTTATCGAAAGTAACCCGCAGATAGCCCCAGATTAATACGAACCGTCCGCTCTCTTTAACTTTTGCTAAATTGATACTTTAATTCGTGTAAAAACTCAAAACAATTTTGACAGATTAAAAAAAAAAACGGGGGAAACAATTAAACCAATAACAATAATGGCTTGTTAAAGCATTAAATCAATAAAGTACGTGGATAGGATGCGAGGAAGCTATTTGCCACACCAATTGGGAGTCTATTTTACTTTCATATAGGGCGAGATGAAGAAATACTGAAATGTTGTTTTAGCATATAATAGCACATATTTATTCCGAATAATCTAAAAAAAACCCTTAAAAGTACTTGCTTGATGCAAGTACTTCCCTGCGATGTTTTAAATATAATTAAAATAAATCAATAATTAAAGGAGATTAATATGAGATATAAATACAATATTAATTTCTATTCGGGAAACTATAGTTTGATTAACGAGTTGATTTATTTTTTAAACTTGTTCATTACTTTAGTAGTTCGTATATTAATAAAAATGTTACATTTTAAAACAATAAAAAGTTTATGAATTTAGGTTTGAAATGGAGAATTATTCAAGATAGAAAATTATTGGAATTTAATTTTTGCAAAAAGCAATTTTAAATTTAGACGAATTCGTGATGAGGAATATTGAAAAGGAAAACAATGTCTGTGCATTCATTACAAGGCGGAACAACATTATACAGCCTCAACATTGTAAGCAACCGAATTACTCACATGTAAATATAATAGTATTTTCTATCAAGTGTACATTTAAACTGAATTCATTTTGCTTCCGAGCTCACCGAAGGACAGAAGCTGAGAGATCGGTCTGAGAAACAAACGATGTTTATGTCTCCGATTAGAACAATTCCAAAGCAGATCCGTTGCTCCCATCAGACAACACTTTCAGTCTGTGAAAACTGTCCTATTTTGTGTCTGTTATGTCTGTCTGTTTGTAGAGATAAACATTGAATGACAGCGAAAAAGGAAAAGTAAACAAAGAAATAAATTAATTGACGTGTGACAACCAGGTTTGTTTACACTTGTGTCCTAGGTATCGGTATAATTTTTCTGCATCTGTACTTCTTTACTTGTACACATTTTTCTTCTCTTACTGTCCCTACACAGGGGCATATCAATGGTACGGTTTAGATTCGGTGTTTGTAAGATCCGTTGTACAAAGATTTGTCCTTTTATAGTTTTAAGATCAGCTCTCTAGATGGTTGTCATTTTTATGTGAAGTAAATAAATTCGGACTATGTATTTTTTTTTCCACTAAAATTATATAAGATATATTAAGATCGACACCTTTTTAACGATTAATATTTGTAGGGATGTGTGATGGACCACTTAGGTGTAAAAAATTACAATTAAATAATTTTAGTGAGACGTTTCGACCCTTATTTGCAAGGTCATCCTCAGTCACAGCTTTATTTATTTACATGTTGGTACTGAAATCACATACTTCATTATCTCTATAAGAGAAAGTTATAATTTAAAAAACCGATTGTTAACAATTACATTTCTTCTTTGTCAAACACAAATCAGTCTTAATGAAGTTAAAATTTAAAAAAACAATAAAATATATTAACTGGCTCATAATCATAATACATAACGAATTTACGATTAATTAATAATTAATTAAATTTATATAAAATTAAAATATAACAAATAACACATAATGAAGTATGTGATTTCAGTACCAACATGTAAATAAATAAAGCTGTGACTGAGGATGACCTTGCAAATAAGGGTCGAAACGTCTCACTAAAATTATTTAATTGTAATTTTTTACACCTAAATGGTCCATCACACATCCCTACAAATAAAATTATATACAGCAATGACAATTATATCATCAACATTACATATTATATGATTTAACAAAAAATTTAAAAACGCAGTATTAAAAGTTCTTTTTATCTTGTAATTATTTGACATAAATTAAAGTAATAGTTTAGCAAAATTTAATAACCGCAGATGCGGTTAAAATTATTGTGGGACTCCGAGTGGGCTAAATTCCAAATTTCTAAATAATGAGCTGAATACTTTCATAGATAGGGGTGATAAAAAATAGTCTGCCAATTAGTGTGGCACATAGCTTTCTCGCATCGTATTTCGTATACTCTTCTTATGATTTTATGCTCATTTACAACCTATTATTGTGAAATGTATTTAATTTATATTAAATGTTTAGCAAGATTTAAAGAACAGTCCTGAGATCCGGTCCGTTCAAAGCACCGCGCAGTTAATCCTGTTAACTAGAAATGCTTACAACTTGATCCTTCTGACAAGCTTAGCCAAGTATTCCAGCAGCGTTACTAAATACCCGTAAATTGGATTTATTTTAAATAACAAACAATGTAAAAACCAATTGTGCTTCATTCTATTCTGTTTGTGCGAGTACTTTGCAAACTTGTTTCTCCCTCATTTCTAGTTTGAACATAGTATTGTAATCTTATCAGATGTATTAGATTGGAAATAAAATATAAAAGTGTAAGAGTTTAATAATTATAAATAAGCATTTTAGGGCTCACACAATCTATGTATCATCAGTAAACTTGAACAATATTCTATAGAATCTATAGAGTAGGTGTCCGCTACCAGTGACAAATAAATCTATATCTTCTGGAGTAGAAATAAATAATGCAAATAGTGATTATTATGTATTAAGTACTCTGCCAATTCGTGTGGCACATAGCTTTCTCGCATAGTATTTCGTATATTCTTCTTATGATTTTATGATTTTATGCTTTTACTACCTATTATTGTGAAATTTATTTAATTTTCTCCCCTTTTTATTAAATCTTTAGCAAGATTTAAAGAACAGCCATCTGTGGGCTACTTTTGACAAACCAACCAAATTTCATAAAAATCAGATGGGTACGTTTAAAGATATAGGTGTAAATAAATGTATGTTTGTGCGGATACGGAAGAGGAACAATGTGCGCAGAAGGTTGAAACTAATTGTGATTTACCATCTAAATTTCATTAAAATCGCACGAGTAGTTATTATGATATGTTGGTTCGCAAAAAAAATTGAGTGACAGACAGACAGACAGATAGACTCGTAACCTAAAATGTTCCCTGATGTCTGAAACGGATTTCTGTCTAAATTTTTTGAAATTGGAGATAAAAAAGATTTTTGTTCTTCAGAACGATCACATAGCTTCTGTTTCCTTCAGTAAGCTCGGAAGTAAAAATTGAATTAAAGTAAGTAAAAAAGTAATTGAAGTAAGGGCGCAGAAAGTTTGAATATACTTATATGGGACAAACTATAGAAACAAATTATTGACAGACACGGGCCCATAAATGTTCCCTGATGTCTGAAACGCATTTGTGTCTTGGAATTATTGAATTCAGAGATATACAAAAATGTTCCTTTTAGGTTTCTGTACAAAGTACAAAAAGAAACTTTATATAACGGCTCTGTCTGTCTGTCTGTCGGTTGCTTGTTTCAATTCATAACATACTATAGCTGGGAACATGAAATTCGGCACACAGGTGCATCTCGACATTTGTGACAACTGGACACTTTTTAGATTTTTCACACTTGATATTTTTAAGATGGCGGAAAATATTGCGGGTGACTAAAAAGAATGTTTTTAGTCATCATGACATGTTATACATCAATTTAAAGGTCTTGAAATGTACAAAAAGAATATGCAACTATTAAAATTTCACATTTAATATTTTCAAGATGGCGTCAAATATAGCGGACGACTAAAAAAGTTTTAATCACCGTGACATGTTATACATCAATTTAAAGGTATTAAAGTGTAGAAAAAGAATATGCAACTATTAAACTTAATAATTTTTTACTGAATTGTACAGAAATCGGCGATTATCGTCTCACGTACATACGTGAAGCGCGCCTTACTTATTTCAAAATGATCACACATCTATAATAGCTTCTGTTACCATCGGTAAGCTCGGACTCGGAAGCAATAAATATGACAATAATTGTTGATAAAAACATCATTATAATACGAGATATAACGTGATTACGTTATGTGCCAACCTAATTGACAGTATAATTTATTATTGCTTTGTTTGTTTATATTTCTCACGTCGTATCATCAATCTCTACATGAAGTTCTCTATTGTTAGTAATGTTTACAAATTCTCACTTATGTTTTGTTATTAATACCTCGGTCAAATAAATTTGCATTAATATCTTGTTATAATAAATTATCTTTTGTGTAAACATTTGATATTACAACTTTTATAATAATTGCTTCCGAGGTTAGAGAAGGTAGCGGAAGCTCGATCTGTGATCGTTCTGAACAACGGAAATATTGTATATCTCCGATTTCAATTATTCCAAAAAAGAAATCTGTTTCAAATATTAGGGAAGAATTTTAGTTCCGTGTCTGTCTGTCGGTCTATCTTTCGCGAATGTATCGTAAAATAAAAAAAATCACAGGGAAGTACTTGCGTCCAAGTACTTTTTAGGGTTTTGTAGATGATTAAGCATGCCCGTTATCAGGGGCGGATCCAGGGGGGGGGGGGGGGGCGAGGGGGGCGACCGCCCTGGGCCCCGCGCCTTGGAGGGCCCCACGCCATAGAAAATTAAAATAAAATACTTATACTTTACAGGCAAATTTATAGTTCCTAGTGAAGATTGTCCGCGGGGCCCCGTGCCATTTACAAACCATGAAATATTAGAATTATAAAATTCAGTCGAATTTAGTTTTCATGGTAGAGCCTAATACCTAACTACCTTTTCGCGGGGCCCCTCGCTATAAAAAAGTCAAATACGTAAGTTATAATATATAGATTAATTCTTTTTATGTTTAAGATAGCCCGCGGGGCCCCGCTCCATATAAAATTAAGTGAGTTAACGTCCTAGTGTTTTTCTCACCCTCCCCCTTTTCAAAATGATGACGATTTTGTTATTTATTCTGTGGGGTAAATCTTCATTGTGTGCCCCACCTATATCTAAACGTCCAATTCCATTCGGGGTTTTTTTTTCAAACTGTTCCTTCTTACATTACAAAAACGATTTCGGTTGTAGCATCTCGATATATTCAATTTTTTTTAATTTTAGGGAAAAGTATGGAAGGTTATCGTAAGTTTAGGTTGAGTTTAGTACTTTTTGACCTGACCTAACAATAACCTTCTATCATTACCCTATAAAACGTGACATTTCGTGTATTTTTTTTAAAACAAATAAATAAATCACTGAATTTATCGAGATACTAAGTAAAAAAGACAAATCCTGTAAAAAGGAATAGTAAAAAAAAACTAAGTATATCGGACAGTACGAAATAATTAGGCCAATTAGTGCAGTTTAATACCAATTGATGTCAAAGAGAAACTTCACCTCAGAGATGTATAAAAACGCTGTTTTGAGAGGTCATATTTACAAAATTTTCCGGGGGAGGACCCCCCTAAAATGTGTCTTTGAAAATTAAACTAAAAACCCGTCACTAAAATGGAAAGTTATAAGCTGAGAATACGAATTCTGGGAGTAAATTTGAAGTGCTCAAGTATAGATTTCAAATTGTAGGACTGATCTAAAAATAACACAGCTTAACTTTGTATTTACAATGATAATTTAACCATAAAACCCAAAATATCATGAAGAAGAATAAATAGATAAGTATAACAGAGCTTAATTATTACAATAAAAATGTTTCTTTTCGATTACGTTTGCAAAGAAAATGATGATTAGTTGAAAACTATATAATTTGAGGGTTTTATGTACAAATAATATTTTAGATTAAAATCATAAGCAGAATTGTAATTATTTTAAAAGTTTTGAATTATTTTGAGAACAAAAACGTTTGACTGGTCCTAAGTGAAGGGAATTAGCCGTAAAATAGGATCAAGTCATAAGTGGTCTATTATTAAGTTACTTTATTGATTTTTATCACCAATCCCCGCTCTATCCTAGGGGGCCCCGCCACTTTGTCTCGCCCAGGGCCCCGCAAGATCTAGATCCGCCACTGCCCGTTATGTAATTATGATTTTTTGCTTCGATCTCAAAAGTCTCGGGTTCGATCCCCCGAGGGGTCACAATGTTTTTCATCGCTAATAACGACTAGATAAATTATTTTTTTCAGAACATTTCCATCGCTCCACCATAAGGCATAACCATGAATTATTTCGAAATTTTAGGACCACCCGTTATATAGTGGTTGGTGGGGGGGGGGGGGGAATTTTTGGGGGTATATTTTGACTTATAAAACCAATAAAGAATGAAATATTTAAAAAAGCAAATATATATTTGAATCCTACTCTTCAGTAGCTTTAATTTGATACCCAACTCAAAATTTTAAAAAATAAATTTATTGGCGACCGTCAAATTTTCGCGCCCAAAATTGGCAATTTTTAAAAATTTGGGATGAACTCCCGGAATTTCTATCGCCCCACAATAAGGCATTAGCATGCATTTTTTCAAATTTTTAGGACCAGCCATTATATAGTGGTTGGGGGGGGGGGGGATTTTTTTCGGTATATTTTGATTCTTTTACCCAATAAGAAATGCAAAATTTAAAAAAGCATATATATATTTGCGTCCTACTCTTCATCAGCTTTCATTTGATACCCCACTAAAAAATTAAAAAAAATAAAAATGTTTGAGTTTACAATATTTTTGCGCATTGCGCATGGGCATATTTAATTTTGAGCTTCTGTATATTTTTCCTGTGGTTGGGTCAAAAAGTTGCACTAGTGTTTCAAATTTCAGCTCTTTAGCTTAAACGGTTCGGGCCCTATGAACCAAAGAGCGACGGACAGACGGACACATCACCCTCGGCATAAGGGTTTTGAGAAGAATCTACAAAACCCTAAAAAGACTGACGTCGGTCTGTCTGTCGTTCAATTTTTGCGAACCAACATATCTTAAAAACTACTCGTTCAATTTTAATGAAATTCGGATGGTAGGTCAATATTAGCCCATTGTTGGTCCCATATAAGTTGCAGACCTTGTGCGCCCATTTGTTTCTCTTCCTCATGCGTACAAACATACATTTATTTATACCTACATCTTCGAAAGTACTCATCTGATTTTTTTAAAATAATGGATGGTTTATCAAAAGTAGCTCGCAGATAGCACCAGATTAATTTCAACCACTCTTTAACTTTTGCTTTATTAATACTTTAATTCATGTAAAAAATCAAAACAGTTTGGACATTATTAAAACGGGGGAAAATAGACTGCCAAGTGGTGTGGCACATAGCTTCCTCGCATCCTATCACGTACTTTATTGATTTTATGCTTTTACAAACCATAATTGTCTAATTTGTTTGATTGTTTCCCCCGTTTTATTTGTCAAAATTGTTTTGATTTATTACAAGAATTAAAGTATCAATTTAGCAAAAGTTTAAGAGCGCAGACGATTCCAATTAATCTGCGGTTTTCTTTCAATAAAGTTTCATGCTAATCAGATAAGTATGAAGATGTAAATAAGTGTATGTTTGTGCGCATGTGGAAGAGAAACAAATAAGCGTAGAAAGTTGAAACTTATATTGGGACAAACAATGAGCTAGTTATGAGCTACCATACAAATTTCATTCGAATCAGACATGTAGTTTTTAAGATATGTTGGTTCACAAAAATTGTGCGATAGACCGACAGACAGACAGACAGACCGACAGACAGACACGGAACCATAAAGGTTCCCTGATGTCTGAAATTGATTTCTGTCTTTAATTTTTGAAATAGGAGACCTAAAAATGTTTCCTTCTTTAGAACGATCACATAGCTTCCGTTACCTTCGGTAATCTTGGAAGAAAAATTATATAAATAATGGCTTGTAAAGACACACAATTAATAATGTACATGCTAGGATGCGCGGAGGCTATGTGCCACACTAATTGGCAGACTATTTTTTCTAGAATAAAATGGTAAATAGGTTATACTAGAGGTCGACCAAGAAGTCATGGAAATGAGAGGAGTGCGCTAGTGTCGTCATGTACAGTCAGTTTTTGATATAATAGACCACGGTCAAAAAACACAGTGTTGTTCTTCTGTTATTAAAAATTTTATTTTTGATAACTTCTATATTTTTTGCAACAGGCAACACTGTACCTGATAAGAAAATCACTAATAATATACGATAATATCTTTATATTATTATTTATTGATTATTCATAATAATATTCTTTAAATCTAAATCGATTTTCTTTTTCCTTAATCAATTTTTTTTCTTCCTCTTTATTTCTGAGTTTGATTTGGATTTATAACAGATGTGACTATAGTTCGTGCTGTATAAAAACAAACAAAACAGGAAACCTAACAGATTGGAAACCTTCCTGTTGTTATTCGTGAGATTTGACATAACTGGGCCTGGGCATGTCATACAAACTAGAAATGGTTATTGTCTTAGCACCCGACTGTATTGACTTCGGCACTACTCGGAAGTTCCGATTTTAAACGAAGGTAAGCTTTCCGTTTTCCCGTGTTCATGACTTCTTGGTCGACCTCTAGAATAAAATGGTTCAGTGAAATGAAGCATAGTTGTGGCGCAGCATGGTCTAGAGTTGCCATGTACAGGATGTAATACAGAAGAATGGTTCAAGCATAGACCATGCTGTGGCTTCACCAATAGTAAAAATAATAGTCTGTCAAGTAGTGTGGCACATAGCTTCCTTGCATTCATGTTATGCTTTTTACAACCTATTATTGCCAAATTAATTTAAGTGTCGCCCATTATTTAATTTTTTTTTTCAATATTGTTTGGTATTTTTACACGAATAAAATGATCAATTCAGTAACACTTAATGTAAAAAGGTTGTGGAAATTAATCTGGGGCTATTTACGGGCTACTTTCGACGATTGGGTGAAATACCAATACTGCACACTTTCCTCGAAAACAGTCCAAAACCGCACAAAAGTGATAGGTCCATTACCGCACAAAGGAAGCAGACATTGGATCCCTTCTAATCCGAAAAAAGGTTTTTAAAAAAAAGGTAAAATCAAGTACCGCACTACTATACTCATAATTAGTGTTAATTCACATAAACAATAATACATAAATAAATAATAGTCTTGTCAATGATGAAGCTAATAAGCTAATAGCTGATCATTCAGTATGTTAAATCAGTCAGTCTGTGAATGTGTTTGAATCTAATTATTTTGTGCACGTGTGTAAATTGAAATGAAATACACAATAGTTCTGTTGTCAAATAGAGGAAACTATATTTTGGTACCTTTATTTTGAGGGACACAACTCGATAATAATAATTGTAAACGGATAGCAGAGTTAGATTTAACTGACAGACCAAGAAAAATTATTAGATTGAAGTGGCCGCATGGAGAAAATAATATTAGATTAATATAGGAGGAGTATGAATAGAATTCGTCGGAAGCTATTACCTCACATTCTTAAATCAATGGAAGAATTAAATTTTTAAGTTTTACTAAGCTCTTTTTTATTTTCCTTCTTAATTACTTGTTTGATAAAACAATGACTTTTATCTCCAGTAGGGAAAAAAAGTTATGATTTTGAATTAGTTTAGAGGGACTAAAACAGGTCTTTTCATCCCTAACTCAAAAAGTAGGGAGAAAAAGTAAAAGTAGGGCGAAAAAGTAAAGTAGGGCAAAAAAGTAAAGATTGCCACTTAAACTTCTATAAATAGTAGAAAATGAATGGCTAATGTAATGAAGTTGTCGAAATCAGGTTGGCGGCACTGAGCTTTTTTGACCATGTTTATCTTTGTTTACAACATTATAACCTGCATCTAAATAACCTTCTATTTGAGTTTAATTCCAATTCTTATTTGCTTTTCATATTGAATCTCTTATATCTGCTATTAAAAGTGCTAATAATTATTGTTATTTATTCAAATATTAAATAAAAACTGTGCAAAGGACGAAAATGTGAATCTTTTTTCTACTGGAGATAAAATATTGTATGTTCCTCGTGAGTAAAGTGCCATTACTCCCCTCGCGATAATTAGCTCCCGAGGCGCAGCCGAGGGAGATAATTATCGCGAGGGGAATTTATTTAGTTTATATTTAATTTATTTAGTTTTTATTTAATATTTGAATAAATAACAATAATTATTAGCACTTTTAATAGCAGATTAGAGTTATTCCCTCGGCTGCGCCTCGGGAATTAAAAATTCTAATTCCCTCGGCTTTGCCTCGGGATTTAGGGACCATGGTTCCTTCGGCTTCGCCTTAAGTACCAACTTTTTCGCTCAGGGAATAATGGCTTACTTTACTCCCTAGGGGCATAAATAACTATTGTTAAATATGCATTTTATAAACTTAATTATTTTACCATTTTACCCCTGTTAGTGTCAATATTCTTAGTTTTAAAATTATAAGATTAAAAATATTTACAATTTAAGAAGTGTGCATTTTTGGTAGCATATACATTTTTACTTGCGTTATATAATTTTTATACCTGCCTCTGAGTGGTTTACCTGAAATGTGCGGTATTAAACATAGGTGCGGAAATGGTCCTGTGCGGTTTCGGCGTATGACCGACGAATCATCCAATTTTTATTAAAATCAGATAAGTACTTTTGAAGATATAGGTGTAAATAAATGTATATTTGTGCGCATGTGGAAGAAAAACAGATGGGCGAAGAAGGCTTGAAACTTTATGGACCCAACAATGGGCTAATTATGACCTATCATCCAAATTTCATTAAAATCGTACGCAGAAATTTGTACAATATTCTTTATTAGACAAACATTTGCACTGAATTTAATTCTGACACCTGTCGCTATAATTCAATAAATGCGGAACTATTTCACCAATATCAACAAATATATGGATAGATACTTTTTTTGTTAGCCCGTATAATAGAATTGTAAATTATGAATCTGACTTACGAATAATTTTAGGTAACTAGTGAATGCTTTCGATGTATTCCGTATTTTTCGTTCGACGCTAGACTCGTATATTTTCTAAGACAGCTGGTGTCATTTAAGTTCAATTTTTTTTCATTATTAATAAAATCAACAGCGAGCTGAGATATTCAGTGATGCGTGAAGTGTGTCAATGGAACACAATAAACCGCTAAACCGCAGTTTATCAACTTGCGGTTTTATTTCGGATAAGAAATAATTACGTAAAGTTTAGAAACAGTGATAACTGGGCGTAGCGGCAATCTTAAAAAGGACTGAAATAAACATGAATAAAATTCTACAAGAGTAAAATGGAATCTACAGTTACAATAATTTAGTGTTCCAGAGACTTACTCGTACTTAATTCTCCTGATAATCAAGGAGTCATAAATCAGAAAAACAAAAACAAGTTATTTACGCACTAAGGGAATAAAGTAGGTCATTGTACCTGAGCGATGAAGTTGGTTCCCGAGGCGAAGTCAAGGGTGTTAATTATCGCTCGGGTTAAATTGATTTTTACTCCCGAGTTACGTACAAGATTTCATCAACAGAAGAGAGATAAACATAATTGAAGGAGATAATAACTTTAAATTATTTTACCTTCTGAGGGGTGAAATAGCATTTTCTTCTTAGCAAGAAGAAAAAGTAAACTTTCCTCCCTAGTTTACAGGGAGGAAAGTTACTCATTGCACCCGGTCGGGTTAAACAGGGAGAAATTAAAAATAAGGGAATCATGAACTCTCATGATTCCCTCCAGTGTTGCCCTAGATAAAGCACAAGTAAATAAGGTTGGTGCTAATACATATTTCATTTACTAACTTTTGTTTAATGCCTATATCTATAATGTCATCTTCACACAAGTCATGAAACCTCCACAACGGTTGCCATAGTGATTCATCAGTAAAGGTACCTATACCCTAGAGATTTTTTACCTAGAGTTGATCTCGCTAGAGCCCTCTATTTCGAGTCTAGTAGTGTACACAGCAACTAGAGTGTTCTAACGATAATCGCTGTAAGCTCTAGTTAAAAAGACTAGCTAGACTAATCATGCAAAGTGTACACAAGGTCAAAACGCTCTCGCTGGAGCACTCTAGCGACTATCTCTCCAGGCTCTAGTTAGAGAGTCGAGCTAGACTAATCAAGTCCTGTGTACACAGTGTTGGTATATTCAAGACGCTCTAGCTATATATCATACTAGCTCTATTCAACAAGCTGAATAATTTTTTTCTCTAGTTGCTTGCCTGTTGTGTTTCGGTATTTTGTGAAATAATTTTACTTATTAAAAAATTTCAAGATAAAAAGAACTTTTTATATACTACGTTTTTATTTTTTTTGTTGAATCGTATGTAATGTTGATAATATAATTGTTATTGTTATATAATAATAATGTTAGTGAAAAAAAAAAGTTCCAAATTTATTTACTTCACATAAATGACAACCATCTAGAGAGCTGATCTTAAACCTATAAAAGGACAAATCTTTGTACAACGGATCTCCCCAACACCAAATCTAAACCGTGCCATCGATAGATTTGAAATAATATAATTGATAAATAATATAATCGATATATTTCCTGTTTTGCTGTAATTCAATGTTTATCTCTTATTTATAAAAATCACAAATTAGAAACCCGTCAAAATGAAGATTGCTTAAATATGGGACATGGCAAAACCAATAAAATAACTTGCGGATTTTTTCCAAACTAACTTTCCATACAGCAAAATTTGCTGAAAACCAATTAAATTCTGCTGAAAGATGGCTAAAAGTATTAAAATAATGCATTGTCATCGTGTTCTGAGCTATGCTAAAAGTTTCAAATGTCTAGCTATTCGGGAAGTTAGTTAGAAATCGATTGCCAGATTTGTACCGGACAAACAAACAAACAAGAAAGCAAGCTAATAAAAACGTAGTAAAATAAATTACTGTTTACTTGAAAATGGATGAATTTCAAGTTTCTGAAAATGAAGATACCACAAAAGTGTTTTGGGATAAAGAAAAAGTTTATAAACTTATTGAATTGGTAGAAGCTCGTCCAGAAATCTGGAATTGCTCTATGAAAGAGTATAGAAATAGAAACCTTAAAAATAAAAGAAACGAATCTATTGCAATTTTATTAGATTCATAAGCGGAATTGGTGAGCAAAAAAATACATAATTTGAGGTGTCAATTTAATTCTGAAAGAAGGAAAATCAAACAGAAGAAAAGTGGAGCTGGAACAAATGAAATATATTTTTCAAAATGGGAGTATTTTGAGGCACTAATGTTCATGAACTCTTTCTTCTCATTTTGATCTCTTTCATTTTTTTCATGAGATCTTTTTTTTTGCCGTGAACACGTTTTGCTCTCATACAAAACAAGAACATACAAAAAATTTGGTGTGTGATACAATGAAAACTCTAGTTAGACCAATGCTAGAAGACTAGTTAAACTAATTAATCTCTACAAGTGTACTCGCGTAACCGAGCGTCTAGATTTGCTCTAGCTAGATATGCTCTTGGACTGCTATATCTAGAGAAATATTATCTGCAGTGTATACGCGTTAACGATCATTTAGATTTACTCTAGTATGATTTCCTCTATAGGTCTGCTCTAACTATATAAATACGCTCTACAGTGTACACACAATGCTAGAGTACTCTTAGGTAGATAGTGCCTACTCTAGCTATATTTTTCTCTACAGTGTATCGGCACCTTTAAACAAACAAACAAGTTATAAGTGAAATCATAATTTCTAATTGTAGATAAAATAATCCATATCACTTGTCAATACCATTCAATGTAATATCATATTATATATAAATTTATAAAATCTTTAGCAAGATTTAAAGAACACTCCTAGGGCTATCATCGGGCTACTTTGGACGAACCATGAAAATTTCATAAAAATCAAATAAGTACTTTTTAAGATACAGGTAAATATCTGAATAAATAAATGTAAGTTTCTTCGCATGTGGAAGAAAAATCAAATGGGCACATAAGGTTGAAACTTATATGGGACCAACAATGACGTATCATCCAAATTTCAATAAAATCAGACGAGTAGTTTTTAAGATATTTTGGCAAATATTGACAAACCGGCAGACAGACAGACACGGAACCAAAAATGTTCCCTGATGTCTGAAACGGATTTCTGTCTTGGAATTGAGACCTAAAAATTGCTGTACTTCGGAACGATCACACAGCTTCCGTTACCTTCGGTAAGCTCGGAAGCAAAAATAATTTATTCCAAGGTTCGGATAAAGGAATAAAGAACAAAGAATTATCCCGTAAATATGAAATCACTCCGAGTTCAGTTTCTGCAATTTTGAAAAACCGGAATTCAATATTTGAACTACAAATACGAAACAAAAGAAGATTTTTTAAAAAAAAAAAAAAAGATCTAGAAATTTTAAGTGTAAAGACGTAATGAATCAGTTTTGAAATGGATGAAAATTGAACGGGATAAAATCTTCCTCTTTCAGGAACACTCATTTTTTTCTGGTAAAAAAATTCGAATCACGGAAAAAATGCACCAAATGTAAGGCGGGATAAATGTAACTCTTTGCTGACAAAAAATAAATAAATAAAATAATTTTCGTTCCTATTGTGAGTAGTTGATATAGATATTTATTTATTTATTTTATTCACAGTAAGAAAGTAAATGATTTCTTAAACAACATACTTTCATCGCCATCGCCAGATTTTACTTCAGCTAGTTTCATTATTACACATTATCATTTTGGTATATCATATATTTTAGGTAAAAACCAAGGCAAGTAAAATGTAAATATGTTCAAACAGTTAACACATAATATTGTGTAGTGTATAATGTAACATATTGTAGGGATTCATTCATGGTGATTAGTGATACCTGTTAAAATCCCTACGATTCTAAAGAAGATGCATCTTAAGTCCAGTAACCCCAGGTACCGTTACTTTTGCAGTTGTTATATATAGAAAAAATACAATACCCCTAATGGATTGTATTTAAAAATAGGTTAAAATTTGATAGCGTTAACAATTAACTAATTATATTTAAAAACTACCATTAAAGATTTAAGTTTAATTATTTTGGATTTTTCTTCCGTGGGCATTTTTTCCGTGGGCATTTTTTCCTTGGGTATTTTTTCCTTGGGCATTTTTTCCGTCTACCAAAAAATTCTATGTAGGCAGCGATTCTTTTTTCCGGAACCATCAATTTCGTAATATGGAGATCGTAGTGTACCTTAGTGTATATTTACATATGATTTGATAGTAAATGGATCTATCTATATGTCACTATTTATCTGTGAGGTTCAATCCACTATATTTATTAAATGAACACCACGTGGGTTAACTACATTCAAAATGAAAAGAGCGTGAGTCCAGCTCACGTGTTCTCGCACCTGCCGTGGCTCCTTAATACGTTAGTAAAACCAACTAATGTGTGAAAATTAGGTAAAAAGTTATTTTAGAAAGAGAAATCTGTTTCAACTTTTTATTAAAAGTTATCAGTGCTGAAGTGATAAATTGCTTTTAAACTTTTTACAAGATATTCAAGAGAGCAGCTGCGGACCAAACCTTAAATAAGGAAATTAATATAAATTCCAAGAATATTCTAAAAGATTTTCAAATAAGAAGTAATCGAGTGTAAAAGTGGACCAGATCTTTTCTCATCTGCAAATATATCTGTTAAATTTGACAAGAAATTATACGAACATGCAAAAAAAAAAAAAGAAAACAAGATATTGTCACAAAAATAGGTTAAATTTCTTGTGGCAGAATTCTTCTTTGATCCGTAGCTAATGAGACAGCTTTAAAGATCCTTTTCGGCATCTTCTTCTTTTTCATTTTTGAACCAAATCTTATCGATAATAAAGACTTCAAGAGGTTCCTTGACTTTTTTTTGAAAAAAAAAAATATAAGAAAGAATAAAAGTTACAATATGACTTTGAACAAAGTTACAACAACATGACCTATGAATGAAACTAAGTCAGTGTGTGTAAGGAAAAAAGAGAAATGTTTCATGAATGGAACATAGTAAAGGTATTATTGTTTCTTTTCTTTAAAGGACATCTATGTCCATTGATTGATTTCTACAATGCTTTTTGTAGTGTTCTTGTCGAAAGGTCAAGTAGTAGGAGATTTTATTCTTTGAGAGGTCTGTCCATTCATCTTATGAATGGATGGTACATTGTCGTCTTGTTCCATTCATAGTATTCCTGTTAAGGAGTTCATGAGGGCAGCACTAATGGTCCGCTACCGTTCATTTGAAATCTATTACACGGCTACTACAAGTAAAAGATTTTATTTTTTGTACAAAATCTTACAACTTTCGGCTAATGCATATTTCTAAAAAGCTTTGACCAAGTGATATTACTAGTAAAAATCTACCTGAGTAACACCCTCTACAAAATTCACATCGATCTCCAAGTCTTTTCAGTATACGATTCATTATTATTTGACGAAACAAATCATGTAGAAACTTGTTGAAATATGATACAAATATGTAATAAATGAAAGAAATTTGTTAAAATATGATAAAATATGAAATAAATGAAAGAAATTTGTTAAAATGAAACGAAAATATATAATAAATGAAAGAAACTTGTTGAAATATGATACAAATATGTAATAAATGAAAGAAACTTGTTGAAATATGATACAAATATGTAATAAATAAAAGAAACTTGTTGAAATATGATACAAATATGTAATAAATGAAAGAAACTTGTTGAAATATGATACCAATATGTAATAAATAAAAGAAACTTGTTAAAATATGTAATAAATGAAAGAAACTTGTTGAAATGAGATTAAAATATGTAATAAATGAAAGAAACTTGTTGAAATATGATACACATATGTAATAAATAAAAGAAACTTGTTGAAATATGATACAAATATGTAATAAATGAAAGAAACTTGTTGAAATATGTAATAAATGAAAGAAACTTGTTGAAATATGATACAAATATGTAATAAATGAAAGAAACTTGTTGAAATATGTAATACATGAAAGAGACTTGTTGAAATGTAATGAAAATATGTAATAAATAAAAGAAACTTGTTGAAATGTAATGAAAATATGTAATAAATAAAAAAAACTTGTTGAAATGTAATGAAAATATGTAATAAATAAAAGAAACTTGTTGAAATGTAATGAAAATATGTAATAAATAATAGAAACTTGTAGAAATGTAATGAAAATATGTAATAAATAAAAGAAACTTGTTGAAATGTAATGAAAATATGTAATAAATAAAAGAAACTTGTTGAAATGTAATGAAAATATGTAATAAATAATAGAAACTTGTTGAAATGTAATGAAAATATGTAATAAATAAAAGAAACTTGTTGAAATGTAATGCAAATATGTAAAAAATGAAAGAAACTTGTTTTAAAAACTGCTTAAGAAAATTAGTTTGATCTGTAAAGGTGGGTTCATAGCAAGCGTTTTTTACGCGCGTTTGGGCTATATAGATAAAATAAACAGGTCAAGTGTGTGCTAGTCAGCACACAGCGAGGGTCCGTAGGCCGGTAATAAACTAGCCGAATATATTATTAAAATACAACATTATATAACTTAAAGAATGTAGTATGTAAATTTCTTAAGGATTTACTATGTAAATTTCTTTAGGATTTATTATGTAAATTTCTTAAGGATTTACTATGTAAATTTCTTAAGGATTTACTATGTAAATTTCTTAAGGATTTATTATGTAAATTTCTTAAGGATTTATTATGTAAATTTCTTAAGGATTTATTATGTAAATTTCTTAAGGACTTACAAGAGAGAAGGGGACAGGAAGGTTTCATTCAGGCTAGATCCAACGCGAGAAAGTTGCTTTAAAACTAACTGATCTCGCGTCATGTTATGACAAAGAGATATAGATTATTCTGAAGCGCGTATAAAACCCAGTCTATGAAACAACCATAAATGTAAATGTGTCTTCGCTGAAATCGAATCAGTAATGTAAACAAACACCGGTTAAAGACTTTATAAATATTAAATTCATTTTTTTGCTTGTTTGTCCAGTACAAATCTTGCATTGCAATTGATCTTTAACTAACTTCCTGAGTAGCTAGACATTTGAAACTTCTAGAATAGCTCAGAACCCGATGGCAATACATAATTTTAATACGTTTAGCCATCTTTTAGCAAAATTTAATTTGTTTTCAGCAAATTTTGCTGTATGGAAAGTTAGTTTGGAAAAAATCCTCAAGTTATTTTACTTGTTTTGACATGTCCCATATTTACAATCTTCATTTTGACGGGTTTCAAATTTATAATTTATGACAGAAAATATAAAAACGTAGTATATAAAAAGTTCTTTTTATTTTGTAATTATTATACCTATGAATATGATAAACACTATATTCATGTTTGTTTGGGCCTAAATAGGTCCAACAAGCATAACAGATATTATCAGATGTAAAATTTACATCTGAAAGCACCAACTGCGCAAAAACCTACTTGTTTTCCATCCGATCCGACGCATTATTATCAGATGTAAAACATTTACATCTGATACGCGTTCTTTTAGGATCAGAAACAAAAAGGTTGTTGATGTGTTAGTTTTTTAAACTGGATCAAGAAATGAACCTTCTTTTCATCCAATAACCTCCTCTTTTTTCCTTCCTACTTTCTTAATAATAGTCGAAATACACTGGATCGGATCATGTAAACTACTGGATCGGATCATGTAAACTACTGGATAGGATCATGTAAACTACTGGATCAGATCATGTAAACTACTGGATCGGTTCTGCTTCTTTTTAAATAGTTTCTGAGCGTAGTTAATGCCCTATCATATATCAGCTTCATCTTTAACTTTATTATAAAACCAAGAATAGTTTAATATTAGATTTATTGTTAAATAAAATCCTTTAAGTACATCTAATCCTTTTACACTAAAACTAGAATAAAGATTACAAAAATATATTTTACAGTTTGTTTCAAATGTTAAGAATAAAGACAAGGTAAGTTCTTAACGTTAAAGGAAAGTTTCTGAAATAGACAAGATCAAACATCCTAGAAGAATATTCTCACATAAATCTTGAGCAAGCAGAATAATATAATCCTTAGAGTAAACAATGTCGGCAGAACCTTACAAACCAAGACTTAAATATCTTCATTTGAAATATGGGCTGTGTTGTATGGGCAGGCGTGGACCTGGGGATTAGTATCATACCGGCCCCCTAACAATAAACAAACCCAACAATAGCCCCCCCATTCACAACTAGAAACTAGATCGTCTATAATATAAATCCTATACTGCATTTCATACAAAAATATAGAAAAAAAATATCATAATAACTCTATTATAAAAGTTGGTAACATATTTTTATGTTATTATTTTTTTTTTTCTTTCTTATTTTTGGGGTGAAATGTAGGAGAAATGACTGTCGTATTATAGAACCGATTCCACATCTATAGAAAACCAATCCGATTATACAGTAAGAGTTGCCTAATAGGTATTTGGCACATTGTCATCTGGATAGGTTTAATGTCAAAATTAAACCAGACTGGGGCGGATCATTCAATTGTTATAATTCAACCTTTTTATTCAACGAAATTATTCCAAGCCTTATATAATATATTATAACTATGATGCAATAAAAATGACATTAAAAAAGGGGAACGAAACTAAAACGCAATTTAGACAAACCTTTTTACCTATTACTTCCCAATTCTTATTTTAATAGTACATATTATGTTCTATTTATCTAATATTACCTAGTAGTACATAATATGTAAGACTTAACTATAGTACATAATATGTACTATTAAAAGACAACTTAGGTTAACTTTTTAAAGCTGACTATAGATTTAGGATAAAAATCTTACCATTTTATTGAAATAAATTCATTATTATTGTAGTATATGTTATTTTATTGTTAATTTAATGCAAAACAGTTTTTATTTGCTTATAATAGTCCCTAATCTCATTTCCCCCAAAAATATCATTTTAAAATTTCTGATACTATTCGTTGTATACTTTTTTGGTTATGAGATTACCGAAGGTAACGGAAGCTATGTGATCGTTCTGAAGAACGAAAATATTTTATGTCTCCGATTCGAGATGCTACGGACGGACGAACAACCAAAAGCATGGGTTTCTAAGTTTCTAGGATGACCTCAAAACCCCAAAAAGGATTCCAAATTGGCCATTTTGATTCATGTAAGCGGTCATGTATACGTATTTGAAAATAAGTTCGTTCCCTCGCTCTTAATTTTTATTTTATGTTTTCTTACAATTATTATATATAATAAGATTATATTATTATTATTATTATGCAATATATATATTGTTATTTCATCATTATAATAATTTTCTAATAATTATTAATGTATTATTATAATAAGTTTATTCATTCATATATTTAAATTTATTTAATTGATTTTAATTAGCCAAGTTAAAGCCAATTAAAAAACAATTATGGTTCATAAAAGAGCAAAAGGTAGAGTAGTTTGATTTGTCCCTTTTTTTAATTTTTTTAATTCTTCGTTGTTTGTGGGTCGATAAAGGGTAATAGATAAAGAAATTCAAGTAAAGTGAATCTTTACTCTTAAATTGGTTTATATTTCGAAACTCTGAACAGCTGTATCTCGAAAAGTATTCAATTTGTAGAAACCATTTTGGTCTCATTTTGTTACAAATTTAGTCGACTTTGAAAGAGAATATAGTCACTTTTACATTATAATGAATGGGTCCTTGGGGGTAAAAATTTACGAAAACCTTAAAATTTTTGAAAATTTAGTGGTTTTTAAAAGTATTTCAGAGTTTCAGAGGACTGCCATTGTTAAAGCTTAGATTTATCATTAGTCAACCATTAAATACAACATAACAAAAAATCAAAACTACCTTATTTATGTAAAGTAAAATGTATCATCCTAAATAAAAAATAACTGTTGTAATTTATGAGATAATAGTTTTAAATAGATGATTTTTTAACGAACATTTTTTAGGTCTCCGATTCATCAGACATCAGAGAACATTTTTGGTACCGTGTCTGTCTATCTCTCGGTCTGTCGCTTAATTTTTGCGAGCCAACATATCTTAAAAACTATTCATCTGATGTTATTGAAATTTGGGTGGTAGGTTATAATAAGCCCATTGTTGGTCCCATATAAGTTTCAACCTTCTGCACCTATTTCTCTTCCACATGCGCACAAATATACATTTATTTACACCTATATCTACAAATATACTTACCTGATTTTTATGAAATTTGGATGGTTCGTTGAAAGTTGCCAGCATATTCAACTGTCTGCCCTCCATCACTTTTGCTAAATTGCTACTTTAATTAATGTAAAATATAAAAAAAAATTGACAGTTTAAAAAACGGGGAAAAAATAGGTGTTAATAGTATAAAATCAATAAAGTTTCTAAATAGAACGCAAGGAATCTATGTCCCACACTAAAAGAGTATTATTTATTAATAATGTGTATAATACAATTTCAGCAAATATAAATGAAGCAAAAAATTAGGCTATTGATCATGTCGTTATATAGTATTTATTTGTAAGCTCTTATAAATTTGAAAATAAACGTTTATATTTTTCCTCTATTAAACAATATGTATGCCTCGGCATATGCCGATTTACCATGTAGAATTATACAGAAGTCTAACTATTAATTTTATGTACAATATTGGTAATAAAAAGGCTATTATTACTATTAAACAAAATGTAAAATTCATGTAGGTCACCTTGAGAACGAATTAACAAGGGATCAAAATATTATGACAAAAGTCCAGTGGCGTAGGAACGGGGGGGGGGGGGGCTTAGACCTGAAGGGGCTATAAAATTACAAATAAAATAAAAATTAGTACAAGGGTGTATGTCTAAAACTGCTTAAAATTATGTTTTTTAACGTTTATTTTCCGGGGAAAATTTTGAAAATTTTGCCGGGGGAGGTCCCCCCTCCTAGAGCGGGGGGAGGGGGGGTGGGTAGACAGAGGGTAGGTTGTAGTCTGGCACCTAATTTCTAGAATCGAGCACTGATAAAGAGTATGTACCCCCCCCCCCCCCCCCCCCCCCCCCTAGTGGAGGTCCCGAGCCACCCCCGTCAAATATGAATTCCTACGCCACTGCAAAAGTCAGTTTTTTTAATTTCTTTTAAAGGCTCATTTACACTTTGATTAGGTGTGCGAGTTTTTAGTAAAAGCACTAAAACCATTTGGACACCATGTGTTTAGTAATTTTTAAGCAAACTTTTCACTAAACACTTGCACTTGATAAAAGTGTAAATGGACCTTTAAAAAAAATCGGTCCGAGACAACTCAGACAAACTTTCTCATATACGAGGTCATAATTATTTGGCCCAGTGTTTTCCATTTATTAGTTTTCGTATGTACATTTAATTATTATTGTACATTTCATCAAAATTTATCATAAAAATAACATCTCCTGGGCGGGGAATCGAACCCGGGCTCTCTCCATCCGCGTTTTAAGCTTATTTCCAACGAACTAGATTTTTCCCGGGAAAACGGCTTTTATCATTAGATTCTTATTTAAATGGGCTACATTATAGCATTTTTTAATCAAATTCGTCGGAACCGTTTTCGAGAAATATTTTTTTTCCACGTTTTTTTCAGAGTTTTTTTTTTGGGGGGGGGGGGGGGTAGCACCCCCAAATTTGGAGCTAAAAAATCGTTTCTCGATTTCACCTCGGGGTATGATTTTTCTGAACACGTATGCCAAATTCCGTCAAAATCGGCCCAGTAGTTTAGGCTCCAGGCGTCTGCACAGACGACAGACGATGGACAGACATTGTTTAAAAACCACTTTTTTGGACTCAGGGGACCTCAAAACGTGTAAATCCATCAAAATAGAATTTTCGCGCCATCACAATACTTTCTCTTTATATGAGAAAATAATAACAAATCTTTGCTTTGGAGAGCATACTTAGGCCCAAGTTAGTTTAAAAGTGCCTGGAAATCTTAGTTCCCCTCCTACATTTCCTGTCCAATGCCTGGATCCTGTAAGTGAAGCTATTATAAATGGGATTTAAGTCTGAAGAGGACTTATTCCTTTGACACAAAAAAAAGTATCGTTTAAATCCGGTTAAGTTGACACGCGCTGCGACCGCAGTCACCTCGGTCACAACAATGAACCAGCTGCCTGCCTAATGGCAAGGAAAATTCCCTCTTCCAAAATACCCGTGTTTTTACCCTAAAAATCCTCTTCTGGCCATTACACCCAGTATCTGTGTGCCTCAGCCACCCTATTCAATTTTAAAAAAAAAAATATTATTCAGGACCCTCCGGTTTCTTGTCATTTTTCACTAATGTATCTTTTGTCGATTAAACACCTTGAAATTATTTTTTTTGTGGCTTTAAACATATTTTTACTGAAATTCTAGTTTTATTTATCAAATAAATTACAACGAAATATTTTATATTTAATTCTATACTAATACAATATCTATCCGATACATACATTCTTACGTACGAGTGTATACATAATTATTTGGTCCTATAATTTTCATTTATTTATCTACTTGCGGCGGCAAAATGAGGCATTATTGAACCGATTTCGGGCAGAGAATGTAATTTTACTGCCTAGGCGGTAAAAGTCAGGAAAAATTTTACTTTTATAATGTTAACAATGACAGTTTATACTATTATCTCTATCTTATAACATCATATATTATAGTTTAATAAGTAATATTTAATAAATAAACGTTTTAATTATAAAATAATATGTTTATATTTGTTAATTCTGTTAAATAAGTTCAATGATTAGTAGATCTTTAATTAAAAAAATAGTAGAGTCACTGGCTATACTGCAGCGTCATGTAAATATTGAACATCCATATTATTTTTATTATTGAAGTCATTTTAGATTAGACTAGCTACTTTTCTTGATTTATCCTAGTTAGTTATTTTCTTTTAAGCAATTGAAGATATCTTTAATACTTTTAGTAATTTGTTAGTAAAAATATAAATAAATAATTTATATTGCGTGCATTATTCATTCAGAAGTTATGTGTGTTACAAACGTAGATTGAGTTTGCTTATCACTTATTGGTTATTACTCCCAAGTTTCTTATTTGAACATTAATTTTAGTTAATACATATTATGTTATTATCTTTATTAATATAATACATTTATAACACAGTTATTAACTACGTTATATTAATAAAGATAACATTTTAGCTTCATTTTTCTGCCTCAAGTAGATAAAATATTGTATGCAACAAGGCAGCAAAGGAAACATTTCTGCCTCGTCTATTCATTGCCTGCCGAGGCGAAGCCGAGGCAGTTAATTATCATAGCCTGTCCTCGCCTTCGGCTCGGAGGCTAATCTAATCACTCGTCAGTAAAATTCCATTTTGCTGCCTAGTTACATAAATAACTATAGTTGATTTGAGTTTATGTTGCTTCAGTCATATTAGGAACATTAATTAAATAAAAATAATTCATTCAAATATCTCCTCCCTGATGAGTAAGCGAACCCGGCCTTTCCTCGTTCGCGTTTATAGCATATTTATTAGGAAGTGAATTCTTTCCGTAGAAACGACGAATGGAGAGATTTTGTATTTAAATAGTCTACTTTTAGGGTCCGTAGCCAAAACCAAGGACCCTTATATTTTCCTGCGTGTGTCTGTCCGTCCGTCCTCTCGCGTGCTCTCACGGCTACACCTTTCGTCCGATCACTTTGAAATTTGGCATATATGTGTCTTGTACCTGCCCACATATTTTAAAAATATAGCGACTTAAAAAAAATATTTAAAAAAAAATAGGGTAAAAAAACTTAAGGGTTAAAAATTTTACATTTTTTTTCGACACCGTGAGGGGTATCATATGAAAGGGTACGTCGAGCTGATTACAAAAATATATAATTCTTTGATTATAACTTTGATTGGGCAGGCGTAGGCGAGTTGGAAGTTGGTTTGAAACGTGCCCCCCCCCCCCCCCCCCCCCCCCTTCTATTTCACTTATGTGAAGTGCAAAAAATCTTAAAAAATTCCTGAACATTCTTCGACCAAAAGTAAAGATACCACTTTTTGGAAACTTCGAAAAAAATATTATTTTATTTTTTATTGACAAAATACGTTTTTTTTTATAATTATGGTCTTTTCGATGTATTTATATGGTTGTAGTTCGGTTCAGTGGCAAAAAAATACTTTATCATAGTGTGTTTTGAGACAGACCCTTAAAACGGTTCAAAGTAAGCTTTTTAGCATTTTAAAAAAACACTGTTTATACACTTTACAGTTAAACACTATATAGTGTGGCCTACGGACCCTCGCTGTGTGCTGACTAGCACACACTTGACCTGTTTATTTAGTATTGCTTCTGAGCTTACCGAAGGAAACGGGAGCTAAGTGATCGGTCTGAAGAACGGAAACGTTTTAGGTCTCCGATTTCAAAAATTCCAAGATATAAATCCGTTTCAAACATGAGGGTTCATTTTTAGTTCCGTGTCTGTCTGTCGGTGGTATCACAAAATCTCAGTCAAAACAACTTATCACTAAATTATTTATTAGAAAAAAATTGCTTGTAATCTACCACTTGATTTAATCATTTTGAAAGAAAACAATCTTTCAACATTAAAAACGATTACTTCATGTTTGTGTTAGTTGTAGATAAATATTTATTTTGGGTTTTCCACGCTTAAACTCATTATTTTCACGGTTAACAATGATAGGTTGGGTCCTTATGATAAGTGGCCAATAAAGCGACAACGATGTCGATTAAATACCACACTGCCAGCTGTCTGCTCAACTCTAAGCAAGGTTTCTACTAACACCCACTTGAGAGGAAGGGGGACATGACGACCTTGTGGATTTTAATCACAAATAATTGTGTTTGTGGAATCCTTTTGTAAGCGAAGGGAAAAGGAACGAAACATTCTGTAAAGGGGTCTCGACCCTAAACAAATCTGTGGGTTGGGGACATGAAGACTCAAATATAATGACGTAATACTCAAAACATCAACATTAGAATGGACTCGAAGCAAAATAGTTGACAATGATGAATGTTGAATGATAAATGGATCATTGTGAATAGAACATTATAACTGCGATGGCTTCCACCGTCAGTATTAATATGAAGTTCTACATTCAAAACCATAAAACGAATTTTAAGGTGTAAAACTTATATGGAAAACTCTTATCTGATTGGAGAATCTGATCATACGAAAGCAGTCAAAAATTGTCTGCCAATGAATATGGCACATAACTTCCTCGCGTCTTATGTCGTAAACATTAATGATTTTATGCTTTTAAAACCTATATTTGTCATATTTATTTAATCCCCCCATTTTTAGGGTTACGATGGTAAAACCAAAAAAAAGAAACCCTTATAGTTTCGTTCCTGTGTCTGCCTGTCACTCTGTAAGGTTCCAATAACTTTTAAATCAAAAGAAAAAAAAAATCATGAAACTATCCAGTATTAAAAATCGTTTTGATGCGCTCACAGGAAAAATATAGCAAACTCAAAATTATCAGCTCTGTTCAAATCCATAATGGCGGATTCATGTCACGTGAAAAAAATATTTATGTGGAGTATCAAATTAAAGGTATTAAACAGTAGATTGCAATAATATATTATGACACTTGTGGAAAGTGTTTAATTTTAGGTCTCCGATTTGAAAAATTCCAAAACAGAAATCCTTTACAGACATCAGGGAACATTTTTGGTTCCGTGTCTATCTGTCGGTCTGTCTGTCAGTCTGTCTGTCGGACTGTCTGTCAGTCTGTCTGTCGGTCTGTCTGTCAGTCTGTCAGTCGGACTGTCGGTCTATAGCTCAATTTTTACGAACCAACATATCTTAAAAAGTGCTCGCCAGTTTTTATTGAAATTTGGATGGTTCGATGAAAGTAGTCCGCACATAGCACCAGATTAATTTCAACCGTAAGTGCCCCTTAAATTTTGCTAAATTGAAACTTAAATTAATGTAAAAAAATCAAAACATTTTGACAGAGTTAAAAATCGAGGTAAAAATGAAATTAATTTTATAATAATAGGTTTTAAAAGCATAAAATCAATAAATTTTTAAATGGTACGCGAGGAAGCTATGTGCCACACTAATTGGCAGAGTATTTTTAAATGATCGTGGTAATTAGTTTGGCCATAAGGAAAACAAATGTTTCTGATGCTACTCAAAATTAACTTTTTCTTATACGAGTACATAATTACTTGGTTCAGTTATTTCCATTAATTAGTTCTTTCGAGTTTTCATTGTTACATAATTATTATTATTCATTTTTAAGTTTTTTGGCATATTCATACTACGGAAATGATAAATTTAAATTTAAATCAAATTATAATTGTTATTAGCAATGGTAGATAGAAAGAGAAAAATAGACTCCAGCGCCGGGACTCGAATCACGGGCCTCTATATAATTATAATTTTACTTAAATTAAAATTTAAACATTCCGTTGTATGAATACTACCAAAAACTTAAAAATGATTTCTAATCGAGTGTACAAGGTACAGGTACCAATCGGGTATTTTTTTAATGATAAGCGATATTTTTCGTCTAGTTCTATTGTCGTAAATGTCGACTCCTAGACTTGTGGAAAATTGAAAGCTTAATTCAGGACTAGGTATCGTTATTGACAGAGGAAATTATTCTTCAGTGTAGCTTAGTTGGCAAGAGCACTATACCGGAAATATAGAGGCCCGTGGTTCGAGTCCCGGCGCTGGAGTCTATTTTTCTCTGTCTATCTCCCATTGTTAATAATAATTAGATTTAAAATAATTATTATAATTTAAATCAAATTATAATTATTATTAACTACGGGAAACAGACAGAGAAAAATACACTCCAGCGCCGGGATTTGAACCACGGGCCTCTATATTTCCAGTATAGAGCTATACTGGAAATATAGAGGCCTGTGGTTCAAATCCCGGCGCTGGAGTGTATTTTTCTCTGTCTGTTTCCCGTAGTTAATAATATTTATAATTTGATTTAAATTAAAATTTAGTCTTTCCGTAGTATGAATACTACCAAAATCGTAAAATATGAATAATTGTTATTGAACATTTTATAAAAATTTGCTCTAAAAGTATCATAGCCTTGTCGGGAAGTCGATTCTGTTTTTGTTTGTTTTTTATTCATGTAGTCGATTTAACATTTTAGAATTTTTTAAAATCAAAATCGTCGGAACCGATTTGGAGTAATCATTTTTTAAGATAGCACCCCTACATTTAAAGCTAAACATGCATTTGCCAATTTAGCCTTGATGCATAGTGTTTTTTTTAACTTGTATGCCAAATTTTATAAACATCGGTCAAATAGTTTGGGCTTCACGCGTCTGCACACGTGATAGACAACAGACAGACATTATTTAAAAATAAAAAATAAAATAAAAAAAACCCAAGTCTTAAAACATTTAAATTCCCCCAAAATCTCAAAATTGAATTTCCCCGCTGTCACGGTACCTTGTATATATTATATTATACCACATATCAAAGAAATAAAACACAAATCTTCGACTCAAGAGACTTTAAAAACGTGTAAATTCATGAAAATCTCAAAATAGAATTTTTACGCCATCAGAATACTCTGTATATTTTCATTCAATGAGAATGAAAATAGGGAAATTCATTTATCCAATTGTAAAAGTTTATCTCTATTTGTGGACTAATAATTAGAGGGTAACATTTTTTGTAGATGGAATCTATATTTAGAAAATGAATCTTTATTTAGAAGGGTGAAGTGTTATTGAGTGGAAAATGAAACATGTAACAGATGGATTCTAACGAAATATTCATCACTTCTTGGAGCCTTCATTACATCGGATAGAGTCAAGTTAAATGTGGATAATGTAGCGTTAATAATACCATATGGTGTTTTAATAAACAAACAAGCTGATGTATTATCAGTATTAATGTATGAAAACATTGTGAATGTATGTTCTAGAGTTCGGATCAATATGCACTTAAAAACCTCAATATATGCATTTGAAAATTGCGAAATATGCACATAATATATGCAACTTATCCCAAAAATATATGCACTAAAATATGCACTTATCCCTAATATATGCACTTAACCCTTTCAGTACGAAGTTGGTAAGAGACAGTATAGTTGTGAGGACGGTACGGGAGGAACAGGTAGTTCTATCCCTGGACTGAATACTTTTCTACCTCGCGTCTACTATACATTCACTAGATCTTTTATTAATCATTCTCTATTTATTATATTTTTACATACTCTATAAATTATCCAACTATATTTTTATAATCTGTATTAATGTACCATTATGTTGAATGTTTTTTTTTATAGAAATATTTTTTTCGCATTGATTTATTTCGATATATATATACAAATTACCTGTTCGTGTTTTTATTAATTAATTATTATTTTTAAAAAGTATTTTTTGTAAATACATTATACGAGAGAAAAAGTGAACTCATTGGTTTTCTTTTACTATTAAAATTGTATAATTTATGCTTATACATATATAGCATAGTATGCTTCTTTGTAGGCGGGGGCGCGTTATAATAAATGCGCAATATGTTCATTCGTATATTACCTATTTATTTTAAATTTACTTTGTTTAATTTCCATACACATAGCCATTTATTTGAAAATAAATTATTTTATTGAAAAAAACCCTGTGAACAAATGAATTGAAAAAAATGTCTGAAACGGATTTCTGTCTTGAAATTTTTGAAATTGGAGACCTAAAAATGTTTCGTTCTTTAGAACGATCACGTAGCCGCCGTTACCTTTGTTAAGCTCGGAAGCAAAACAATAATTTAGCAATGAAATAAAAAATAAACAAGTTGGGTAAATAAAAAGAATAAATACATTTAAAAAAAAAACAAGTCTAAATCGAACAAACAATAGTTACACCGATTAGTTGCGATTATATTGCTTAATTTTTTGACGCAGATAATTGCACGTGTAAGCCAAATACGGACTGAATACGTTTTAGTTTTTCTAATAATTAATATTGTATATTTTGAGATAAGTGTAAGGGCAAAGTAGATAACGAAAAATACGAAGGGAATCGGTGAAAGTACTAGGCTTATCGGGCGAGAGGGTCAAAGGTGTCTTCAAGGCTGACACCCTCTTGCTAAACCCTGAAGATAGCTCTAAAATGACAAAGATATAAAATAATTGAATAGATAAGACACCTTCTGGGTAAAAGTAAAAACTTTCAAACATCCTCTAGTTCCGAAAATAGCGTCATAATTTTGTTATTTGTAAAAAAAAAAAAAAAATAAGAGTTGAAAAAAATAACTGATTTAGTCTGTACGCTATATATGTATATCAATAAATTAAAAACGGCCAACCCAAATACAATCGAATCTTGTTAAACATCTTTATTACATCCTAAACTATTACAAGATATCTTTGAATGTTTCATTTTGCAACCCAGAAATTCATAAAATGATAAAACAGTATGAAAAGTGCAAGGCGACATATCACGGCATTCGGCCCTGTAAGGCAGTCCCGGTGCTTCGTGATATCACGGCATTCGGCCTAGGATGTAGTCCCGGTTTAGCGTAATATCACGGCATTCGTCCTGAAAGGGTTAAATATGCATCTATTCCTAATATATAAACTCCAAACTCATCGGTAGGAAAGAACCATTATTAAACGTGAAAACGGTCTCTCAACGTCGCACGACACTACTGGAACATATTTTAGGGCAGCGACGTCAGCTGGGGTCAGATTTTCTATTTCGTCCCTACACTCCGCCCCTTCCAGGATTCGGGTGACGTTCTCCACAGTGGTCCAGCCCGAATTACGGTAGAGAACTGCGTCCATTTTTTGTCTAAGTTTCTCCTTAATCGGACCCAGTGTTTCAATTATATTTGGAAGGTCCCTGAAATGAGCTTTAATAAATGCCAATCTCTGAGTGACTTTGCGGTTGTTAAGGGCACTATTTGCTTTTGAGATGGCCAAATTTGCCGAATCTGCGAAGCCCTCTATGACCTTAATGTAATACTCTAATGCACGTGTTGTGCATTCATTTGGTTAACGAAGTTATTTTAATCCGATAACAAGGGCAGCAGTCGAAAAACAAGCCTTCTTAGGGTATGAACCAGTAAGGACTGGTAAACCCCCTGTCCTAGCAGAGGCTTAGGACAGAGGGTACGGGTACGTGCACCGTTACACAGTGAATGACTTCTAATCTTCAAAAGGTTTTGGTACCTAGATAATATATCTTTGACTAGAAATATCATATAAAATATACACATTGGTGGAAATGTCTCTAAAAAAGTAGAATATTTATGCGAAAATATGCAACAATATGCACTTATGCCGGAAATATGCAATTATATGGAATAATATCCGAAATATGCAAAATATGAAATTTTAAATTTGAATTTAAAGTGGCCTAGTGCCTTTCAAACATCATAATTCGTAAAGAAAAATCACTTGGGGCAGTAAAAAAATATATGCAAAATATGCAAAATCCTAACTCTAAGTTATAACAGACGCAAGTGATGAAACAGTTCAATGATAGTTTTGAAAGTTTCAATTCTTAACTTGAGGTTTTCTGTGGTTTCCCTTAATTTACTGGGCAAATGCCTAGTTGGTTTCCTTCTAAGCCAGTTCACAGAATACCTACAATACCCATTTGAAAACATGAAAACAAACCTAAGTAGTAAAAATTCCCTTATAAATTAAAATATAGTCTGCCAATTAGTGTGGCACATAGCTTCCTCACGACAACGGAAGCGATGTGATCGTTCTGAAGAACGAAAAACAAGACAGAAATCCGTTTCAGACATCAGGGAACATTTTTGGTTCCGTGTCTGTCTGTCGGTCTGTCGGTCTGTCGTTCAATTTTTGCGAACCAACATATCTTAAAAACTACACGTACGATTTTATGAAATTTGTAATAGTAGGTCATAATTAGCTCATTGTTGGTCCCATATAAGTTTCAACCTTCTGCGCCTATTTGTTTCTCTTCCACATGCGCACAAACATACATTTATTTACACCTATAGCTTCAAAAGTACTTATCTGATTTAAATGAAACTTTTATAGTTTATCGAATGTAACCCGCAGATAGCCCCAGATTAATTTGAACCGTCTTCGCTCTTAAAAAACGGGGGAAATAATTAAACCAATTTGACAATAATAAAATGTAAATGCATTAAAGCAATAAAGTACGTGGATAGGATGCGAGGAAGCTAAGTGCCACACCAATTGGCAGTCTATTCAAATCCCCGTTCTGAAGTACAAACATTTTTTATGTTTTCGGTTTCAAATATTTCAAGACAGAAATACGTTTCAGACAGCAGGGAAAAAATTTGGTTCCGTGTCTCTGTCTGTTGCTCAATTTTTGCGAACGTACATATCTTAAAAATTACTCTTCTAATTTTATAAAATTTTGATGGTAGGTCTTAATTAGCCCATTGTTGGTCCCATAGTTTTAACCATCTTCATTTGTTTCTCTTCCTTGTGCACACAAACATAAATGTATTTGCACCTTTATCTTCAAAAGTACTCATTTGATTATTATGAAATTTTGATGGTTTGTAAAAAGTAGCCTCCAGATAGCCCCAGATTAATTTTAATTATCTGCGTTCTTTAAATTTTTTTGAAAATGATTCTTTAATTCATGTGAAATATCAAAACAATTATGACTGATTTAAATAACGGGGGAAAAATTAAATAATTTGACAAAAATTGGTTGTCAAGTATTAAACCATTAAAGTAAACGGAATAAAACGCGAGGAAACTATGTACCACACTATTGCTTCCAAGCTTACCGAAGGTAACGGAAGCTATGTGATCGTTCTGAAGAACAAAAATATTTTGTCCAATTTCAAAAATGCCAAGACAGAAATTCGTTTCAGACATCAGGGATCATTTTAGGTCTATCTGTCGCTAAATTTTTGCAAACCAACTTATCTTAAGTACTACACGTCTGATTTTATTGAAATTTGTGTGGTAGGTCGTAATTAGCTCATTGTGTGTCATATAATTATTGTTTCAACCTTCTGCGCCTATTTGTTTCTCTTCCACATGCACACAAACATACATGTATTTACACCTATATCTTCAGAAGTTCTCATCTGATTGTTATATAATTTGGATGTGTAGCACATAGATATAGCCCCTAGCCCCAGATTAATTTAAACCGTATTTGCTCTTTAATGTTTGCTAAATTGATACTTTAATTCATGTAAAAAATCAAAATAATTTTTATATATTAAAAAAAGGGGGGTAAATGATATAAATAGGTAAATTTTTAAATAATGCTGCTTGTAAAATCATGAAATCAATAAAGTACCTACGTGGTATGATGCGAGGAAGCTATGTGTCACACTAAATTGGCAGTATTTTTTTTATAACTGTTATTTTGTTAAAAAAATTGGTGTTTACGAATTTACTACTTGTATAAAGCTTTGTTAGAAACGTTCATAATTACTGAATGGAACTCTAGCAGAATCAAAGGTCTTCCAAAGGGCTAAAAAACGTTTGTTTACTCTATGTGTCACTATTTATATTATTGATGAAATAAACGTGTTTAATATTTTATAGAGAAAGATAACAAATAAACTAGTTAATACTTCGTTAGGAATTGATTGATACAAAGAATCGAAGTTCATTTCCTTTTCACATCCTGGCTTAATTTTATTGATAAGAAAATGATGACATCCGTTGATAACGAACTCATTCTAAATGATTAGTTACTATCTCAAAACTGAATCCTTCCTATTTATATCTTTTTTTGTCTAATATGTACTTCGTTATGCTTAGAATGGGTTTTTATTTAAAACTTGTGCGAAGGAGGCGTTGCCTGGTTAGCTGTGGACACGCGGCCGGAAGAGGGAAGTTCCCCTTGCGGCGAGGATGCAGCGCACAGCGCGGCACTGCCAAACACCAAAAGGTTTCGCCTTATTGCATCTAATCTTACGTTTTACCCCACACAATGAGATCCTACCTAACCGAATATAAAGGCACGTGTCAACTCCCTCAATCTCCAAACGTAATTGACTTATTGTAGCAACCTGACAATGGACATAGAATGAAACGAGTAAAAGTTGCCTGTGTAATGAAAGTGGCTGACGTCTAAAGTCCATTCACACGAGAACTCGGTAATTGCCTACTTTTTATATTGTTATCAAGTCTTCTTTTGATTACATCTCCACCCATCACTTTTGAACAATTCATTCTCTCGTCGGGAAGTTCGTATATTCATCCGAGTCAATTATAGTCATAATAAATAGCTTCAATATAACCATTGATGAATAATATAACGATCAAATAAAGAACCGTGAAGAATTAAACTTGTGCCTTCAACCAATCACATAATATAAATCATATTTTAGTTTTTTAAAGTAACACAAATGTCGGAGATCATTGTATGTGAGTGATAAACGTACTCGTACGTCTACCCCTTCTAGGATTAGAGGGGGTTTAACCCTCTTAAACCACCTCTAACCCCCTCGAACAACCTCTGACATCTCAAACCACATCGAACAACCTTAAATCACATCAAACCTACTCAAAACACCAATAACCGCCTCAAACTACCTCAACACCTCATAATCCTTTAAACTACGCCTAACAACCTCTAGGTACATCAATCCAGGTTTGGTACATTGTACCGCTGACTCCTAAATCCATCTCTAACCCCTTCTAACCACCTCCAACCACCTCTAACCACCTCAAACTATCTCTAATAACATCAAACCAGGGTACTAGTATTTTTATCCCCCCCCCCCCCCCAAGTACCAGATACTATTTCAAACCGATTCTTGACCCTAAACCACCATGAGTCACCTCTAAACACCACAAACTACCTCTAACCACCTTAAACCACCTCTAACAACCTCTAACCAACTCTAATCACCTCAAATCCCCTCGAAACACCACAAACTACCTCTAACCACCTCTAATCACCTCTAACTACCTCTAACCACCTTCAACTTCCTCTAACAACCTCTAATCACCTCAAATCCCTCCGAAACACCACAAACTACCTCTAACCACCTTAAACCACCTCTAACAACCTCTAACCAACTCTAATCACCTCAAATCCCCTCGAAACACCACAAACTACCTCTAACCACCTCTAATCACCTCTAACTACCTCTAACCACCTTAAACCACCTCTAACAACCTCTAACCAACTCTAATCACCTCAAATCCCCTCGAAACACCACAAACTACCTCTAACCACCTCTAATCACCTCTAACTACCTCTAACCACCTTCAACTTCCTCTAACAACCTCTAATCACCTCAAATCCCTCCGAAACACCACAAACTACCTCTAACCACCTCTAATCACCTCTAACCACCTCTAATCACCTTCAACCTCCTCTAAAAACCTCTAGTCACCTCAAATCCCCTCGAAACACCACAAACTACCTCTAACTACCTCTAACTACCTCTAACCACCTCTAACCACCTCTAACCACCTCTAACTACCTCTAATCAGCATAACCAAAGCAACCGTACAGCATAATATACGGAAACAGCTTAAAAGTAAGCTCTGTTTCACAATGATGATACGCAGAAAGTCAGGATTAGCTGAGAACAAAATTTGGTTAATAATGACACCACTTTTTGTGCCTGGTGAGTTATTTATAAGATACAGTCCAAGTTACAGCCTGTCAGGAATAGTTTAGGACAAAATTTGATTAATAATGACTTACGAATATTAGAGGCTCTTACGAATATCCTAGCATATTATATTAGTTAAGTGTCCAAATCACACTTTTATAAGAAAAATAAACAGGTATTATAGTAGGTTTCTTAATCTGAATTTTACTACGATTTTATTAGCTTGCTTTCTTGTTTGTTTGTTTGTCCGGTACAAATCTGGCAATAGATTTCTAACTAACTTCCCGAGTAGCTAGACATTCGAAACTTTTAGAATAGCTCAGAACACGATGACAATGCAATATTTTAATACTTTTAGCCATCTTTCAGCAGAATTTAATTAGTTTTCCGCAAATTTTGCAGTATGGAAAGCTAGTTCGGAAAAAATCCGCAAGTTATTTTATTTGTTTTGACATGTCCCATATTATTTTCTTCATTTTGACGGGTTTCAAATTTGTGATTTTTTTTTAAGAGATTAACATTGAATGACAGCGAAAAAGGAAAAGTAAACAAAGAAATAAATTAATTGACGTGTGACACCCAGGTTTGTTTACACTAGTGTCCTAGGTATCAGTTTAATTTTTCTCCATCTGTACTTCTTTACTTGTACACATTTTTTTTTTCTCTTTCTGTCCCTACACAGGGGCATATCAAAAGAACGGTTTAGATTCGGTGTTGGCGAGATCTGTTGTTCCAAGATTTGTCCTTTTTTAGGTTGAAAGATCAGCTCTCTCTATGGTTGTCATTTATCTGAAGTAAATAAATTCGGAACTATTTTTTGGAACGAAGTTCCTTATGGCACGTTCTGAAGCCCGGCAGTGAATCCGAAAAAAACCAAAATTACCGTCACGCTACCAAGCGTCACAAAATCTACCGATGACGATAACTTGAGTAAAAGATGACCGAGTTAGTTGAAATTTGGTACACATGTTCATTTTGCTAATACCTAGGCTGAGTTTGTTGGACAACGTTATCTGCCCAAGCATTCACGAGCAACGTTCGCGTAAACGTAAGCTTCAAATTTAAAATTGGAATTTTAGGACGGGAAAAAATTCTTCGTTTCATTCATTAAAAAACTTCGTCTATTTAATGAAACAAACAACTTTTATAAATAAGTTTATTTTAGTAAAACAAACACCGACACTGCTATGAAGTGATAAAGATCTCAATATTTATTAAAGTAGACCCCAATGTTTAAAATAAAGAAAACAACATTTTTACCGATATCTTACGTTCTAAAGCAACGATTTTAATAAAATTTTTTACACATCCCCTTAAGTGCAATTGAGACAGGCATGTAAAATTTCAACCTGATACAAGCAGAAGTATTTTAGTGTTGGTGATTTATATTTTCATATTATAATATTTTAATTGGAGTAATTCGCCAACGGAGTTTGATGGGACAGTTCTTTTCTTCTCTACAGCCATCTGCTTTAACTATAAACTTATCAACTTTTTCTCAATTTACAATACATCATTTATTGTAAGACGCTCTTTTCAAAGATAATAAAAAGTTTTTCTTTTAATTTTGTCTTAACTCCGCTGGTAGAAATCGTTACTTTTAATTTTGTTTCTTTTTCTAACTCCGACATGTATGTATAAGTAGTTAGTATCATATACTTAGCACTGTAATTTTATAATTTATATTTAATAAAAAGCACAAGGAACTTCATTCCTACCGAGTGTCCCGCGACACCACACGTATTTTTTCACCAACATTATATAATAACAATGACAATTATATTATCAACATTACATATGATTCAACAGAGAATTTAATAACGTAGAATATAAAAAGTTCTTTTTATCTTGAATTTATTTCTAAATACGTACAAGTTTAGTTTGGGGCAGTTGAGAGCATTAGAGCAGTTGTCAAAAATAATTTGTCCAAACACAAACTGAAGTTCAATTCCCAGAAAATAACGTATATTTTACACATAATAGAGTGTCATTCCTTTGTTATTTAATTAGCTGATTGTATTGATAGGGTACATACTATAATGAATCCAGTGAACTTTGAAAATCTGGAACATTCAAGTCTAATACTTAATTATTTCAAGTTCAATGCCTGAGAATATCTTCAAAAAATAAAGTGAAACAGGTGGAATATAAACTTAACAAGTGCAAAATTCAAGTAAAAAGCATTATACAACAAAAATGTTTTGGTGGAAAAACTAAAAAAAAAACTAACAGATAGCAAAAGGGTTTTTTTTTCAAAATAAAAAAATCAAGGAGGGTTATTTTTTATTTGCACAAAAACAGCAAACTTTGTACAAATGTGCCCTGAGAGTTAGCGTTGAAATCGTTTCGACAAATGTCATTCTTAGTTACAATTTTGTTTTTTTTCTCTTTTGTAAAGAAGTTGGTACATTGTACGAGTAGGAATCATTAGCGTGTGATGACACCGTGAAGGAATAAGGAGAGATGAATTTCAACAGAGCAACAAGATAAACTGTAATTCGTTAGAACAGCTTCAAAACAGGTAAAAGAACACATTAAAAAAAACGTAAAAATCCTCCCACTAGATCAAATACAATTACCATTGTTTATAACCTTATTGTAACAATAGGAAGGTTTTTTCTTTATTTTCATTGATTTTTTCCATAGATTCACTCACAAAGCCATACAACACAACAAATATAGTCTATAATATACAATAGACGTTAAAAGTCTTTGAATAAAAAAAAAGGTTTGGATACATTTCATGAACTTCTACAAAAAAAAAATCATGTTGGTTGTAAATGTCTAAATAAGCGATTGAGCACACTTCAGGACTTTTCCTAACCTTTTTTTTTTTTTTTTTGATTTAACACTTTTTATAATAAAGTTAGGTACAAAAATAAAAAAATTGTGGGATGGATTTTGTGAGTAAGAAAAAAATTAAATACAATGAAATCAATACATTGAATAAAACCGAATAATGTTGAATTATTTTTATCTTTTGTTACACCTTTGTTACAAATAAGTTTTTTTTTTAAAGAAGAACTAAAAAGAGACACTTTTTCTCCTTTCACATTTTTTTTAAAATCAGATTACACGAAAACTTAAAGTAATACAACAGAAAGAAGGGTTAAAAAATAAAATAAAGACAGCATTGGAAAGAACTGGGTTAAAATTATGTTATAACATTTGACAATACAACAGATAATAAGACAAAAAAAACAAACAAACATTCAACAACAATAATAAAAGACATCTTCAAATAAGATGAAGAAAAAGAAGCATTGCTGATTCTATTTCAAACTTTTTTTTTTTATCAAGTGGTTAAAGGTTGACAAACAATCTGATAAATAGAGTTTTTTTTTTTAGAGGAAAAAAGCGTTTCATACTCTACTTGTCTATTTTGAAGGTTTGAGGAACAAATCTGTCCTAAATATATCTATTCTTTGTTGTATCTAAGTATTTGTTTTGAGTTTTAAGTTCAGTATTATTTAAGGATTAAACAGTGGAAAGAAAGAAGATTATTGTTAATCCTGTGCAATCCTGGAAGAATGTGGAATTGCCAAGAGCAAGTTATTTATTGCTTCCGAGCTTACCGAAGGTATAGCGGAAGCTATGTGATACTCCGATTTCAAAAATTCCAAGACAGAAATCCGTTTTAGATATCAGGGAACATTTTTGGTTCCGTGTCTTTCTGTCGGTCTGTCGTTCAATTTTTGTGAACCAACATATCTTAAAAATTACCCGTCCAATTCTAATGAAATTTGTGTGGTAGGTCATAATTAGCCTATTGTCGATCCCATATAAGTTTCAACCTTCTGCGTCTATTTGTTTCTCTTCCACATCCACACAAATATACTTTATCTACGATTGATACGAAATATAAACATTATATCTTTGTTTAGATAAGTAGAAAGTGATTATTTACGTACTTGTATTCATTGCGCGTGCGCGTCTCATACTTCTGAATAATTCCTCTTCTTTACCACGCTAGCGCGGTAAAGAAGAGGAATTCTTCAGCTTTACGCACGATTAGCAAGTTTGTTTACATTTAACAAAACTAATTTGCAGTTCTTTTATTAAAATAACTGTTTATATCGAGTTTTTAGTGAAAAACAATAAGTGAATCAAGTGACTTTGACGAAAATATGGAGAATAGTACTCCTCCAGAAATAATTAATTCGGCAAAAAATACAACTCAATAGAATAAATGCCATCTTTATCAAGAGAGAGATACGAACTTACATACAGCAAGATTATTTTTTTCTGTATTTATTATTTAAATCTAACAATCGTAGATAAAGTACGGTACGCAACTCGTGCGAAAACGGCATTTTGCATTGCTCGTGTGGTTTTACTACCCTCGCTGTCGCTCGGGTGCAAACTCCACACTCGCATGCAAAATGTTACTTTCCGAATTCGACGCGTAATGTACTATTTATTTACTCCTTTAGCTTCAAAAGTACTTATCTGATTTGTATGAAATATTTATAGTTCATAAAGAAAACTTAACAGAAAAAATTAAACAAATTAGACAATAATGCGAGGAGGCCATAGCCTCCATGTGCCAATTAATGTGGCACATATGCCACATTAATTATATTCTAATTAATGTATTAATTAATTGGCAGTCTATTTTTAGATTTTTAGTGTAAACTAAATGAAAAAAAAATAAAAATAAAAAATAAAAAAAATATGCGTATGTTAAAAATTATTTAAATTGAATTGTTGTATAAAATAGTTTAAAAACAATAACAATGGATGCCAAAATGAATAACTTTATATCGAGTAATATCGTTACTGCGTATATTTTAAAAATGTATTATAAAAATTACTTTTATAGAGACTAGGAGGCTCTGCCCCCTACTCGCTTCGCTCGTCGAAAAGCGGCCGCTGCCTTGAACCTTCGCAAAATTTAAAAATGTGACATTTTACAATTTGCGACACATTTGTTTGTTTAAATTTGGTTGTTGCTAAAAAGCTGCAACCAGCTAAAAAGGCTAAAATGACTTATATGAAATTAAACTAAATTAAATATGAAAATAATGACTTAAACAATATTCCTTTTTCATATTAAGGTGTCTAAATATTGTTCTTATTTGAGATCTCACTTGTTCTTGTATTTTGCTATTTTATTTGTTGTATTTTTTTTTTTTGTTCTTCTATTCTGCTATTTTGGAATTATTCACTGTCAAAAATAGTAATCACTTTGTACGATTTTGTTTATCTCCTGTTATTTAAAAGTTTAATGGTATTTCAAATCTATAATTTTCATTTGAAATTGAATTTTGGCTTGTTATCACTGATGGGAACAAGTCTCTCTTTTGTAGGGATCAAGTCACCCCATTGGTGGGGAGACTTGATCCTTTTGACATTTTTATGAAATGTTTAAAAATTAAGAGGCCCAATGGCTATTTAGTTTAAATTTCGAAGTCATGTTGGAATGGGTCCCATATCAAATTGCATGATGGGATTAGAGTAATTGATAAATGGCTAAAGTTGGGATCAAGTGTCCCCACTCTCCCCTTATACTAAAGACAATACATTTATGATACCAGAATTTCGATGGCTAAATTAATTTACAAACGACACTATACGATTCTTAAATCTGACTATGAAGTAGAAAATCTTACAAAATGCATATGATGGGATGAGAAATTGGACCCAGAATGGCATATTGAACTCTTTAAAATTAAACCATCCCACATCTTATATGTTCTAAAACTTCATATACATCGTCTGAAGTACAATTGAAACAAGCTTGTAATATTACAACATTATACAAGCAGAAGTTTTTGTAGTGTTTGTAGTGAAGAGATGAGATATATATTATATAATATTTTAACTGGAGTAAGTTAGGGAATAGTCCTGGTCCCTCATTAGTTATTCTACAACCAGGGCTTGATTTGAGGCGGAACGGCGTTCCGGGACCTCTCTTTGATAAATAAAAAATGAAATTATTGGCAGTAAGATTTGTTTAAAATGCTTGGTTAACATTGTGTTTGTCAGTGAGTGACTACAAGTTTGATTAAGGACATGATGTATTAAACTGACACCATAGTATTACCCTAGAGTAGCTCGCAATTTATTAATAAACAATATAAATGTAGCCCGATGCTAACTCTAAGTGCCTGTCGTTCTTAAGCTGCATCTGAGGAAGCATCTAAGCCTGAGATTATACTACCAAATTAAGAGAATATACTACTAAATTATGATAAACTGAATTTCTAGAAATCAAGCATTGACTACAACTATTCTCTTTAATTATCAACTCATCATGGTTAACTTATGATTAAGTTAATAAATTAACTTATGTCTTCGATGGACAAAAAGCTTTCTTTTTAATTTTGCCTGAACTGCGCTAATTACAAACAGTTAAATACTTTTAACTCTTTTCTAACCCCGCCATGTATAAGTAGTTAGTATCGTATACTTTTAAATATTTATGATTGATCTTTGTTTAAGTTAGAGGTAATTATAGGTGGTTAAAGCTGGTTAGAGGTAGTTAGAGGTGGTTAGAGGTGGTTAGAGGTGTTTAGAGGGGGCTAGAGGTGGTTAGAGGTGGTTAGAGGTGGTTAGAGGTGTTTAGAGGGGGTTAGAGGTGGTTAGAGGTGGTTAGAGGTGGTTAGAGGTGGTTAGAGGTGGTTAGAGGATGACTCAGTGTATCGCAGGATATAATATTTAATATTTAGGAGTAATATAATTATTTTCGATGAGGTCCGCTCTGTTTGTTGTCTTTGTTCAAATATAAAGCTTAACGACACCGAGTACAAACAAGTAAGCATGTTTGTTCAATATTCAAGTTGAATTGTTTCCGGTCCGGACGACATAATGACACTTCACCCTCTCACCGGATCGGAATGCAAAGCTCCCGGACTCGATACGTCACGCGCTAGTTCGTCCGAAAAATCATTTTACACATGTCAACCAATTAAAAATAATATCCTTGTAAGAGGGTTCCACTGATATCCGACTATTGTGTCGCCTTTTTGTTCGATACGTCGAAGACTAATTTTTAAGACCCCCATTTACCCTTATCCGTTTTTATTTGCAAGTTAAGGGTCTCCGACTATTACGGATAAAAGGAAAGGGGAAGGAGAAACCCGATTTTAATTAAATATTTGCCGTTTCATTTGAAGTGTTTTCCTCTTGTTTATTAACCGTAAGGTTTTAAGGCCAGGTCACAGAGGGGACGAAGGGTGGAAAATATTATGTAGTTACGCTATTGGTCGAAGATAGAAGGGTGTTGTAGACCAATGAGGGAGCTGGAAGAAGCCAGATGATGTTCCGCAGGGCTCGACCCACGGCCCTCGTCTCTTCACCGTATCAATCAGACCTCTACCCTCCTCTTTAATATTTAACTTGTATCTAAATAACGAATCTTTTAGATTTCATTTTCGAAAAAAAGGGGTGGCTACTCTGTACACTACAAGATTTTATTATATAACAACACTGAAATGTGCACATCAGTTATAAACCGGTATTAGAAGAGATATGATTACAAAGGAACGAGATATTACTGAGCTGAAAGGGTTCCTGGCTTTTACTATTACATATAATTTGTGCCCTACAGGCCTCGAAATCGATCCCTTAGCACACAAAACAAAACAAACAAAAAATGCCCCCTCATTGTAAAAATTATATTTAACTTTTTAAAACATCATATATTAAATATGAAACCTATTCATCCACCACTTATAATTATTTATAACAGTAGTTATACTCTTATGTCAAGACAATTGGTAGCAACAAAAAATAAAATGAAAAATTCATAGACTTCTTTTATAAAATACTTAATACGTAGGTACAAGATATGCAGACGAAAAACACAATTAAAATTTTTAAGAAAATCTCATAGAAAAAAGACCTCTTGGACAAAATGAGTTGTCTCTTTTAAGAGAGCCAGCACATTATCTATAAAAAGAGTAAGAATAATATCTATAAAAAGAGTATGAAAGGTTATCGTCCGTCTTTCTTAAGGCAACCTGCGCCACATGTCTTTTAAAATGAATGAGTCGGGGAAAAAAATTACCCGTCTCTCTAATATATCTAATAAAACAGTAAACTATAGTTTAGACGAAATAGCAGATGGCCCTTTACGTAAATTAAGATTAATTATACAACAGTTTTGAGACTCCATAAGGCCATCATCAGTAGGATTCGGATTGGGGAATCCAATTCCGGACGCAATTTTCGATCCCGGGATTTTGGGACCGCAAAAACAAATCCCGGGATTGGCCAAATTCCAACTACAGTGATAAAAAGCCTAAAAGCATGTAGGTATGATGTAGAAGTATTTATTTAATTATTATTTAACGAAATAAGCAATATTTATTTGTTATTTTGTTTTAAAAAAAATTGAAAAACATTAATCACACTAGGAGCAAAAACATTTTACGTCAATGTGGTCAGGTAGGTACGTAAAAAAATACATTACACATTAAGCAATTAATTAAAAACAATCACACATTAATTAATTATTAATATACTAAGTAAATTATGAACCTAATGAAAAAAACTAATAATCCCGTAGTATGATTTAGCAACAAAAATAACTCTGCATACTTCATGTTCATAAAAAAAAGCTGTTTAGGATTTAAAACTTGAATTTATAAAACAAACAAAATTGATGAAGCACTCCGCCATTTTCAAAAAGAGCCATTTTTTTCTTATGGTACTTAGAAGGTGAGTTTTCATCTGTGCTCCAGGTTCAACAGTTTTCATACTTTTTTCAATTTGTTGATTTAAAAGTTGTGTAAGTGTAGCTGGAGCTGGATAAATACTTTGCTCTCTCTTAATTCCTCCATAAGTCCACACCGCGCAGTCAACAAATCGCACAAGTCTGTCTACTCTTACTACTACGCTACTAAGTGCATTTCACTACCTGACTAATATTATTGTTTGGGCACTCTTTTAGTTTGGTACCCCCCTACTTCATTGCAAATTTGAGAAGACCTGGGTGGTTAAATGAGTGGGAAATAGTTCTGACTTGCCTTGATGGACAGTTAGTACTATGCCCAACACATTTAAACACCCAGGTCATCTTAAATTTCCAATGAAATGGATCAGTAATTAATAATATATAATGAGTGGATTTTACATACTTTTACAAAACATTGTTTCTGATCATCTTTTCTTTCCCCGAAATGGGAAAGAAAAGACTTCACTTTGTCTAAATAACTACAACGATAATGGGATATTTAGTCTAATGTACATTGGGACAAAGGAATATCACACTTTTATATACAAAAGTGTGATATTCCTTTGTCTCAATGTACATTAGACTAAACATTGTTTTTCTTAATAGTTATTTAGTCAAAGTTGGGCAGTTACGATATATTTACCGGAAGATATGAGTGAGCGATACTGGGTTATTTTCATTCATTTTAATATGTTAAAATTTTAAAATGATCAAAGAAATAAAATACCTCAAACAAACTTTCACAAAAATTACAATTCAAATTTTAAGTACCTTACCTTGCATCTATTGGAATAACTCCCTCTCATCTAATTGTCCATTTAACAGAAATACACTTCGGAAATTTAGACCTTTCTATTCCTCTAAAACTCGACTTATTTTAATTTCGCTTTAAACAAATCTAATATTTTTTCTGTCAAAGAAATAAAATTTAATTGACAATGTCTATTTTGACGTATAACAGGTCATTCAATAAAAAAAAAAATAAAAAAAATCCCCAAGAAATGATACATAATACTCCCTTTGTCTATGACATTAGAGAGGTGTTTCTCACTTTTCCATTTTAATTCCTGCCCTAAATTAATTTAATTAAATAATCCTACTAGATTATTCATTTTTCTTAGGGGGGTACCAAACTAAAAGAGGCGACCCTATACGCCTCTTTTAGTTTGGTACCCCCCTACTAGATTATTCCTTTTTCTTAGGGGGGTATCAAACTAAAAGAGGCGTATAGGGGCGCCTCTTTTAGTTTGGTACCCCCCTATATTTTTCATCTCTTTCTTTCCCCTTTCTCAACCCCACACAAAAGCCCCACTGCTTTTGAACATTCCCCTATTAAGATTGTTAATTTTTTATTTATATAAAATACCATTTCATCATGTATTTAAATAAAATAAAAGGGGGGTACCAAACTAAAGTGCTGCCACATGGCGCCTATTTTAGTTTGGTACCCCCCTATTGGGGGGTACCAAACTAAAAGAGTACCATTGTTTATTCAAGTCATTTTTTTTTTTTTTTTATTTACTTCACTACTTAGAAATAAATAATAGTTATTTATGCACCTAGGGAGTAAAGTAAGCCATTATTCCCTGAGCGAAAAAAGTTGGTTCTTGAGGCGAAGCCGAAGGAACCATGGTCCCTAAATCCCGAGGCGAAGCCGAAAGAATTAGAATTTTTAATTCCCGAGGCGCAGCCGAGGGAATAACTACAATGAGGGGAATAATGGCACTTTACTCACGAGGTACATACAATATTTTATCTCCAGTAGAAAAAAGATTCACATTTTCGTCCATTGCACAGTTTTTATTTAATATTTTAATAAATAACAATAATTATTAGCACTTTTAATAGCAGATATAAGAGATTCAATATTAAAAACAAATAAGAATTGGAATTAAACTCAAATAGAAGGTTAATTCGATGCAGGTTATAATGTTGTAAACAAAGATAAACATGGTCAAAAAAGCGCAGTGCCGCCAACCTGATTTCGACAACTTCATTACATTAGCCATACATTTTCTACTATTTATAAAATAATTAAGTTGCAATCTTTACTTTTTTGCCCTACTTTACTTTTTCGCCCTACTTTTACTTTTTCTCCCTACTTTTTGAGTTAGGGATGAAAAGACCTGCTTTAGTCCCTCTAAACTAATTCAAAATCATAACTTTTTTTCCCTACTGGAGATAAATTATATTGATTTAGAAAATCTACTATTCTCTTGATTAAACAGTACTTTTACCAGTCAAAATACCTTAAAACGTAAAAATGTTCAAATCCCGAAATCCCGGGACTGTTGCTTTACAATCCCGGTATTGCCGTAGGGGTAAATCGGCTCGGAATCCCGGGATTGGATTCCCTAATTCGGATAAATATGCAGTTAAGAACCTCAATATATGCGCATTCCAAAAGTGCGAAATATGCGCATATGCACGTATTCCGAATATAAGCACTTATTCCTAATATATGTACTTAAATATGCACTTATTCCTAATATATGTACTTAAATATGCACTTATTCCTAATATATACTGTCCAATAGGCAGCTTTATATTTTGAATAGTGCTATGCAATACGAGGGTTTATAATTGTTCAAAAACATGACATTTGTAGGTTAGATAGGAGAATATACAAGAATAACCTAGAAAATATATACTTAAAGAAAAGAAGAAGTTAAATTTACATAATATACAAATCTACAAAACATTAACATAAGTTTGTTTTCACTACTAATATTTTGCTTCCGAGCTTACCGAAGATAACGGAAGCTATGTGATCGTTCTGAACAACGAAAAATATTTAGGTCTCCAATTCCAAAAATTCCAAGACAGAAATCCGTTTCAGACATCAGGGAATATGTTTGGTTCCGTGTTTTTCTGTCGGTCTATCGTTCAAATTTTTCGAATCACCATATCTTAAAAACTACACGTCCAATTTTAATTAAATTTGGGTGGTAGGTCATAATTATCCCATTGTTGGTCCCATAAAGGTTTCAATTTTCTGTGCCTAGTTGTTTCTCTTCCTCATGCGCACACACATACATTTATTTACACCTATAGCTTAAAAAAGCACCTTATCAGATTTGAATGAAACTATTATAGTTTATCGAATGTAACCCGCAGATAGCCCGAGATTAACTGCGCTCTTTAACTTTTGCTAAATTGATATTTTAATTCGTGTAAAAAATCAAAACAATTTTGACAGATTAAAAAAAAAAACAACGGGGGAAACAATTAAACCAAAAATAATATTGGCTTGTAAAAGCATAAAATCAATAAAGTACGTGGATAGGATGCGAGGAAGTTCTGTGCCACACCAATTGACAGTCTATTTTCTAAATTTTCTATTTTTAAATTACGTCTGCGGTCTGAAAGAACCATTTTTAAAGTGGGAAAATGTTCTCTCAACGTCGCGTCGCACGACATTACAGGAACATATTTTAATGCAGCGAAGTTAGCTGGCGTTAGATCTTCTATATTATCTCCGCACTCCACCCCTTCAAGGATTCGGGTGACATTCTCTACAGCGGTCCAGCCCGGATTACGTTGAAGAACTGCGTTGATATTTTGTCTAAGCCTTTCTCCATTAGGACCCGCCCACACCTTACTCTTTCCTTTAAGTATCTCGTGGGCTTCAGCCTTTGCGTAAGCTCGAAACCGCGAGTCTCCATCGTAACTACAGTAAATGAACTCTAATCCTTAAACAAATATGCACCTTTGTTGAAATGTCTATTTCTATATTTATGCGAAAATTCAAAACATATCCAATAATATGCACTTACACCGGAAATATGCAAAAATATGGATTTTAAATTTGAATTTAAAGTAGCCTAATAGCTTGCATGAATTATATAATTCGTAAAGAAAAATCACTTGGAGTAATAAAAAAAATTTATAAAATCTAAAATATACAAAATCTGAACTCTAATCAATTATCAGTGCTAATTGCGGAAGAAAGAGTAACTTTAATAAATGAATCAGTAAAAGCTGTGTCCACATCATGTCGGAGCCTCACCTTTTGATGAGTCAATTTTCAACTCTATTGCTATCACACCGGCACTGATAATGGCCTTATCAAGGCTAAAAGCTTTATTGATAAATAAACAAATTTCAATTTGCGTTATTCCTTTAAGATAAATTCTATAAATGCAGCCATATGTAATCATTTTAGTTAGCTCAGCGTCATTTATTGCCCTCCGAAAAATATAATTTTATACTTACTATACTATTTAATACTGCATAATATATGAGTAGCCGAATTCCAAAAGGAGCTATATCCTATGTACACATTATAGAGTTACTCTGAGTAAGGCTGCAAAATCATCTATATCCTTCTTTACACATTTCTATCTTCTTTTAAACAGAAAAAAATATGATAGAAGATAAAAAAATATTATAGTGGCTACACTGAATAAATAATAGTTTAAATTGTTAAAATAATAGTTTATAACTGCATAATTTATTAGATATATCTGCTTTTGCTGCAGCACACCAATCCAACATGGCGGTGGGTTTGGTTGCAAAAGTAGCTATAAACAAAAAACTGTGACAAAACCAGTTATGGGTTATTTCTTTTGTTTATTGAAAAGAAAATAATAGTCTGAGATTATAGGGCTTTTGTCCACTAAATGAATTATTAGTCTTTAATATTTAAAAAAAAAAAAAAATAACCTGATAACACAATTTAGTGAATTGCTAGATGTTTTTCGTGCTTTGTCAAAAAAAATTTCAAGTGGATATAGCTGCTTTTGGAATTCAGCTACTCATATTCAAATACTATACAAAACATTATACATATATTTTTCTTTCTTTCCCCGCAACTCTGCTGATCTTAAACGCCATTGTTTGGAGTTTCAGAGACACAATAAAATGTAATGTTTTCAATTTAATTACTTACTAAATTAATCTACTTGGTAATAATACAGTATATTATATGTTAGCACTAAGACAATGCTACAGATTCTAACCCACACGAAACAATATGTTATCCCTGAATGATCCTATCTGCGCGAAGTGCATTTTCAAGTTCAATTCTAGTATATTAGATAAATAAGATTGTATCGATAAACGATAAAATGATAGTCAGATGGATTTATTTCCAAATAATATATGTATATATATATATATATTATATATATATATATATATATATATATATATATATATATATATATATATATATATATATATATATATATATATATATATATATATATATATACATATATATATATATATATATATACACACACTTTCATACATTACAATAGTACATACATAGGTTACATTAAGCCACGTAAAATAAAGAAACATACCCAATATTAAAGGAGATGCAAAACAGGGAAGACAATGTATAAAGACACTGTTATGAAAGAGTTACGAACCGTTTCAATATTCGCGCATCAACTGAATATAAAAAACTAATTCCAGGTTTTAACATCTCATTATAATTAGGATATTTCATTAAATGAAATTAACGTAAAAAAACAACAGGGAAAAACAAAATCTAGTTAATGACCCGAGGGGATTAGCTGAAGGTCTCAGTCAATGTTGAAACTACTGACCCGCCAAAAAAATAAACATGCAGTTAGTTTTCGGTGATTAATTTAGTCTTAAAAAATAATAAATTATATCAAAAATAAATAATTATATGTAAAATAAACATTTTTTTGTTATAATTCACATAACAATATGTATATATATATATATATATATATATATATATATATATATATATATATATATATATATATATATATATATATATATTTATATATATATATATATATATATATATATATATATATATATATTTATATATATATATATATATATATTGTGATATTTTAAAATTATAGTAGAATTATAATAATATAATTGCAATACTGTTATTTACAATTAAATATATTCCAATTTAATTTTGTTTCGTTTAATATTTTTTAAAGATACTGAAATATAATATATTATCATAATATGGTAATGAATTTAAAAATTTGAGATTCAGCATAAATATATTATAGTAATATATTTTAGTAATATGGTAATGCACATGATCTACAAAATAAAAAACAAAAAAATAAATATTATTCTTAAAATTATTCACTCATTTTAAATGGGTTTAATATGCTTATTTTCGTTGTGTTTGTTTGTCAAATTATTCATATATTAACGCATATATATATATATATATATATATATATATATATATATATATATATATATATATATATATATATATATATATATATATATATATATATGAAATACATTAATAATTAGTGTTTTTTTTTTTAAAAAAAAAAGAATGAATATTTTTAACAATTATTCGGGTATTTATCGGTGCGAGAAATTACGATTAGTTAACATGCAAAAGCGATTATAAATTCAGGAGCAACCAATAAGGAAGTATTTCTTTATCATATTAACCTTTTATATATATACATGAATTGTTATATAATTAATTATATTTTGGTCGTACTTATACGTAAAACAGTTATCTATATAGTTAATAGTTAAACATTTCTGTCGATTTTTTCAGATTCGGCACTTCTTTAGATTGTTATTCCCTTATAAAAAGAAACAGGTGGGAGTAACAATCTAAAGAAGATGTACGGAATGTTCATCTTTAGACTGTTACTCCCCTTAAAAAAAACTCATGTGTGATATTCCTTTGTCCCAAAGTATACATTGGACTAAAACATCCCTTTGTCTTTATATTCTAAAACAGCATAGGGGAGTAACAATCTAAAGAAGTACCTCAGATTCTACCTAAACATCTATATACTAGAACACGAAACCACCTTTACAGTCATTGACCACTTTTAACCACCTCCAGCCTCCTCAGATACTTTGATGATAAAGTGTAACTAAATGTATGTTTGTGCGCATGTGGAAGAGAAACAAATGGGCGCAGGATGTTAAAACTTAACAATGGGCTAATTATGACTTACCATCCAGATGAATAGTTTTTAAGATAATATGTTGGTTCGCAAAAATTGAGTGACAGACACGGAACTGAAAATGATCCCTGACGTCTGAAACGGGGTTCTGTCTTGGGTTTTTTGAAAGCGGATATATAAAAATGTTCTTTCTTCAGAACGATCGCATAGTTTCGTTACCTTCTTCAAGATCGGAAGCAAGATTAGTTTAAAAAATGTATATATAAAATAGTTGGCTAATAAAACTGTGGTTTGGTCCATATTATTACCTCAAAGCTCTTAGGAAAGAACCGGGGGGAAAAATAATAAATATTGTATTTTAACTATTACTTACTATTACTAACTACTATGTAAAACTATTACTTACTTACTATTATTAAAAACTAATTACTACTTTAACTATTATGTAAAAAAACTACGCCTAATTATAAAAAAAGGATAAAATACTTTTAATAATTATTATATATTAGTAATAACTTACCTAAAAAAATTCAAAAAGTCAAAATCAAAATTGTTTTGATCACTGAATATTGGCTGATAGCATAACATTATAGGATCATATAAAAGAAGTTTTGTAAATTTTCCACAGGAGTGCAGCACTTAAAGAACGAGAGCCTCGGTATTCCATATTACCCCATTATTCCATATTACCTCATTATTCCATATTACCTCAATATTCCATATTACCTCATTATTCCATATTACCTCATTATTCCATATTACCTCATTATTCCATATTACCTCATTATTCCATAATGCCTCCATAAGTCCATCTATACAGGGTGTCCCAGCTAATATGGAACAGCAAAATATCTCCGGAACCATGATAGATAGAAAGATGCGGTTTTCAGGGTTCGATAATGGTTAACAATGCGCTTCTAGAACATATAACTGAACATTTTCTGTGTTCAGCAGAAGTGTGTGCAATTTACATCATTAAAAATAAGTGAATAGGAAGCCATCTTTTTAAGACTGGATTTGGATTCTATGGCTAGAAATAATAAATTTTTACTTCTTGGAAATCTTTCGCTCCTAGCATTAGTTTGCCGTCTGGAGAGCCCTAGACGTGCTAAAATAAACTTTGTCTATTTTACAGCTATAATTAATGGATTTAGGAAAAAAAATCAAGATTGGAAATTATTTACAAGAAATTATTTTTTGGCGTAAAATCCATATCCATTCTTAAAACATGTATTATTGGTATTTTTTCACTTTTTGAGCCCTGCTTCACACCTTTTTTTTAGGCAAAAAACAGTTGCATATAAAGGATGAATTTTAGATTTGATTTGGATTCTATGACTGAGAGTAAGAATTTTTTGTCTCTTAAATTATTTTCCTTAATCCATTATTTAAGCTATAAAATGGACTTAAAGATTTAATTTTAGCACGTTCAGGGCTCTCCAAATAATTGCACACACTTCTGCTGAACACAGAAAATGTTCAGCATATGTTCTGGAAGAGCCTTTTTAGCCAGTATCGAACCCTGAAAACCGCATCTTTCTATCTATCACGGTTCCGGAGATATTTCGCTGTTCCATATTAGCTGGGACACCCTGTATACTATAAAAATATCTATTTACAATAATAAGATGAGAAAAACCGAGAGTTTCACCTGATCATGTAAGTATCTCGGGCAATGAACTGATGTCTGGCACGAATGACCACATCTATTGAATGTGAGAAATCTGTCGACCGAGACGTAAAAACCATAATAAATTCAACAGAATTAGCAATATCACAACTAAAATCTGTTTTTACTTTTCCTCCAACCGATATCTTTAGATAAATTATTAACATTTTTATAATTAGCTGAAAATACAAAAATACAAAATGTTTTTAGTGAAAGTAATATCTAATAAGTTTTGAATAGGCAACAAAAAAAAGAAAGATAATTCGCAAGCGTTAAAATAATGGATTAAAATGAAATCAGTAAGGAACAGTTTAATAAAAACATTACAAATAGGGAATTAATATATTATTTAAAAATAAAATTTTAATCTATATAATTTTTAAAACAATTAATACTAATAATTATATTAAAAAGGAGCTAAATTAAAAATTTTAATGTAATGCTATTGTGTTATTTTAGAATAAAACCTATGACAGAAGATTACCATATAATGAGTCAAAACATCTCGAGAAATACAGAAAATAATTATTAATATCATTACTACACCTAATTCATCCATTATCACAAATTATTAAACAATACTTTTATCTATACGATTGTTACGAAATATAAACATTGTATCTCTGTTTAGATGCGTAAAAAGTGATTCTTTACGTACTTGTATTCATTGCGCATGCGCGTCTCACAATTCTGAAGATATCCACTTCTTAACCGCTCAAGGGCGGTAAAGAAGAATTCTTCAACTTTACGCACGATTAGCGAGTTTGTTTACATTTAACAAAACTAATTTGCTGTTCTTTTATTAAAGTAACGGTTTATATCAAGTTTTTAGTGAAAACCAATGAGTGAATCAAGTGACTTTGACGAAATTGTGGAGTATAATACTCCTCCAGAAATAATTAATTCGGCAAAAAATACAACTCAAGAATTAATGCCATCTTTATGATGAGAGATATACAAACTTACATACAGCAAGTTTATTTTTTTCTGTATTTATTATTTAAATCTAACACTCGTAGATAATGTACGGTACGCAACTCGTGCGAAAACAGCATTTTGCATTGCTCGTGTGGTTTTACTACCCTCGCTATCGCTCGGGTGCAAACTCCACACAGCATGCAAAATGCTATTTTCCGCACTCGACGCGTAATGTACTATTGTTTACTTTTCGCTGTCATTCAATGTTTACGTCTTAATAAAAAAATCACAAATTTGAAACCCGTCAAAATGAAGATTGTAAATATGGAACACGTCAAAACAAATAAAATAACTTGCGGATTTTTTCCGAACTAACCACACAGAAAAATGTGCTGAATACGAATTAAATCCTGCTGAAAGATGGCTAAAAGTATTAAAATAATGCATTGTCATCGTGTTCTGAGCTATTCTAAATGTTTCAAACGTCTAGCTACTCAATTGCAAGATTTGTACTCGACAAACAAACAAGAAAGCAAGCTAATAAAAACGTAGTAAAATAGAATCAGTACTGTAACTAATTATATAAATAGTTTGGTTCTGAAGTTTAATGTACTATAGAGTTAATCTGAATGTTTTCTAAAAACAATTTAGTTTAACTAACTAGTATTATAACACTACGTTACACCGTCGAGTGTGGAGTTTGCACCCGAGGGACAGCGAGGGTAGTAAAACCACACGAGCAAAGCAAAATGCAGTTTACGCACGAGTTGTGTACCGTACTTTATCTACGATTGTTGGATTTTAATAATAAATAAAGAATTATTTTTTTAATTAACTTCCTGTATGTAAGTTCGTATTTCTCTTTTGATATAGATGACATTAATTCATAAGTCGTATTTTGTGCCGAACTATATTAAGATTGAAAGTTTAGTATAATATCCTAGTAAATACCTATAGTACCTATCACTGATGATGTAAATCAGTTTTATCTACGATTGATACGAAATATAATCTCTTTTTAGATGCGTAGAAAGTGATTCTTTAGTGATACTTGTATTCATTACTTGTTTTTATAATTTCTCTTTTTTTCCGCCCTAGGGCAGTAAAAAAGAAGAATTCTTCACCTTGTCGCACGATTAGCGAGTTTGTTTACACTTAACAAAACTAATTTGCTGTTTGTTTAATTAAATTAACTGTTTATATCGAGTTTTTAGTGAAAAACAATGAGTGAGTTAAGAGATTATGATGAAAATGAGGAGAATAATACGCCTCCCGAAATAATTAATTCGGCACAAAATACAACTAATGAATTAATGTCATATATATCAAAAGAGAAATACAAACTTTCATACAGGAAGTTTATTAAAAAAATGTTTCTGTATTTATTATTAAAATCCAACAATCGTAGATAAAGATACGGTACGCAACTCGTGCGTAAACGGCATTTTGCTTTGCTCGTGTGGTTTTACTACTCTCGCTGTCGCTCGGGTGCAAACTCCACACTCGCATGCAAAATGCTACTTTCCGCACTCGACGCGTAATGTACTATTACCAAATTAGTAGGTTAAGCTATGTTTTTCTTAATTAAATCGTAGTTGACTGACTTGATTCTAATTTGTATAATATCGAGAGTTATCTCTGAATCTCTGGTAATGTTTAGTTTTGCTGACGGCGCGGCAGCTCAGTCGATGACCTTATTTAATTCTTATTTCATTAAACATCGTCAGCTGTTTCTGTATTCATTTTTTCATTTATTTTTTCTCTAACACTAGGCTATTTTAATTTAAGAAAATAGACTGCCAACTGGTGTGGCACATAGCTTTCTCACGTTTTATTTTTTATACTTGAATGATTTTATGCTAAAAACCTATTATTTGTCAAATTAATTTATTTTCCCTCCGTTTTTTAAAAACTATCAACATTTTAAACAAAATTTAAAACCCCAGGATTTAAATCTGTCAAAATTGTTTTGATTTTTTACATGAATTTAAGTATCAATTTAGAAATATTTAAAGACGGTATCTGCGGGCTACTTTTGACAAATCATCAAAATTTTATACAACTCTGATAAATAGATTTGAAATATAGGTGTAAATAAATGTATGTTTGTGAGCAAATGGAATAGAAACAAATGGGCGCAGAAGGTTGAAACTTATATAGGACCAGCAATGGGCTAATTATAACCTACCATACAAATTTCATGTAAATCGGGCGAGTAGTGATATGATATATTGGTTAGCAAAAATTAAGCAAATTACAAACACGGAACCAGAAATGTTCCCTGATGTCTAAAAATAGATTTCTGTCTTGGAATATTTGAATTCGGAGACACAAATAAAATCTATCCTATAGCTTCCGATACCATCGTAAGCTCGGAAGCAAAGAGAAAATACAATTTTTTTACTATGGTTTTATTAGCTTGCTTTCTTGTTCGTTTGTTTGTTTAGTTCAAATCTTGAAAACGACTTTTAACTAACATCCCGAGTACCTAAACATTTTAAACTTTTAGAATAGCTCAGAACACGATGACAATGCATTATTTTAATAATAATTTTAGCCATCTTTCAGAAGAATTTAATTCATTTTCAGCAAATTTTGTTGTATGGAAGTTAGTTCGGAAAAAATCCGCAAGCTATTTTATTTGTTTTGACATATCCCATAGTATTTACGGGTGATGTCTAATTGTGCCCACGGTCTGTTAGGGTCGTAAAAACGACGGTTGAATTGGGCCCATGGTCAGTTCGGAGGCAGTGTCGAATTGGGCCCATACCTCTACAATCATGAACTGCAAAATGGAATGCTCGCATCCACCTTAGCTTTAAATACATTCAAACAACTAAAATAGATGTTGGTTACGGTCAGATGGTGGTCAAACTTTTATTTTAGACGATTGAAACTTCTTCTTTTTATATCAATATAAATAGTCGTGTAAAAATATTTTATGTTATTGTCAATATTTGCTAGATATTCTAAGTTCCTCTTGGAACAAAACACCACAGTATTCTCCGCTCGTAAATTCAATAACAACATGTCCTCACCCTGAGTCGTTTTTAGAGGGATGCTGTCTAAAGTGTCGTGGACGTCTGCGATACATCTAGGGAGAGGTGGCACTTTACTTCTTTTTGCGTGGTTTAGGTTCCTCCGTATCCGATCCATGTCGCCTGTTGTTACTTTGCCACTGATATTTTCTGGTGCAGAAACGATTTCTTTTTTTATCATTTTGGCGGGCGGTTCAGTTAAAGTTTCAGTAGCCTTGCGCTTTAAACTGTTCGAAATACAATGCCGATGAAGGTTCGGGCACGGTTCATAGTTATGCACACCATGCAACTAACCCCAAAGTTAACAACAATTTAACAACCTAACCCCAAAGTTAACAACAATTTAACAACCTAACCCCAAAGTTAACAACAATTTAACAACCTATACCCAAAGTTAACAACAATTTAACAACCTAACCCCAAAGTTAACAACAATTTAACAACCTATACCCAAAGTTAACAACAATTTAACAACCTAACCCCAAAGTTAAAATCAATAAAACTGTGATTAGGAAGCAAATTCCTTCCGCTGAATTTTGATAGAAAATGTTGCGTTGAAACAGACATTGATCACATTACGTTATTGAGTAGGATTATTCGTAAGTTTAAATAATAATTATACCTGTTGCCCGACTGACCAGGGGCCCAATTCAACTCCGACCCTTCGAGGGTTGACGGTAATCCGCCTAGGAATGTTTTGACCGTGGGCCCAGTTCGACCGTGTCCGTATATTTACAATCTTCATTTTGACGGGTTTCAAATTTGATTTCTTTTATTAAGAGGTAAACATTGAATGACAGCGAAAAGTAAACAAAGAAATAAATTAATTGACGTGTGACAACCAGGTTTGTTTACACTTGTGTCCTAGGTATAGGTATAATTTTTCTGCATCTGTACTTCTTTACTTCTACTCATTTTTCTTCTCTTACTGTCCCTACATAGGGGCATATCAATGGCACGGTTTAGATTCGGTGTTGGTGAGATCCGTTGTACAAAGATTTGTCCTTTTATAGGTTTAAGATCAGCTCTCTAGATGGTTGTCATTATTATGTGAAGTAAATAAATTCGGAACTATGTATTTGTTTTTCACTAACATTATATAATAACAATGACAAATATATTATCAACATTACATATGATTCAACAGAAAATTTAAAAACGTAGTATATAAAAACTTCTTTTTATCTTGTAATTATTACATCTTAATTTCTAATAATGGGATTTAAAAGTTGCTTATAAGGGTCATGTTTAAATTTGGCTTTAGTAGACATGTAAAGGAGATAGTAAGGACTAAAGTATGTCTGTATGTCCCCTTTGTTACTAATATCGTATGATGAAGGCAGGGTATTATGTATAGAAGAAGGGTTCTAAGGGCTTTTAGTACCTTGTTTATTGTGTAGTACAGAGAGCGCTAGTTGTACACTAGGGGGTGTGGCTAGGGGTGGGTACTTAGCAGATCAAGGGGATGCTAAGTTTGGGGGTTGAATCCGTCAGTCCGTCCCTGACGGTTGTTTAGTGAACTTCAACTTTGTGTTTTTTAGTTTTCCAATTGAAATTTCCCTGATTGAAAAAAAATGTCGCGATCTTTTCTCATCGACTCTTTACTAGGGGTAGGAGTGGACACTAAGTGTCCGTTAACACCACCAGTGACACCTACGTCGGCCGGATATACGAGACCGCAATTCTTCATTTATCCGCCTGTTCAGGCTTACATACCCCCGAGAGGTTTTTACTCCGGTAGTCCGTTCAGGCCTCAGACTCTACCGCCTGAACAAACAAGAGTACCTTTGGTCAAAATGGATACAGACACGCAATCTTCCCCTTCCTCACCACGTAAGTATTTATAACCAAGTCTTTCTGCTAATCAACTAATAAGTACATTATAAAGAATCAGTCTAGCCAATCTGAAATCAATTTATAAAAACTAACACTACATCATGTCCTAGTTGTTACATATCTTGTAACAACTACATTCCTATATTATCATCTTTATGTTTGTTACGTTAATAGTTTACTCTTAAAATTAAATTGAATTATTACTAATAATTAATAAATAATAATTACTAATTACTCTTAAATTGAAGGATTCATAACAAAAACAACCTTTGTCCAAAAAATAAAAAATTGGTTTTATTGCTTCATTCTATTGTTAACAATACGAACTAAACTCCCATTGAATCTATTCATGCAAAAACTGCCCGTGTCCAAAGAAAAATAACTTAAGAAAATGAGTAGTTCTTGAAAAACAATCATTGTTTATGGACATAGCTTGTTTTTTGAGGAAATATAAACTACCCTTTAATATTAAAGGAAAAACAGAAATTAAAGTAAGATTAATAATAAATTTATTTAAATGCAGTGAAAGATGGCTGTAAGGTGTAAGAAATGATAAAACTTCATTTTTCCATAGGAAACGTTTCGACCCTTATTAAGGTCATCTTCAATCCTTTATTAACTGTAACAAATAATTCGGATTTCACAAATTAATCCTAATTTATTCAAAACTTCATCAACAAGTCTTTTATTTTTAACTTTATTTAATTTACACATAACTGACCACTATTTTTTAGCCGTTTTCAACTATTATTTTATAAATTGATAACATAATAAAATAAAATTTAAAAAACAAATTAGAAAATATTCCACAACCTACAAATCTGGATAATAATAATTAGTAAAATTACTTACAAGTTTCATTTGTCAACGTCGAAAATTTATTAAAATTTTTTTTTCTCCATAAGAGAGTGTCATATAATACAATTAACTAATTGATGGTTAAATCAGATTTTAATTATTTAAAATTAATACAAAAGTAACATTTAACATAGACAATAAAAAAAAAAAAAAAAAAAAAAAAAAAACAACAAACATTTCCTATTAACAATGAAATAATAATGAAATGACTATCACAGCAAAGGATAATTATATTAACAAGCATTAATATAAATTTTGGGAAGGAAATGTCACCGAGAACGTTGAATGGTATAAACTTAATTTAATTAAATACTAATGATCCCTATCAGGGGATTCACTGCTAAAAACTATTTTTTGATTAGTTCCCTCTAATTTGATAATTTATTCATAAAGGTAAGTATACATATAAATACTAGTTTGTGTGGAAAGAGTGATTAAAAAGATTGTTAAAAAGGTATTTGTCATGCAGCGCACCTGGAAGAGAGCTGCTGAACTAATAAAGGAATGTAGGAAAATAATAGAAACTTAGTAATATGAAACTGGAAATGAATATTTTTAAAGATATAATTAGTTTTTATTTTTTTATTACTGCAAATTTATTTATTTATTCATTGTATGTTTTATAATTATTTATTTATTAGTTTATTTTTATTATTTATTCTTATTGCTTTTATAATTCATTTAATTAATTAGTAAAATTAATTTATTTTTATTATTGTCTTTTTAATTAAATTTTTAAATTTTATTTATTTAAATTTATTTATTTATTTATTATTTTATTTTATTTTATTTTTATTCTTTTTTATTTTTTTATTTTTTTATTTTTGCAAATTTATTAAATGTTTATTTTACTTATGCTAGCGTTTGTCATCTTGGAAACTTTTAAAAATAGCATTATAATTTTTATTAATGTTGCAAGAGTCAGTTTTATGGTTGACTGTTTTTTTGTGTTTGATAATATGGAATGCCTCCATGATTCTGCGCTTTTTTACATTATTTTCGTAGGCCATTATTTTAGTGTTCACAAAATCGAAATTATGTCCTGTTTTTAATGCGTGTTCCGCTAACGCAGATTTTTGGGTCTTATTTTTGATGTCATTATTATGTTGGTACTTTCTATTTTTTAACTTTTGTGAGGTTTCACCAATATAAGAATTATCGCAGTCCTTACATTCAATTTTATAGACTAACCCTGACCTGTTGTCACTGTTTATTACGTCCTTCATATTATTATAATACGTTGAGATTTTATCAATGGGTTTGTACGCTATATTAATCTGGTCGCAATCATTGACTTTCATAATTTTATTAATATTTTCGGATAAACCTTTTATGTATGTGAGACTAGTGAAATAGTTATTGTTTCTGTTAGGTTCTGATATAATTTCGGTTTGAATATTTTTTAATTTATTAATTTGTTTATACCATAATGCTTTAATCACTTTGTAAGGGTATAAATTTTCTATTAATAGGGAAAAGATCGTCGATTTTATTTCTTTGATGTATTCATCGTCCGTGATTTTTATGGCTCTTGATATTATATTCGTTGCTGAATTCATTATAACGTGTCTATGGTGGCTAGATTTATAATTTAAAATTCTGTTACTCTTGAGTTCCTTTTTGTACCATTTTGTGCCCAAAACCCCGTTCTCTTTTCTAATTATGGTTACATCTAAATAGTTTAGAACCTTATTATTTTCTGCTTCAAAAGTGAATTTGATTTTATCATTAATACTGTTGAAACAATCTAATGTGGATTTAAGGTTGTCTTTTTTTATAATTAGAATTAAGTCGTCTATATATTTGTGGATTATTTTGGGTTTGTATTTTAATTTTTCTAAAGCTTTGTTGATTACGTTATTGAGGAAGATTCCGCTAAGATTTACCGAGATCTTACCCCCCATTGCGACTCCGTTAATTTGTCTGAAATTAATATTTTGGTAAGTGAAATAGCTGTTTGAGCAGCATAGTTTAAGAGTTTCGAGGAAAATTTGTTTGCTTTTTATATTAGTATGTGGTTCGATTTTTTCCCAATTATGATTAATCAATTTGTATGTTTCGTCAAGAGGAATATTAGTGAATAAAGATGTCACGTCCAAAGATACCAGCATTTCATCATCTTCTATTTTTATATCTTTTATTTTGTTTTTTAAATCCTCCGCATTCTTAATATCAAATGGGTTGTTGTTATTGAATGAATCTAAGGAGGGGTTTATAAAGGCAGTTAATTTTTCCAAAGGTGAATTTCTTCCATCAATGATGGGTCGTAGGGGGTGATTTGCTTTGTGAGTTTTTATTAATCCGTGGATTCTAGGAAGGTTGCTGTGGTCGATGTTTAAACTTGTTTTATCCTGTGTCGTTATGAATTTAAATTTAACTAGTTTGTTAATCAATTTCGTATAATCTTTTTTTATATTATTAAGGGGGTCTGTTCTTACTTTTCTATACGTGTTGTTATCCTGTAGTAACAAATCCATCTTAGCTTCATAGTCAGATTTTAACATTATCACGGTTTTATTGCTTTTATCCGTTTTTATTATAATTAATTGGGGATTATTTTTAATGAATGATTTTAATGATTTTGAATCCTGTATTATTTGTAAATTTAGTAAGCTATTATTTTTCAATTTATTTTTGTTTGATTTTTGAAAATTTGTGATAGTGTTAATAAAATTGTTTCTGAGAAAATTTTTATGATTGTCTGGGGAATCTAAGTTGTTAAGTAAAAATTCAATGTCTACTATCAGTTTTAATATGGATTTATCTATATTTAAAGGCGTTAAATTGAAACTGTGACCTAAACTTAAAAAATTGATAATTTTGTTAGGTATTAATAATTTAGTGAGGTTTAAACACCATTCTTTTTTGTATAATTGGTTATACCACTCCAAACTATTTAAATCCTCGGGGTTACCTATTCTCGTGGAATTCGAATCTCTTAAAGAAATTTTTTTATTACGTTTTATTTCTAACAAATTAGTTAGATTAACTTTAGTAGTTTGTATTATTTTAATTATACAACTGTAACCTTTAGCATTATCTTTTTTGATTTCATTACAAATGTTATTAATGATACGGTTACATTCATTGGTGATCATATACGTTTCTTTTATTTCTAATAATATTATTTTCCTAATGTAGTGATCTGATAATTTTATTGATTTATTGTTTATGTTTTGTTTAATGAAAAGATTTGATGATTTGTTTATCACCCATTTTATTTTATTTTTTTTTTTTTTATTGTCTATGTTAAATGTTACTTTTGTATTAATTTTAAATAATTAAAATCTGATTTAACCATCAATTAGTTAATTGTATTATATGACACTCTCTTATGGAGAAAAAAAAATTTTAATAAATTTTCGACGTTGACAAATGAAACTTGTAAGTAATTTTACTAATTATTATTATCCAGATTTGTAGGTTGTGGAATATTTTCTAATTTGTTTTTTAAATTTTATTTTATTATGTTATCAATTTATAAAATAATAGTTGAAAACGGCTAAAAAATAGTGGTCAGTTATGTGTAAATTAAATAAAGTTAAAAATAAAAGACTTGTTGATGAAGTTTTGAATAAATTAGGATTAATTTGTGAAATCCGAATTATTTGTTACAGTTAATAAAGGATTGAAGATGACCTTAATAAGGGTCGAAACGTTTCCTATGGAAAAATGAAGTTTTATCATTTCTTACACCTTACAGCCATCTTTCACTGCATTTAATTAAATTAGAAGGGTGTATAATTTTAAATTATATCTAATAATTTAAGAAATTAAGATATTTTAATAAATTTATTGTCATTACTTCTCTTTTTGTTTATCTATTTATACCTATTTGCAAAGTAACAATTATGAATAGTTGATAACCTTATAGTTTTGAATTTATACCAAAAACTGCCTTTGTCCCAGAGTTTTCAAATATATTCAGTTTTTAGGATCACAATGAGTGAATAATGTATTGTAATAATAATGTTACAACATGATAAAAATGTTAAAGTAAAATACTGACATCAAAGAAATTGTTTTCCTTCTGAAATAAGGAAGTATGTCAGTTTTCTTATTTTCCTGAAAAATTGATTTTTTGAATAAAGGTTGTTTTTGCTATTAACCCTTCAATTTATAATTCGAGAAATGAAAATGTTGCATAATATATTGGTTCCGAGGTTTCCCAAGGTAACGTAAGCTGTGTTCATTCCGATGAACATAACCTTTTTATTTCTCCGATTTTAAAAATTCCTAGACAGAAATCAGTTTCAGACATCAGGGAAAATGTTTGTTTCCGTGTCTGTCTGTCTATCTGTCACTCAATTTTTGCAATCCAACATATTATATTAAAAGTTCGTCCGATTTTATTGAAATTTGGATAGTAGGTCACAATTAGCCCTTCGTTAGTCCCACATAAGTTTTAACCTTATGCGCCCATTTGTTTCTCTTCCACATGCGCACAAACATACATTTATTTATACCTATATCTTCAAAAGTACTCATCTATTTTTTATAAAATGTTGATGGTTTAGCGAAAGTAGCCTGGAGATAGTCCCAGATGAATTTCAACCGTCTACGCTCTTTACATTTTGCTACATTCATACTACAGCTAATGTAAAAAAATGAAAATAATTTTGACAATAATAGTTTTTAATAGTATAATAAAATTTCAAGATGAAAATAATTTTTTATATACTACATTTTTATATTTTCTGTTGAATCGTATGTAATGTTGATAATATAATTGTTATTGTTATATAATATATAAAATGGTAGTGAAAAAAAAAATAGTTCCGAATTTATTTACTTCACATAAATGACAACCATCTAAAGAGCTGACCTTAACCCTATATAAAAGGACAAATCTTTGTACAACGGATCTCCCCAACACCAAATCTAAACCGTGCCATCGATATATTTGAAATAATATAAATAATACATTCGATAAATAATAAAATCAATATATTTCGTGTTTTGCTGTCATTTAATGTTTCTCTTATTTATAAAAATCACAAATTTGAAGCCCGTCAAAATGAAGATTGCGTAAATATGGGACATGGCAAAACAAATAAAATAACTTGCGGATTTTTTCCGAACTAACTTCCCATACAGCAAAATTTGCTGAAAATCAATTAAATTCTGCTGAAAGATGGCTAAAAGTATTAAAATAATGCATTGTCATCGTGTTTTGAGCTATGCTATAAGTTTCAAATGTCTAGCTATTCGGGAAGTTAGTTAGAAATCGATTGCCACATTTGTACCGGACAAACAAAAAAGAAAGCAAGCTAATAAAAACGTAGTAAAATCATTAAAGTATACAAAATAGAACGTGAGGAAGCTATGTGCCACACTAATTGAGAGTATTTTATACACAATAGTCAATATTAACATTATTTATTGATACTCCAGAAGATATAGATTTATTCGACGCTGGTAGCGGAAAACCTACTCTATAGATTCTATAAAATATAGTTGAAGTTTAGTGATGATACATATATTGACTGAGCCAAAAGACTTGTTTATGATGATTAAACTCTAACACTTTTATATTTTATTTCCAATCTAACATGGAGTACCTATTATAATTCCGTCATAAGCACAATACTATGTTCAAACTAGAAATGAGGGAGAAACAAGTTTGCAAAGTACTCGCGCAAACAGAATAGAATGAAGCACAATTGGTTTTTATATTGTTTGTTATTTAAAATAAATCCAATTTACGGGTATTTAGTAACGCTGCTGGAATACTTGGCTAAGCTTGTCAGAAGGATCAAGTTGTATGCATTTCTAGTTAACAGGATTATCTGCGTGGTGCTTTGACCGGACCGGATCTCAGGCTATTACTCACTATTCGCAACTGATTTCAAATCCTATTACTCCGGTATTTAAACGAAACTTGAATTCAATCATTCCGGTTTTATATCCAGCTTAATCTAATAGCCAGATGATTAGTTCCGCTTCTATTATAATTGTTTTGCTTCCGAGCTTATCCAAGGTAACGGAAGCAATGATATCGTTCTGAAGAACGAAAATATTTTATGTCTACGATTTCAAATATTCAAAGACCGAAATCCGTTTCAGACATCAGGGAACTTTTCGTTCCGTGTCTGTCTGTCGGTCTGTCGTTCAATTTTTGAGAACTAACATATCTTAAAAACTACACGTACGATTTTAATGAAATTTGTAATAGTAGGTCATAATTAACTCATTGTTGGTCCCATATAAGTTTCAACCTTCTGCGCTTATTTGTTTCTCTTCCGCATGCGCACAAACATATATTTATTTACACCTATATCTTCAGAAGTACTTATCCTATTTTTATGAAATTTGGATGGTTTGTCAAAAGTAGCCAGCAGATAGTCCCAGATTAATTTCAACCGTCTGCGCTCTTTAACTTTTATGATAAATTGATACAGTAATTTATGTGAAAAATCAAAACAATTTTGAAATAAAAAAAAAAACGGGGGAAACAATTAAATAAATTAGACAAAGCATAAAATCAATAAAGTACGTGCTAGGATGCGAGGAAGCTATGTGCCACACTAATTTGCTGTCTATTTTTATAATTATTTCTAAATCTCTTGCAAGAACATAATAATGCATTGCTTTCAATATATTATGACAGTCTCTTTCCTGTTTTTATACATACGAAAATCGGGATACTTCTTATATTCGAGGTGCGTCTTTTATAGTCGATGTTTTTAAGTGTAACATATATCTCACAATCTTTATCTACGATTGATAAGAAATATAAACATTATATCTCTGTTTAGATGCGTTGAAAGTAATTATTTACGTACTTGTATTTATTGCGCATGCGCGTCTCATAGTTCTGAAGAATTCCTCTTCTTTACCACACTAGTGCGGTAAAGAAGAGGAATTCTTCAACTTTACGCATGATTAGCTAGTTTGTTTACATTTAACAAAACTAATTTGCTGTTCTTTTATTAAAGTAGCTGTTTAAATCGAGTTTTTAGTGAAAAACAATGAGTGAATTAAGTGACTTTGATGAAAATGTGAAGAATAATAATCCTCCAGAAATAATTAATTCGGCAAAAAATACAACCTAAGAATTAATGCCATCTTTATCAAGAGAGAGATACGAACTTACATACAGCAAGTTTATTTTTTTCTGTATTTATAATTAAATCTAACAATCGTAGATAAAGTACGGTACGCAACTCGTGCGAAAACGGCATTTTGCATTGCTCGTGTGGTTTTACAACCCTCGCTGTCGCTCGGGTGCAAACTCCACACTCGCATGCAAAATGCTACTTTCCGCACTCGACGCGTAATGTACTATTTTCTACGAACATCTCTTTCAAGAGTACCACTGAAATTTTGTTTTTACTTTTGGAACGAAGTTCCTTATGGCAGGTTCTGGAGCCCGGGAGTGAATCCGAAAAAACGACCAAAATCACCGTCACGAAATCTACCGATAACGATAAATTAAGTAAAATATGTGGGGAAAAAATAGATAGTTAAAATTAGTACACTGAGTTAGTAAAAATTTGGTACACAAGTTCATTTTACCAATGCCCAGGCTGAGTTCATTGGACAAGCGTTCAAGCGCAAAGCTCGCGTAAACGTAAGCTTCAAAAAGACGGCAAAAAATGTTATTAAGAAAGCCTGTTCCTTGACTTGTTTTGTTTATTTTTGTTATGTGTCAAAATGTCACTTCGATTTGTAAATATAGAAAATATAATCACGGTCTTGTTAAAAGTAAAATTGATCTGTGCTGACGCTTTTTTCAATATATTAGGTTAGGTATATTATTATAATACTGCGTACTTAATCCAAGAAAAAGTTCTAACTTTATCTATTTAATGAGACAAACAACATTTTTAAATACTTTTTTTTAGTAAAACGAACACCGACACTGGTATGAAGTGATAAAGATCGCTAAATTTATTAAAGTGGACCAAAACGTTTAAATTAAAGAAAACAACGTTTTTACCGATATCTTCCGTTCTAACGTATAACGATTTTAATAAAACATCTTACACAGTGTCAAAAGTACAATGGAAACAGGCATGTAAAATTTCAACCTGATACAAGCAGAAGCTTTAGAGTAGGGAAGAGATGTATTTTATAATATTTTAAATTAGTAGGCCGGGTAGGTAGAAAATTATTGCCTCACGTACTTACGTGAAGATCACATTTCTTGTTTCAGGTTATTATTTTTTAAACATTTTTTTTTCTAAAATGTTAATAACTTTGGTTCAACTCAATATTTTTCGATGAAACAAAGCCTACAACATGCGCAACATGTTTGCGCACCCCTCTGAAAAAAAAATAATTGATTTCGTTTAGCCAGTTTTGCGCCTATAAAGTCGGACTGGCGACGACAGACACCACATACATAAACACATACACACATGAATAAAGTTAAAGCCGGATTCGGTTTTTGGAATGTATAAAATGATAAAGAATTCAAAAAATTTTCAATTCTGAATGTACAGAATAATCTTGAATTTTATTTATATAGATTAAAACCGCATTTCTTAGTGATATTATAAAAAAAAAATTGTTTTTATCTATTATTAATTTATTTTTATTTTTATTACACTACAACGTTAAATTGAAACTATAAGTAATAATTATGATTTTTTTAAAAATTGTGTTATAGGGAAAAATATTTTAATGCATAGAAAATGTTGGTATATTAGTTAAAATGAAGAAACACGTTAGTATTGGCATGGAATTTTCTTTAAGTATGTTATAAAAACTCACCAGAAAGCCTCAAATATAGCAGTTTTTGCTACCTAGTTTTTCAAAATTACTAGTTTTTCCGCGGGAAATCTAATTTTTAAGATATTAATAAAACAAATATAATTTTGTTGTAAAACGAAATATACTACCTAATGAATTAATAATACAATTAACGATACTATATTAACCAAAAATTAGCAATACCAATGAATTAAAAATAAACAACCACCTGTTGAATACTTTATAAATATGTTTGAAAATAAATCAATTAAATAACATAGTATATTGGATTTAAAATTCATTCATTTATTTCATTGATGGGTGACGAGACCAAGATATTAATATTTATTCTACCAAATTGGTAAATATTATTTGGTATGAGAATGTTTTCTTCCATTTATCGGACTGATTTTTTTAATTTTTTTAATTGTTATCTCTTATCATTTATATCAGTTAATTATTATAACACTAATAACTTTATTATTTAACCCTCCTTTTAGATTACTACGTTATTAATGGCTTGCTTTCTTGTTTGTTTGTTTGTCCAGTACAAATCTTGCAATCAACTTTTAACTAACTTCCCGAGTAGCTAGACATTTGAAACTTTTAGAATAGCTCAGAACACGATGACAATATATTATTTTAATACTTTTAGCCATCTTTCAGCAGAATTTAATTAGTTTTCAGCAAATTTTGCTGTATGGAAAGTTAGTTTGGAAAAAATCCGCAAGTTATTTTATTTATTTTGACGTATATCCATATTTACAATCTTCATTTTGACGGGTTTCAAATTTATGATTTATGACAGAAAATATAAAAACGTAGTATATTGTTATAAGTAATTATAATGCATTTATGTTAGGAACGAGACGATTTAGTTGCAGTCAAAAACAGATGAAGATATGGTAAATGGAAAATTTAAAAAAAAAAAAAATTATCATTTAACAAAAAAGTGTGAGCGTTGCATTAAAAAAAAACAGATATAAGCTGTGAATTTACTACAATTATTAACTAGAAACCTAATTATATAAATAATAAATTATTTTTAACCAGCAGAGGAAACAAAATACGAAATTGCGCAATTCTACACAGACTGGAATAAAAATACTGAAATTATACGAATGATTATATCAGATAAAATGCAAAGGTTGTTGACTTCTAATAACAGTTATTATTATTCTCAACATTTAATCTTTTTTTAAACATTTAAACAGAATATTTAATGCTGGAAATATTTTCTTGACAGAAGTACAATTTGCTGCTATTAATTTAAGCTACTTATTTTGTTATTATTCTATTAGATATTCACATTAAGAATTTAGAAAAAAATATTTATATAATTAGTTACCGTACTGATTGTAGTTTTGTCTTTGTTTTGTTGAATTTAGATCATGTAGCAATATTGTTAATGGTAATAATATCATTAACAAAGTTCGTTAAGGGATTATGAATGAGCTATACAACGAAATTTACAGAGTTATTTTAATATTTTTTTAGGGTCCGTAGGCAAAACCAAGGACCCTTATATTTTCCTGCGTATGTCTGTCCGTCCGTCCGGTCGCCTGCTCTCACGACTACACCTTTCGTCCGATCACTTTGAAATTTGGCATGTATGTGTCTTGTACCAACCCACATATTTTTAAAAATATAGTGACTTAAAAAAAATATTTTTCAAAAATATTAGGGTAAAAACTTAAGGATTCATTTTTTTTTTTTTTTTTTTCGACACCGTGAGGGGTATCATATGAAAGGGTACGTCGAGCTAATTACAAAAATATATAATTCTTTGGTTATAACTTTGATAGGGCGAACGTAGGCAAGTTTGAAGTGGGTGTGAAACGTGCCCCCCCCCCTTCTATCTCGCTTATGTGAAGTGCAAAAAATCTGAAAAAATTCCTGAACATTCTTCGACCAAAAGTAAAGATACCACTTTTTGGAAATTTCGAAAAAAATATTATTTTATGATTAATGATTACATACCTTTGCTCATAAAAATGCTTATTGCACCAAAAGTATTAAAGCTAGAATAAAATGTTTAGCACCGTTGTAAAGCTGACAACATTTCCTATAAGAAAAATGTAATTTTATTAATCAAGCCTTCAAATTAAATGACAACAATTTTTTTTAAGAAAACAAAATTTAATTTTTTTTTTTTTGAGGTCCCATATCTTTGTAAAGAACCGAGCTCATACTTTTCGGACTTCAGGAAAAACTTCCTTATTGACTAACGTTTCGATCAATATTTATAATATTATTACCCATTCATTAGGCGGAATTTTTAGTAAACTTCGTTGAAAGTGAAAAAGAAACATGTTACTTCGGAGCGACAGACAGAAAAACAACCGAAAATGTTTCCTGATGTCTGAAACGGATTTCTGTTTTGGAATTTTTGAAATCAGAGACATAATAATAAAATAGTTTCGTTCTTAAGAACGTTTACATAGCTTCCGTTACCTTCGGTAAGCTCGGAAGCAATAATCCTATTTGTATAATTAAAATAAAATATTTAAGTTCACAAAAACTAATGGTTTTTCTTAATTTGTCTGTTTCAGAGGATTACAGTATGAACAAATGGAGTGACGATGAGAGTCATAGTGACGGTGGATCAAGTAAACGTATCAGAACCGCCTTCACAAGCACACAACTACTCGAGTTAGAGCGTGAATTCTCTTCAAACATGTATCTCTCCAGGTTGCGTCGCATAGAGATTGCAACCAGTCTCAGACTGAGCGAGAAACAGGTCAAAATATGGTTCCAAAACAGAAGAGTCAAGCACAAGAAGGAAACGGGGGAGAGCGGACCAAGTTCACCAGGAAGACGATGCTGCTGCCTCAAGAACTGCGGCAAGTCTAGCAACCACTCATCCCCTCCACACCACTCTCCGCCACGCCCACAAACCGACTTCAACTACCACCTATCTCAATAACATCTGTTTAACATGTGTTTATCTGTATATAATGTAAATTTATAACCATTTTGTAGATAAATAATTTAATTTTTTTTAGACTTATCTTTGGTTAATGCCACGTTCCATAATGTGGGTTGGGATAGACTAATATATTTTTTCCGTGGTAGGCTGTGAAATAGTTACTTTAGAGCCTAAAAAACATGGCTAAAATCCATTTTTTCATTACGTGGACTTAAAATAGTTATTTATGCACCAAGGGAGGAAAGTAAGTGATTGCACCCTGAGCGATGAAGTTGATTCCTGAGGCGAAGCCGATGGAACCATAGCGTTCACTCCCGAGGCGAAGCCGAGAGAGTTAATTATCGCGAGGGTGCAAGTGATTTTTACTCCCGAGGTACGTACAAGATTTTACCTCCAGAAGGGAGAAAAAATAATTGAATAAGATTTTAATTTTAAAGTATTTTATGTTAAAAAAGTAAACATTTTTATATTTCAAAAAAAATGATATATACTAATAATAATTCACCAGATAAGTTTAATCATGTTAAAATTTTAAATTATAGATAATAATTATTTGAATTTCAATGCTAAAATTAAATGGAAGATCAGCTGGTAGCTGAGTCGTGTATTGAATGGTATTGACAACTAACGTATAATCATCCATATGGGTAGATCTACATTTAGAAATAATGATTTCTCATTTAACTTTTAGTTTGTTTTACTGATGAGTCATCATGACAAACGTCGTGAAGGTTATGTGTGAAGATGACATTATAGATTTAGACATTAAACAATAGTTAATAAATGAAATGTGTATTAGCACCAAGCTTATTTACTTGTGCTTATCACTTGGGCAAGACTGGAGGGAATCATGAAAGTTCATGATTCCCTCCTTTCTCATTACTCCCTGTTGAGCCCGACCGGGTGGAATGAGCTACTTTCCTCCCTGTAAACTAGGGAGGAAAGTTCACTTTTTCTCCCCGCTGGAGGTAAAAATATTTTCATTACTCCTAGCTGTAAAGAAAAAATTTGTTACGTCCTAGGATGTAAACATTTTTTTCTTTCGTGCTGGTAGTTATCAAAACTTCCGTTTTAGCACTGCAATCTTTGTAGAAATGCTACTAGTACGATTAAAATCCGCTAAATGTCAATACGTTTTATTTATCTTTTCTTATAGTGTAACCTCTTTTTAAGTCATAAGTATGTACTAATATTCGTTATTATTATATTGATTATTGATTAATATTTAATGTTTTTTAATTGTCTGCCACCATGGAAAAAATAGCATATGCTACACGACTGTGAAGTGTTTTTTCTTTACCTTGGCAATATTTACTATCTTGCTTCGCTACACTAAATGTAATTGCCGCGGTAAAGAAAAAACTCACTCCACAGCCTAGTAACATAATATACTATTATTTGTATTATTATTAAAAAAAATAATTATTTAAAGATTATATCCATTTGTCAAAACAGTAAATTCGAGGTGGCTAATATTGGGATTTTTAGTTTCAGTTGGTTTCTAGGCCCCCACCATCTTTTCTAAGCTCCTTCTAATATGTGGCATTACCCAAGATTTATAATTTTATATATTGAATATAATAACAAAAAAAAGTATAATAAGAAGATAATTGTGGTTAAAAATAATATCTTAAATTAAAAATGAAATTGTAATATTGTCTCTTGAAAGCAGGGTAGTTTTTATCCGAATGGTTAGCGAAAAACCTAGGTTGAAACATCTGTGAAAACCTAGGTTCAAACATCGATGAAACCTAGGTTTAAACAACGATATTATCTGAGAAGGGGACACAAGTTTTACTCTGGTAATCACGTGTATCTAATAACCGTCCAAGTAATAATATAATGTTGTTTTTCGGGTCGAAAAACAAGCTTTCGGGAAGCGAACCGTCGGACTTCATCCCCTTCGTGACAGCGGATTTCACCGGAAAACCAACCTGTTTATGACATGAAGTTGTTAATAATACCCTGCAGACCTTAATAAGATTAATAGACAATAAAGGGTAATATTCTACGAACATGATAATCTTTGACATATTATTAATATTATTTCATTTTATTTTACAACCATAATTATCTTTATACAATTTATATCACTGTACATATCTAATTGTGATAAATATTTAATTACATAATGATAATAAAAAGGATAATAAAAAAAAAGAAAAAAAGAATATATATATATATATATATATATAAATTTAATTGGCTGTGATAATAATAATTAAATATTTCTATAATGACTGATTTGCTATAAATGTGTTTTAAATAAATTTATTGAATTAATTTAAAAGTAAATAAACTAATTACAAAGAATGTTGAGGTTAGGTTTGTGAACTTGATGTATCAATAATTTAAATGTTAGATTGGAAATAATAAATTGAATTAATTAATATTTCGATCAGAATGTTTGCTTAGCAACATAAGTACTCAATTTAATTAATTTTGCTGTAATTGATTATAATAATGAGCGTAGAAGGGGTAGAAGAAGGTAAAAGGGAGGATTGTGAATATAAAAGTGGCTCAAAAATTGGTGTCAGCATGTGGCGGTAGAAGTGAGTTGTCAGAAAAAAGTCAACTAATTTTATTTGTTATCAATAATATCAAATTATTAAAAACATTCTTAAACAAAGATTTAATTGTATAATCGCGTAATTAAATAAACTTTTTTTTTCATTAAACTGCAATAAGACGTAAAAATGACCAAATCTCTAATTTATGTCTCTGAGAACGGATTGTTCAAAGACTTTTTGCAGCTAAAAGTTTTCTTCAAAAATGCAAAAGGTTTTAGAAAATTTCGTTGACTGTATGTTTTACCAGTTGTGAGACCTATTCGCTGTTTTTCGAAATTTGAGTAAATTTAAGAAGCGAGAGTTTTGTATTATACTTTCTTTACCCCTTTTATGCACTTTGGTATATATACATAAAAATGTCTTTTATGTACTTTGGTTTATACACATAAAAATGTCTTTTATGTACTTTGGTTTATACACATAAAAATGTCTTTTATGTTGTTATAGTTTTTTTTAATTTTAAAATTGGGTTATCTAAGTTTAAAAAAGCAATATAAATAAAACGTCAATAATAAACATTTATTGTTAAATTTTAAATTTCTTAATATCCACAGTTCTGGATAAGGAAAGCATAATATCAGAGTCTCTTTTATTAAAATTTAAACTTATAATATACATTTTAAAAAATACAATATAAATTTTAATTCTGTTATCTAAACCTCCTGATTATTTTTTTAATAATAAAAATGCTTAATTAATTAATACAATAATTTTAATAATAACAAAATTGTACATAAATGTATTTATATAATTAATATTATAAACAAAATATATTAATAAAATGTTAGATTATATGTATTTATTTTTTGTAAATTATCGTATATTTTATAGTGACATATTTATAAATAAATTTTTATTTATTTTTCAAGTAATTCAATTGTTTACTTATTTAATATTAATACCTGAATGTAAAATTAAAATGTAAGATGCTTATTTCAATTAAAATAAAATAATACTTATGGTCGTATGAGGACCATAAGTATTATTTTAGACTTAGACCATATTCTAGGAAGAAAAGAGATTCTTGGAGTGCTTTCGGAATTACTAACCAAGTCGACAATAGGTGTGTCCGGAAAGACCAACCGACTGCGTTCGTAAACCTTGGTTTGATTTAGCGGTCGACCGAAGCTGTTACGACCGCTTCCACCGGAAATACTGTTAGTGAACCATAATGTTACCTTCTATGCTGGATTTTCATTGTATGTACTTTTAAAAGTTTAAACGTGTTCGGATTTTGCTATTCTTTAAAATTATTTTTTAATTTTAGTATTTGTGTGATATAGACCTTCATCGGCACACTTTTACTTTGTTACCTTATTTATTTTGAAATTAAGATGAATTCTGTGGTTAATTTTTTTATTTATAATCAGAATTTATCAAAACTGAGAGATGATAAGAGTGATTTGTACTTCTATATAGATATAGAACTATTAACGGTCGAAGTTAAATATCACTTTGTCCCCGTTATTTAATTTGCTACCAATCTTACTTTTAAATATTTTATGGATATCAATATAGAGGGGTTCTCTTTTAGTTTGTTACACATACATATGAGTCTATATACACACTCGAGACACATGAAGCCTAAGGTTTGTTCCAACAGCCCATTCGAGAACGGTTCTAGAACCAATTCAGAATGTTTTAATGCGCATGCGTCTATGAGGACTGGTTCAGAACTTATTCAAAAAGAGGAGCCTGTTGGAAAGATTTTAGAACTCTTTCAGAACTGCAACCTTTATGTTACCTCTCTTTATCTTGTTTTTATTTTCCTCTTCGTATCTCTCCACTTGTGTTGTTTATGTTCCCTCAGAAATGGATTACTTACGTGAACATATTCTATTGTTAAACTCAACAAAGTTTATAAGAATGCACATTAGGGCAAATCGTTTTTAAAGTTACAAATTTATCACACTGTCATTTCTGAATGATTATATTTCGCTCTCACATTTAGGATTCGTCAGTCTCGTCTGTTAGTTTCAGTTGCCTATTAAAAATTTGTTTGTATAAATTGTAATTTTTTTAAACATTAACTGTTAAATCATATAAAAAGTACCGGTGTGGAAATCCCACACATGACTTCCATGAAATGTTGTGTTGTCAATACGCGATCAAGAGAGAACTCAGTATTTACACCCATTTTCATGGAAGTAAAAACATTAAAATGCCAATATCTCCACAACCGCTTGTGCCCAAAAAGTATAGGTACAATCTACCAAATAGGACACATAATATTATACCCCAAACGAAATAGAAATCAAATAATGTCGACTGAAGTTATCGTCGACAGACCGATTTCGTGCTTAAGTGACTACAGCTCCGAAACGTCGTGAGCTACGATGTTCGGGTTTGTCGCCATCAGTTTTTCCGACAAAAGTTGTAAAAAATGCCGCAAACCGCATCTCAATACGATATCTTGAAGCGATATGTTATTAAAGGTTTAGTTACATACGAACGTAAATACATACGTACGCAAAAACGTATATGAAACGGATTTTAATAATATTCCCGGGTTCGTAAGACCCCTCCTTCACAGAGATTTTGGATGATAAAATGTGAATTTTATCTTGGCTTATTAAAAATAAACCCTCATATAAGAAAAGGTCAACCACACATTAAGAAATATTTACAAATAAATGGTTGAAAACTACAAAAAAGAAAATTATAAGAACAATCTGTTTTTTTTTTTTTTTTTTTTTCTTGTCTGTAAATCATCGGCGGATGTAGAGACAAAAAGATCGGAGGTAGTTCTTATAAAGGACTCAAAGTCGCTATGAGAAATTTTAATTATCAAGAGGAATAAATATATATAAATTATATTTTATTATTCCAATATACTATCATGATAAAAAATGATACGTAAAAAAGAAAGAAGTAGTATAAATATTAACTGTGGAGAGAGAAACAAAACATGCTTGGAAACAGAGATATCAAGAAAAGAAACGGAAACAAATGTCAGGTTATAGTTGAACAGTAGTAGCAGTGTAACCTACACGCCTCCGTATATTAGTATTAGTAGTTCTAGTCGAGTTCCTGCTTCAGTTAGGGAACTGTTTTCACGGTTCTAGGACTGTCCCAGAACCGTTCGTCTTTCTTTTGGAACACGGGACCAGTGGCGCACCCAGGGGGGGGGGCACGGGGGGCACGTGCCCCCCCCCCCCCAAAGCCAGACCTAAAATTTAAGTATGCAATTCTGCAGCACGTGTTAAAGTAATAGTGTTGTGATAGTGAAAAAATAAATAAATAAATAAGTAATTATATACCTAGTTTAGCCCGGCATATTTTTTTGGCGTTTAAAAAGACGTGCCCCCCCCCCCCCTGCTCCAAAGCCATAGACTTAAAATTTAAGTATGCAAATAAGTAAGTATTTTAAATAAGTCAGTATCACTTAATAAATAAGTAATAATCTACCTAGTTTTGCCCGACATATATTTTTTTGTGTGTTTGAAAAGAAGATGAAGAAAAAGAATAGAAGTAAGTTAAGTTATCAACCCGTTTAGGTTAAGGATCTATAAAATAGGGATGGAGCTCCTGGGTAAAAAAGTGTCGTCTATTGAACTTGGAAAAATCTGCATAAAATTACGACTGTGCATGGTCAGAACTTTTTAGTGGGACGAATTTCTTTCCGACTATTATCCATTGTTTATTTTGAATGAAAGGTTACAATATAACATTTTTAAATCAAGTTTTTAACTAAATTTTTCTTGTTTTAAGGGTTTTATTTTAGTCTAAAGTTTCACTTTAATATATTAATTAAATTTAATTAAAATAGTTAGTAGCAGTCATTAGAATAGTTTTTAATTATCGAATAATTAATATTAATGAATTTGGAAACGGGTTCAATTGTAGAATAAGATTTTAAAAATTGCAGATACCCGACCTTTCGCAAGGAAGACTTATTTGTACTTATTGACTGGACTATTATATACCCTACTATGTTTATTTTTAACCTAATACTATCAACTAATTTCTGTTAAACTCAAAACATTTGGCATACGTATTTTTTTGTTTTGTTAATTCACATATCTAAAATATTTTTAAAATGTACTAATTTATTTTTCTGGCTACTAAAATAAAACATTCATCTATTAACTTTTAATAATAAAATATTATTTGTATGTATATAATTTTGTTTAAATAAAATACCCCGGTCTTCTTGTCCCGATCATAAAAAAATTAAATTTATTTGTATATAATAACATTTTAGATGCTCTTAGAATAGGCTAAAAAGACGTTTTCAAGTAACGTAAACTATAAAAATTTTCCCGGGGGAGGACCCCCGGACCCCCCTAAAAGAGAACCCAGCCCCCTTCAAAATTGGCTGGATCCGCCCTTGATATGAAGTAATTTAAAAACAAATAAAACCAGACTGGTTAATTGTCTGCTATTATGCTAAGCCCACATTACATCCCTCCCCCCCCCCTTTTTTTTTTAATCTGTGCCCCTCCCAAAAATAAATCCTGGGTGCGCCACTGCACGGGACTAAAAGTTCCAGAACCCTCCGAGAAGCGTGTAGGAACGGTCTTTCGATAGTGCGCATGCTCCAGACAGTTCTAGAACCGTCCGAGGCTCTGTTGGAACAAACCTCTAGAGTAGTAATTTACATTTCTTGAAGCACATTATAATTATAATTACATTCAATAAGATCAAGTTTGGTGAATGCGAGCAAGGTCTATAGGAGGGTTGAAGTCTGCGTGGTGAAATCAAGTGGGTAGGGTGAAGTTGCGTTATCACACTGCTTACTCTGGAGACACGAGGGATCCCCCAGGTATCTCATTATCACCGGTTTGAACTGAACCAGCGCTATAATGTAAGTCACCAGAACCGTTGTGTACTAAAACAAATATGTATACATAACAAATATTTATAGAAATCTATCAATATTTGGCACTGTTTCTAAATTAATAATGGTGGATTAAAAATTACTCATAACATATTTGTCTCTTGATAACGCCCGTTATCTTGTACCTCACTAGAGGCAACTAAAATGAAAGAGGGCTGACAAACTGGTTACCATAACTTAAAAGTGAGGTGCGCACTCCAGAAGAGAATGAAGTACGGCTGTCAATTACCTGACTAAATCTTTATTCTTACCAACTGGTTTTCTTAAATTTGACTTTTAAAATTTTAAATGACATCTGTCAGGTTTCATAAAAATATCCTCAATAAATACAAAATGGCGGATTACGGCAAAACTAAGCCGAAATCGAAAAAAAGTTACTGAGCATTTTCCACTTATTTTCCTATGTAGAACTCTGTTCTGAATAGCGCGCTAAGCTTTTTTGGGACACCCTGTATATTTTTGACATTTTCATGTTTAGGCTGTGCTACATAACTCGAAAAGCGTTACTAAAAAACGTTACCCGGTGTATCAAGGAGTTAGAGAGTTATAGAAGGTGTGCACAGTCTGTCTCCAGCTGTTGGGCATCCCTCCACCGCACATCATAGGGCCGAAGAAAGTCGAAAAGATTTATATTTGTGACAGGGAGTTAGGAAAGTGCAGGAGGTCGCCATCAACTCTCAGCCCTCTCGGCCTACCTAGTATGAAGGCATATTAACAATTCGTAGAAGACGGGCCGGCGCCTTTGAATTCAGTCGTTTGAAATCAAGCCGCGGCAGTGGCGTTGTGGAGATAAGAATAAAAATTATCTTCCGTCTACTTTTATCAATTACTTGAATAAATTGACGATTTTATTTCATTTTATGTCGGTAGTTTACGCAGAGCGAAAACATGAAAATGTCTCACTGTCTTTTTTCAATTAAAAGTAAGATATTATGATGGCTGTTAAGACTTACGGAACCGAAGAAGGACATGTTAACGTCAAAGAAGCCACAGGAAACTTTGACCGGAAATCTCTTCACCTGATAATGGAAGAATGTTAACTGAAACAATAATTCATCATGTTATTATCGTAGTTTTTTACTGAGGAGTTAAAGGAACATAAGGCATTTATATAATGCTAATAATGTGTTGCTGAAGACATTATCCCGCAAATTTGGCCGGTCTGGTTGGGAGACTGTCTTCTAGAATACATGAAACCACAGCTTGGCATCCCGTGTATATTTGCGAGTCAAACCATTTGACGAATTATTACTTCCGAGCTTACCAAAGGTAAAGGAAGCTACGTGATCGCTCTGAAGAGCTTTTTTTTAACCCCGAAATGCTAATGGTAGTCGAATCGACGAGCACAGTTTGAACCTTAACCTTTTACGCTCGTATGCGATGGTGATGGGTACCCCATCCTTCTGCAGTGCTTGCACCAGTGGTTAGTAACACACCTGCTAGTGTAGCGGTAGTAGTCCTTTTGAGCATACACTCGTTTTCTGGCAAATTCCCGTCAAAGCAAATTCGTCGATTCGACTAACGCCTAGCAATAAACGTAGGCAATTAATTGGTCGTTGAAAGACCCTATAGCCTGGGAAAATGGGCCTGGGGAAAGGGGCAATAGGCCTAGGGGTAAGGAGCAATGGGCCTAGGGTAATTGGCCTTGAGCCAGAGACCAATAGCCGATAATCAGGGGCCTGGAGCACTTAGCAAGGGCCTACTAGTAGGGCTTTTGGCCTGGGGCATGGGACCTGTTGCATTAATGTTCTCTCAATTTCAGATTCTTCTGATGTTCCTACTAAGTTATTTGTCATCAAATGTTTGTATATCTCACTAAAAGATTTGATAATGAGTTCTTGTATTTTCTGCATATGTTAGTCGAATCGACGAAGGTTAGTAATACTAGCCATCCAATTACCATTAGTATTTAAGGGTTAATGGTTAGTCGAAAGTAGCCTGTAGTTAGAACCAGATTAATTTCAATTGTCTGCGCTCTTTAAATTATGCAAACTTTAATTTATATAAAATAGCCATTTGGTGTGGAACATAGCTTCCTCACTCCTCACATCCTATCACGTACTTTATTGATTTTAAGCTTTTACAACCCAATATTCTCTATTTTGTCTAATTGTTTCCCTCGTTTTTAGGGTTTCGTTGGTAAAACCAAAAAAAGAAACCCTTATAGTTTCGTTCATGTGTCTGTCTGTCACTCTGTACGGTTCCAATAACTTTTGAATAAAAAGAGATAGTAACGTGAAACTTTCCAATATTAAAGATCGTTTTGACGCGCATACAGGAAAAATATAGCGAACTCAAAATTATCAGCTGTTCAAATCCAAAATGGTGGATAACTCACGTCATGCGAAAAAAATGTTTTTTTTAAATTTTAAGTGGGGTATCAAATGAAAGGTATTAAAGAGTAGATTACAAATATATATATATCACTTAGGGAAAGTGTTCAATTTTCGGCGCCATTTTGTCAAAAAACATCGAAATTTTGCGTGTCCCCCCCCCCCCTAAAATCGTATTTTTGCTCTTACTAAAAATATAGAAAAATATGTAAAATGTGCGGTCTGATGGGCCAAAGAAAAAATAAGAATAGCAACTTGGTCGGATTAACTGGGAATCCAAGATGGTGGCTAATTGCTGTCACGGGGAAAAAAATATTTTTTCAAAATTTTGAGTGGGGTATCAAGTGAAAGGTATTGAAGAGTAGATTACAAAAATATATAACACTTGTGGAAAGCGTTTAATTTTCTACGCCATTTTGTCAAAAACCTCCAAATCCCCCCCCCCCCCCCAACTACTAATTTCATGTTTACAACACCAACGAAACCCTTTTTACGTGAGACTTCACGCACTACCAATTTTTTTTTAAATCTGTCAAAATTGTATTGATATTTTAAATGAATTAAAGTATCAATTTAGCAAAATTTAAAGAGCGCAGACGGTTGCAAAAAATCTGGGGTCATCTGCGGCTACTTTCGACAAAGCATCCTAATTTCATAAAAATCTGAGAAGTGCTTGTGATGATATAGGTGTAAATAAATGTATATCTGTGCACGTATGAAAGAGAAACAAATAGGCGTAGAAGGTTGAAACTTATATGGGACCAACAATGAGCCAATTATGACCCTATATAGAATTTTCAATAAAATCGAACGAGTAGTTTTTAAGACATGTTGGTTCGCAAAAATTTAGCGACAGACCGACAAGACAGACACGGAACCAATAATGATCCCTGATGTCTGTAACGGATTTCTGACTAGGAATTTTTGAAATTGAAGACCTAAAGATTGATCGTTCTAGGCTCATAGCTTCCTTTACCTTCGGTAAGCTCGGAAGCAAAAACACAATTTATATATTACAATACAATATTTAGATGTGTTTGGAATGTTTTAGCACTTGGGAGCTCCACCTGTGACCAAAATTTGAGCGACATTATGAAGCAAAGGTTATATATGCCGGCCACAGCGTTGCGATAACCGATGCGTGTGTGCGTAACTCTATAGCTAGGACTTCAGAGCAAGGAAGGGATAGAGGGAACAATACTATAGAATCTGGGTCTCAAAAAGTGGTTCATTATGCTCCCCCCATATGCTAACACTTTCAAGCGGCAGTTTGGTGAAACAGTATCGATATCTCGATAAAAATTCGAAATTTATCTGATATCAGCTGATAAGACTAAGAGATATTTTCTTACGACATTTAATATTTTTAATTTTTATACAGTTTTCTTTATAAATATGCACTTTAATGTTTGTTGTTAATCTTATTAATTATCTAAAGGCAGTAACGTCGTTAATAAACGTGTAACAGTTCCTAGATAACCAATAGCAATCTTCTGCGAGTGGGGTATCAAATAAATGCTACTGATAAGGATTTGTTGACATGCGTCTGAGGGGACGGAAGGACAAGGAATAGAACAATAAGACAAGGAACAGTGACCACGTGATCACTTTAGTTCGGATGGAGCTCGCTTGGGAGGTTTAGTATAGGGGGAGAGCATAATGAACCACTTTTCAAATCGGATTGTTCCCTCTACCCCTACCCCTTCCTTGCTCTGAGGCTAGGACATAACACTCCGGTGTACCTGTACTGTACAACAAGGTTTACCTGTCAGGTATACCAAGGTTTACTTGTCAGGTATACTGTAACGTGTATGGTCGGCTTTATGCTTCTTCTAACACTTCTAAGCTCATTACATTTGTTCAATTTGTGCTTGAAATTCGACCATCAGTAATCTGTAACCTAAATGAGATATGATGAAGGATGAAGCTCTTTCTGACTTTGTTTTTCCTTAATATTAACTCTATGATTTAATTGGTGTTACCTTGAATTTGATGTCTGGGTTTAAATGATCCACAGGGTAGGAGTACATATCGTCCAGTATAGATTCACTCTGAAATTACAATTAAAACTGGTTAAATTGGATAAAAGTGTGATCTACAGGCAGGGCGGGATTTAGGCATAGGCGACATAGGGGGCTGCCTAGGGGCCCGCACCAACATCGATTTTTATTTTTTAATGCTTCCATTATCTTGAATCGGAAGGAAATCCTACTTATTTATATAGAACGTGAGAAAAATCTTTGTTTTAAAGTAAAAATATTCAATCGTAGACCAGTTAACAAAGGAAAATTTGCGGAACTAAATCAGAAAGTTTTGAATAGATCATTGATGTTTGAAATTAAATATATCAAATCCTGAAAGTTCTAAAGGGAAGCTATGGTGTAATCTTGGAAAAATAGTTTCATTTTCTTTTAAATATCTTGAAAATTATTAGCTTTACCAAAAATGCCATTTCAGTCACTTAATTAAAGATTATTGTTTCTCTACAAACAAGGTCCAAAGGACCTTGGATGTTTTCTTGTTACCTCGGAAGCTTAGAAACATTTCCTTTTTAAGTACAAGTTTAATGAAAGTATTTGTAAAATATTTACAGCAGTTTTGATTTTTCTTTTTATTAAAGCCAGGTAATGTGAAACCATAAAAATGGTTTTATACTAAATTGTCCGTATTTAACGCAACTTTTGTGGTAGGGGGAACCTAGTGGTAGGGGAACCTAGTGGCAGGGGAACCTAGTGGCAGGGGAAACCTAGTGGCAGGGGAACCTAGTGGTAGGGGAACCTGGTGGTAGGGGAACCTAGTGGTAGGTCAGGGGTGGGCACGCATAAGGTCAATGAGAGCCGGATTTAAGGTTTTTTATACATTATAAAAAAAGTTGGTAAACAAATGCGAATATAATAAAGTAAGCTGATAAATATCTATGAAAATTATCAAATTATAAGCTGATAAATAAATGTAAATATAATAAAACATGGAGATAAATATCATGAAATAATAAAATAAGCTGATAAATACCTATGAAAATAATGATATAAGTAGATTAACAAATGTCACTATCATAAAATAAGTTGATAATATCTATGAAAATAATAAAATAAGTCAATAAATATCTTTGAAAATAATAAAATAAGTTGATAAATATGTATGATAATAATAAAATATGTCAATAAACAAATGCCAATATAATAAAATAAGCTGATAAATATCTAAGAAAATAATAAAATATGTCAATAAACAAATGCCAATATAATAAAATAAGCTGATAAATATGTTTGAAAATAATAAAATAAGCTGATAAATATCTTTGAAAATAATAAAATAAGCTGATAAATATCTTTGAAAATAATAAAATATGTCAATAAATATCTTTGAAAGTAATAATATAAGTTGATAAATATGTATAATAATAATAAAATATGTCAATAATCAAATGCCAATATAATAAAATAAGCTGATAAATATCTATGAAAATAATGAAATAAGTCAATAAACAAATGCCAATATAATAAAATAAGCTGATAAATATCTATGAAAATAATGAAATAAGTCAATAAACAAATGCCAATATAATAAAATAAGCTGATAAATATCTATGAAAATAATAAAATAAGCTGATAAATATATTTGAAAATAATAAAGTAAGCTGATAAATATCTTTAAAAATAATAAAATAAGTTGATAAACAAATGCCAATATAATATAATAAGCTGATAAATATCTTTGAAAATAATAAAATAAGTTGATAAATATGTATGATAAAAATAAAATAAGTCAATAAACAAATGCCAATATAATATAATAAGCAGATAAATATCTTTAAAAATAATAAAATAAGTTGATAAACTAATGCCAATATAATATAATAAGCTGATAAATATCTTTGAAAATAATAAAATAAGCTGATAAATATCTATGAAAATAATAAAATAAACTGATAAATATCTTTGAAAATAATAAAATAAGCTGATTAATATCTATGAAAATAATAAAATAAGCTGATAAATAAATATCTTTGAAAATAATAAAATAAGCTGATAAATATCTATGAAAATAATAAAATAAGCTGATAAATATCTTTGAAAATAATAAAATAAGCTGATATTTATCTTTGTAAATAATAAAATAAGCTGATAAATAAATTCAGTATAATAAATCATTGTCAACTTAATTAACAGTTAAAATAACAATATTTTCTACAAACAATCTATTTCGCCAAGTAGACTATGAGCCAACAAAATAGTAATAATGAAAAATTAAAAAATGAACTGACAATTGATGAAATTTTGTAGCTTTGATAGAAGAGCATGATGAATGAAATGGTAGTCCACACGGTCACTGTGAACCTCGCCACATCCATTGAACCGAATTTGTTTACAGTAAACAGTACAACGTACAACGATGTAAACAGAGAGATTTTGAATAAAACCACCATCACGTGGACTCCAAAACAACTTTGAAATAGATCCATAGATAAAAGGATATCACTGTGGATCGATCTCATCTCGTCTATGGACTTTTCATCTCTTATCATCCGATCCACATTGTTCTTCATCATTTTCAATTTAATTTGTATTTCGTTTGAGAAGAAGTAGAATAACATGATATAGACGTAGTTATCAGACATCTTGATGCATATCAGAAAATAACAGATTATTGTCACGATTAAATTTGGTTTTTTGTACAATAAATAAGACTCCAAACTAAAATACGAACTGATTAAGATCGAAAAACAACCGAAAATTCTATAATAATTTGTGCTATATTTAACGTTTGAAAATTTATGGAACAACATCGTATTCTCAATTTTCTCTAATGTTTTGATTAATTTTTTGAAATTATTAGACTGATAAAAACCCCAGAGCAATGAAATACAACTTAATATCATTTTAGTAAATACAATGTGGATATATCGAATTCGATATTCGACGCTAGTTAAGTGAATATCTATTAAAACGAACGAAATTTGGTATATTACGGCCAAAATAAAATAAATTGAAATAAACGGACTCTGGTTTTTATACGATTTAGACTCATCTAAGTTGCTCGCAGCACAAATTTTACAAAATAACGCTTCAGGATAAAATCTTTTACACACACTGCTTTTATATTTAAATAACATTGTAAATAAATTATAATTATTAGTCTTATTGTTTTGTTAATTATATTTAAGTTTAAATTAAATTACTTTATTTGAATTTATATATGAATTTAAAGTAATAAATAACGAATAAATAATAATTAAATTATTTAGTACTAATTACAAATTATTTATTAACGCAATTAATAACAGCAGCAGTGTGTCGTGAAAAAACAATCTATGTATTTAACTTCTTGCGAGTGAGGAAAGATTAATTAAAATATTCATTGTCAAAACTTTAAAATAACTTTCCAAAGAATTCTATTATTAAAACTTATAAGCCTAAACAATTTTGATTTTTCAAATTAAACCTAATAGATTACAGAAAAAAATGGATGTATACTCGGTTAAAAAAAAAAAAAAATCGTTAAATTTATTTCCAATTTTATGACATAAAAATATAATTGATTTCAGAACGTCTCACTTTATACTGAACGATTTTAAGTTTCTAAAATCAGATTTATTCTGTAAAAAAAACAACAACGTAATCTATTTTGTAATTTATCAATATAAAATTGAATCGATTTTAAAATTTAACGATTCATAAACTAATCTATTGCAGAACTTATCGATATGTACATAACAACATTTCCGAGGTTTAAACCAGTTCTATTTGAAACCTAATCCGATAAAAATTAATTTCAAATTTATCGATTTTAATATACTTAATCGATAGCGGAAAAAATCTATTAAAATAAAATAAATTTTGTTTTCACTATTAAATTGTCTATTGTGTTGCGACTATTTAATTAATCATAATACATTTCAGAACTAAAATTGTATGTGTTAAATTTTAGTGTTAAGTTGGAACTATCCCCTGGCGACAACATTTACAAATTTAAAATTTGTTTAACATACATTATAAACTTGCCTCCATTCTTAATGAGAGTATTAAATTAACAATCCATTTATTCATTTATATTAATTATATCAATCAATCATTTGTTAATTGCTTTTAATTAACAAATAAAATATGCATAATATCTTTGGTTTTATATTTTTTTAAAATTAATTTAAGCACTTAACTTGTTTCTTCAAACATGAAAATATAATTGAAAATAAAGATTTACTGATAAAAACATTTAATATAAACATTGATAATGTAAAATAAATGTTTTAATAATTTGACGACGTTAGGTTCTTTTTACTGTTGACTATTTTAAGATGCAATAAAAAATCAAATTATTACCAATTCAATATTATTATTATAATTGAATATATAGACATGAAATTGGAAGTGGTTTTAAGTGGCTAGATGTGGCTGGAGGTAATTAAAAATAGAAAAAGGTGGTTAGAATTAGCTAGAGGTGGTTGGAGGTAATTTGAAATAGCAAAAGGTGGTTGGAAGTGGCTAGAGGTGACTGGAGGTAATTAAAAATAGAAAAAGGTGGTTAGAATTAGCTAGAGGTGGTTGGAGGTAATTTGAAATAGTAAAAGGTGGTTAGAAGTGGCTAGAGATGATTGGAGGTGATTAGAAATAGCAAAGAGTGGTTAGAAGTGGCTAGAGATGGTTGGAGGTAATTTGAAATAGCAAAAGTTTGTTGGAAGTGGCTAGAGATGGTTGGAGGTGATTAGAAATAGCAAAAGGTGGTTAGAAGTGGCTAGAGATGGTTGGAGGTGGTTAGAAATAGCAAAAGTTGGTTAGAAGTGGCTAGAGATGGTTGGAGGTAATTTGAAATAGCAAAAGGTGGTTTGAAGTGGCTAGAGATGGTTGGAGGTAATTAGAAATAGCAAAAGGTGGTTAGAAGTGGCTAGAGATGGTTGGAGGTGGTTAGAAATAGCAAAAGTTGGTTAGAAGTGGCTAGAGATGGTTGGAGGTAATTAGAAATTATTAAATAAGTATTTTATTAAAATTCGGGCTTTAAATTTCGCTCCCAAACTTATTGAAGGTAGCTTATCGGACGCATTATGAGATTTTTTTCAAAAAATTATTTGCAAAAATGGTTGACAGACAGACCGACAGACAGGCTCGGGAACAAAAATGTTGTCTCCTCCGCTATTTGGATTTCTGTCTCGATAAATAAATTCGTTACCAAAATTTCTATTAGGGGTGCTAAAGGAAAAGAGTGCCCCAGGCACAAATATTTATCTGTACCTCGGAGGTCAACTACACCATTCAAATTTTGATGACACTGCTTTTTTATGGTGCCGTTTCCTTCAGCCAGCTGTTAACTTAATGGTATTCCTATTGAGTGAGTTCGATACACCTCAAGAGAGAACAACAAGAAATTAACTGCTATTTTATATGGTGTAGTATAGCTCCGAGATGCAGATGCATCAAAATTATTCAAACCATTCTTTCAAGGGCGTTGCTCTGTTGGAATACCATCAGCAAATGTAGGAAAAGCCAAAGAGACGATAGAAATTTTGAAATTTCAAAGAAATTAACATCTTCCATTATAACGAAGACAGAAGACAAACAAGCGTGTAAACCAAGTCTCATTGACAGGATGAAGATAACGGGTCCGAAACAACGTTTCAGCAGTTCGACAGCTGTCAATATGTCGGCATGAATCAGTCTCAACTCTTCCACGTAGTAACTGTCATCATTTGACAGATGTTTTAACTTAACATTCATCTTGATAGCTTTCAAAATAAAACGGATTTCTCTAACAAAGAAAATGATTAAGACATGATAACAAACACCGAAGAAATTGCGAGGGATTGTAAAAGCGTTTATAATTAAAATTTGACTCCAAGATTTCCCAGCGTGAATCATAGAAACAGAAGTGCAAATATAAAACAAGCAACTCGTTATGTAAAGCAGCAAGAACCATTTGTTATTTGGTCCATGAATTCCATAAAGCCTCATGCACTTCATTCTCATCTCTACACTCTCTAGTACATCGTACAACAACAGTATATTTTTAGACTAATAATAAATAACAGTAACGATAAGCCAACTTGTAGCGTACATTAAAGTTATAAATAAGAACTGAGCCTTTTCAAAGAAAGAGTCAATATATTTATAATCGAACTGTAAACAAACTACTTGTATAAATACGGCTCTAGTAAAACTTATTATAAATTTAAATAGTTTTAAAACCACAAATCTTTTATATGACTTATCAACGGTTAGAGGTAAAGTTGCGAATATATTACAAATTAGAACTACTGGATAGAATCTATTCTTAATACATTCTGAATTCTTATTTATTATAGTCATTATTATATTTTTTTTTTCTTTATAATTGGTCTTTAGGAATGAATATTAAAAAAATGAATGTGTTGGTCTTTAATCGGTATTACTCTACTTTTTTGACGAATATAAAATGTATGTAAATCATAAATACAACACAACGAGAAAAGCTCAAAATAAGTTAGTAGTACCGAGTTGTAAAAAGTACTAAGAGACAAAACTCTTTTGCCTGTATTGCGCCCAAACTATTTAACCAGTTACCCCAGAAAATTAGAGAGGAAAAACATAAAAATCATTTTAAAAAACGATTAAATGAAATTATGAATAATATAGTATGGCTCGATTGATTCCCAATACTTCAATTCTACTAAACTAAATATTTTTTCAAAAGATAGGTAAACATAAAAAATGATTTTCTATAAAATTTACTTTTACAGCAGATTATGTGTAATTATCTCATAATTAAATTCATTTTTCACATACATTTTTTTATAGACATTATTTATTAATTTTAAACCTAATTATAATTTTGTTATCTATATTTAAAATGACATTTGAGTTATAGTTTTGTACTACATTTAAATTGTCAGAATAACTGTTACTACAGTCTTCGCACAACTAGAGTTAACGCGTTGACAGCGCGGGAAAAACTAGCAAATGGGGGGACGAGCCAATGAGAGCTTGTGATTTTCCCGGACAAAAGGTCGGGCCAACTAGGCAAAGATAAATGTCTGTAGTGGAGGGGAGAGGCCCTCTGGATAACAGTATAAGAAGGCTTCGTAGTGGCTTTATTTTTTCCCCCAGAGAGGTTGGCCAATCTGTGTGTCACTCAATTTCCCGCGCTGTCAACGCGTTAACTCTAGTTGTGCGAAGACTGTAAACCAAAGGCTGGGCCCTCACTCTAGTAATCTTTTACTACCGAGGGTTCACACATTTAGAGATTTTATATGAAATTGTAATCAGATACTGTACCAAATTTTGTGGAATTATATATTTATTTATTATTATTTATTATTTTAGGATTGAAAATTTAAAAATAAACCCCCAAAAAACAATCCATTTACAGATTATATTTTACTCATATCAGTGCATCTTCAGGCTTTGAATTGAATTATCCAGAAATTCATATTATATCGTATGAAAAAACAAAACAAAATAATCGGTCCGAGACAACTCAGACAAACTTTCTCTTATACAAAGTCATAATTACTTGGCCCAATGTTTTCCATTCATTAGTTTTCGTTGATACATTTAATTATAATTGAACACTTTATCAAAATATATCATAAAAATAGCTTCTCCACGGTGGGGAATAGAACCCGGCCTTTCTCCCTCCACGTTTAAAGCTATTTTCTCAGAAACTAGATTTTTCCCGGGAAAACGGCTTATATCGTTAGATTTGTATTAAAATGGACTACATTTAAGAATTTTTTAATCAAAATCGTCGGAACCGTTTTCGAGAAATAATTTTTTTTCACGTTTTTTCAGAGTATTTGGGGGGTAGCGCCCCCAAATTAGGTGCTAAAATTCATTTCTCGATTTCGCCTCGGGGTATGATTTTTCTGAACATTTATGCCAAATTTCGGCCAAATCGGCCCAGTAGTTTAGGCTCCAGGCGTCTGCACAGACGACATATAGACGACAGACAGACAACAGACAGACGACAGACAGACATTTTTTAAAAACCATTTTTTGGACTCAGGGGACCTCAAAACATGTAAATCCATCAAAATCTCAAAATCGAATTTTCGCGCCATCACAATACTTTCTCTTTATAAGAGAAAGTAAAAAATCGGTCCGAGACAACTCAGACAAACTTTCTCATGTAGGAGGTCATAATTATATTTGGCCCAGTGTTTTCCATTTATTAGTTTTCGAATGTAAATTTAATTATTATTGAACATTTCATCAAAATTTATCATAAAAATAACATCTCGTGGGCGGGGAATCGAACCCGGGTTCTCTCCGTCCGTGTTTTAAGCTTATTTCTCAGGAACTAGATTTTTCCCGGGAAAACGGCTTATATCGTTGGATCCGTATTTAAATGGACTACATTTTAGAATTTTTTAATCAAAATCGTCGGAACCGTTTTCGAGAAATATTTTTTTTTTCCCGTTTTTTTCAGGGTTTTTTCCCCCAAATTTGAAGCTAAAATTCATTTCTCGATTTCGCCTCGGGGTATGATTTTTCTGAACATGTATGCCAAATTTCGTCAAAATCGGCCTAGTAGTTTAGGCTCCAGGCGTCTGCACAGACAGACGACAGACAGACGACAGACGACAGACGACGGACAGACATTTTTTAAAAACCACTTTTTTCGACTCAGGGGACCTCAAAACGTGTAAATTTCTCAAAATCGAATTTTCGCGCTATCACTATACTTTCTCTTTATATGAGAAAGTAAAAAACAATCACTATTTGGAGTAATGGTCCGAACCAACTCTCCCATTCTATTGTTAACGAGTTACTGTTTTTTAATTATTCTAATTCAGAATAATTAAAAACAGCTGTTTTATGTATAATCATCTGTTTTATCAAAACTTAAATTGATAAATTAGCTTATTGATTAATATTCAACTAAATAAATGGTTTGGATAATTAATGTTTAATTCATATATTTCTAAATAACTAATTCCATTACTGTCAATATAAATTCAATTCCTGTCAATTACTGGCAAATAAAATAACTCTTAAGTAAAGTCACATGATCAATAACTGACTAACAATTAAATCAGCTGATTGAATACTGTGCAACATGTTTAACTAAATAAATATAGTATACTATTTAAATTAATAATGATTTATTATTTATAGTAATATAGCCTTTTTTTGGTTTAATATATGAGAGTCAGATGGCTGATAAGGTGTCTATCAATCAGCAAAAAAAAAAAATAATAATAATAATTATTTTACAGTGGATTGGTGGTTTTCCACCTGACCATCTCAACACGTGTGTTTTGGATACCATGTCTCCAGTTTTTGTTTTATTGTTTTTATCAGTTTTTTTTTTATTTAAAATTGTTTTTATAATAAATAATTAGCGCTCTCGAGTTATTTGCAGATTTTTAGCTTTAGTTGTGAAAATTTAATAAATTATGTTGTCTTAGAGGTTTGGTGGTTCATTCCGTTAACCGCCTATTTGGTATTTTTGTCTATTTATTATTTTTATTATATAGGTTACGAATTATCTCATTTGAAATTTTATTTTCTAAATACTAACCATTCTAAAATATATTTTTTATTTTTTTATTTTTTTCTTTTTCTTTTTATGATTTTTTTTTTTTTTTTTAATATTTTGATAATTGCGTTATAATTTTTGTTTATATTTCTTGAATCGGTTTTGCGGTTTACCGTGCTATTAATATTTATAAAAATATGAAATGCCTCAAGAACCCTTCGTTTAATTCTATTTTTTTCATTACCTAAGATTTTAATATTATTGAAAGAAAACTTATGTCCAGTGTTGAATTCGTCGGTTCTATTCTAGTGCCTGATATTTTGATTTCCATTTTATTTAGTTGTTTATACCACAAAGTCCTCCGATTTTTATATCTCTGACAGAGATAGTAAAATAACCTTACTGACTTTGCAACATCTATTGTAAGTATTAAGTATACATTTTCTAAATTGTAAACCATAATTGCATAGTAATCAGAGCTTGGATAAAAAGAGATTTTTGAAAATCTGTATTTGCCAACATTATAACAATTTTGTTTATCTACTCGCGGCAGCAAAATTAAACATTACTTAACTGTTTTTAGGTTGGAAAGTACTATTTCCTTGATTTGTCATTAAAATATAAAAAACAGGCAGGAAAGTAGTTAAAACAGTCAGGACAATAGAGAAAGTAACAGTGTTTACCACTGTGTGTCATAACCTCTTATTTTGGCAAGAACAGTTAATACTATTATCTCTATCTTATAACATTATATATTATAGTTAAATAAGTAATATTTAATAAATAAACGTTTTAATAATAATTATTGAAGTCATTCTAGATTAGACTAGCTACTTTTCTTGATGTATCCTAGTTACTTCTTTTCTTTTAAGCAATAGAAGATACCTTTAACACTTTTATTAATTTTTTAGTAAAAATATAAATAAATATTTTATATTGCGTGCATTATTCATTCAGAAGTTATGTGTGTTATAAACGCGTGTTTTGTATTTTGTTTTTATAGATTGAGTTTGCTTTTCACTTATTGTTATTATTCCCGTTTCTTAATTGAACATTAATTTTAGTTAATACATAATATGTTACTATCTTTATTAATAAGAAACATAGTTATATTGATAACATTTTAGCAGCTTCATTTTTCTGTTGCAAGTAGATAAAATATTGTATGCAACAAGGCAGCAAAGGAAAATTTCTGCCTCGTTTATTCATTGCCTGCCTCGGCTTCGCCTCGGCCGTCAAATAGGTAAATTACCTGCCTCGGCTTCGTCTCGGCAGTTAATTATCAGCTAATCTAATCACTCGTCAGTAAAATTCCATTTTGCTGCCTAGTTACATAAATAACTATTTCCTGCTTAAGCAATTTTCTTGATTTCACTGCTTAGACACAAGAATTACATTTTCCTGCCCAAAATCAGTTAAATAATGCTTCATTTAGCTGCCTCAAGATGATAAAAGTTATTTATTTGGCCAAAATAATTCACGCTCTTTAAGATGAAGAGGGGAGGAAATTATTTTTTTAAAAAAAAACAAAAAAATTACAAACATTTTTTTCTAAATACATTCTCTTAGTGAAATTATCAGTGTCCTAGCTTTTGGAGTGATAACGGTTGCTAGTTCATTAAATAAAATGTTTTGAATAAAGAAAACACTAACGTTTCCTGATTATAACAACATCTTACCGTTCTAATTTATCATTTTTAATAAAACCTTTGTAGTTTTATTACATCAGGCATTTAAAATTTTAATTTGAGATAAGCAGAATTTTTTCGTGTAGTACAGTAATACTTTTTATAATAGGATTGGTGATGGAGTCCTAGAGTGAAAACGAATACGTTAGAAAATTGAAGTAGTGGGATTACCAGGCACCTTTTTATATACTTTACTCTCATCATAATCAACTATGTTACATCATCATTATCAACTATGACACATCATGAGCAGCTATGACACATCATCATCGACTTTGACACATCATCATCGACTATGACACATCATAATCAAATATGATACGTCATGATCACAAATTATTGTTTTAACCTCTAATATTTATTTTAGTATGCTTACCTTAACCTTGGAATGCTAATGGTAGTCAAATCAACGAGCACAGTTGAACCTTAATCTTTTACGCTCGTATGCGATGGTGATGGGTGCCCCATCCTTATCTGCAGTGCTTGTACTGGTTAGTAACACACCTACTGGTGTAGCGGTAGAGGTCCTTTTGACGTCGTTTTCTGGTAAATTCCCGTCAAAGATACTTTGTCGATTCGACTAATTAACTGGTCGTCGATGAGCCTATAGCCTGGGACAATGGGCCTAGGGTAAGGGGCAATAGGCCTAGGGGTAAGAGGCAATGGGCCTAGTGTAATTGGCCTTGGGCCAGAGACCAGTGGCCGGTAACCTGGGGCCGGGAGCATTTAGCAAAGAGCCTAAGGCTTTTGGCCTGGGGCATAGGACCTGGTGCATTAATGTTCACTTAATTTCAGATTCTTCTGATGTTCCTACTAACTTATTTATCATCAAATGTTTGTATATCACACTAAATTAATTAATAATGAGTTCTTAATAGTTTTCTCTTTATAAAAGTGTTGTTTCAACCCAAAATAGACTGCCAATTAGTGTGGCACATAGCTTCCTCGCATCCCATCATGTACTTTATTGTTATATTAACATTTAAATTATTGTTATATTACTTTATTGTTATATTGTCAATTGTGTAAAAACTATTAATAGTTTTAGCGATCTTTAACACTTTATAGCGGAGTCGCAGTTAGTTTTACTAAAAAATTGTATTTAAAAAAAAATAATGGTCTCATTGAATAGATGAAGTTAGATTTTTTCCCCGACCTAAAATTCTAATTTTAAATTTGAAGTTCACGTTTACGCCAGCGTTGCTCGTGAACACTTGGACGGATAACGTTGTCCAACGAACTCGTCCTGGGCATTGGTATAATGAACATGTCTACCAAATTTCATCAAAATTGGTCGACATTTACTCAAGTTATCGTCGCACGTTTCATAATTCGCGGACACACAGACCGACAGACAGACAGACCGACAGACACAAGACCTAAAATGTTCCCTGATGTCTGAAACAGGTTTCTGTCTTGGAATTTTTAAAATCGGAGACATAAAAGTTTTTCGTTCTCAAAAGTGAACACAAAGCTTCCGTTACCTTCGGTAAGCTCGGAAGCAAAATTATTTTCTACCAATGTTAGTCGAATTGACGAAGGTTTATTAATACCAGCCATCCAATTAACATTAGCATTCCAGGGTTAATGAGAACCATTCGATGCCTAGTTATCAATGTCATAATAAATTAATTTTAATTATTAAACTTAACTGTATTTTGCAGCCATTGTGTGTGAAGAACGATAGTGGTGAAGTCCAACGAAGCCCAAAATATAGAGGCGTATCTTGAACTAGAAACATCGGAGCCGGTCTCGTACCTCATCAAGAATACGACGCATATAGCTATGTACAGACCGACTCGCATGCAGATGACGAATATCGTGAATCCGAAACATTTCTGCAGACATTCCACAGTCTTGCAGAGATCAACATGAAGCATCCTCATCTTCTCTAAAAATCCGCTGTCCGAATTAGTCAAAGTCCGTGATAAGTTCATTTTCAAAATTTGAAATTTCCTTCGGATTTCAAGAACGAAGAAGACGTAAAGAAATGAATGACTTATGATGACTAAACTTCTCAATGCTGACGCTACACCGGCCAGCATATTATTCTTCAGAGCTTGATCAGGATATTTGGTAAAGCCACTGATGAAAACACCGAAACTACAGATCAAGTACGGTAAAAATAATGAAGCACTTATTCCGAACTTGCGACTTGAATTCAACTCCATATCCATCATTTGTTTTTCAACTTGTTCTAAAGATCTTATTAATCTTATTATAGACTTTGTTTGGTAGAAAGTCGCAGCTAGAGCAACCCAACTGAGAAAGTACATGACGAATTTCAGTATGAGCATCCCTCTTTCTAAATAATCAAAAGTGGCGTAAAATTCGAGGCAGCAGCATGTTAGATGAACTATAATCACGATGAACGTATCCGGACAAAGCCAACTGAACGAAAGTTCTTCGTTCGTTCTGTTCAAATTTTTTAACGGTAAAGTCCCGATGGCTCTACACATCACAGCGATTGGACGAAATCTTCCATAAATTCCCTCCATTAAATAATATTTAAAAAAAAAAATTAATACTTGGTCGGAGTAAATATTAAAGTGTAATTATTTTTATAGTTTAAAAAATTCTTTCTTTAAAATAAGTTTAATCAGTAAACAGCCTGCCATGCTAGATTGATGATAACTGACGTGAATTTTTTTTAAATTTTCTAAAGCGTTAAAATTCTTTTCTCTACTCTTTTTAAATTTAAAGATCAATTAATGTCAAATCTGTGCATCAATTTAAATATTAATTTTTAAAATGTTAAACAATAAATAGGAAAAAAATTAATTCAGCCAAGAACTTGCAAGGGTGTCAGTCAAATAATCAACCGAACGGAAAAAAATTAATTCAGCCAAGTCAATCAATCGTCAGCTTTCCAAAAATTAAAATGTTATCTAAAATTACGTTTCCGACAAATCGAATCTTGGATTACACTTAAGAATGTAAACAAACTAAACAACAAACTTTAACGTATTTCTTGTTTAAATTTTGGCCTTAGATTAAATTACTGCTTTAAAAAAAATAATTTAAAAAACATGTCAACTATACTTTAAACCCAATTTAATTTCAAATGGTTCACGATGAAAAATATACAAATTATATTAATTTTAAAGCTCATTACGAGATTCAATATCACTTAAATTAAATAATACTAGAATTAATCAGTGCATATTTTAATTTTATAATAGAAATAAATTACGACAAATAGAAAATATTATTTACTTAAAATTCTAAGCCCTTGTTATACTTAACTATATTAAGGTTTATTTATTTTATTTTTTTTAAACATGCACTTAATTTCAAATCACTCGAAACGCAATTAAATAAATACATTTACTAAATAATATAACTTTTTTTAAAAAAAAATTGTATTAAGAACTAAATGTTTTTTGTAAAACTATATTATGTATTTTAGAGGCCTTACAAAACATTAATAGAATTAAATTTGCAATAATTAAAAAATCATATATTTCTTTGAATTATATGTTAGAATTACAATAAAAGTTAAATATATTCCATTATATATATATATATTTATAATATAAATATATGTTGTCCCCTTTTTTATGAATATTTATAAATTCTGAATTTGAACATGTTCCGAAATTAAGGGACGAAATATTACCTTATAAAGAAGTTTTTTTACCCCTTTGTTAAATATATTTTCACAGCTCTCAATCTAATATAGTTTATCTATTCTTAGTTTTAATTCAACTTTACTCTTAGTATTAATGGTTATTTGTTGTAATAAAAAACATTTAAAATGGTTTATTATGTAATATTTCACAAACGTATACTTTTGTTTTGTTTTGTAATTAGATTAGGGGGGAAATTACAATTATACACTTTAGATAAATTGACTGATAATAAATACTTCATTATTTTATCTTATTTATTATCTTTTAATAGATTATATCAAAATTAATTTCTTTTATTAAATAGTAGGTTTCTACCTTAAGGGACACATTAATTATAATAATAATAATTATATATATATATATATATATATATATATATATATATATATATATATATATATATATATATATGAATTGGAAATTTATAAGTTCAAGAAACTTGTGATAAGATTATTATTCCTCTTTAATTGTGTGACGTAACTATTTAACTATTAAGAAAAAGAAATGGAGATAAAAATATTCCCTATCGGTGGGAATTGAACCCCAGATCCATAGATTTATAAAATCAAATCTGTTATTAAATGAGTGACCTAATTACTGGGCTATTTCAGTGCTTTGAAGCTAGCTAGGGTATTTTACATCCTAATATGAATAGATTTTTCGAATAATTATAATTATAACTCTTAAGGGATTACTCTAAAGCTAATTATAATTTACTTCCTCCTCAAAGCATCTGTCTAAACTTACATTTGAGAAACTATGTGTAAATGTATAATATATTTTATAAGATAATTTATTTTCACATTTCTTCAGTTCTTTGGAGACAGCACTCCCAAATTTATAAGTAAATTCTATAAGTATAAGTAAAGTAAATAAAATGCGCTGAACAGCTCATTTTGTCCAAATCAGATCAGCAAATTAATCTTAACGCGTCGGAAAAAGCATTTCTAGGATTCAAAAGAACTCTAAACGTGTTAATTCATCCCATTTGCACCACCAAAATACTTTTTGTGTATACCCACCATGAAAGAGGTGTAGTTCAATAACCAAAAATCAAGTCGATGTTATTTTCACACTTGATAGGTTAGTTATTCAAATATTACTAAAAATCGACGTGGTCACCAGTCAAGGTACAAACTAACATCAACTTGATTTTCGGTCTACTAACTAATTCTGTACTCAGGATCATGAAAATCACATTGTCCACCGTAATTGATGAGACATGGCCGCTCTCCATCGGTTTATTTATTTCAAACGCCTATTGCCAAGCTTTGTCCTACAGACGAACATAGCCGACCACATATTCTTAAAAGTCGCTAAAGGATTGATTTGTATAGAAAATTCTAGCTTGATATTAGTCAGACACTTTTTTGCACGCTATCTCCTTTTTTTACATCTTTTTCATGATGAGTCGCTATTACACATTGGAGAAAAACAGAGTCGAGGTTCTCTGCATATAATTCTCTCTTCTTATCATATATTATTTTCATGTTCTAAAAGAAAAATTTATGTTCTAGTATACTGCGTATATGGGTGGTTTTCAGACTACAGGCAATTTTCATGTCCACACTCTTCAAATTGCACATAGTGCTATAATTTTATTTTATTTTTTAGATAAATTATTTCTACCATAAATATGCAAGTTAAAATTAAATGTAAATATGCTTTAACGACGTTTTTAATAATATTCGGCTATAAAAATATGTTCAGAAGTGGTAAAACTGTAACTACCATGGTTTTTAAAAATGAATAAGACCCACGGTAATTACAACTATTTTAAGACATGGTAATTACATTTCATAATTGTAAGTAAATTATTTACTTTAAAAATGTCTTTATAAAATATATTGTTGACATAATGTAAACAGGCAGTATTATGCTAATAAATTACAGGAACAAAATCGTTCACAAACAATTATAACCTGTGTTATAAACAGCCATGGTAATTTCAATTAAAAATGTACATATCAGAACACGTGATTTCTTTTGATGGTAGAAGCAGACCGACGTTGAATAACATGAAACTCACTGCCTTTTATTATCAGCAGGCTTGCCAAAAGACTTTCGATGAGGGAGAAAAAAAATATTCCTTACACTAAATTTCTCCAAGATTTGTTTTCATTTCGAGCATGGTAATGACAAATAACAAAAGGACACAAGTTAAAATGCTCTGAAAATTAATACAATAATTTTTTTAAATTAAATATTGCGTTTTATTAACTATTCACTAGTATTGAATGCATGTATTTATAACTTTTATCCATACACTTATTTAAGGTAAATATATTAACAAAAAAATGCTAAAATCCTATTTCTGGACTTCAATGGTAATTACAGTTTTACCACTTCTTAACATATTTTGATAGCCGAATATTATTAAAAACGTTGTTAAAGCATATTTACATTTAATATTAACTTGCATATTTATGTTAGAAATAATTTATCTAAAAAATAAAATAAAATTATAGCACTATGTGCAATTTGAAGAGTGTGGACATGAAAATTGCCTGTAGTCTGAGAACCACCCATATACCATTTTCATGTTCTAAAAGAAAAAGTGATGTTCTTGTATATTGTGTATATATTAGAACAGTGGTTCTTAACCTTTTGGTAACCACGGCCCTGACGGCCCCCTTAAAATCTCCAAATACATATAATATACTTAGTACCTAACTACCTTTCGAGGCCCCCTGGTGGGTCGCGGCCCCCCGGTTAAGAACCACTGTATTAGAACATGGTGATTAAAGAACAATTTCTATGTATACTTACGGTTTTAGTGAGAGAGTGACACTGCTGTACGACTGTGCAGAAATCTATGAAGACCCAGAACATGGACGTGTACCTGAAAGTGATATCATCACTCATCGTGTCCATGATGATCAAGAAGAAAACACAAATGATGACGAAACTCACCAATCTTAAATAGAGCATGAAAATATTGACAGCGAAACATTTCTCAAGAACATGTCCAGCTGCAATGATCTGTCCATGAACACATCGAACGTTCTCTAAGAACTGATCGTCCGTATTAGTTAAAATATGATCAAGACATTTCTTTATATTTATCAATCTCTGAGTGAATTCATTACAGAAGAAAATATAGAGTAATGATTGCGCTAAAACAGCTATGTTTTTCGAAATTTGCGTACCAGCTATTAAAATTGATTCCCATTTGTTCAGAAACGGATATCTCATAAAACCACCAACACCAAAACAAAATGCGTAACTAATAACAAGCACAGCGATCCTAAATTTATATAGTATTTGTAAATATCCGAATTGATTCCATTTTAAATTCAACGATAACGTATAAGAGTCGATACCTTGTAAAATTCTTGCTAATTTGACGTAATATTTTGCGTGAAAATTTGTAGCTATGACGACACTCCAGTTTGATATGTAAATGCAAAGTTTCAAAACGACAAATGATGTTTCTAAACGTTTATTTGTGATAACGTATTCCAGGCAGATACAACTCAAGTGAATGATAATAGTTAAAAATATGACTAGACAAGAATAATTTACATTATCTTGATCGTCAACTCCTAATTTCGTTAAGTTTTTAATGGGGAATCCACCGAGATATTTAGTTATTCTAGCAATTTTTATAAATTTATCGAAAACGTTTGGGAAACTGTTTGGTAAATTTGGATGCATTTCTAAAAAAAATTATAGAAAAAAGTGAATTTGTTTTACTTCTATAAAATTTGAATTTTAACCAACACCATATTTACGATCAAGGAAAAAAAATCAAACCATGAAATTGTGATCAAAATGTATTATTATACTCTTTAACTAAATGTTATAATTTAAATGGAATACTAATGTAGTAATTTGTTAAACTGTTTTAGAATTTAACAAGAAATAATAAAGCAAAAAAAAAAACAGTTTCTAAATAATGGAATCAATAATTCACTTGATGGCATCTTAAAGATGACCTTTTATGATAGCAGCTTAAAAATGATAACCTTCCATTGTGGTTTCTCTATTATATATTGAATTTTCTCGGTGCTAAAAGTATTTCTAATGTTAAAAATAAGCAGTTAGTCTGAAAAAATAGGCTCTTGCAGGTGGAAAAAAAGTTTTAGCTTCCAAGCTTACCAAAGGAAGCTATGTAATCGTCCGAAGAACGAAACTTTTTTTATGGCTTCAATTTCAAAAATTCCAAGACAGAAATCCCTTTGAGACATCAGGGAACATTTTTGGTTCCGAATCTGTCGATCCGTCGGTCTGTCTGTCTGTCTGTCGTTTTGCGAACAACATATCGTAAAAACTACTCATATGACTTAATTGCAATTTAGTTGGTAAATAGACAATAATGGTTTGTAAAAGCATTAAAACAATAAAGTACAAATAAGTAGCATCAATCAGTAGTGATAGGATGCGAGGAAGCTATGTGCCACACCAAATGGCAGTCCAGTTTTTAAAGGTCAGAAACTAGTAAAAATATCACTATTTTATAAGATTTGGAAGAATGAATTTAACAAAATTCGATTTTGGTCACTAAGGTAGGAAAATGGTCAACGTAAGAGAATGATTTCTATAATGTGCGGTATTGTATTTCGTTCAGTGTTCAGTTAAAATTTGTCGTCAATGTCGGAACATTTTAAGAAGAAGGGACGATATGTTGTATTATAAGAACCGAGGGTACCAAAGGTACCGGCTTCTGTTTGTACGATATAAAAGGTACGTTTGGACACGGGTACTTGAATAGCTCGGGTTGTGCCCAAGGTATTCTTCTCTCTGGGTGACAAATTACCGTGTGGCTTGGAGTGGTGTCATTACGGTGGGTATCTTGCCAAACACCCAGCCATCCCTCGGACACGCTGTGAAAACCTTCACAACGTGATTTGTGGCCCTTTTTACATCGGATTAGATCCACATTAAAAATATTCCCCTTTTTCTCTAATTCTATTGTTTGTTTTTATATACATTCTTCATTTAATATACTGCTATTGTTTGTCTTGCAATATAACGGTTAACTTGCCTACTGTAGAAACCCCGTGTAATATTATATTACGTATGTATATTACAAAAAAACAAAAAAAAAACAGGGAATTAAAATAATAATAATGAAAAAGATTTAAAGCATGATTATTATTTTTTTTATTACCAGATAACATTTTAAATGAAAATCTGTGGGACAAATCGCAATTCAGATCAAAGAGAAAAAATCGGTCCGAGACAACTCAGACAAACTTTCTCATATACGAGTTTATAATTACTAAGCCCAGTGTTTCCATTTATTAGTTTTCAAATGTACATTTAAATATTATTGGAAATTTCATCAAAATTTATCATAAAAATAACTTCTCCTGGGCGGGGAATCGAACCCGGGCTCTCTCCGTCCGCGTTTTAAGCTAATTTCTCAGGAACTAGATTTTTCCCGGGAAAACGGCTTATATCGTTGGATCCGTATTCAAATGGACTACATTTCAGAATTTTTTAATCAAAATCGTCTGAACCGTTTTCGAGAAATAATTTTTTTTCATGTTTTTTTCAGAGTTTTTGGGGGGTAGCGCCCCCAAATTTAGAGCTAATTTCATTTCTCGATTTCTCCTCGGGGTATGATTTTTCTGAACATGTATGCCAAATTTCGTCATAATCGGCCCAGTAGTTTAGGCTTCAGGCGTCTGCACAGACGACAGACGACAGACGACGGACGACGGACAGACATTTTTTAAACCCACTTTTTTGGACTCAGGGGACCTCAAAACGTGTAAATCCATCAAAATCTCAAAATCGAATTTTCGCCCCATCACAATACTTTCTCTTTATATGAGAAAGTAAGAAATGGTGTTGGATCGGGCGATATTATCGTTTTTCTAAGGAAACCAAAATTAACCGGACTTAACTTGATTTGAAAAATCATACACTTGATTTGAACCTCTAGGGAAATCATAAACGGCGTGGCCAGAAAAATACTTAGAAGGGGACGTTCCAAGAACGCTTGAAAGAGTAAGGTTTAAATACATACTTGAAAGAGTACAGTTTAAGAACATTTGGAAGATAAGAAATAAATAAAATAAAAATAGACTGCCAAATGGTGTGGCAAATAGCTTACTCCGTTCCTATCAAGTACTATATTGATTTTATGCTTTATTGTCTAATTTATTTGTTTCCCCGTTTTTAGGGTCCGTAGGCAAAACCAAGGAACCTTACATTTTCCTGCGTGTGTCTGTCCGTCCGTCCGGTCGCCTGCTATCACGGCTACACTTTTCGTTCCAATCACTTTGAAATTTGGCATGTATGTGTCTTGTTCCTACCCACATATTTTAAAAATATAGCGACTTAAAAAAGATATTTTTCAAAAAAACTTTACGAAAAAAAAGGGTACGTCCAACTGATTACAAAAATATATAATTCTTTGGTTATAACTTTGATAGGGTGAGCGCAGGCAAGTTTGAAGTGGGTGTGAAACGTGTCCCGCCCCTCCCCCTCTATCTCGCTTATGTGAAGTGCAAAAAATCTGGAAAAATTTCTGAACCTTCTTCGACTTTTTGGTCGAATATGTTTTTTTTTTGGTAAAGATACCACTTTTTGGAAATTTCGAAAAAAATATCATTTTATTTTTTATTGACAAAATACGTTTCTTTTATAACTATGGTCTTTTTGATGTATTTATATGGTTGTAGTCCGGTTCTGTGGCAAAAAAATACTTTTTCCGTGGTAGGCTGTGAAATAGTAACTTTAGAGCCTAAAAGACATAGCTAAAATCCATTTTTTCATTACGTGGACTTAAAAAATCTTTTCATTACTCCTAGCTGTAAAGAAAAAATCTTTTACGTCCTAGGAACTAAAAGATTTTTTATGTACGGCGGGTAGTTGTCAAAACTTCCGTTAGTACCGCTGCAGTCTTTGTAGAAATGCTTCTAGTACGATTAAAATCCGCTAGATGTCAATGCGTTTTATTTATCTTTTCTTATAGTGTAACCTCTTTTTAAGGTTTCTTTTTTTAAGTCTTAAGTATGTACTAATATTTGTTATTAGTTATTATTATATATTGATTAGTGATTAATATTTAATGTTTTTTCATTGTCTGCTACCTCGGAAAAAATAGCATATGCTACGCGACTGTGAAGTGTTTTTTCTTTACCTTAGTAATTGCCGCGGTAAAGAAAAACTCACTTCACAGCCTAGTAACATAATATACTATTATTAGAAGTTTGTTTATGTGTTTTGAGATCAGACCCATAGGATAGTTCAAATTAAGCTTTTTAGCATTTTAAAAAACACCATCAATAGGGTACTACTTAAACTATACAGTGTGGCCTACAGACCCTCGCTGTGGGCTGACTAGCACACACTTGACCTGTTTATTTGTTTTGAAATGTCAAAATTGTGTCGATTTTTTATTTTTTGCATGAATTTAAGCAGCGATTATAGAATCCAAAAACGGAAAGATTTCCAACTCCCCTCTTTATCAATCTGTGTTAGACTACTACCGCTGGTCGAGCTATTTGGCGGTTAAAATGGTAACTAAATCTTTTATACAGTTCAAAAGATTTTGAGCTTATTAATTAAAAGACAAAATTAATAAATTAATTTGTCAGTTTGCTAGATTCGAACCCGAGATCTCTAGCACTCGAAGCAATCGCGCATCTCTTACAGCCACCGATGCTCGTTTTTATTGTTTTCTTTATTTACAAAATAGTACAAATGTCTGACAACCAGTATTTGTTTATAACTTAAAATTCAAGGAATGTCAAAAGATCATAATTAGTTTACAATTTTAACCGCCAAACAGCTCGACCAGCGCTAGAGGTCTTACACCTCTAGAATACTGGAGTTGGATACCCCTGAATTTAAGAATTAATTTAGCAAAAGTTAAGGAGCGCAGACGGTTCAATTTAATCTGGGACTATCTGCGATTTACTTTCGATAAACTATTAAAGTTTCATACAAATCAGTAATTTTGAATCTATGGCTTAAAATAAATGTACATCTGTGCGCATGTGGAAAAGAAACAAATGAGCTCAAAAGGTTGAAACTTATATGGGACCAACAATAAGCTACACTTATAATGAGCTTCATTAAAATGAGACAAGTTCTTTTTCACAAAAATTTAGCGACACACCGACAGACACACACAAAACTAAAAATGTTCCTTGATAATAGAATCAGATTTCTGTCTTGGAATTTTTGAAATCGAAGTGATAAAAATTCTTTATTCTTCAGAACAAGCATATAGCTTCCGTTACCTTCGGTAAGCTCGGCAGCAAAAATCAAAACCGTTGGAACCGTTTTTAAAAAAGTTTTTGTGTTTTCGAGGCTGCTCCAATTGTTTTTAGAGCTTGACATAATATCTAAATTTAATCGAAAACAGTCAAGTAGTTTTGGATCTACTTGTTTTGACTCAGGGGCCCTTAAAACGTGTAAAATAAAATATTTTTTAACCCGGGCCCCTCTTAAAAGGTTTGGCCCCCCAGGAAATATTTCCGTATGAATGGTGGTTTCATTGCATTCGCCGTCAATATTACTACGTTTTTATTAGCTTGCCTTTTTGTTTGTTTGTATGTTTGTTTGTTTGTCCGGTACAAATCTGGCAATCGATTTCTAACTAACTTCCCGAATAGCTAGACATTTGAAACTTTTAGCATAGCTCAGAACACGATGACAATGCATTATTTTAATACTTTTAGCCATCTTTCAGCAGAATTTAATTGGTTTTCAGCAAATTTTGCTGTATGGAAAGTTAGTTCGGAAAAATTCCGCAAGTTACTTTATTGTTTTGCCATGTCCCATATTTACGCAATCTTCATTTTGACGGATCTCAAATTTGTGATAGATAAACATTGAATGACATCAAAACAGGAAATAACCATTATATTATTTATATTATTTCAAATATATATCGATGACACGGTTTAGATTTGGTGTTGGGGAGATCAGTTGTACAAAGATTTGTCCTTTTATAGGTTTAAGATCAGCTCTCTAGATGGTTGTCATTTATGTGAAGTAAATATATTCGGAACTATTTTTTTTTTCGCTAACATTATATATTATATAACAATAACAATTATATTATCAACATTACATACGATTCATAGGAAAATTTAAAAACGTAGTATATAAAAAGTTCTTTTTATCTTGAAATCTTTTAATTATTAAACTTACTAAATCAATTACTATTATATTTATAAAAAAAATAACGTATTAGATTAATTGGATTAAAAAAAAAAAACTGTGCTGTTTTGTATTAATTGAAGATGAGCAGCTGAGGGTGTTGACTCGTGTGAGAGGTCAATGAGGCAGAACAAGTCATATAAAGGGTTGACGCGGGTCATTATAATGACCATCTGGTCTTGATTAGATATGAAACCTGTTCGTAATGTGACACCCTCGGGTAATATGACCGGCAATAAGGGTCAATTGTGTTGAAACATTTACACCCAATACAGCGTCTAAAGGTCATTAACTTGTAACACTGTCGCTCGTTAAATCGCATTCTTTTCTAACGCAATTATTATAGGGTAAAGTGGGTAATAATTGGCACCCTTAAGCCTCTTAACATGTATATCATGAACAAATTTGATATTTTAGAAGACTTTCTCTATTTCGAGTACTTATGAGAAAATTAAGATAGGGTGTATAAGCTTCTGGCTTTAATTTAGAACCTTCAACAGCGAAATCATCCAAAAAATTTGAAGAAATTAAATAAAAAAGTTGATAAAACAGATTTTACAGTTATTGGCACCCAGTTTTACAATAATCGGCACTAATAGTTATTATAGTAATTGGCACCTAGAAGTGGTTAAATAATTTAACATAATAATTGTCACTGGCATTTTTTGGATTAAAATTATGGTATGTTACACCATTGTTGAAGTGGGTAAACACATAAATATAAAACATTTCAATAACTAAAATCAACAAAATACAAATTAAACAAGTATAATCATCTTATTCCTACAAAATGATCTTAAAAATTAGTTCTGTTTAATGAAAGATAGTTAATACCTCAAAGTTTTTTTTTTTTAAACATGAAGTTACAGAAACGTTAATTTACTATGCTCATTTTATATTACGTTCACATATACATATTTAAAGAAAATTTACCATTATGTAGAAAGGTATGTAAATAATTATTAAAAAATATTTGTATCTAGATAATAATTTGAGTAAACTATACTTAAAATTATAAGTCTTTATGTCGCATTATAATGACTAGTAAAAGGGAATTTGGCCAAATTATCATCTGTCTATATCTTATATCATAACAATCTTTAGTCTTAAATACATACGAACATCTCATGTTATTGGTTAAAATTAATATCACAAATTTGCGAATACCTTAATTTACTATACCAGTCAAAAGCGATAGGCACTATACTTTAAAAATATTGATTAGGTATATAATAAACTAAACTAGGTACTTAATGTCACATATTTGTTCAATAATAGTCCACATCGGTAAAATATATTATTATTAGTAAATTCTTTAGCGATCATTGCACTATATTCATCTTCCTTATGTTGTATGCAATAATAATGGAATTTCTTTTGGCAGACATCACATATTACTTTACTATTCTTAGCACACTAATAACATAAAGATATACTTATATTTATATCATCATTCAATTTTGGTGCATTGCATGATATTGAAGATTTAAAATGTAATTTTTCTTTTCTCTGTTCAGCTTTCTTGAATTTTTCTCCTCTTCTCTCTTATTTTCTCATTCTCTTTCTTTTCCACCAAAGACTTCCACAGTCTAGAAGTCTTTACAAATAGAAAATTAGCAACATTTATCGTCCCTTTTTTCTTTGGTGTCTCCGGCCAATTCATCATAGCTGGTAATGGCGACTCAACTGATGAAGTGTTCATGTTTGGTCCTCAGGAGTAAAATATAAGGAAATACTGTAGACTTCCTGAGCTCAGATTTTTTAAATTTATGGATGTGTTGTATGTGATAAGATTATCAAGAGTAAGATGGTTAGGAGTAAGACGATCAGGAAGTAAGATGGCCAGGAGTAACATTTCCTAAGTTATCAAGAGTAACTTGCGTCCTAACTCAAACTTGTGGAAAAATCTAAAAAATATCAGTATCAGTGTCAGTGAATAATTCGTTATTTGGCCATGGAATCGGTGGGCTTCCACTATATTTAATTTTAATTTAAAGGGGTATTATCTTATTATTTCGTCAATAATATTCACTGTCAATTATTGTATTATTGTCATGACGATAACACAATTATTGGCATAGCCAATTACTACAATTACCCCATGCCAATTATTGTTTCTGACACGAGAGAAACAAATATTTTCATTTCATAATTTTACTAGACATAGAATTGATTGTTTAAAGCTAAAAAATTGAAATGATGGTAAAAATATAAGGTATAGTAATTGGCACCCTGGGGTGACAATAATAAAAAAATGCGTATTTTGATTCTAATAATTGGCACCCCTATTAAACTTTGTTCAAACGCATATTAATTTGCTTTTAAAATCAAAAATCTTAAACAATAAAGCTTAAGCTTTTATAAAATTATTATATCATCACAATTACTGTATATTAAATCCATTTAAACGATAATTGTAGTGAGTAGTTTCCTTACCGTTTTGATAAGAGACGGCCATCTTCAGTCAGGTGTTTGGTAGTGCCTGACAGAAATAGGGATTTGTTCCCATAATCGAAGTTCTACAATCGACAAGAGTATTCAAATCGATTCTTAATAGACCCCCTTCACTAATAACGCTTTTTCATACTGTTAAATAAAACCGTCTTCTTAATAATTGAGAAAAACTAGCTATGAGTGCCAATTACTGTCGCTATGCCAATTATTGTACACTTTACCCTATCTATATATAGTCTGAATCTAAATTCTATTATATGAGAATCTATGTACTTATATAGGTATATGAAGAGAGTTTTTCCGAAACATATTTTCTTCTATATTTACAATAGAAAAAGTTCTGTTGGAACACTCATATTAACCTTTCTAAAATACAATTAAATAATACTCGTAATTTGGTCCAGTGTTGTCCATTTGTTAGTAGTTTAAGTATTCACGATTACATTCAATCATTATTAAACATTTTATCAAAATTCACCATACAAGTAAGATCTCCTCGGTAGGTAGCCCACCCAAACGAATTCCGGGCCCCTAGGCAAACATTTTGTGAGGGCCCCTTTTGGTCTCAACAATACCCCCGCCCCGTCAATCCCAAATATGAGTGTTAACCTTAACCATATCACCTTCTTTTGAGTGTTTTTACTTTCTCATATAAAGAGAAAGTATTGTGATGGCGCGAAAATTCGATTTTGAGATTTTGATGGATTTTACACGTTTTGAGGTCCCCTGAGTCCAAAAAAGTGGTTTTTAAAAAATGTCTGTCTCTCGTCTGTGCAGACGCCTGGAACTTAAAATACTAGGCCTATTTTGACCAAATTTGGCATACACGTTCAGAAAAATCATACCTCGAGGCGAAATCGAGAAATGAATTTCAGCTCCAAATTTGGGGGCGCTACCCCCGAAAAACTCTAAAAAAAAACGTGAAAAAAAAGTATTTCTCGAAAACGGTTCCGACGATTTTGATTAAAAAATTCTAAAATATAGTCCATTTAAATACGAATGTAACGATATAACCCGTTTTCCCTTGAAAAATCTAGTTCCTGAGAAAATAGCTTAAAACGTGGACAGGAAGAGCCCGGGTTCGATTCCCCGCCAAAGAGAAGTTATTTTTATGGTAAATTTTGATGAAATGTTCACTAATAATTAAATGCACATACAAAAACTAATAAATGGAAAACACTTGGTAAATACACTAAGTAATTATGATCTCGTATATTATGAGAAAGTTTGTCTGAGTTGTCTCAGACCGATTTTATCTTACTATAAATCTATTTACATAACTTCAAGTAGACTGCTATCGTTAAACATATACAGTGTGTCCCAAGATAGATTATCCGAAAAGAAAAATTTTCTTATTTTTGGGTTTTTGAAAAAAGTCATTCTTTATAAAAACTCCTGCTTATTCTTAAACCACTAAAAATATCAAAATTTTCTTGATTCTTTGTACTGGATTTTCTGTTTTTTTAAAACTTTAAAATATGACCAAGAGTATAAACTATACCCTTATCTTTGATGGTATCGAAAATATATGGAGGCCCATGGTTCAAATCCCGGCGCTGGAGTGTATATTTCTCTGTCTGTTTCCCGTAGTTAATAATAATTATAATTTGATTTAAATTAAAAATAATTTCAAGATAAAAAGAACTTTTTATATACTACGTTTTTAAATTTTCTGTTGTATCGTATGTAATTTTGATAATATAATTGTTATTGTTATATAATATATAATGTTAGTGAAAAAAAAAAAAATAGTTCCGAATTTATTTACTTCACATAAATGACAACCATCTAGAAAGCTGATCTTAAACCTATAAAAGGATAAATCTTTGTACAACGGATCTCCCCAACACCAAATCTAAAGCATGCCATCGATATATTTGAAATAATATAATCGATAAATAATATAATCGATATTTCCTGTTTTGCTGTCATTCAATGTTTATCTATCACAAATTTGAGACCCGTCAAAATGAAGATTGCGTAAATATTGGATATGGCAAAACAAATAAAATAACTTGCGGATATTTTCCGAACTAACTTTCCGCACAGCAAAATGTGCTGAAAACTTATTAAATTCTGCTGAAAGATGGCTAAAAGTATTAAAATAATGCATTGTCATCGTGTTCTGAGCTATGCTAAAAGTATCAAATGTCTAGCAATTCGGGAAGTTAGTTAGAAATCGATTGCCAAGTTTGTACCGGACAAACAAACATACAAACAAACAAACAAGAATGCAAGCTAATAAAAACGTAGTAATTAATCTTTCCATAGTATGAATACTACCAAAATCGTAAAATATGAAAAATATTATTTATAAAAGTGGTTCAGAATTGCAAAAAACGTATAAATATTAATTTATTTTAAGAGTGATTAAATTGCTCTTCTTTTGACTCTGAGCTACTGTTCTGATGGTCATATTCTTCATCAGAAGTCTCTTCGTGAAAAACTTTTTCTTGTCGTCTTCCTCTTCTGAGAAAACTCTGTTTCTGTTGGCATTTAGCTGGCCATAGCGTTGGCTACAAGTTTAGCTTCTTCAATTATGGAACTAAATTTGTTTCTTAAACTAATCATTTCTTCCATGAGGTTATCAATATAAGAAAATTCCTTGTCTAGAGTCACTTCTCTTAGTTGCAATACTTTGTTACGGTGGCCTGAGTTTTTGGCTTAGCCGGGCCCCTGGGCATTTGCCCCCCTTGCCCCCCCCCCCCCCCCCCCCCGGGTGGCCTGTTGGTGGGGCATCGAACCCGTCATCTTCACCTATTACGTTTATAACAATTTTTCGAGATGCTAGTAAAAGTGTAATAGTAGAGGAGTTTTTCTAACGAAGTTCCTTATGGCACGATACAGCGCCAGCGTGTGGAACCCGGGAGTGAATCCGAAAAAAAAAAAAAAAAAAGCCACAAAATCGACCGATGACGATAACTTAAGTAAATATTGGTTGATATAGTTGGAATTTGGTACACATGTTTATTTTACCAATGCCCAGTACGAGTTCGTTGGACAACGTTATCCACAAAAGCGTTCGCGCGCGCAATGCTTGCGTAAACGTACGGACATCTTTAGCATTTCAAACTAAGGCGAAGGTATTTATTGGAATAAAAGTCCTGTTTTTTGAAAAACGATTTTTTTTTTTTTTTTTTTTTTTTTTTTTTAAATTTCATCAAAGCTTTCGCCCATGGAACCTGAGCATCATCAGTGATAATCTACAAATACATAAAAAATAAAGAAATATAATAAATGCTAGACTAAAAATTAGGAAACAACAAAAACAATTCGAACTGAAAATGCAAAAAAGTGTGATATAGGTTCTTACCAGGGGTGAAAATAATTTAAATGAATATGTGGGCATTAAAATTATGTGCAATTTTGTTTTTTATTTTCATAATACTTCGTTTCGTAATAAAAAATCGTTCTTCAAAAAACATAGGACTTTTATTCCAATAAATACCTTCGCCTTAGTTTGAAACAATTAGTTCGTTCCTTTTAATTTCGTCTCTTTTCTAACACCGTCATGTATAAGAAGTTAGCATCGTATACTTAGCAGTGTGATTTTATCATTTATATTTAATGAAAAGCGTAAGGAACTTCGTTCCTGCCGGGTGTTTATTTTTTATTATTAATAATATCCTGAAGATTTTAAAATCGTACTCTGTCTTCCTTCATTATAAATGACTGTACGAGTGAGTTTGCAACTAAAAACGATATTTTATACCTTTAAATAGGATTCCTTTTGGATTATTATACGGTTGATAGACGTTAAATTACAAGGACCTCGGTCCAAAGGGGAGGAAAAAAAGAATACTTTGGTAAAAGAGGGAATTTTTACACAATTTATGACCACAAAAACACCACCGGTACTTGAAAAAAAAGTTATTTTATTGAATGGGGCGGGCGCGAAGTAAAAGTAGATGAACAATGGAGGACAGATGTGTGTGGTCAGGATGAGGTCCTGGCCACGCCCCCTTGTTAAGGGGGAAAAAAGGATCTTAAGAAAGTGGCGCAGGATCTAAACTCGAGTCCTTAGAGCTTGTTTTACAAATTCACTGAAGCAAATCTGTTGAAGTGTTTAGCGACTAATGGGTCGAAGTTAATCGACACCTGGGTCCTTCCTCTGCACATATTTCCCTGTATAAAAACCAACTTATCCTGTCTTCTATTGATCCTTAGAAAGGTCCTGCAACCTCTTAAAACCCTCATTCAAACAAAGTCAAAGATATTTAACAATGCAATAGAAAAAGAACATTTTTTTTTTTTTTTTTGTGAATAAAAAGTAAGAATTGAATGAGCACGAGGAAGAAGACGAATAGAAAAAGAATCCTTAAAATGACTCAAGAGAAATGCAATATTTGATAGATGAATATTTTCTACATCAATCAAATTCTAACAAACATCAAATCTATAAAACTATTCTGAACCATACTAACCTTTTCTACTAATAGAATCACATCGTTCACTTTTTAGTTGTAAATAATAATAATGGACTTAAGTGGTTAGAAGTGATTAGAGTAGATTCGAGATGCTTAGAGATGATTAAAAGTGATTATAGTTAATTAGAGGTAGTGAGGGGTGGTTAGCGTTGATAAGACGTAGTTAGAGGTAGTTGGAGGTGGATAGAGTTGATTTCAGGTGGTTAGAGGTGGTTAAAGGTGGTTGGAGGTGGTTAGAGGTGGTTGGAGGTGGTTAGAGTCGATTAGAGGTGGTCAGAGGTGGTTAGAGGTGGTTAGAGTCAATTAGAGGTGGTTAGAGGTGGCTGGAGGTGGTTAGAGTCGATTAGAGGTGGTTGTGGGTGATTAGAGTCGTTTAGAGGTGGTCGGGGTGGATTAGAGGTGGTTAGAGGTGGTTGGAGATGGTTAGAGTGGATTAGAGGTGGTTAGAGGTGGCTGGGGGTGGTTAGAGTCGATTAGAGGTGGTTGGGGGTGGTTTGAGTCGATTTGAGGTGGTTAGAGGTGGTTGGAGATGGTTAGTGTGGATTAGAGGTGGTTAGAGGTGGCTGGGGGTGGTTAGAGTCAATTAGAGGTGGTTGGGGGTGGTTTGAGTCGATTAGAGGTGGTTGGAGATGGTTAGAGTTTATTAGAGGTATATAGAAGTGGTCAAACGTGGTAAGATGTGGTTGAAGTTGGTCAGACATGGTTAGAGGAAAGAAATGTTAAAGAGTACAGGTGACAATTTTGTTGAAATTGAGTTATGTGAAGGAATTGATTTAGTTAATACATATAATACATAATACGGTAGTATCAAAGGGATACAAGTAATTATCTATTACGAAATGTGATCTAGCAGAATGTACATTAACTGATTCAGCAATAAGCTTTGTTTTGTTTGGCAGTCAATTTAACTTTTTTTTCAAAATTTTGCAAGTGTAATTTGTGGGAACAAATTACAGGGGGTCCTGGCTTCTCTTCCCTTCAGATTTTTGGTCTACTAACTAATTCTGTACTCAGGATCATGAAAATCACACTGTCCACCATAATTGGTGAGACATGACCGCTCTTCACAGGTTTGTTTTTTTCAAACGCCTATTGCCAAGCTATGTCCCGCAGATGAACTTAGCCGACCACATAAAATTAAAAGGCCCTAAAAGATTGACTTGTATACAAAATTCTAGCTTGATGTTAGTCACACACTTTTTTGCACGATTCCTCCTGTAGTTCCTGAGCATATAGGCTTAAATCCGGACGGAGAGAGGCCGGGTTTGATTCCCCACCGAGGAGAAGTTATTTTTATGATACATTTTGATGAAGAGTGTTCAATAATAATTAAATGTACCTAAGAAAACTAATAAACGGAAAACACTGGGCTAAGTAATTATGAACTCATATATGAGAAAGTTTGTCTGAGTTGTCTCGGGCCGATGTTTTATTAAATATAATGCCCCTGAACACACAAAAGAAAATAGTATTGTAATATTACAGTTTCATTCATTTCTAGTATAGAATTATGAAACGTTGTTTTGGGAGAAGAGCGTTTTACTTGTTACAAGGTGAGATACCTACTTCAGGTATGAGGAGGCTGTGAAGAGATGTCTGTGAAGAGAAAGGCTGTGAAGAGACGGCTGTGAAGAGCCGACTAACATCTGACAAGGAAACAAAGTGAAGCATTTCGGCTCCAGTCCAAAAGAAGATCATTTTGTTGACTTGAAAAGTTGTTTGAAGTTGAAAACAAAACAACAAACCTTGTTCAAGTTGTACTCAACAACTTAGTTCTACTTGAATAGATGTGAGATATAACTAGTTCAGGTTCAAAGTACCGCTCAGGTCCCTAAAACTTGTGAACCGTTTCACCTTGTTTCATTCACCTTCTAACCAGGTAACACACCTAAAATACTTAACGCTTCTAAAGATCCGTCCCCTTGTCGCATTCATCACCTTCTCATCCCGATCATTCACATATTTCCAACCATTTTGAGAGTAAAACGTTTTATAGAAGGCTTCAAGTTTTAAAAAGGAATCAATGGAATAATACAAAATGAGAAGTATACTTGAGATTCGACATAATAATAACAATTGAAGAAAATAATTCACATTCTACACGAGTAGAACCCATCGAGAAACACATAGAAAAAGATTCCGTTAAGATATTAAAAAAATTGTCTCTCCCTGTTATTTATTTATTTATTCCATCTATTAGTTTTTTTTTTTTTTTTTTTTTTTGTTTTTTTTTTTTAATATTGCTTCCGAGTTTACTGAAGGTAACGGAAGCATTGTGTTCACTTTTGAGGAACGAAAAAAATTTGATGTCTCCAATTTTAAAAATTCCAAGACAGAAATCCGTTTCAGACATGAGGGAACATTTTTGGTCTCGTGTCTGTCTGTCTGTCTGACGTTCTGTGTGTCTGCATCCCCTGAAACTTGTGACGATAACTTAAGTAAAAGTATACCGATTTTGATGAAATTTGGTAGTCATGTTCATTTTACCAATCCTCAGAACGACTTTGTTGGACAACGTCATTCGTCCAACGCTCGAGTAAACGTGAACTTCAAATTTAAATTTTGGAATTTTAGGTCGGAAAAGAAATCTAACTTATCATCTATTCAATGAGAAAAACATTTTACACATTTTGTTTTTAATAAAACCAACAGTGACACCGCTATAAAGTGTTAAAGATCGCAAAAACTATTAATAATTTTTATTATGGAGAGAACGCGGGGAGGGAAAAATAGACGAGGGGAATAGGAGGTGGCTTGGTTCCCCCACCTCTCTATTTGACCTACCTAATTCAATAAATTAGACAATAATGGATGAATTAAAATGAATAATGAAGGAATTTAATAAATTAGACAATAATGAATTTTTAGCCAAAAACCATTAAAGTATACGCGATAGGACGCGAGGAAGCTATGTGCCACTCTAATTGGCAGTGTATTTTTTATTATGGAGAGAACGCGGTAGGACGCGAGGAAGCTATGTGCCACTCTAATTGGCAGTGTATTTTTTATTATGGAGAGAACGCGGTAGGACGCGAGGAAGCTATGTGCCACTCTAATTGGCAGAGTATTTTTTTTTATTTCACTTTTGCTTCCGAGCTTTTCGAAGGTAACGGATGCTAAGTGATCGTTCTGTAGAACAAATATATTTTATGTTTCCGATTTCAAAATTTCCAAGAAAAATCCGTGTTAGATATCAAGGAATATTTTTGGTTCCGTGTCGGTCTCTCGCCACTTTTTGCGAACCATCATATCTTAAAAACTACACGTCCGATTTCTATGAAATTTGTATGGTAGGTCATAATTAACCCATATTAGGCCCCAAAAAAATCAAAAAAATTTACTGATTTAAAAAATGGGGAGGAAATTAAACAAATTTTGACAATAATAGTTTCTAAAAGCATACAATTTTTAAACAATACGTAATAGGACGCGAGAAATCTATGTGCCACACTAATTAACAGACTATTTTTTCAACGTTTTTTTGAGAGGTATCAACTCTAAATATAGGGCTGAACTTATTTTCTTGATTTTGTTTCGGGCATGATTTTTCTGAACATTTGTACCTTATTTCATCTAAATCGACTTAATATAGTTAAGGCTCAAAGCGTCTGAAATAAATTGTGACCATTTTTTTGGGGTCAGAAGATCTTAAAACTGTAAATTTATAAAAATATAATTAAGTCGAAGTAATGTTAAGTAGTAATTTAAAGATGTATATAAAGAAGTAATATAAGAATTAATATAAATAAGTAATATAAAGAAGTATTATAAAGAAGTAATACAAATAAAACTACAAAGAAACAATATAAAGAAGTAATACAAATTAGTAATACAAAGAATTAATATAAAGAAGTAATGCAAAGAAGTAATGCAAATAAGTAATACAAAGAAGTAATACAAATAAGTAATACAAAGAAGTAATATAAAGAAGTAATACAAATTAGTAATACAAAGAAGTAATATAAAGAAGTAATGCAAAGAAGTACCTAATGCAAATAAGTAATACAAAGAAGTAATGCAAATAAGTAATACAAAGAAGTAATATAAAGAAGTAATGGAAATAAGTAATACAAAAAAGTAATATAAAGAAGTAATATTATAGAATGTAAAATAAGGCGTCTACACAGACAGACAGACTAAAATTCATTGTGGCCATTTTTTTGGGGGTCAGAAGATCTTAAAACTGTAAATTCATAAAAATAAAAGAAAGTCGAAGTAATATAAAGAAGTAATATAAAGATGTATATAAAGAAGTAATATAAGAATTAATATAAATAAGTATTTAAATCAAATTATAATTATTATTAACTACGGGAAACAGACAGAGAAAAATACACTCCAGCTCCGGGATTCCGTGGTTCAAATCCCGGAGCTGGAGAGTATTTTTCTCTGTCTGTTTCCCGTAGTTAATAATAATTATAATTTGATTTCAATTAAAAAGTAATCTTTCCGTAGTATGAATACAACCAAAATCGTTAAATATGAATTTATAAATAAGTAATATAAAGAAATAATACAAATAAGTAATACAAAGAAGTAATATAATGAAGTAATATAAAGAAGTAATATTGGAAAGTAAAAATACTGTCAATTAATGTGGCACACCGCTTCCTTGAGTGCAATCACTGGCAAAATTGTCTTAAGTATAACTTAATGCATAATGAGATATGAATTTTACTTATAAAATCGTTTTTCAAAATGATTATAATACTTCTATTAACTAAAGAGTAATATAAGAAGTAATATAAAGAAGTAATATTATAGAAAGTAAAATAAGGCAAAACTTTTTTTTATCTCGGAAGCCAAAATTGAAGCATACAATAAACAATTAGACATTTTAGGTATTATTAACTCATCCATATTAATTTGATAGTACCATATTATTTGCAATATTCTGAGCACGGTACACATTCTCGCGCATGCGTAATAGTTATTTATGCACCTAGGGAGTAAAGTAAGCCATTATTCCCTGAGCGAAAAAGTTGGTTTTTGGAGGCGAAGCCGAAAGAACCATGGTCCCTAAATCCTGAGGCGAAGCCGAGGGAATTAGACCCTTTAATTCCCTCGGCTGCGCCTCGGGAGATAATTATAGCGAGGGGAATAATGGCACTTTACTCACGTGGTACATACAATATTTTATCTCCAGTAGGAAGAAAATACACATTTTCGTCCATTGCACACTTTTTATTTATTATTTAAATAAATAACAGTAATTACAAGCACTTTTAATAGCAGATATAAGAGATTCAATATTAAAAACAAATAAGAATTGGAATTTAACTCAAATAGAAGGTTATTTAGATGCAGGTTATAAACAATGAATCTATATGATAAACATGGTCAAAAAAGCGCAGTGCCGCCTACCTGATTTCGACAACTTCATTACATTAGCCACACATTTTCTACTATTTATAAAATAATTAAGTTGCAATCTTTACTTTTTTGCCCTACTTTTACTTTTTCTCCCTACTTTTTGAGTTCAGGGATGAAAAGACCTGTTTTAGTCCCTCTAAACTAATTCAAAATCATAACTTTTTGACCCTACTGGAGATAAAAGTTATTTTTATGATAAATTTTGATGAAATGCTCAATAATAATTAAATGTACATACGAAAACTAATAAATGGAAACACTGACTAATTTATGAACTCGTATATGAGAAAGTTTGTTTGAGTTGTCTCGTCAGGGCCGTATTTCTAAATAGGCCGAGTAGGCCGCGGCCTAGAGCGGCTTTTTAAATTTTTAAGGGGCGGCAAAATTTACAAACTAAACTTTAGTACGAAATATGATAATTTGTGGTGCAAAAGTTCGGCCTCGGGTACGATAAGAGCGGCTAGTCGGAGAGTTGAGCGACGTGTGGTGTGAGCAGCACCACTCTGTTTTCTCAACCTTCTGGTTGCAAACCTAAAATGCGGTTGCTACTTGCTACGATTGCTCCTAACGGCGGGCATAAAAGAGGGGCTCTGCTTACTTCTGCCTGGGAGGTTAGAACACTTCTCCCGAGGCCTTACAAACTATCAGGGTATTTATTATAATTAGTAAAAGCGATTTAAATTATTACTAATTTATAATTAGTAGTAAACCACATATATACTAAATAGATAATAGACACAAAATTAAGGCGGAGATAAAAGCTCGTAGTATTTCAATATGTTGTTATTTTAACATAAAGATGGTAACGATGCCGATGTGGGTTCGAACTTACAGCTTTGTTGCCCCATCAAACCTGTGGTAACCATGCAGCTCTGCCAGCGCCGTGCCGCCATCGTCACAATATTTTGTATTTATTCAAGAAAACAACATATTTTTATATATATATATAATAAAATTATAAATTCAATTATACAAACTCATTAATACCTAATATATACAAAAAAAAATCGGTCCGAGACAACTCAGACAAACTTTCTCATAGACGAGTTCATAATTACATAGCTTTACATTTATTAGTTTTCGTATGTAAATTTAATTATTATTGAACATTTTATCAAATTTTATAGTAAAATAACTTGTCGTGGGTAGGGAAACGAACCCGGGCTCCCTCCTTCCGCGTTTTAAGCTATTTTCTCAGGAAAGATTTTTCCCGGGAAAATGGCGTATATCGTTAGATTCGTATTTAAATGGACTACACATTAGAATTTTTTGTCGGAACGGTTTTCGAGAAATAATTTTGCTTCCGAAGTTACCAAAGGTAACGGAAGCTATGTGATCGTTCTGAAGAACGATAAAGTTTTAGGTCTCCGATTTCAAAAATTCCAAGACAGAAATACGTTTCAGACATCAGGGAACATTTTTGGTCCCGTATCTGTCTGTCGGTCTTTCGTTCAATTTTTGCGAACCAACATATCTTAAAAACTATACGTCCAATTTTAATTAAATTTGGGTGGTAGGTCATGAGCAACCCATTGTTGGTCCCATATAAGTTTCAACCTTCTGCGTTCATTTGTTTCTCTTCCACAAGCGCAAAAACAAACATTAATTTACACTTATAGCTTCAAAAGTACTTATCTGATTTGTGTGAAACTTTTATAGTTTATCAAAAGTACTGCGCAGATAGCCCCAGATTAATTTGAACCGTATGTGCTCTTTAACTTTTGCTTAATTATAATTTAATTCAAGTAAAAATCTAAACAATTTTGACAGATTAAAAAAACGGGGAAACAATTAAACACATTAGAAAATATGTAAAAGCATAAAATCAATTAAGTACGTGATAGGATGCGAGGAAGCCATGTGCCACACCAATTGGCAGTCAATTCTTCACGTTTTTTCAGAGTTTTTGGGGGGTAACACCTCCAAATTTAGAGCTAAAATTCATTTCTCGATTTCACCTGGGGGTATGATTTTTCTAAACATGTATGCCAAATTTAATCAAAATCGGTCCAGTAGTTTAGGCTCCAGGCGTATGCACAGACGACAGACAGACGTTAGATGACAGACAGACGTCAGACAACAGACAGACGTCAGACGACAGACAAACAGACAGACATTTTTTTATAAACCATTTTTTTGGACTCAGGGTACCTCAAAACGTGTAAATCCATCAAAATCTCAAAATCGAATTTTCCCACCATCACAGTACTTTCTCTTTATATTAGAAAGTAATTATGTTAATATGAAAATAATTGTTGGTATTCTGTGTACTCCTCTACAAGATTGCCTGAGCAACCTAGAGAAGACTAATCTTATTTATTTATTCAATTTGTTTATTTATAGGACCTCTACAGTGTAGAAAAATTTGTCCAAGACAAATCAGAAAAACGTTCAGACGACAGAAATAATTATTTACCATACGAGTTCATAATTACCTAGCCCAGTGTTTTCCATTTATTAGTTTTCGAATGTGCATATAATTATTATTGAATTATTGTTTCATCAAATTTTATAATTAAAATAACTTCTCTCACGCGGGGAATTGAACCTGGGCTCTCTCCACTCTCCATCCGCGTTTTTAGCTATTTTCACAGGAACTAGATTATTCCCGGGAAAACGGCTTATATCACTTGATTCGTATTTAAATGGACTAAATATTAGAATTTTTTAATCAAAACCGTCGGAACCATTTCGAGAAATAATTTTTTTCACGTCATTTCAGAGTTTTTGGGGGATAGCGCCCCTAAATTTGGAGCTAAAATTAATTTCTCGATTTCGCCTCGGGGTATGATTTTTGACGACATCACAATACTTTCTCTTTATATGTAATTTAATAAATATTAGAATTTCTTTTAAATTATTGGGTGTAGGAATGTAGGAATCTAATTTCAAGGATCTTCATAAATCTTCTAAATTTTGCGATGATTTGCAAATAAGTCGTGCTTCACCCCCCCCCCCCCCCCCCCCCTCGCCCGTGCTATAATAATAGGGGCGGCAAATTGACCCTAGCCTACAGGCGGCAAAAGCCTAAATCCGGCTCTGTGTCTCGTACCGATTTTTTATAAGTAAATCATATATTTCATGTTTGAATTATTGAGTACTTGTACACATCTACAATTTTTATAGTCCAGGAGATAGCGAGCAAAAAGTCTGATTGACATCAAGCTAGAAGTTTGTGTACAAGTAAATCTTATGGTGGACAATGTGATTTTCATGATCCCGATGGATAGACCAAAGATCAAGTAGATGCTAGTTTGTCACTTAATAGGCTAGTTAGTCAAATATTACTCCAAATCAAAGAGCTCACCTATATCTCAGGATCATGAAAAATCACATTGTCCACCAAAATGGGTGGGATATGGCCGCTCTCCACCGGTTTGTTTTTTTCAAACGCCTATTGCCAAGCAAGTCCTGCAGACTTGCTTGGCTATAACTGCTTTATGTTATAGTGAGACACTTTTTTGCACGCTATCTCCTGGACTAGAACAGATCACCAAACATTTTAGTAAGTGAGTTTAGATAAACAATTATATTCGATTTCCCATTGAACTGTGTGACGTAACGTCACAAATTATAAAATCTAATAAAATTAAATTAAAAAGACATCTGAATGGAGAGAAATAAAATAAAAAAGGGGACAATGAATTAAAAAAGGGACAAAGAAAAAATAAGTGTTGAAAAGGAGACAGTGAGTGTTAGGGGACATATATTGGTTTAAATTCATTGGTCAGGCCGCAGACTTGGTGACAATACTTAGATGTGTCCCCTCTATCCTTACCCCAGCTTCCCTCCTCAACTTACCCCAGCTTACCCCACTCATAATATTTCTAATTAAGGTGCCCAAACCAATATGTGCTCACCCAACCCCTCCTATCAACACCCTCTGCCCAATTATTTCTTCCCAACTATTCATTCTTCATTTCCTTCAATAGAAATATATGCCCCCCCCCCCCCCCCCCTACTACTTCTTTTTAATTGCTTTGTACAAGTTCCGTTCATTTAAATTTATCGAGCGTACCAAAAAAATGCAAAACTAATAAATACAACACGAAACGAATTATTATAAATAATCAAGGAGGAGTTTTTAAAATTAGATTTTTCTTTAGAAGGGAAAATATATTTAAATTAAATATCAATTCATTCGACAACGAAATAATAGTAAAACATAAATTAAAACTTGAATGAATAATTGAGTTTTAGGTAACATGCAAATTTATGTAGTCAAAAGATGTTAAGTCCAAAAATATCAAATTTTATATATTCACTTCATGTAATCAGCGAAAAATTATCTATAGAATGGTATAAAGGAGGTAATTCCAGCCTGTTTTGTTAATGAAATATCGAGCTTAATACATTAGGATTAATTTTGTAACAAGTATGTAGAGCCAAGTTGGTTATAAAGTAACGCCTCAAGCAACAGTACGAGCAACTAAACAATAATTACAAACTAAATAATATTAAAGAAATAAATATAAAAGAGAAATAAATAAAAGTAACTAAAAAAAAAAAAATTAAAAAAAAAAAAAAAAAAATAACTATGATAAATCTTTTTTTTTATTTTTAGTCTTATGTAAAGTTTTATTTTTAAACACAGCAAATCAAAAATAATGCTTAATCATAACGATATCACTCTTTTTTCCTTTTTTAGTTTTTATATAAAGTTATTTTTATTTCAAGAAGTAAATAATTTTAAGTTAAAATATCAGGTCAATGCTATGCGCATATTATAAATGTGTTTTTTTTAAAAAATTATAATTAAATTAAAAAAATGTATATATACAGTATATGTAATCTACAACTTATATTACACACCAAAATGTGATCACTATGTAACCTCCAAACCCCTTCGTGGGCACCACGGCAAACTGCCGAGTTGCTACACCATATTATAAGAAAAATTAATATTGTATACTTATATTGTAAATTGTGGCAATAAATGGTTGTCTATCTATCTATCTATGTAGAGCCAAGTATAAAGGGTTTAAGAAAATTTAACCCCTTTGTACTTTCTCTGATGAGATATCTGATTTTAGTATAAAGATCATAAGTTTTTGGGAGCTAAGTATGTCATTCAACACTATCATGGCTATTTTAATATAATCAAACTAGAGTGATTGGTTATTAAAATATAAAAAATGAAATAACAGTTATTCTAGCTTATTAATGCTGATAATATACTGTTAATATACATCATACAAATTATTATACACCTTCTTAAATTTTATGAATTTTGGTCCAAAGGAGTTAAGTCAGTCAACTATATGGTACAAAGGTTTTAAGTCAAGGTTTTTTCCAAACTTTCGATAATACGTAGCTGTGTGTTGAAGGAATAATGATATAAGCTTGTGGATCCTACACAGTATACTTTGAAGAGGATAAGGCTTGCATAATATAATCTGTAAGTATTTACAATTTTTTGCTTCCGAGCTTACCGAAGGTAACAGAAGCTATGTAATAGTTCTGAAGAACGAAAATATTACATGTCTCCGATTTCAAAAATTCCAAGACAGAAATCTGTTTTAGATATCAGGGAACATTTTTGGTTCAGTGTATGTCAGTCGGTCTGTCTCTCAATTTTAGCGAACCAACATATATGTTAAAAACTACACGTCCGATTTTAATAAAATGTGTATGGTAGGTCATAATTTGTTCATTGTTGTTCCCTTATAAGTTTCGACTTTCATGAGCACAAACATACATTTATTTACACCTATATCTTCAAAAGTATTTATCTGATTTGTATGAAACTTTTATAGTTTATCGAAAGTAACCCGGAGATAGCCCCTGATTAATATGAACCGTCTGAGCTCTTTACCTTTTGCTACATTGATACTTAATTTCATGTAAAAAATCAAAACAATCTTGACAGGTCAAAAAAAAAAACGGAGGAAACAATTAAAATAAACAGACATTAATGGTTTGTAAAAGCATAAAATCAATAAAATACGTGGCAGGATGCGAGGAAGCTATGTGCCACATCAATTGGCAGTTTATTTTTTGATAGAATTAAACAAGTTGAAAATAGAAACTGTTAACATAGCTTAACAAGATATCTAATCAAGACTTTTTGTTATTTTTCAAGGGGCTGATAAGTTTAAACAGAATGCATCGTCATCTAACCAGGTGGCAAGCTAATATTAAAATATGTTTCTGCACAAACTCACCCTCGACAGTATAATATTCATATAAGTTATATTGAATATGATTTGTAAAGTCTTGTTAAATTTACAGCTTAGTCACGTTGGAACCATTAGTAAAGGGAAGGAGCCTGTCAGCGGGTCGTAACGAGCAGTCGCTGAAGTACCACGAGGGTTGGGGACTTCACTTTACTCACAAGGACTTAATGTTGAGCAGAAAGTAACTTAATACATAATAAATCTTAAAGACTTTTAAAGTCATGTTGAAATGATAAGCCATAATTTTAACGGCTCTTCAATGTTCATTATTTTTTAACTTCCTATAAAGTAGCAAATGGTTTAGTTAGTTCTTGGTTTGTACGAAATTTGGCTCACAAGATATCAGTATTTGTGAAAACTTTACATTCAAGATGGCGGCCAATATTTATCTCATTCTATATAATATATAACATTAAAATATTGTCTACTGATAAAAGCTTTGAATACTTATTTATTTCATACATAAGTTACTTCAATGTTATTATTTTTTTTTTTAGCATTTTTGGAAGGGTAATTTTGCTATCTTTGCCTCCCTATAGGGGCAAAATATTGAAGATAGAAAAAAAGTGACAAGGTAAATTTTATTATTTTTCACTGTAGAATCCAAATATGCTATCTAAAACATGCACTCCAATTTGAAATTTTGAAGTTGATTGCCTGGGGGCAAAGTTGGATGTTGCCCCTAGTGCACGATTGCATGAAAACGAACTTGCCTTTACATGGTACGGATCCCCCAAGTTTCATTAATTTATCACAAACCGTTCAAAATGTTAAGAGGGCAAGGGGGGGGGGGGAGCAACTTTTGGAACAAATATGGTCGAAATAGGGGTGTTAAAAAGTAAGTTCATACTTTTGTGGAGTGTTACATACCTTTTCAGGTTTAATAAGAATATATCAGTTTTTTACCGAAACATTATCCTGGCAGCCATATTGAAAACATATTATGGCCGATATAAAGCACAATTCTACGAACACGCACAGTTTTACAAACACCGCATGGCACTTCTTTAGATTGTTACTTCTCTTATAAAAAAAAATAAAGGAGAGTAACAATCTAAAGAAGGTGTACGGAATGGCCTTCTTTAGACTTTAGACAGTTACTTCCCTTATAAAAACAGAAGTGTGATATTCCTTTGTCCTAAAGTACTTTGCGGTCTAAACATCCTTTGTGTTAGCTCTTTAGACAAAGTCATTTATATTCTTTAAAAAAAACAGGGGAGTAACAATCTAAAGAAGTACCCACCGAATTAATTGTATTAATAATTGGTAGACTTCTTTTTAAACAAATCATAATTATCTCTACACTTGATTCTGCAATTTACAAATTGTTGGGCACACGTGGAAGAAATGGACAAGTTAAATAATAAACAGATGTACGAAATAAACAGAAACTCAAAAGAATTTTACTAAAGTAGCGTCAAAAAGAACAAATAAATTTGAATAATCAATATAAGTATTGAAACTGAAAGAGCGTATTCAATATGAATTAACATAAAAACTCAATAACGAACATATATATATATATATTAGCATATGAACAGACAAACAAGACTTTCAATTAGTATTTTTTTTTACGCCTGCAACAATTTCATTAAAAAAAACAAGACAGCTGATTTATAAAAATAAAATTAAATATAATAATCATAAAAAAGGAGAAATGAATTGTTTTGGTTTTAGAAACGGTACCCGCGACTAATTTGAAACGAATCGTTTAAATATACACACACTCTCCCTCACACACGCACACACACACACACACACACACACACATATATATATATATATATATATATATATATATATATATATATATATATATATATATATATATATATATATATATATATATACTAGCCCTCACCCCGCTCTCCGCGCGGGGCTCATGCTAGGCATTAGTGGCTATGTTTACTATGATAATGTAAGCCTAGCAATTGAATGAAATGCCTAAATAGTTTTGTTTCCAAAGCCTTTTAGGAATAGAATCAGGGCTATATTATACATCATTGATTCCGTAGCAAAGATATAATACTCTCTAAATCATAGTTTGGAGTCTAAATTCATATTATTAAAAAAAAAAAAAATAAAATAGCCATTTGAAACTAAGTAATATAGTAGAAAATAGCAATGCTCGATATAACTATGATATTATGCTAAATAATTTCAAGATAAAATGAACTTTTTATATACTACGTTTTTAAATTTTCTGTTGAATGGTATGTAATATAATTACATGATAATATAATTGTTATTGTTATATAATATATAATGTTAGTGAAAAAAAATAGTTCCGAATTTATTTACTTCACATAAATGACAACCATCTAGAGACCTGATCTTCGACCTATAAAAGGACAAATCTTTGTACAACGGATCTCCCCAACACCAAATCTAAACCGTGCCATCGATATATTTGAAATAATATGAATAATATAATCGATAAATAATATAATCGATATTTCCTATTTTGCTGTCATTCAATGTTTATCTATCACAAATTTGAAACCCGTCAAAATGAAGATTGCGTAAATATGGGACATGGCAAAACAAATAAAATAACTTGCGGATTATTTCCGAACTAACTTTCCGTTCAGCAAAATTTGCTGAAACCCAATTTAATTCTGCTGAAAGATGGCTAAAAGTATTAAAATAATGCATTGTCATCGTGTTCTGAGCTATGCTAAAAATTTCAAATGTCTAGCTATTCGGGAAGTTAGTTAAAAATCGACTGCCAGATTTGTACCGGACAAACAAACAAGAAAGCAAGTTAATAAAAACGTAGTAAAAAGAGATAAAATAAATCAGAAAATAAACGCAGTCCAAAACAATCGGACTGGGAAATCATAAACCAATCATCAGCCATTAGTGCATTAATTAATTACCAGTCTCGCTTCAATATGGCAGCTGCACCAGTAAATATCTAATAACTCTAGTTCTAGGAAAAATTAATAAAATAATAAATACTTGATTTAAAGAGCAATAGTGTGAAGCAGTTGGGGACGCCGTAAGAGCTCAAAGTCAATCAAGTAAAGGCGCGCTTCACGTAAGTACGTGAGGCGATAATTCCAGTTTTCTGTACGATTAAGATAAAATTATTAAGTGTAAAATTTGAATAGTGTCATATTCTTTTTATACACTTCAAGACCTTTAAATTGATGTATAACATGTCATGGTGGCTAAAAACTTTATTTTAGTCGCTCAACATATTGGCCGCCATTTTGGAAATATTAAGTGTGAAAACTCCAAAAAGTGTATACAGTTGCCACAAATGCCGAGATGCACCTGTGTGCCGAATTTTATGTTCCTAGCTATAGTAGTTTATGAATTGAAACAAGCAACGGACAGACAGACAGACAGAGCCGTTATATTAGGTTTCTTTTCGTATACTTCGTACAGAAACCTAAAAATTATAAACTTTAATCTATTTACGGAAGAACTAATGAACGTTCGACAAAAAATTATAGGGCCTAAGTTGTAGATCTTTTATAAGATCAGTTACCGCTTGTGCAATCTGTTTTTCGATACGACTTCCACTCATGCCATTATATTTTGTGAATCTGACAGCTCAGATTGGCCAACCTATGTCAGGGAAAAAATTAAATCACTAGATGGTTATCTTAAGGTTATCCAGAGATATTTTTGTTTGTCTAGTTGACCCGACCTACTACCCGCCAAAATCTCGAGCTCTCATTGGTTCCCCTCCCATTTTTTTCGATTTTTCCACGCTATCAGAATAACTAAGTGTAATGGCATGCATATAGTGTTTAGCTGCAATAAGCCATTAAAAAAACTTCAACTTTGGGGTAACTATATAAAGCAGGGTCCCCACTATATAACAAAACACCATATAACATTTAACATGTTATATAACTTTGTTGTAGGAAGTTATAAAACATTAACAATAACTTGTATACAATACCATTGTTAAATAACCTTCCTGTCCATACTATTTCTACTTATAACCAAGTTATTTAAAATATGTTATAACAAAATATTTTAAAATGCAGTAGGTTTGATAATGTCGCGAGGGAGAACGGTATAGTGCTTGCTGCACCAGCCTGTGTATTTTTGGCAACATGAAGACAGCAAAGGAATTGTCCCAGATATTGGGTTCGACCTTCAAAAAGCTTGACAAGTTCACAGTGGAACCTCTCTTTTATACCATCTTAAGGCAGATGGATTACACTCTCTCCATTTGAACGACAGCAGCTATTTCATGCCAAACATCGTGCTTCTTGTTTCTGTCGGGTCCCACAACACCTTTATCTTTCGATACAAATCAATCAGTTGTCTAATTTGCTTCTTTGGTCCATTCAATTTTTATAGCAAAATTAGAGGTTATTCGATAGCCTGTATCCTTAACTTAATTACATAGAGAGATCTTTTTAAATTTGTCTTTATGCACTGACTGATATGTAAAGGGATCGGGCGACAGGTGGTGTGATAAGGGCTAAGGGCCACGTAACACGAGGCAGGGAGGGAGAAAAGTGAGGGAGCGGGGAGAATTGTTTTAAAACATCTTTTGATGTTACCGAAACTCGTGGATAACATGTAACTTGGTTATAAAACAAGTAAAATGTTATTTAACAAGTTTAAAAACATATTTTAAAATGTGTGGGTAGTTTTACTATAGACATATATTTTTCATATGCAGCCATGAGAGCAGGCGACAGACAGACACACGCTGGAAAATATAAGGGTCCTTAGTTTTCCCTACGGACTCTAAAAAACACACTTTAAAGTCTATATAAGTAATAATATAGTGATGGTGCAATGAAAATATAAGTAATCTGAAGATAACCGTTAAATATACGAGACAAGGTAGTTTATTATATTTATATTTTTATCTAATTTAACATACTTAAATGTTTTTTAAAATTAAAAGTATTTCCTGAAAGTGATGAGTTGATATAATTAATTATCAGTCTTGTTTAGACAGAATAGGACGGTGAGAAGAATTCGGTGTTTTTTGTGATTTAGTAGGTTTTTTTTATATTATTCTTGTGTTCTGAATCGTTGGATTATTTTTGACTTTCTTGAACCTTTATCTTTGAATTTCTTAGAATTCTGTATAAAAATAATAACAAGAAGGCGCACAAGAATGTTTTGTTTTATTGAGATTTTTAACTAAAGGAGAAAGCTGAAGGTAGAGTGGAAACATGAGTTCATTCTAGGAATGCGACTGCAGGTGTGGTGTGAGTTTGGCCAGTCAGTTCTACCAATCTTTCTCTATAACTAGTTTTTGTTTTTTCTTTTTACTTTCTCATATAAAGAGAAAGTATTGTGATGGCGCGAAAATTCGATTTTGAGATTTTGATGGATTTACACGTTTTGAGGTCCCCTGAGTCCAAAAAAGTGGTTTTTAAAAAATGTCTTTCCGTCGTCTGTCGTCTGTGCAGACGCCTGGAGCCTAAACTACGGGGCCGATTTTGACGAAATTTGGCATACATGTTCAGAAAAATCATACCCCGAGGCGAAATCGAGAAATTAATTTTAGCTCTAAATTTGGGGGCGCTATTTCTCTTCGCTTATTTCTCGAAAACGGTTCCGACGATTTTGATTAAAAAATTCTAAAATGTAGTCCATTTGAATGCGAATCCAACGATATAAGCCGTTTTTCCGGGAAAAATCTAGTTCCGGAGAAATTAGCTTAAAACGCGGACGGAGTGAGCCCGGGTTCGATTCCCCACCCAGGAGATGTTATTTTTATGATAAATTTTGATGAAATGTTCAATAATATTTAAATGTACATTTGAAAACTAATAAATGGAAACACTGGGCTAAGTAATTATAAACTCCTATATGAGAAAGTTTGTCTGAGTTGTCTCAGACAGATTTTTATATATAGCTGTGAGAGCAGGCGACAGACAGACACAAGCTGGAAAATATAAGGGTTCTTGGTTTTCCCTACGGACTCTAAAAAACACACTTTAAAGTCTATAATATAAGTATTAATATAGTAATGGTGCAATGAAAATATAAGTAATCTGAAGGTAACCGTTAAATATACGAGACAAGGTAGTTTATTATATTTTTATTTTCATCTAATTTAACATACTTAAATGTTTCTTAAAAATAAATTGATAAGTTGATATAATAATTAATTATCAGTCTTGTTTAGACAGAATATGGTGTGATTTTTTTTTTTTTTATTATTATTATTATTCTTGTGTTCTGAATCATTGGATTATTTGACTTTCTTGAACCTTTATCTTTGAATTTCTTAGAATTCTGTATAAAAATAATAAGAAGAAGGCGCACAAGAATGTTTTGTTTTGAGATTTTTAACTAAAGGAGAGCTGAAGGTAGAGTGGAAACATGAGTTCATTCTAGGAATGCGACTGCAGGTGTGGTGTGAGTTTGGCCAGTCAGTTCCTCCAATCTTTCTCTATAACTAGATTTTGTTTTTTTTCTTTCTTTCTTTCTTTCGCTTTTTAACGTTTAAAAACTGTTTTAGGTATTTTCTATTTTTCAATTTAAATACAAACACATCATCTCTAACATTTGTAAGTCGAGAAATGCCCTTAAAACTTTCAACTTATTGAACCAACATTGATTTATTTGGATGACTATTGATATAATAATCTAGTTTTTGTCAGATATCTTATCCATTATGTCTTTAGGGATGAAAAAATTGAAATCAAAAATATTTTCTTTTTAATTTTAAAATTTGGCCATAGTTCACCATACCTGGGCATCTTCAGGTCTAAGGCCTCATTCACACTAGAGATTCCGGAATGCGATTCACGAATCGAAGATTCTAATGATACCAGGCGGCCTATGTATTTTGCTTATGTCCATTCAGACTACGATTCCGGTATGCGATTCGTATGAGACTCTCAAATCGAGTATCCCGTCCCCGTGAGCCGCCTCGATTCTTTTAAGAATTCTTCTTAGAAAGCGGCTCATGATACATTGCGCTATACCGGCCCATTCAGACTAGGCCATTCTGAATCGCATTCTGCTTCAATCCTCTTGCAAATTAGGCATCGCGTGGCTTTATCATTGAAGCGAGCGTATTGTAATAAAATACTGAATATTAAAATTTGTTAATCATGATGAATGTCATAGTTGAAGATAAGTGGAAGAGGGCAGTGTGGAGTAGAGTGGGGGAACTCGGTACAAAGCTTTACTTCCTAAACAAACCTAAAGAATCTTAACCACCCTCAGTAGCTTTTAAACAATTATTATAAATGTATCACTTCATTACTCAAATACTGCTGCTTGTATCAAGTTGAAATTTTACATACTTGTTTCAATTGTACTTTAGACGATGAACAGGAAGTTTTATTAAAATCGTTACGTTAGAACGTAAGATATCTGTAAAAACGTTGTTTTCTCTATTTTAAACGTTTAGGTCCGCTTTAATAGTTTTAGCGATCTTTATTAATTCATAGCAGTGTCGTTGTTGGTTTTAATAAAAAAATGTTCGTCTCATCGAATAGGTGATGATAGAATTTTTTTCCGTCTCTCTTCCGAACTCTTGGACGGATTACGCTGTCCAACGAACTTAGCCTGAGTATTAGTAAAAGGGAGATGTATACCAAATTTCAACCAAATCGGTCAACTTTTACTCAAGTTATCGTCAGACACGTAAACGTTACACGCAGAAGACAGACAGACAGACAGACAGACAGACAGACAAGATGCATATTTCGTTGAATGTAAGAAGCTCGCTTGCGCTCGCTTCAATTATTATCTTTAAATAAAATATTTTAATTATAAATTCATAATAATTACTGTAATATTATCATTAATTATAATATTTTATTATAAATAATTTTGAATGAGCCCTTAAAATAAGTTGTAGATAGTTGTTGCAGATTAAAAAAAGTTAGTATTTGTCAATTCGAGGATATCATTTATTTTTTCCGTGGTAGGCTGTGAAATGGTAACTTTAGAGCCTAAAAAACATGGCTAAAATCCATTTTTTCATTACGTGGACTTAAAAAATCTTTTCATTACTCCTAGCTGTAAAGAAAAAATCTTTTACGTCCTAGGAACTAAAAGATTTTTATTTTCCGGCGGGTAGTTGTCAAAACTTCCGTTAGTACCGCTGCAGTCTTTGTAGAAATGCTTCTAGTACGATTAAAATCCGCTAGATGTCAATGCGTTTTATTTATCTTTTCTTATATAGTGTAACCTCTTTTTTAGGTTTCTTTTTTTAAGTCTTAAGTATGTACTAATATTTGTTATTATTATATATTGATTAGTGATTAATATTTCATGTTTTTTCATTGTCTGCTACCTCGGAAAAATAGCATATGCTACGCGACTGTGAAGTGTTTTTTCTTTATCTTGGCAATATTTAAAATATGTAATTGCCGCGGTAAAGAAAAAACTCACTTCACAGCCTAGTAACATAATATACTATTTACTATTAAAAATAAAGTCGTTTTTTGGAACGAAGTTCCTTACAGCACGTCACGAAATCTACCTTGAGTAAAAGATGACCGAGTTAGTTGAAATTTGGTATACACATGTTCATTGTATTAATGCGTAGGCTGAGTTCGTTAGACAACGTTATCCGCCTAAGCGTTCACGCGCAACTCTCGCGTAAACGTAAGCTTCAAATTTAAAAATGAAATTTTAGGACGGGAAAAAATTCTAACTTCATCTATTTAATGAGACAAACAACTTTTATAAATACATTGTTTTAGTAAAACGAACACCGACACTGCTATGAAGTGATAAAAATCGCTAAATTTATTAAAGCGAACCTAATAATTTTGCCAATAAAAAATAAAATAATATTTTTTTTCGAAATTTCCAAAAAGTGGTATCTTTACTTTTGGTCGAAGAATGTTCAAGCATTTTTTCAGATTTTTTGCACTTCACATAAGCGAGATAGAGGGGGGGGGGGGGGGGCACGTTTCACACCCACTTCAAAATTGCCTACGCTCGCCCTATCAAAGTTATAAAATAAGAATTATATATTTTTTTAATCAGCTCGACGTACCCTTTCATATGATACCCCTCACGGTGTCGAAAAAAAATAAAAAAATTTAACCCTTAAGTTTTTTTACCCTAATTTTTTTGAAATTTTTTTTTTTTTAAGTCGCTATATTTTTAAAATATGTGGGCAGGTACAAGACACGTACATGCCGAATTTCAAAGTGATCGGACGATAGGTGTAGCCGTGAGAGCACGCGACAGGACGGACGGACAGACACACGCAGGAAAATATAAGGGTCCTTGGTTTTGCCTACGGACCCTAAAAATGTGTCTTATCGAAGTGTCTAGGAACCTCCCGGTTTAACCATTTGCACTTGAGGTTTAAGTCACCGAGTTTCCAACAAAACAGTAATCATAGTAGAAGAAATATATTTAAAGATAGACTGCCAATTGGTGTGGCACATAGCTTCCTTGCATCCTATCACGAACTTTATTGATTTTATACTTTTACAAGCCATTGTTGTCTAATTGTTTCCCCCGTTTTATTAATCTGTTAAAATTATTTGGATTTTTTTTGCGTAAATTAAAGTATCAATTTAGCAAAAGTTAAAGTGCGCAGACGGTTCAAATTAATCTAGGGCTATCTGCAGATTACTTTCAATAAACTATAAAAGTTTCATAAAAATCAGATGATTACTTTTAAAGATATAGCTGTAAATAAATGTATGTTTGTGAGCATGTGGAAGAGAAGCAAATGAGCTCAGAAGGTTGAAACTTATATGCGGCCAACAATGGGCTAATTATAACCTAATAAATAAATTTCATTAAAATTGGACAAGTATAGTTTTTAAGAAATGGTGGTTCGCAAAAATTGAGACACAGACCGACAGACAGACACGGGACCAAAAGTGTTCCCTGATGTCTGAAACGGATTTCTGTCTTGGAATTTTTAAAATCGGAGATATAAAATATTTTCGTTCTTCAGAACGATCACATAGCTTCCGTTACCTTCGGTAAGCTCGGAAGCAAAAATAATATTTAATAATATACAGTGTAATTATTAAAATTCAATATAATAATAATAAACCTTCATTTGCTTACACCTTTATCTTCAAAAGTACTCATCAAATTTTTAAAAGAATTGGATGTTTTTTTAAAATAATCTGCAGACGGATTAACTTTAACCGTCTACGCTGTTTAAAATGATACTTTAATTCATGTAAAAGATTAAAATAATTTTAACAGATTAAATAAACGGGGGAAATAATTAAATAAATTAAACAATAATGGCTCGTAAGCGCATAAAATCAATAAAGTATGTGATAGGATACGAGGAAGCTATGTGCCACACCAATTGCCACTTTATATTTTGTCTTTTTAGATTGATTAGCAGTGCATTCTATCGGTGAGTTAGTGAAGTCTGTTAGTTCTTAATTCTGTCACAAGACTGTGCAGCACTCTATAAAACACTTGGTGACATAAAAGAAAGAAAATAATACAGGCGAATTAAATATGCAAATAAAACAGATGTTACTAAGTAGGAGGGGGTTTTCTTTTATACGCCTTGTCCTAACCCTTAATTTAGTATAAACATTGAAAAGGGGTTGAGAAAAAGATCGCGCGTCTATTATAATAGAAGGGGGGTCTTTATTAGCGACAATCAGAAGTTGAAGGGGTGTTTGTACGTTTAGCGGCGTAACGCCGCGCCGCCTACTCCAACGCGTTATGTACAAAACAACCCTAATTGAAATTCCCAAGGGACGAGTGGAAAAACTCTAACTAAATCCCATCGGACTCCTGAAATAGCTTTATTTAAAAAACCTCAAATTGGTACTTGAAATATAATAAATACAAAAAGAACTCATTATTTCAATTCTAAAAAGAATAGGGAATAAACAAAACATGTTTTATATAAGTACAACAAAACACTGTATTGTGTACATGTACACGATTATTTCAAGTTTCAATTATTGTAAAAAAAGTTTTCCTTTGTTATTATTTTATTTATTTATTTTTTTTTTTTTTCTTAAATCATTCACCCAGAATCCTTTTAAAAATCTGTTTATACATAAGAAGCTCCTTTATTTTTGTTTTATTTTAAATTTTGATGCCGTTATATAAATGTTACTACGTTTGTATTAGCTTGCTTTCTTGTTTGTTTGTTTGTTTGTCCGGTACAAATCTGGCAGTCGATTTTTAACTAACTTCCCGAATAGCTAGACATTTGAACCTTTTAGCATAGCTCAGAACTCGATGACAATGCATTATTTTAATACTTTTAGCCAACTTTCAGCAGAATTTAATTGGGTTTCAGCAAATTTTGCTGTACGGAAAGTTAGTTCGGAAAAAATCCGCAAGTTATTTTATTTGTTTTGCCATGTCCCATATTTACGCAATCTTCATTTTGACGGGTTTCAAATTTGTGATAGATAAACATTGATGAATGACAGCAAAACAGGAAATATCGATTATATTATTTCAAATATATCGATGGCACGCTTAGATTTGGTGTTGGGGAGATCCGTTGTACAAAGATTTATCCTTTTATAGGTTTAAGATCAGCTCTCTGGATGGTTGTCATTTATGTGAAGTAAATAAATTCGGAACTATTTTTGTTTTCACTAACATTATATATTATATAACAATAACAATTATATTATCATCATTACATACCATTCAACAGAAAATTTAAAAACGTAGTATATAAAAAGTTCTTTTTATCTTCAAATTATTTATACATGTATATAGTTAGTAAAGAACAAATTGCATAGTAATAATTTAATTACTTTACCAATATTAAAGACAAAGTCAAAATAAATTAAATAATTTCGCAAATTAAAACTTTATTTGGTAAATTATTTCTTATTATGATGTAAATAATTACAAGATAGGAAGAACTTCTTACATACTACGTTTTTAAATTTTCTGTTGAATCATATATAATGTTGATAATATAATTATCATTGTTATATATTATAATGTTAGTGAAAAAATACATAGTTCCTAATTTATTTACTTCGCATAATAATGGCAACTATCTAGAGAGCTGATCCTAAACCTATAAAAGAAAAGGACAAATCTTTGTACAACGGATCTCACCAACACCGAATCTAAACCGTGACATTGATATGCCCCTGTGTAGGGACAGTAAGAGAAGAAAAATGTGTACAAGTAAAGAAGTACAGATGCAGAAAAATTAAACCTATACCTAGGACACAAGTGTAAACAAACCTGGGTGTCACACTTCAATTAATTTATTTCTTTGTTTACTTTTCGCTGTCATTCAATGTTTACCTCTTAATAAAAAATCACAAATTTGAAACCCGTCAAAATGAAGATTGTAAATTCTATGGGATATGTCAAAACAAATAAAATAACTTGCGGATTTTTTTGCGATTTAACTATCCATACATCAAGATTTGATGAAAACTAATTAAATTCTGCTGAAATGTGGCTAAAAATATTTAAATCGTGTTCTGAGCTATTCTAAAAGTTTCAAATGTTTAGCTACTCTGTAAGTTAGTTAAAAATCGATTGCAAGATTTGTACTGGACAAACAAACAAACAAGAAAGCAAGCTAATAAAAACGTAGTAATAAATTAGTTTTTGTTGTAACTAGAGAGATTCACGATCTTCGCTACGGAGTATGTTATTTATTCCTTTAATTTGTTAGTGTTAGGTCTATAAACCTTCAAATTCATTTGCAAAGAGAGTTTATTTTTAGCTAGTAATTGATTCCTACTACTACTGAAGAATTGATCAATTTTATCTTTTTAAGAATAATTTCAAGCTCTTCGCTCCTCGGTGTGTTACCACTACACATCCCTGGGTTATAGAGAAGATCTTCCCCAAGTTTCAACTTGCTATCTTCAGGACAGGGCTGCACATTCAGCATTAGCAAGTTATGTAGCAAGTTCCAAATAAAAATGTTTAGGAAATTTTATAAAACATAAAAATTTTATAAAACATAACATTTTATAAAAATGTTTAGGAAATCACATTTCGGAAATATCCTTTAAAATTACTTTTAACTTAATTACATGCTAAAAGTAAACTAAAGTATTAAATTTAAGTACGTTATTGAGTTTTTTTTTTTTTTAAATATTGACTTTCAAACTCATTAATGTTATTTTGAAGTTGACTGATGAGTCGGACGCGACGAAACTATGCAGGACATGCCGTAATGCCGAGCCAACATCAATGACGGAATGTCTGAACAGTTCCTGTGTCACGCTTGCGTGGCACATCCCTTGGTGTCTCTCACAAATTGTGTAGCCTATTGCAGTGTGCACACACGGTATTACATTTCTGTTATATATATATATATATATATATATATATATATATATATATATATATATATATATATATATATATATATGTATGTATATATATATATATATATATATATATATATATATATATATATATATATATATATATATATATATATATATATATATATATATATATATATATATATATATATATATATATATATATAATTGCCCATATAATGATAGAGAGGATATAAAAAAAAAGGAAAATTCAGATCAAAGATCAATATTGATAAAGAATAGAAGGTTATTATTGAATGCCTTTCATCCTAAGTGAAGGAAATATCTCAATTTATAGATCTACGTAACATAAGGATGGGCTTACATGGTGAAAAAAATTATCCCTTTCAAAAATACATTGTTGCCATAACTACCAAATATAAAGGGAATAGAAACAGATGTTATCAATAAATGATAATATGAAAGGGTGAAGTTGATAGAAGAAGGCAACCCTGCGTTGAGGAGTTCACTCGATAATAATAGAGTTAAAGGTATAATAATATCTGCTCCCTTACCCTTGCTGTTGAAAGGGCAGTGTAGACTGCACTGGACCTATCTGCCCTGCCTTGCTACTAATACCCCCTTAGAGCTTTAATATTGCTTCCGAGCCTACCAAAGATACACATGCTTTGTATCATTTTCAAAAACGATATTTGCTTCCGAGTATAGTGAAGGTAACAGAAGCAATGTGATCATTCTGAAGAACGAAAATATTTTGTCTCCAGTAGGGAGAAAAAAAAATATTTTGGATTAGTTTAGAGGAACTAAAGTAAGTATTTTCTTCCTGAACTCAAAAAGTAGGGAGAAAAAATAAAAGTAGGGCAATAGGGTAAAGATTGCAATTTAATTATTTTATAAATAGTAGAAAATGAATGGCTAATGTAGTGAAGTTGATGAAATCAGGTTGGCGACACTGCTTTTTCGACCATGTTTATCTTTGTTTATAACCTGCATCTAAATAACCTTCTATTTGAGTTTAATTACAATTCTCATTTGTTTTAAATATTGAATATCTTATATCTGCTATTAAAAGTGCTAATAATTATTGTTATTTATTAAAATTATATAAAATTGGGCAATGGATGAAAATATGTATTTTCTCCCAACTAGGGGTAAAATATTGTATGTATCTCGGGATTAAAGTGCTATAATTCACCTCGCGATAATTATCTCCCTCGGCTACGCCTCGGAAATTAAAAAGTCTAATTCCCTCGGCTTCGCCTCGGGATTTAGGGACCATGGTTCCTTCGACTTCGTCTTACGAACCAACTTTTCGCTCAGGGAATAATGGCTTACTTTACTCCCTAGGAGCATAAATAACTATTATGCCTCATATTTAAAAAAATTCCAAGGGAGGGGGGATGAGGAAACATTTTTGATTCCGTGTCTGTCTGTCGGTCTGTCTATCTGTCGGACAAGCTCACTCAAGTTTCAACCTTCTGCGCCCATTTTTACTTTCTCATATAAAGAGAAAGTATTGTGATGACGCGAAAATTCGATTTTGAGATTTTGTTGGATTTACACGTTTTGAGGTCCCCTGAGTCCAAAAAAGTGGTTTTTAAAAAATGTCTGTCCGTCGTCTGTCGTCTGTCGTCTGTCTGTGCAGACACCTAGAGCCTAAACTACTGGGCCGATTATGACGAAATTTTGCATACATGTTCAGAAAAATCATACCCCAAGGCGAAATCGAGAAATGAATTTTAGCTCTAAATTTGGGGGCGCCACCCCTCAAAAACTCTGAAAAAACATTGAAAAAATATTTCCCTACGGCTCCAACGATTTTATTAAAAAAATTCTAAAATGTAGTCCATTTAAATACGAATCTAACGATATAACCTGTTTTCCCGGGAAAAATCTAGTTCCTGAGAAAATAGCTTAAAACGCGGACGGAGAGAGCCCGCGTTTGATTCCCCGCCCAGGAGAAGTTATTTTTATGATAAATTTTGATGAAATGTTCAATATCAATTAAATGTACATAAGAAAACTAATAAATGGAAAACACTGGGCTATGTAATTATGAACTCGTATATGAGAAAGTTTGTCTGAGTTGTCTCGGACCGATTTGTTTTCTCTTCAACATGCGTGCAAACATACATTAATTTATGAACGCACATATATCCTCAAAAGTACTCATTTGATTTTTATGAAGTGTGATTGGTTTGTGGAGAGTCGCAGATAGTACCAGATTAATGTTAATTGTATATGCTCTTTAGATCTTGCATAATTGATACTTTAATTCATGTAAATAATCAAAACAATTTTGACCTGTTAAAATAACGGGGGGAAACAATTAAACAAATTAGACAATAATGGTTTGTAAGTGCATAAAATCAATAAAGTAGGTGATAGGATGCGAGGAACCTATGTACCACACTAATTTGGCAATCTATTTTTATAACTTCGTATTCAAAAATGTCCTAGCAAAAAATTCCTTGCAGATATCAAGTGTCTGTTTGTTAATCTGTCCAACAACATTACTGCGAACAACTATATCTTATAACTGCTCGCCCGATATTAAAGAAATTTGGACGGTTTGTCGATAGTATCTATAAGATGGTCTCATAATCATATATCAAACGTCAACACACATTGAATATTGAATAAAAAAAAAATTTTACGTCATTGGGATTTGAAATTAGTTCAAACAAATAAACTTTCAGTTCGTAGTGTGGGATCACAATGTTTTATACTCGTATGTGGCTTCGTCTAATATAATCAGATGTGATCAATGAAGCTATGTGCCACACTAATTAGTAGACTATATTATACATTGCGCATTGTATGAATAGCAATGTGGGAGCAATGTGTGCAGAGTGTTGCTTACTACCCAAAAATGATTAAAATCGATCAAATTGTTTTAAAACTACTTCCTGATGTCTGAAGCATAATCTTTGTCTTCGAAATTGGATTTTTTAGACTTTTGATTAAATGTGCTCAGACAGTTAAAAACTAATATGGGACCATTTGCAGACAAATAATATGGTCCAAAACAGTTAAGATGGTTTTGATATTAACCAAAAATCGTTCAAAGACAACTCAGACAAACTTTCTCATATACGAGTTCAAAATTGCTTAGCCTATTTTTTTTCATTTAGTAGTTTTCAAGTTTTCATAGGTACATTTAATAATAATTATTATTGAACATTATATTAAAATTTATCATAAAAATAACTTTCCCTCGGCGGGAATCGAACCCGACCTCTCTCCGTCCGCGTTTTAAGCAATTTTCTCAGGAACTAGTTTTTTTTCGGGAAAACGGCATATATATTATTTAATGTGAATTTAAAAAAACAACAATTTAGCATTTTTTTTATCAAAATTGTCGGAACTATTTTCGAGAAATTATATTTTTCAAGGGTTTTCAGAGTTTTGGGCGATAGCACCTCCAAATTTGGGGCTAAAATTAATATCCTTGATATCGCCTGGAGGTATGATTTTTCTGAACATGTATGCCAAATTTCGTCAAAATCGGCACAGTATGTTAAGAATGTCACTTGATTTTCCGGTGAATTTGTTTTGCTGTCTAAAGTTTCGCTCCCACTTCTGGAAGCATTTTCAGGAGTGTGGTGCGTCATGATGTTTACTTGACACAACTACAAGATATATTTTGAAGCACAGATATACAGTATATCTTGTTAACACTGAAGATGCTTTCAGAAGTGGAAGCAAAACGTCTTCTTTCTTTAACGCTATTCAACACCTCTGAAGATGCTTTCAGAGGTGGAAGCGAAACCTCTTCTTTCTTCAACGCTATTCAACATCACTGAAGATGCTTCCAGAAGTGGAAGCGAAACGTCGGACTTCAAACCTTTCTTCAAGCTATTTATTGCACGCAAGCCTAGGTACCAAGATAACACCAACAATGGTTTTTATTTTAAAGAATCTTTTCACTAATAAGTTATTATAACCGTGGTTACGAAAAGGAACAAGCCGGTTTTATTGTTTGCTGTATGAAGGAGGGGATTGTGTTGTCGGTAAAACACAGTAGAAGTAAGAAAATAAGTAGGGAAACACGCGCCAGTGAGTTCTTATTGTATTTCCCTTACATGCTTAACTAGGGGGACTTACTAAGTCCTCTCTTACATTCATACTTTCAACTTGATTTCTCTACTTGTTGAGTTTTTATTTTTTCAATCGAAACAAACATCTCGACCTTTAAGAGTAAAAAGATGCTGTAATTTTACACAAAACAATCTACAATCGACGAAAATTCCTATTTACAAAACAAAACATTTACGTACAATAAAACAAACATCTAACAAAGAAAACGAACAATGTATTTTCTTTGTTTTCATATAACATTGTTTAGATTTTTATTTACAAAATAAGGTAACGAGGCTGTTTTTTGTTCACGGGTTTAACATTTCCAAGATCCAACGTATTATCTTGCACTACGGGCATACACTACGACGCAGTTAGGTTATTATTACAGAACGCTGGCATTAGCCACTTATTATTAAAGCAATGTGACTTTTGTTGTTAGCTTGTTTAAGATTTTAAAATGTTGATCTATTCACAGTATTTAAGTGCACCTTTCCTAAAAAATTTGTGTCGAAAATATTAGATACTTTATTAATATTTGTTAGAACTTATCCATAGTAAATTAGACGTAAAACGTAAATAGAAATTCTGTTTAGTTCCTTAATGTTACAGACATACTTTTCAACATCTCTAATTGGCCGTGGCCGTGGCCGGTGAGTAGAAAAGATAATTATCACTTCTGTAGATTTAAAAGCAGAAGTGTGCTATTCATTTGTCCCAAAGTACATTAGACTAAACATTCCTTTGTCTTAATAGTTTTTTAGTCAGTCATTTATAATTTAAAAAAAACGTAAGGGAGTAACAATCTAAAGAAGTACCGAGATATTTATATTACAGTGTTGTCATTTGAAAAAACTCATATAATATAAGAGATGTAGTTCAATCAGGGCCGGCGCGACCGTTTAGGCGAACTAGGCGACCGCCTAGGGCGCTAGGGCTTGAGGAGCACCGCAAAATACTTGCCCACCAAGAAGTCAATGTTTTTACAGAGAAAGAGACTCAGGGGCGGATCCATGGACGGGGGACCACCCCCCCCCCCCCCCAAAAAAAAAAAATAAAAAAATAAATGCAACAGAATTACGAATAAAATATCAATTGAAGGAAATATAGTTGACTATTTCATGTATTGTTACTTTTTCTTCCCATTTTAAAGTAATAATGTAATTATTTTCTAATAAATTATTATGGTTTATGGAGCAATAGTTAAGTTGATATTAACATTTAAAACTGGGATTCCCACTTGCATGTAAATGATAAAAACTGTAATGAATGCAATGTAAGTTGACTGTGTAAGTTATATGAAGAGACTCTAGAAGTACAAGTGAAAACAAAAATTAACAGAAGGATCTAAGCAGAGGTGTAAGAAGATTTGACCAATGAGAGGGGGAAGGATTATTTAGTGTGAAGACGTTGTTTGGTTATTGAACTACACCTCTTCTATGATGAGTCGCTATTGGTTATTGAACTACACCTCTTCTATGATGAGTCGCTATTGGTTATTGAACTACACCTCTTCTATGATGAGTCGCTATTGGTTATTGAACTACACCTCTTCTATGATGAGTCGCTATTGGTTATTGAACTACACCTCATCTATGATGAGTCGCTATTGGTTATTGAACTACACCTCTTCTATGATGAGTCGCTATTGGTTATTGAACTACACCTCTTCTATGATGAGTCGCTATTGGTTATTGAACTACACCTTGTCTATGATGAGTCGCTATTGGTTATTGAACTACACCTCTTCTATGATGAGTCGCTATTGGTTATTGAACTACACCTCTTCTATGATGAGTCGATATCATACATTGGAGAAAAACACAGTCCAGGAACTCTATATATAGGAAAATAAATATTTTTTTATCTACGATTGATACGAAATATAAACATTATATCTCTGTTTAGATGCGTAGAAAGTGAATATTTACGTACTTGTATTCATTGCGCATGCGCGTCTCATAGCTCTGAAGAATTCCTCTTCTTTACCACACTAGTGCGGTAAAGAAGAGGAATTCTTCAGCTTTACGCACGATTAGCGAGTTTGTTTACATTTAACAAAACTAATTTGCTGTTCTATTATTATAGTAACTGTTTATATCGAGTTTTTAGTGAAAAACAATGAGTGAATCAAGTGACATTGACGAAAATATGGAGAATAATACTCCTCCAGAAATAATTAATTCGGTAAAAAATACATTTCAAGAATTAATGCCATCTTTATCAAGAGAGAGATACGAACTTACATACAGCAAGTTTATTTTTTCTATATGTATTATTTAAATCTAACAATCTTAGATAAAGTACGGTACGCAACTCGTGCGAAAACGGCATTTTGCATTGCTCGTGTGGTTTTACTACCCTCGCTGTCGCTCGGGTGCAAACTCCACACTCGCATGCAAAATGCTACTTTCCGCATTCGACGCGTAATGTACTATTTCACGCTAACTAAAAATTAAATGTAATGTTATTTAATTATTTTTTTAGCATGATATCATACACATACGGGTTTAACAGTGAAATGGAATGACTATTATAATATAAAATAAATAGACGCAAGATTAGTGGTATCGATATTCCGTTAACCCTTTATACATTGCTCGCAGACAATAGAATGAAAAATAACTCGATAGAGATGCGGGACCCTTCTCACTTGCTCATATACGTGGTCCTATATAAGAATGGTTGAAGCCAGGTATAAGTCAACATTTATGATCTTTTCAATATGAAGACATTCCTGTTTGACACCAAAATTCCATTATTAAAAGAATCATTACTAGGCATCGCGAGGCCCTATCATTGAAGCGAGCGTACAGTGATAAATATGTATTGAATATTGAAAAAATAGATAATCATGGATCAAGATGAGTTGATAGATAATGCCGCAGTGCTCGATTTCTAGAAATTGAGGTGCCGGAACTACAACCTACCCTCTCTCTATCCCCCCCCCCTACAGAAGGAGGGGGTCCGGGGAAAATTTTTGAAAAATGAACGTTCAAAAACAGAATTATAAGCAGTTTTAGACATAAACCCACACTGCAATCAGGTGGGTTTCGTGTGGAAAGTTATATTATAATATATAAATAAAGTTATATAATAAGTTATTATACTCTCAATAAATAAATAGGTACTTAGGTTTATATGAATAATTAAATCAACAAAACATTGCCTGTCTCACTCGCCCCGGGCGAGATCCGGCACAGCAGCGTCTCTGCACAGTACTTATTTAATACGATTCCTGCCATTAAAAAAAACCTTTGTTGTTTCAGGTTAGCGTAATTTAGTAGTATAATCTCAACAAAAGAGATATTTTTTGTACTTGGAAAAAAATATATATTTGTAGTTTAATAGATGATGTCCAATAAAATGGTAGTCACTCACTGACAAACAAAATTTTAACAAAGGATTCTAAAAAAATCTTAGTCCAGATAATTTTATTTTTTATTTATCAGAGAGAGAGGTCCCGGAACGCCGTTCCGCCTCTAATCGAGCCCTGGATAATGGGTACAGTTGTAGTACAGCGGCTAGTAGTAAGGGAACCACCCCGCATTCGTACTATTCCTCTAACCACACATATTATCTCATTTTCAATTATTATAAAATGTATCACTTTGCTACAAAAAAACTACGGCATGTATCAAATTGAAATTTTGCATGCTAGTTTCAATTATGCATTAGATGGTGTATATAAAGTTAAATTAAAATCGTTACGTCAGAACGTAAGATATCGGTAAAAAGGTTGTTTTCTCTATTATAAAAGTTTAGGTCCGCTTTAATAGTTTTAGCGATCTTTATTAATTCATAGCAGTGTCGCTGTTGGTTTTATTAAAAAGTTTTATTTGAAAAAAAATGTTCGTCTCATCGAAGAATAGATGATGATAGAATCTTTTCCCGTTCTGAAATTCCAATATAATTTTTGAACCTCTCGTTTACGCGAGCGTAGAGCGCGAACTCTTGGACGGATCACGCTGTCCAACGAATTTAGCCTGAGTATTATTAAGAGGAACATGTATACCAAATTTCAACTAAATCGGTCAACTTTTACTCAAGTTATCGTCGGACACGTAAACGTTACACACAGACAGACAGACATGATGCATATTTCGTAGAATGTAAGAAGCTCGCTTACGCTCGCTTCAATTATTCTTAATGCAACGTCAACAGGAATAATGAAATAATGCTAATTCTATTTATAAGGGGAGTAACAGTCTAAAGAAGTGCCGCATTTGGTTCATTGAGTTTGGACAATAAAATAGTTATTTATGCACCTAGGGAGTAAAGTAAGCCATTATTCCCTGAGCGAAAAAGTTGGTTCTTGAGGCGAAGCCGAAGGAACCCATGGTCCCTAAATCCCGAGGTGAAGCCGAGGGAATAACTCTAATTAGCTCCCGAGGCGCAGCCAGGGAGATAATTATCGCGAGAGGAATAATGGCACTTTACTCACTAGGTACATACAATATTTTATCTGCAGTAGGAAGAAGATACACATTTTCGTCCATTGCACAGTTTTTATTTATTATTTTAATGAATAACAATAATTATTAGCACTTTTAATAGCAGATGTATGAGATTCAATATTAAAAACAAATAAGAATTGGAATTTAACTCAAATAGAAGGTTATTTAGATGCAGGTTATAAACAAATATAAACATTAAGTTCTAGGTCTTCCGGTGGTGACCGCGTCATGTTCGAAGAGTTTTCCGACGTTTCGGAAAATCTAATCGGAAATCTAATTCAAAATCATAACTTTTTCTCCCTACTGGAGATAAATTATATTTAAGGCGTTTGTTTCACGTTATTACAAAGAGAGATGATATTTTGTAGTTTCGATGTGACTTAGCTTTTTAAAAAGCTGAGCTGCACAATTTGAACTATTTTTTAATAAAGGGTTAAATGTTTTTAAAACTTTTTGAAATTACCGTGAGATGCTCGTTACTCGCGACTAAAAGGTTACAGCAAGGTTTCCTAAGTGGTTTTCTCTCTATCCTGGGACTAAGTAAGGTTGAAATGGTGGCGAATTTGTTTCTCAAATTACAACTTACAGTTATTAAGCTTAGTTTTAACTCGGCTTAATTTTACTTGTTTCCGTAATAGCTCTACTTTCACAAAGTCAAACTAATTTAGAAATAAATGAATCTTAAAATATAGAGATTTTACAAAACAAATAGTTTGAAAAAAAAAAAATAAATAAAAAAAAAATAAAAAAAATCTCGCCTCTCTGCTTGTTTTTATTTTCTCTAGTTTATTCTTGTTTTAGTCTATCTTCTTGTTTAATTTCTAAATTGCTTTATTTGATTATTTATTACAAACGAATAAATTTATTCTTATTATTCAAGTTACAAATTCTTGGGCGAATGAACAAAATATACGTATTTTGACAAATTAAACAAGAACAAGAGTTATAAAATATTGGAAAATTTAACAATTGTGAATAAAAAAATCTTCTTGTCCACGATACAAATTCTTGTACAAATTACCAAAACATACAAATTCTCGTTAGATGCGGGAGCGTCAATGGAATTCATCATAGAGGAATATCACACACTGTCTCTCCACGTAAATTGAAATAACGTAATTTTTAAGATATGTTACATGATTTTAAGATATGTTACACGATTTTAAGATATGTTACAAGATTTTAAGATGTGTTACAAGATTTTAAGATTTGTTACATGATTTTAAGATATGTTGCAAGTTTTTAAGATATGTTACAAGATTTTAAGATATTATGTTACATGATTTTAAGATATGTTACAATATTTTAAGATATGTTACAAGATTTTAAGATATGTTACATGATTTTAAGATATGTTACAAGATTTTAAGATATGTTACAAGATTTTAAGATATGTTACAAGATTTTAATATATGTTACAAGATTTTAAGATATGGTTCACAAAAATTGAGTGACAGATAGACATGGTACCAAAACTGTTTTCTGATGCCTGATACATATTTCTGTTTTGGAATTTTTGAATTTGATGACGTAAAAACATTATTTACATTTAGCTCGGGAATAGAAATACACTCCCAATTGGTGTGGCACATAGCTTTCTCGCATCCTAACACGTGATTTATTGATTTTGTGCTTTTAAAAGCCATTGTTGTCTAATTTGTTTCATTGTTTCCCTGTTTTCTTTTGATCTGTTAAAAAATTGTTTTGATTTTTTACATGAATTAAAGTATCAATTTAGAAAAATTTAAGGAGTGCAGACGGTCCAAATTAATATGGGGCTATCTGCAGGTTACTTTCAATCAACTATAAAAGTTTCATACAAATCAGATAAGTACTTTTGAAGCCATAAGTGTAAATAAATGTATGTTTGTGCGCATGTTGAAGAGAAACAAATGAGTGCAGGAGGTTGAAACTTATATGGTTCCAACAATGGGCTAATTATGACCTACCATACAAATTTCAATAAAATCGGATGTGTAGTTTTTAATATATGTTGGTTTGCAAAACTTATGTGACAAAATGTCAGACAGACCGACAGGCAGAAACGGAACCAAAATGTTCCCTGATTGATACGGATTTCTGTCTTAGAATTTTTAAAATCGGAGACGGAAAAATGTTGAAGAAGAATGAACGTAAAGAATTTGATGACGTAAAAAAAATTAATTATTTTTACTTGGGGAATAGAAAAATGATAAGATACTTAAATGATTAGGTATTAATAATGGTCTTTATAATCTAATAACTTGCTTTGTACATTTAAATATCAAAATAATAAGTTACATAAAATTTTAAAAAAATATTAAAAACGTCAAGGTTTGTAAGTTTTCAGGTAACCTATATTTTGGAAATTTCAACAAGTACGGTAAGAGACGGAAGTGTTCTAAGTCTACTAGACAATATCTAATCAGGGGAGAAGTGAGGGTACAAAGGGAGCTAGAGAGGCAGTGTCGAGTATTTAGTTTGAGGAAAGACTGGGTTTGCCTCATTACTAAGTGGGGCCGACCTTCCCTCGCCTCACTCAATGAACCACTAACGAGCTCTAATCAGTTGCCTTCTGCTTAAACCTCACTTCATCCCCCCACCCCTAGTCTACTCTGATAACACGGAATATTACAATTTTAAACCTCTCTCTCTCTCTCTCTCTCTCTCTCTTCTCAACATTTATTAATTAATTTTATTAATAAACAAGGTTTATCCATTTACCTAAATAATAAGAGAGATTGTAAATGAATACCACCTCTTAACTGTTTTTGAATTTAACCTCTTTAAATAAATAATACTCACATTTCTATATATATAATATTAATTGGATAAGTGTTAGAAAATTCTTTAATTTTAGAGAAAAAGGGAAAATAAATTTTAATTATAAAAAAATCTGTTGGAAAAAACTCGCAGTAAACTTTCCCCTAAACATTAGGACAACTTTCGACGACCAATTAATTATCTACATTTATTACTAAACGTTAGTAGAATCGACGAAGTAGCTTTGACGGGAATTTGCCAGAAAACGAGTGTATGCTCAAAAGGACTTCTACCACTACACTAGCAAGGTGTTACTAACCAGTGCAAGCACTGCAGAAGGATGGGGTACCCATCACCATCACATACGAGCGTAAAAAGTTAAGGTTCAAATTGTGCTCGTCGATTCGACTAACATTAGCATTTTAGGGTTAATTTCTGTAATACTGTGAGTACTGTCAATGGACAGTTTGTCACGTCAGGTGTAACAACTCAATATCAAACTTATGTTACCTTTATTGCTTATCAGTTGCAATATTCAAATAAATTAAAAAAAAGACCTAATAGTTATTAGACTAAGGGATATTGTTCACGCTTATTCCTTTGTCCCAAGGTACACAGAAATAAATATTGACTTAGTTAGTAGACTTTGTCTTAATAGTAATTTAGACTATGGAATATATACTACTCAATACTTTGTATAATAGTCCACAGGCCACCATAAGAAGTGAGTCGCTGATTGATAAAGTTTTCTTACCTTATAGAATCGCTTATTTATGCCTTGTCCACCGATGAATTGGGTATATGACAACTGGGCGCTGGGCCATTTCTTTTTTGTTGACATGCCAAACTTGCCCTTCTGCGAGAACATTGAAAAGAGATAGATAAAGTTTTGATTTTCACAGGATCGTTTAATTAAAGTATTTAAAAAACAGTGGTAAAGGTGGCCACCGATAAGAGTGGGCCGTTTGGGTTGTCCACCGCCCCAAACATATCGCTTTGCGGGGACGTTGAAAAGAAAACGGCCCACTCTTATCGGTGGCCACCTTTACCACTGTTTTTTAAATACTTTAATTAAACGATCCTGTGAAAATCAAAACTTTATCTATCTCTTTTCAATGTTCCCGCTGAAGGGCAAGTTTGGCATGTCAACAAAAAAGAAATGGCCCAGCGCCCAGTTGCCATATACCCAATTCATCGGTGGACAAGGCATAAATAAGCGATTCCATAAGGTAAGAAAACTTTATCAATCAGCGACTTACTTCTTATGGTGGCCTGTGGACTATAATGTTCCTTTGTCTAAATAACTATCAGAGGGATGTAGGGGGGTGGTTAAGTAAATAAGTACAGTGAGCGCGACCTCTCGAGATTTAAGAATGGTGAAAGGCAGGTCACAAATTTCTTTTTCATAAGCCGATAGACATTTTTTTTTTTAGGCTGGTTTACGAGGATGAAAGTTGAATAAATGATGAAGTATTAAAAGATACGAGAGGCAAGAGAGTCTAGTAGCAACTTACTTCACAGTACAGGTAACTTAGCAGCCAAGTACCACCGACCTCAAACACCTACAAAAAAAAACTGGGCAATTTATATTATTTAAGCCCTAAGGGTTTGTTGCCTGCATGCATATTCATGAGCTACTTTTCCTTACAACAAGTTTATCTTGGGAGCAACTCCAGCGGAAAATTCTCGAGTTTTCTACTTTCCTACTTTCTTATACATTCGACTTGATCAACTTCTTACAGCAACAAATCAACTCAACTCAATATATTTTGACTATTATAACTTTTGCTTCTAAACTATGTTCGCATATGTTGTTATATAGAATTATTATAGTATATTATGTTACTAGGCTGTGAAGTGAGTTTTTTAAGGTAAAGAAAAAACACTTCGTGTAGCATATGCTATTTTTTCCCGTGGTAGCAGACAATAAAAAAACATTAAATATTAATCAATAATCAATATAATAATATCAAATATAAGTACTTAAGATTTAAAAATAAGAGGTTACACTATAAGAAAAGATAAATAAAACGCATTGACATCTAGCGGATTTTAATCGTAATAAGGAACTATCTACAAAGATTGCAGCGCTAAAACGGAAGTTTTGATAACTACCAGCACAAAAGAAAAAAAAATAAGGACGTATACATTTTTTTTCATTGCAGCTAGGAGTAATGAAAAGATTTTTTAAGTCCACGAAAAAAAAATGGATTTTAGCTATGTTTCTTAGGCTCTAAAGTTACTATTTCACAGTCTACCACGAAAATAGTATATTTGATATAGGTTACTAATCTGTGAAGTGAGTTTTTTCTTTACCGCGGCAATTACATTTACTGTCAAACGAAGCGAGATGGTGCTATTTTTTCCAAGGTAGCAGACAATGAAAAAATATTAAATATTAATCAATAATCAATATAATAATATCAAATATTTGAACGAGCGCAGTGAGTTCTTCATTTCAGAGACTTGGGCTTTGAAAAGTTTGTGTGTTTGTTTGTTTGTCCAACGATAACTGGCATAAAAATTGATCGATTTGAACGAAATTCGGCACACAGGTGCATCTAACAATTTGTGATAACTGTATTGTTTTTGAAAATTCCACACTAAATATTTTCAAGATGGCGCCCAATAAGGTGGACGACAAAAAAAAATATTTTAGCAAGCATGTCATGATGTATATCAATTTAATGGGCTTGAAGTGTAGATAAAGAATATGCAATTATTACAACTTCACACTAAATATTTTCAAGATGGCGCCCAATAAGGAGGACGACTAAAAAGTTTTTAGACAGTATAACATGTTATATCAATTTAAAGGCCTTGAACTGTACAACATGTAACTAAATATTAAAATATTATACCTAAAATTTTCAAAATGGTAGCCAATATGGTGGACCTAAAAAACCGTTATAGTCAGCATGACATGTTATACGTCGTTTTAAAGGTCTTTACAAGGAGGAAAATAATATAAAACTATTAAATATTTCCAAGATGGCGGCCAATATGTTTGGACGACGAAACAAACAATTTTAGTCATTTATATCATTTTATATGTCAATTTAAAGGTCTTGAAGTGTAGAAGAGGACTATGTAACTATTAAAATTTCACACTTAGTATTTTCAAGATGGCGGCCAATATGGTAGAAAACTAATGTTATGCATCGTTTTAAAGGTCTTTAAAAGTAGGAAAAGCGTAAATAAGCCAGAAGAGTACCTGCGCTCGCCTGCTAGACAGCATTTACAAGGCTCGATAAGCTCGCCTGTTTATTCAACAAATTGATGTCTAGATGCATTTATTAAATAGGCTCGCTTTGATAGCCTGTAAAAACTTTAAAATAATGGTGTCTACAAATGCATGGAAATATGATAAAGCTGTCTACTGTCTAGGCAGCGACCCTGCAATATATGTGTTTTCTAAAATAGCTGCATAAACAGGCAAATTATAAGTGCTGCATAAACAGGTAATTATTAAGTGGTGAAATTAAGTTCAGAGGGGACTTCTGCAGACTTCGGAATGACGAAATCACAACAGTAAATATTATATGTATACGCTATATACACAGTTTCTTTTATATATTACATTAGGTAAAATTTTCATAGGTAAAAGAGCTTCACATTTAATATTTTCAGTTTTTATATAAAGGTTTAAAAAACAAAATGTGGAGTTTTTTTTCTATATTATTTTTTAAACCGGATGTTGAAAGAGGGTAAGTTGGCATCAGTATTGCCACCCTTATCACTAAACACTACTCTTCAATCCCGTCTAATAAAAGATCTATACTAAAGAGAATCTATTATGAGTTAATTATAGAGATGTAAATCCTTACTGCATCCATGTAAACTATATTTTTCCTAATTTGAACGACGTTCACGCAACTAAACATTTGTCTCTCATAGAAAATATTACAACTGATTTTAATAGATTTAAAATTAATGTAATTTCATTTCCCGACCCTAAGCAATGTTATCAAACTGCTTAATAATCCCTTTATCTGTATAAATGCCTTTTCATTTTAAAAATCAAATACGCCTACATAATAATATAACTTATAGACCCTTTCAGACGAACGAACATCCATCAGTTCCCACGTAAGCACGTAATATATATATATATATATATATATATATATATATATATATATATATATATATATATATATATATATATATATATATATATACATATATATATATATATATATATATATATATATATATATATATATATATATACACATGTATGTATGTATTTGTGTATTATGAAATGAACAATAACGTAATTATCGTAGAAAAGGCTATTTTGCGACAATATGTCGGTGATAATATGATATTAGGTTATGTTGTATATTGTTACATCTTGTTCTATTTAGACGTAGCTACCATGGGGTTATATGTTTTATCTCCCCCTTATATTGCAGTGAGTAAATAGATTATTAATAATAAGGTTGTCAAAATGATAAAGCCCCTTCTTTGAAGGAGTAGCATGTAATCAGGTTTGGACGACGTTGTCACGTGATGAACCTGTAATTAGATAGAAAGGTTGATGTGAAGCAGATTCTTATATTGACTTTGATTTAATATCAATAATAATATTACTATATTACATATTGCATTTTTTACTTTCTTATATATACGTAGTTTATATAAAGAGAAAGTATTGCGATGGTGCGAAAAACGATTGAAAATGATACTATGAAATTTCAATGGAATTACACGTTTTGAGAGTCCAAAAAAGTGTTGTTTTAGGGTTTCGAGGTCATACTAGAACCTAATTACTTAATCATTAAGGTTTATTGTGTAATTTCATTATTAATTTAATGTAAGTAATAACAAATGTAGTGTTTTCTTTATCTTGGAACCAACAAATCCTACTTTCAATGAACATAGTATATAAGTGGAGCAATTGGATTTGATATACGATTTATTATATATATATATATATATATATATATATATATATATATATATATATATATATATATATATATATATATATATATATATATATATATATATATATATATTTTGATATACAGGGTGGGTCCAAAAGTCTCCCCCCCCCCCCCCCCTCTCTTAACTTATGAACGGTTTGATATAAATTAATGAAACTTGGGGGATCTCTACCATACAAAGGGAAGTTTGTTTTCATGCATTCGCCTACTAGGGGCAACCACCCACTTTGCCACCAGGCCACCAACTTCAAAATTTCAAATTGAAATGTATATTTTTGATAGCATATTTGGATTGTAGGGTGAAAAATAATAAACTTTTACTTAAAACTTTTTTTTCTATCTCCAATATTTTGCCTCCTACAGGGGCAAAGATAGCAAAATAGACCTTCCGAAATAGTAAAAAATAACACTTACATCTTTATAAAATCTAAACGGTTAGAAATAAAGTAATGAAACTTGGGGGATCTGTACCATGTAAAGGGAAGTGTGTAATCATCCACTCGCGTACTAGGGGCAACCACCATTTTGCCCCCAGGCGCTGAAATTTACCATTTTTATCCCTTTGCCCCCTTATACGGGGCAAAATATTTAAGATACAAAAAAAAAGTTTGAAGTAAAATATTTTTATTTTTCGCGGTAGAATCAAAATCTGCTCTCAAAAATATACACTCTTCGTTAAAATTTTGAAGTTACGAGGCCTGGGGGCTAAATGGGAGGTTGCCTCTACTGCGCGATTAGATGTAAACAAACTTCTGTTTACATGGTTCGGATCCCCTAAGTTTCATTAATTTATCTCTAACCGTTTGGATTTTACAACGTATTATCGGAAGGGTTATTTTGCTATTTTGGACAAAATAATGGAAATAGAAAAAAAAAAAGTTTCAAGTAAAAGTTTATTATTTTTCACCGTACAATCCAAATATGCTATCAAAAATATAAATTCCAAAATATAATTTCCAATTTGAAATTTTGAAGTAGGATGGCCTGGGGGCAAAGTGGTAGTTGCCCCTAGTGGGCGATTGCATGAAAACAAACTTCCCTTTGCATGGTAGAGATCCCCCAAGTTTCATTAATTTATCTCAAACCGTTCAAAAGTTATGAGGGGGGGGGGGGAGACTTTAGGACCACCCTGTATGTGTGAGAGTCTCACACATATTTTTACTTTTCTTCACTACTAATAGTAGAAAAAGTACTGTTTTCACAAAAAAATTTTTTTTCGAGATTTCAACGGAATTATCCGTTTTAGGTTTTTTTAAGACCTCCTGAGTTGTATGTGTGTATGTGTGTTATCATCGTAGCGCCCAAGGTATTTAACCTAGAGAGTTGAAACTTGGCAGAAAAATCAGTCCTAACCTGTAGTTGTGCCGCCCGGAAAATCAACTTTTCCCGCCTTCTTGAACCCAGTTTGCTGAGTCAGCAAAAAATTAAAAAAATCATAATAAATCGATTACGTTCCTGCTCGAGTTCAAATTTGGCACGAATGTGCCTCTCTGTATGACAAACAAGCCTACCAAATTTTATTTTGATATTGGCTTCCATTTTGAAGTTATCAATTTTTAAATTTTTAAACTTTGACGGTTAATAATACCGAAAGTATAAATAGGTTTTTGACATATAGCATATCTTTGGAACCGGAAAAACTTAAGTAACAAATATAAAAAAATCACAGGGAAGTACTTGCGTCCAAGTACTTTTTAGGGTTTTGTAGATGAGTAAGCATACCCGTTATGTAATTATGATTTTTTTGTCTTCGATATCAAGGGTCCCGGGTTCGATCCCCCGGGGGGTCACAATGTTTTTTATCAGTAATAAAGACAAGATAAATTACATTTATCAGGAAATTTGCATCACCCCACCATAAGGTATAACCATGAATTATTTTGAAATTTTAGGACACGCCGTTATATAGTGGTTGGGGGGGGGGATATTTTTTGGGTATATTTTGTGATATTTAACCAATAAGAAATACAAAATTTAAAAAAGCATATATATATTTTTGTCCTACTCTTCAGCAGCTTTCATTTGATATCCAACTCAAAATTTTCAAAAAATAAAATTTTGGGCGCACTTCACTTTTTCGCACCCAAAATTGGCAATTTTTGAGAATTTAGAATGAACTCCCGGAATTTTTATCGCGCCAAAATAAGGTATTAGTATGAATTATTTCGAAATTTTAGCACCAGCCGATCTATAGTGGTTGGGGGGGGGGGATTTTTTTTTGGGTATATTTTGATTTTTTTAACCAATAAGAAATGCAACATTTAAAAAAGCATATATATATTTGTGTAATACTCTTCAGCAGCTTTCATTTGATACCCCACTAAAAAATTAAAAAAAATTAAATATTTGAGTTTATCACCTTTCTTCGAATTGCGCATGCGCGCATATTTAATTTTGAACTTCTGTATAATTTTCCTGTGGTTGGGTCAAAAAGTTGCACCAGTGTTTCCAATTTCAGCACTTTCGCTTAAACGGTTTGGGCCCTATGAACCAAAGAGCGACTGACAGACGGACACATCACCCTCGGCATAAGGGTTTTGAGAAGTATCTACAAAACACTAAAAAAACGATAAAGTTTCATTAATTAGTTTAAAAGTTATAAGCGAATATAATAATTTATTATTGCGATAATTTTGATGACGTCAAAGTTTTTTTACATCTGTCAAATTGCCGCCAAACTTCAAAAAATTAAATAAAATATAGCTATTAAAAAAAAGGTTATTTTTGAAGAATGATAATAAATCAGTTAGTTCAGAACGGTCACCCATCCAAGTACTGACCACGTCCAATGCTGCTTTCGCAGCAGGAGGAAGCATCATTCCTGTTGCTTTCGCAGCAGGAGAGGCCACTTTAGTGGCCTCTGAAGTGAGGAAAAGTTCCGAGGTACCCCGTACCCGATTTTTTATACTGATATGACTATTTCGTCCAGTGATAGGATGCGAGGAAGCAATGTGGCACTCTACTTCATACACGTAACACATTGTAGGTTTTACATTTTTTTAAATTATTTGTCTAAAATTAACGAGTTGTATTTTTGTTGGTTCAAGATGTGCGGAGTGATGCATACAGAGAAGAAAACAGTTGCGTTATAATGAGCTTTGTTTACAACATAACTTACCTGTGGGGGGGGGGGGGGGGGAGGAAAAACTTTGTCTTCCTCGCTACTCTCTCGAAAGAAAAACCCTGTTATTTAACTCGGTGAGAAAACTCGGGAAATGAAAAGTTTGAGATGGCGCAAGAGATTGAAGCAGCTGTTGAAAACATAAGTTGACTGAATGAGGTGAAGAGGAAAACTTGAACCTCAGATAAGATGCTTAAGAAATCTTTTAGAGGACTTACCTTGGTTTTAAGTTCACACCTCGAGATTATCTTCATTCCCACGCTCATACTTTGATGGCATTAAATTACATATTTTATTAGAATATCATTTGATAGGGTTTCAAGGTCATTCTAGAAACTCTAATGTTTTTGGTAGTTCGTCCGTCCGTCGCATCTTGGATCATATCTCCCGACCTATTGTAGCTAGAGATTTTGTATACAAGTTAAACTTTTTCCCCCAAAAACAGGAAAAATATTGCGAACTTAAATACTCAAAATTTCTTCGATCAGCGAGCAGTTGCAAACTGATCGCAATTCTTGTACTACATTTTTTGTATTATTTTATGTGGAGTATCATTTAAAAGTTATTGAAATGTAGATCACAAATATATATCGCGTTTCCGAAATGACGGCCATTTAACTCCCGAAATTATTGAAACAAAACGGAAAAAAATTATATACGGTAATAATAGGTAAATTAGATAAATATAGGTGATAATAGTAAATTCGGTAATAATATTAATATTAGGCAAAAATACATAAATACACATCTCTGTGGTCTAATGATATTTCGAAGAGTTAATAAAATAAAAAAAAATAGATTTTTAGAAATTTTAGGTGGTCGTAACTATGGTGACCCAATCGCGTTTCTAAAATGGTTGCTATTACCACCTTGCTTCTCCGAAGTGCAACGTTTTACACATATTTTAGTTGAAAAAAAAAAAAATAAATAAACAGGTCAAGTGTGTGCTAGTCAGCACACAGCGAGGGTCCGTAGGCCACACTATATAGTGTTTAACTGTAAAGTGTATACAGTGTTTTTTTAAAATGTTAAAAAGCTTACTTTGAACCATCCTAAGGGTCTGATATTCTCAAAACACTCTTATAAAGTATTTTTTGCCACTGAACCTGAACTACAACCATATAAATACATCGAAAAGACCGTAATTATAAAAAAACGTATTTTGTCAATAAAAAATAAAAGAATATTTTTTTCGAAATTTCCAAAAAGTGGTATCTTTACTTTTGGTCGAAGAACGTTCAGGAATTTTTTCAGATTTTTTATACTTCACATAAGCGAAATAGAGGGGGGGGGGGGGGACGTTTCACACCCACTTCAAACTTGCCTACGCTCGCCCTATCAAAGTTATATCCAAAGAATTATATATTTTTGTAATCAGCTCGACGTACCCTTTCATATGATACCCGTCGCGGTATCGAAAAAAAATGTAAAATTTTTAACCCTTAAGTTTTTTTTAAGTCGCTATATTTTTAAAATATGTGGGCAGGTACAAGATACATACATGACAAATTTCAAAGTGATCGGACAAAAGGTGTAGCCGTGTGAGCACGCGAGAGGACGGACGGACAGACACACGCAGGAAAATATAAGGGTCCTTGGTTTTGCCTACGGACCCTAATGAATAATATATATAAAAATATTGTAGGGTAGCTTGCTGGCAACTTGAAGGATTTTTTCCCCCTTTAAATTAACTAAATGAAGGGGGGGGGGTCTTTAATTTCGCTCTAAATACTGGAAGTAGCTACGGGGATATTGAACATCGTGGACGAGTTCTCATTCGAGAGTGAGACGTCGAAGTACTTTAAGCTAAAACGGAGCTGGTTAAATTTAGCTGAGAACGAATATTATTTAATGGTCTGACTGGTTGATCAGGGTGAAGAGAGGAGTGATCCAGAGCGGCCTCACCAGGATCCTCTTGAGTTGCAGTTAAAACCTAGTAGAAGATCTTGATGATCTTAAAAAATTAAATCGGTGGTACGAGAAAAATGCTGAGCACAACTAAACTTACGACGCTAAAGCAACGTAAATTAATGTCTGTGCAAAATGTTTTGACATAAGCCATAAGTTAGCTGGTACAATGAACACTTTTACCAGGGAAAAATAATATTTAGTTATGATGGACAGTGAGGTGTAAGAAGATACTAAACTCAGAACTTATTTCATTAGTGAGACGTTTCGACTCATAGAAGAGTCATCTTCAGTCAATTTATTCTAAACAAATCATCATAGTCCACAGGCCACCATAAGAAGTGAGTCGCTGATTGATAAAGTTTTCTTACCTTATGGAATCGCTTATTTATGCCTTGTCCACCGATGAATTGGGTATATGGCAACTGGGCGCTGGGCCATTTCTTTTTTGTTGACATGCCAAACTTGCCCTTCTGGGGGAACATTGAAAAGAGATATATAAAGTTTTGATTTTTACAGGATCGTTTAATTAAATTATTTCAAAAACAGTCATAAAGGAGGCCACCAATACGAGTGGGCCGTTTTCTTTTCAACGTCCCCGCAGAGCGATATGTTTGGGGCGGTGGCCACCCCAAACGGTCCACTCGTATCGGTGGCCACGTGTACCACTGTTTTTTAAATAATTTAATTAAACGATCCTATGAAAATCAAAACTTTATCTATCTCTTTTCAATGTTCCCGCAGAAGGGCAAGTTTGGCATGTCAACAAAAAAGAAATGGCCCAGCGCCCTGTTGCCATATACCCAATTCATCGGTGGACAAGGCATAAATAAGCGATTCCATAAGGTAAGAAAACTTTATCAATCAGCGACTTACTTCTTATGGTGGCCTGTGGACTATCAATTTACATTAATTAGAATAATTCATTTCTTGGAATTCATAAACCAGAGAACATTATACTTTAAACAGGTTCCTCTATCTAAGTCCACACTTTGTTTTTATTAGTACAATGTTTATAAATATGGAATCCAAGAGCCTTATTCAATTGTTTGATGATACAGGCAGGGAAAAATATTAAATTTAAATAATAACACTCTTATATTTACAATTAACCAATCGTGATATTAATTTGACTCAACAAACTGAAATCAGTTCAGTTCAATTCAGTTATAACATCCCTGAAGGTGGGTGAAGAGAGTGAAACGTCGGTCTCTATCCTCCCATAGCGCAGTATCACCTGAAAACCAAGAATCTAACTAGTGATGCGGTGCATAAAGAACTCGCATAGATTGAGGTCTTACGAGTACATCACCCTTACTATGTTCTCAATATTGCTACCAGGATAATTTTTCGGTGAAAACCTAACATATTCTTATTCAACCTGAAAACAGGTTTAAAATCATTTTACGAAAAACAGCATAAAGAATAAGCTTACATTTTAACACCCTCATCTCGGTCACATTTGTTGAAAACTTTGCTACTCATAAAGCCTTTTAAAACAATGTATGGTATATCATTCTGACTACAATCATCCTCTTTAATCGTCATATTATAGGACCGAGATGATGTGAGCCGAATTAAATTTCGTATAAATTCGCAAGTTCTCAGGAGCAAAAATGTTTTCCATTCATCCGTACATAATCCATATTTAATAAAGTCATTGCAGGCTCACCACGCTCACCAGTTGCATTTTTACATTATCTTTATTTAATAAAAATTATTGCAGGCTCGCTGCGCTCGCCTGGTTATACAACATTTGTACGTAATATTTATTTAATAATATAAATGTAGGCTCGCTACGCTCGCTGGCTTATACAACATTTCACATAATCTTAATTTAATAACGTTAATGCAGGCTCGCTTCGCTCGCCTGCTTATATAGCATGCATTTGTAGTAAATATTTTATTTAATAAAATGATTGCAGGCTCACTACGCTCGCCTGTTATAAAAGTAATATTAATGCAGGCTCGCTACGCTCGCCTGTTATAAAAGTATTTCTGCATAATCCTTATAATTTTATAAGGATAAAAATTTTAATAATATTATTGCAGGCTCGCTACGCTCGCCTGTTATAAAAGCATTTCTGCATAGTCTTTATTTAGTAATATAATTGCAGGCTCGCTGCGCTCGCCTGTTTATACAGTATTTCTACATGATCTTTATTTAATAATATTATTGCAGGCTCGCTGCGCTCGCCTGTTATAAAAGTAATATTAATGCAGGCTCGCTACGCTCGCCTGTTTATACAGCATTTCTACATAATCTTTATTTAATAATATTATTGCAGGCTCGCTGCGCTCGCTGGTTTATACAACATTTCACATAATCTTAATTTAATAACGTTAATGCAGGCTCGCTTCGCTCGCCTGCTTATATAGCATGCATTTGTAGTAAATATTTTATTTAATAAAATGATTGCAGGCTCACTACGCTCGCCTGTTATAAAAGTAATATTAATGCAGGCTCGCTACGCTCGCCTGTTATAAAAGTATTTCTGCATAATCCTTATAATTTTATAAGGATAAAAATTTTAATAATATTATTGCAGGCTCGCTACGCTCGCCTGTTATAAAAGCATTTCTGCATAGTCTTTATTTAGTAATATTATTGCAGGCTCGCTGCGCTCGCCTGTTATAAAAGTAATATTAATGCAGGCTCGCTACGCTCGCCTGTTTATACAGCATTTCTACATAATCTTTATTTAATAATATTATTGCAGGCTCGCTGCGCTCGCTGGTTTATACAACATTTCACATAATCTTAATTAATTAACGTTAATGCAGGCTCGCTTCGCTCGCCTGCTTATATAGCATGCATTTGTAGTAAATATTTTATTTAATAAAATGATTGCAGGCTCACTACGCTCGCCTGTTATAAAAGTAATATTAATGCAGGCTCGCTACGCTCGCCTGTTATAAAAGTATTTCTGCATAATCCTTATAATTTTATAAGGATAAAAATTTTAATAATATTATTGCAGGCTCGCTACGCTCGCATGTTTATACAGTATTTCTACATGATCTTTATTTAATAATATTATTGCAGGCTCGCTGCGCTCGCCTGTTTATACAGTATTTCTACATGATCTTTATTTAATAATATTATTGCAGGCTCGCTGCGCTCGCCTGTTTATACAGTATTTCTACATGATCTTTATTTAATAATATTATTGCAGGCTCGCTGCGCTCGCCTGTTATAAAAGTAATATTAATGCAGGCTCGCTACGCTCGCCTGTTTATACAGCATACATTTTTAGTAAATATTTTATTTAATAAAATGATTGCAGGCTCACTACGCTCGCCTGTTATAAAAGTAATATTAACACAGGCTCGCTACGCTCGCCTGTTTATACAGCATTTCTACATAATCTTTATTTAATAATATTAATGCAGGCTCGCTACGCTCGCCTGTTGTAAAAGCATTACTGCATAATCTTTATTTAATAATATTAATGCAGGCTCGCTACGCTCGCCTGTTATAATAGCATTTCTGCATAATCTTTATTTAATAATATTATTGCAGGCTCGCGGCGCTCGCCTTTTTATACAGTATTAGTACATAATCTGTAGCCTTTAAAATTCCTTTAAACGATTTATAACATGTTATGCAGATATGTAAAACTTTTTTTTGTTTTCTTTATATTGGCCGCCATTTTAAAAATATTATGTGTGAAATTTGAATAGTTGGATATTCCTTTTCTAGACTTCAAGAGCTTTAAATTGATGTATAACATGTCATACTGACTAAAAACTGTTTGTTTAGTCGTCCGCCATATTGACCGCCATCTTGAAAATATTAAGTGTAAAATTTTATTAGTTACATATGCTTATCCTCCTCTTAAAGGCCTTTAAAACGATGTATAACACATTATGCTAGATATAACTTTTTATTTTAGTCGTCCGCCATATTGGCCGCCATCTTGAAAATATGAACTGAGAAATTTTATTAGTTACATATTCTTTTTCATCTCTTAAAGACCTTTAAAACTATGTACAACACATTATGCTGGCTAAAACTTTTTTTTATAGTCGTCCGCCATATTGGCCGCCATCTTGAAAATATTAAATGTGAAAATTTATTTGTTACATATTCTTTTCCTCCTCTTAAAGATCTTTAAAACGATGTATAACACATTATGCTGACTAAAACTTTCTTTTTTTGTCGTCCGCCATATTGGGCGCCATCTTGAAAATATTGAGTGAGGAATTTCCAAAAACTATACACTTCTCACAAATGCTGAGATGCATATATGTGCCAAATTTCGTTGAAATTTATCAATTTTTACTCCAGTTATCGTTAGACAAACAAACACACAAACTTTTCAAATCCCAAGTCTCTGTAATGAAGAACTCACTGCGCTCGTTCAATTAATTACCTCTGATTGTTACAAGAATTTAAAACGAAATGTGGTTATATTCGATGCATGCAGAGATGCCTACTTGTAAAGCTATAACATGAACTTAGAAACTAACTTAGTTGAATCCGGTTTTACCTCAAAGAGGAGTAGATTATAGAATGATAAATAATTTTGGTTGTGCGTGAAGTCCCACGTAAAAAGGGCTGATAACTTTAAGTTCGCTTCATTTTGCTTTCGAGCTTACCGAAGGTAACGGAAGCATTGTGTTCACTTTAGAAAACGAAAAACTTTTATGCTCCCGATTTTAAAAATTTCAAGACAGAAATCTGTTTCAGACATCAGGGAACATTTTTAGTCTCGTGTCTGTCTGTCTGTCTGTGTGTCCAAAAATTATTATCGTGTGACGATAACTTGAGTAAAAATGTCAACCGATTTTGATGAAATTTGGTTGAAATATCCATTTTACTAATGATCAGGATGAGTTCGTTGGACAACGTTATTTATCCAAGTGTTCACGAGCAACGCTCGTGTAAACGTGAACTTCAAATTTAAAATTGGAATGTTAGGTCGGAAAAAAAATCTTACTTCATCTTTTGAATGAGACAAACATTTTTTTCAAATACATTTTTTTAGTGAAACCAACAGCGACACCACTAAGAAGTGTTGAAGATCGCTAAAACTATTAATAGTTTTTACAAAATAAACAATATAACAATAAAGTAATATAACAATAATTGTTATTGTACATGATAGTACGCGAGGAAGCTATGTGCCACACTAATTGGCAGTCTATTTTTTTTTGTTAAAATAAAAATATTTATTGATAATAAATTCATTTTAATTTTTATAACATAACACCGAATTTTTAACCGAAATAATTTTTTTTTCATGTTTTTACAATTTGCTTTCGCGACCCGGTGCCGGGCCGCGACCCACACTTTGGGAAACGCTGGGTTAGACAAATATATATCTTAGATTGAACAGCTTGTGTTTTATTCAAGTGTTAATTTTCATCATCTATATGAAGTAAAGTAAAGTAAAGTATGGAATAAAGTAAGTTAATGTAAAGTATAATATTGTTAAAATTGTAAAATATGTTCTGTTCTTTACTTTGAATCATCTATAACAATGAAATTAGTTCTGCAAATTTGCCAAGTGAATTGTTACTTTGTTCAATATAAGATTTTATTTCCACTACATAAAATTAAATATTAGACAAAATCGATCAAGTATATGGAACTGAATAAAAATATAAAGTTCTGCATCATTTAAAAAAAGAGAATCATTGGTTTTCAATAAAAGTAGGGACATCGGTGTGAAAAAAAGATTAGGGGAGAAAAAAACTTTGTCAAGTATTTGAATTTAGTTCCGGTTGTTGAAGATAACTTATTAAACCCCTTTTAGCAAAAGGACTTTGTCGGTAAGTACTCAATATGCTTTAGAATTGACGGGGAGTACTTGAAAACACTACACACTCATAAATACTTTCGACATTAGTGACGATTTGCAACGGATCGCTTGCAACTCTAACTTACATAGGGGGCAACTCCGTCACGCCTCTACCGGCCAAACGACAAACCAATAAATTAGATCCTTTTAAAGGGACGATGCGCTCCACTTCAACCCCACTTCTTAAATCTTTTAGATACCACCTGGTCCTCTTTTTTTTTCGCTCTCTTGTTATTTTCAATAAGGTGACAATAAAAATTACTTTTTACTAAAGATTACACTAAATAAAAATAAGGGAACCACAAGAATGAAACTTGTGGCGCTTTTGTCGGCTTCGTTAAAAAAAGAGTATGATTGTAGTAGAGGTTAGTAGTGAGAAAGCCACCCTACAACCGAATGCCATTTAAAAGAAATGTTTGTCTCATCAAATAGGTGATAATAGAATTTTTTCCCGTCCTAAAATTCCAATTTTACATTTGAAGCTCACGTTTACGCGAACTCTTAAACGGATAAAACTATCTAACGGACTTTAGCTTTAATAAAAGGAACGTATACAAAAAAATTCAACTAAATCGGTCAAGTTTTACTTAAGTTACCATCTGACACGTAAACATTACTGACAGACAGACAGACATGATGCATAGTTTGTTGAATGTAAGAAGCTCGTTTACGCTCGCTTCAATAATAATAATAATAATAATAATAATTATAATAATTATGTATGATGTATGATTCAACAGCCCGAGGAAGTCTTAGGCCAGCCAAAGAGTTTAAGCCGCTGTTTCATGACGACGCAAAATCTGCAATTTAATAATAAAATTTTACAGCAAATGCTACGAAACGCTATAAGTTCGAAAACGCTCAATAGAGAAATGCTTTACGCAAAAATGCGTATGAAATTCAATCTTTTTTAATTTTTAATATTCGAGTTGGGTATTAAATGAAAGCTACTGAATATTAGATTACAAATATATTTGACTTTTTATGACTATTGGGCTGTTTACCTCCAATATTGCGTTTTTAGCGCTAAAATGTCACCCAAACAAATGTCCCCCCCGCAACTACCATATAATAGCTAGTTTTAAAATTATGAAATAATTAATAATACCTTATGTAGAGCGATGGATATTGATTGAAAAAAAATAACAATTTGTTATTAACCACCCTAGGGCGGTAAAGAAGAGGAATTCTTCAGCTTTACGCATGATTAGCGAGTTTGTTTACATTTAACAAAACTAGTTTGCTGTCCTTTTATTAAAGTAACTGTTTAAATCGAGTTTTTAGTGAAAAACAATGAGTGCATCAAGTGACTTTGACGAAAATGTGGAGAATAATACTCCTCCAGAAATAATTAATTCGGCAAAAAATACAACTCAAGAATTAATGCCATCTCTATCAAGAGAGAGATACGAACTTACATACAGCAAGTTTATTTTTTTCTGTATTTATTATTTTAATCTAACAATCGTAGATAAAGTACGGTACGCAACTCGTGCGAAAATGGAATTTTGCATGCTCGTTACTACCCTCGCTGTCGCTCGGGTGCAAACTCCACACTCGCACTCGCATGCAAAATGCTACTTTCCGCACTCGACGCGCAATGCACTATTACATTTGAAATTTGGATGGTTTGTAGAAAGTATAGCCCACAGTCAGCACCAGATTAATTTTAACCATCTACACTTTTAAAATTGTGCTAAATTGATACTTCAATTCACGTAAAAAATTAAACAATTTTGACAGATTTTGAAAACGGGGGGAAAATTTAATAAATTTGACAAAAATAGATTGTAAAAGCAAAACATTATTAAAGTATTGGGCACGAGGAGTAGTAATAGTAGTAGTCTAGTACTTTCTAGTAGAACGGGTAGGACGAACCACGTGTTCGAACCTTGCAATTTGGCCATCACTTAGGCCCTTTTTACGCCCCGCGGTAGAGAGTTCCAGCCACTTCACCCATCATACCTCTGTACATAGTACCGCCGAAGCGAGTATGATGTGATCAATAGTGAGCCATATAAATCAGAGCGTCTCGGCGAGGAATCGAACCCCGTCTCGTTCCACTCATGATTCAGTGATGGCCGAGCAGACGTGGTGTAACCCACACGGCCACGCTGGCTCTCTCTACACGGCACGAGGAAGCTATGTGCTACATTGATTGGCGTTCTATTGCTATAAACGTATGAAAACTGCATAGCAGGTTTAGCCGCACCGTGTAAACTCTGCTTTAAACATATAATATGTAATTAGGACTCGGGGTTGGCGAATTGATCCGTCAGGTGTACAACTCGTATTTCTTTGTGTATTTCAAAATTTCCTTTGATAAATTTGTTGGGTTTTCCGGTGAAATTCAAATCAACAAGAGATTTATGACGATACAATCCAGATTATCCAACACAATAAAAAAATAATACGTGTGGTGTCGCGGGACACCCGGTAGGAACAAAGTTCCTTACATTTTTCATTAAATATAAATTATAAAATCACACTGCTAAGTACGTATACATTGCTAACTACTTATACATGGCGGAGTTATTAGAAAAGAGACAAAATTAAAAGTAGCGAACTGTTTGTGCCTAGCAAGAGTTAAGGAAAAATTAAAAGAAAATCATTATTTGTATCATTAAAGCAAACGTCTTACTATAAATATATATTAAATATAAGAAAAAAGTTGATCATGATGAGTTTATAGTGAAAGAGTATGTTTGTTAAAGGAGTTTGGATTGAAATAGGACTGTTTTCTACCTACCCGGCCAATTAATTTAAAATATTATATCTCTTCCCTAAACTACAGCATCTGCTTGTATCAGGGTGAAATTTTACATGATTATATTTAATTTATTTACAAATCAAAGTGACATTTTTGACATATTATATAACAAAAATAATCAAAACAAGTCAAGTAACAGGCTTCATTAATAACACTTTTTCCCGTCATTTAAAGCTTACGTTTACGCGAGCGTTGCGTGTGAACGCTTGGGCGTATAACGTTTTCCGACGAACTTAGCCTGGGCATTGGTAAAATGAACATGTGTACCAACTTTCATCTAAATCGGTGAGCTTTTACTCAAGTTATCGTCATCTGTAGATTTCGTGACGGATTTTGCGTGACGGTGATTTTGTGACGGTGATTTTGTGACGGTGATTTTGGTCGTTTTTTTCGGATTCATTCCCGGGCTCCAGAACGTGCCATAAGGAACTTCGTTCCAAAAAAAAAATAATAAAATAAAGTAAATGCTATAGATTTTACAATGATTATAAATTTTTGTTGTTAATTGCATAATTTAAACAAACAATAGTTATTTATGGACCTAGGGAGTAAAGTGGGCCATTATTCCCTGAGCGAAAAAGTTGGTTCTTGAGGCGAAGCCGAAGGAACCATGGTCCTTAAATCCCGAGGCGAAGCCGAGGTAATTAGACTCTTTAATTCCCGAGGCGCAGCCGAGGGAATAACTCTAATTAGCTCCCGAGGCGCAGCCGAGGGAGATAATTATCGCGAGGGGAATAATGGCACTTTACTCACGAGGTACATACAATATTTTATCTCCAGTAGGAAGAAAATAAACATGTTCGTCCATTGCACAGTTTTTATTTATTATTTTAATAAATAACAATAATTATTAGCACTTTTAATAGCAGATATAAGGGATGCAATATTAAAAACAAATAAGAATTGGAATTAAACTCAAATTGAAGGTTATTTAGATGCAGGTTATAAACTTATAAACAAAGATAAACATGGTCAAAAAAGCGCAGTGCCGCCAACCTGATTTCAACAACTTCATTACATTAGCCATTCATTTTCTACTGTTTATAAAATAATTAAGTTGCAATCTTTACTTGTTTGCCCTACTTTACTTTTTCGCCCTACTTTTACTTTTTCTCCCTACTTTTTGAGTTAGGGATGAAAAGACCTGTTTTAGTCCCTCTAAACTAATTCAAAATCATAACTTTTTTTCCCTACTGGAGATAAATACATATGTTTAACAAAAAAAAAACAACATGTGATTAGTTAAGAAATATGAAGATGTATCAAATTAAAAATTATTATCAATAAAACGGTAATATGAACTAATTTGGAATATATTTGCGAAACCTTAAATTAATGAGATTAACATTGGGTTAATGTCATTAATGTTTTGATTATTAAATAACGAGGCTTATCCCTTTACACGCAGTGTAGCCAACCTCAGATCCCTCTCTCTCTTATTAGATTATCTGTTCATTCAAATTCCTAATGTTGATTTAACCGTATTATGATATTTATAAGTATATTCCAATTTATAATTGACAGATCTATGCCTTTAAATAATATATCGCCCCCCTTATACCAGAACAATGAATGTGCAAATTTCACATTGTTAGGAAATAAATTCCCAAGATATACTTTTTTTGTTTTTTTTGGAGGAGGGGGGGGGGGGGGGAGGGGGTAGGTGGGTCATTTCATTACATATACATTTTTGATTTATTTTATTTAAAAATTGTTGAAAAACGTTATTGCTTGTATAGAAGTTTTGTATTATGTACCTTCAATCGATATTTTAGTTTCAAATAATTTCAAGATAAAAAGAACTTTTTATATACTACGTTTTTAAATTTTCTGTTGAATCATATGTAATGTTGATAATGTAATTGTTATTGTTATATATTATATAATGTTAGTGAAACAAAAATAGTTCCGAATTTATTTACTTCACATAAATGACAACCATCCAGAGAGCTGATCTTAAACCTATAAAAGGATAAATCTTTGTACAACGGATCTCCCCAACACCAAATCTAAACCGTGCCATCGACATAATATTTGAAATAATATAATCGATATTTCCTGTTTTGCTGTCATTCAATGTTTTTTCTTTCACAAATTTGAGACCCGTCAAAATGAAGATTGCGTAAATATTGGATATGGCAAAACAAATAAAATAACTTGCGGATTATTTCCGAACTAACTTTCCGCTCAGCAAAATCTGCTGAAAACTAATTAAATTCTGCTGAAAGATGGCTAAAAGTATTAAAATAATGCATTGTCATCGTGTTCTGAGCTATGCTAAAAGTTTCAAATGTCAAGCTATTCGGGAAGTTAGTTAGAAATCGATTGCCAGATTTGTACCGGACAAACGAACAAACAAGAATGCAAGCTAATAAAAACGTAGTAAAATAAAATGCTTCAATTGTCTAACGGGGAGTATAATTGAAAAAAATTTAATTTCTTATCAATTTAACTCAGCGTGATACTTGAACCCCTCCTTGGGTCATTATCAAGCTTTCCTTAAACCCATGAACTACTTCAACAATTATATTTTATAATAATTTTATATCTCCTTATAATTCATACTAATTTATTCAAATGTGTGTTCCCTATAAGAAATTATTTTCCAATTAATAATAATCATTTTGTCAAATTAAATCATTTCTTTACTACTTTTTGGAGTTTTCACACTTAATACTTCCAAGATGGCGGCCAATATGGCGGACGACTCTAAAAAAAGTTTTTAGTCACCATGACATGTAATACATCAATTTAAAGGTGTTGAAGTGTAGAACAAGAATATGCAACTATTAAAATTGTACACTTAATAATTTTAATTTAATGGTACAGAAACCGGCGATTATCACCTTACGTACTTACGTGAAGCGCGCCTTACTTATTTTATCTTTAAAGTTACCTAATATCGCAATATCGCACTGAATTAAAATTATGAGAACTTAAACATTTTATTGATACTACCCAATAGACCATTAAAGGATTTTCATTTTGAAACCAAGTTATTGTTACCCTCTGCCCACAAGGTTGGGTTGTAAACCACTGGCCGTTCTTGATTTCTGATAAACATGCGCGGAGAGTGTCAAACTTAATCATGCCTCCGTGTATCCTCTAACTAGGTCCTACTCATAGTGTTTGTAGGGCCGTTTGATCGCGAATATATTTATACATTATACCACGAATATATTATAATATTTATACGCGAATTATAAACTCATGTTATATCTCTGGGATGAGATTTCACCCGACCTTGTTTCCCCTACATTTATTCAAAAGTCTTTTTCAAGGAATATTTCATGCACAAGGTTTTTTTAAGACCAATATAATGATTCTCCTGACATCTTAACGTATTATTCTTACATGCAGTATATGAGACTGGTTGCCCCCACTCTGTACCTCCCAACTGTACACTTATCCTGAAAAATAAAATCAGTCACAACCTTACCTTGAAGAAGGAAATATATTTTCCGAAACGTCGAAACTAAAATATTGTGATTTTATTTTACTTTTGACTGATCCTAGCTGTCCTAAAAAATGATTTAATTATTTCAGTCAATACTTTCAATGGGTGATATTCCACCCGACCTTGTGGTATACATTCGAGCAACTCACCTTGTGGGCAGAGGGTTTTTTTTGACATTATTACTGTGGATTTTATTATTATTATTTTTTTTTTATTTTATATATATTTTTTTTTTTTCGAAATGTTCAATATAGTTTTTGGGGTTTTCCTATGTTTTTTTCTGTGTTATTACACATCAAATATCTACAAAGTTTTAAGTTCTTATTAAATATCCTTGGGTTAATCCCTTAATTTTCTATTTATTTTATTTCCCCTTCCTGGGCATAGGCATTAGGGATGATCATTAAAAAACTTATATTTTTAAAATTATATTTATATTTTATGCAAATTTTCGCCTCTACCTGGGCATCATCAGGCCCTTATCTGAGTAATAATGGTGGTGAATTAAGTATTAATTTCAGACTCCATTTAACCATCAGAGATATGAAGTAGGTAAGTAACCTTCTAATACAATTATTTACCAGTTACTCAGTTCACAGTATAGTAAATTATTCACAGTTATAGTAGATTAAAAAAAAATATCGGTTTTTAATAATCATCTCTAATAGCCCATGAAGAGGAAGGAGAAAAAAAAAATTAAGTTCTTGGGAAGTTTTAACGTCCATCATACAGACAAAATTTTGCCTGCGGACCCAAAATAGAAACAAAATTATAAAGATTAGATAGGAAAATTAATCTCTAGATTACTGATTTGCATTTTTAATACAGGTACTTCAATTTTAAATAACCTAAACTTCAGAATATTAAATCAAGCCCTCAAAATTTCGTTTCATTTGTTCAACCCTAACAGTATAAAAATTCAAATCACGGATAATTTAACAAATTTTAACTGTTTGATAATAGTCTCGAGCATTTTTTTAAAGCACAATAAAAATGAAGTTAATATAAAGTACCGCATAATAAGCAAATTTATTCACGTTAAGTCTTTCTTCTTCTTTATAATATTTGAAGTTGAAATGAAAGAGCGTGAGATTGAAAGATGATAGGGAAAGAACGAGGTGACATTTCACTCGATGCCGGGGGACTGTCAACTTACAAATGACTTGAAATATTTCTAAGTTGTCAGCAGGAATAAGGAAAGATATCAAGTCCCCTAGCTAACACTAAGTAAGGGACTTGACTCCAAGTGTTCCTCCATTGGTCTAACCACCCCTTGCATTATGCAGCACATGACAGGTGATTTTTCTCTCACGGACACTGCATCTCTTATACGCACATCTCTCTGCAATATTATACACAATCAACGCTTCCTTCACTTTAAAATTTATTCAGAAATTCAGGTTTATGAACCGACCAAACATTCATCAAGACTTCAACTTAACACAATAAAACTAACATTTAAAAACCAAGACTAAACGATTCGAGTCAAATTTAAATTCAATAATAATTAACTATATCCTGTGCTATAAACACAAAGAGAAACAAATGGGCACAGAACGTTGAAACTTGTATGGGACCAACAATGGGCTAATTATGACCTAACATCAAAATTTCTGTTCAATAATTATAAAAATTAATTATAGATCTGACTATAGAGATCCCTTTTTGGGGTCCGTAGGCAAATCCAAGGACCCTTATATTTTCCTGCGTGTGTGTCCGTCCGTCCTCTCGCGTGCTCTCACGGCTACACCTTTCGTCCGATCACTTTGAAATTTGGCATGTATGTGTCTTGTACCTACCCACATATTTTAAAAATATATTGTTAAAAAAAAATATTTTTCAAAAAAATTAGGGTAAAAAAACTTAAGGGTTATTAAGTAAGGGGAGCTAGCGTAGCCGTGTGAGTTAAACCACGTCTGCTCGGCCATCACTGAATCTCGAGTGGAACGAGACGGGGTTCGATTCCTCGCCGTGACACTCTGATTTATATGGCTCACTATTGATCACATCATACTCGCTTCGGCGGTACAAATGTACATATGTATGATGTGTGAAGTGGCTGGAACTCTCTACCGCGGGGCGTAAAAAGGGCCTGAATGATGGCCTAATTGCAAGGTTCGAACAAGTGGTTCGTCCTACCCGTCCTAGTAGAAAGTACTAGACTACTACTACTACTACTACTACTCGACCAAAAGTAAAGATACCACTTTTTGGAAATTTCGAAAAAAATATTATTTTATTTTTTATTGACAAAATACGGGTTTTTATAATTATGGTCTTTTCGATGTATTTATATGGTTGTAGTCCGGTCCAGTAGCAAAAAAAAATACTTTATCGGAAGTTTGATTATGAGTTTTGAGAATATCAGACCCATAGGATAGTTCAAAGTAAGCTTTTTAGCATTTTAAAAAACACCATCATTAGGGTACTACTTTAACTATACAGGGTTGCCTACGGACCCTCGCTGTGTGCTCACTAGCACACACTCGACTACGGACCCTCGCTGTGTGCTGACTAGCACACACTTGACTACGGACCCTCGCTGTGTGCTGACTAGCACACACTTGACCTGTTTATTATTAATTTGAACAAATGTGGTTTTTAAAATAGGTTGAACAGGGATAATAAATTATTAACTGCTTCAATACATGGTGGCTATATTTCTACCTTCTCTTGAGTCATCTTCAAGCCTATAACATAATTGAATACAAGGTATTTACTAATCTCTTATACAGCTGAACAAGGTTCTTATTTCCATTTTTAACAATATTAAAATTTTCTTTACCTCATACGGTTCCTGATTAGAAACAATAAACAATTCCATGTAAAAATTAAAACCTCCTAACTTTCAGTTACAAATCATTACCTACTTAGTAATTTGTCATTAAACAAATGATTGTATTTAATTAAAATAGTCTGCCAATTGGTGTGGCACATAGCTTCCTCGCATCCTATCCACGTACTTTAATGATTTTATTATTTTACAAACCATTATTGTTTAATTGGTTTAATTGTTTCCCCCGTTTTTTTTTTTTTTTTTAATCTGTAAAAATTGTTTTTATTTTTTACACGAATTAAAGTATCAATTTAGCAAAAGTTAAAGAGCTCAGACGGTTCAAATTAATCTGGGTCTATCTGCGGATTACTTTCGATAAACTATACAAGTTTCATTCAAATCAGATAAGTACTTTTGAAGCTGTTGGTGTAAATAAATGAAGTTTGTGCGCAAGTGGAAGAGCAACAAATAAGCGCAGAAGGTTGAAACTTATATGGGACCAACAATGGGCTAATTATGACCTACCACCCAAATTTCATTAAAATTGAACCTGTAGTTTTTAAGATATGTTGGTTCGCAAAAATTAACGACAGACCGACAGACAGACACGGAACTAAAAATGTCTGATGTCTGAAACGGATTTCTGTCTTGGAATTTTTGAAATTGGAGATCTACAAATTTTTCGTTCTTCAGAACGATCACATAGCTTGCGTTACCTTCGGTAAGCTCGGAAGCAATATTATTTTAAAACTTGTTCTCCCCTTCCATACTGACTTATGTAACATTTAAAGGAAGGTAAAAAAAACACAAAAAACTTAATTAACAAGATAAAGCGAAAAAAATGTGTGTTATCACAGTCTATTTCTATCACAGTAACAAAATGGTTGGTAATCAATTAAATCATATCTTGACAAAACCCAGGTTAAATTTCTTACTGACTTGCAGCTCATTCTAGTGAAGCGAATTACTTAATTAATGTATTTATTTAATTTAACCTCCAAGATGGTGTGTGTGCTTTAACACCATTAGATTTCTTTTTATGGGGTCAAAGGTCCCACAAAAAACAATGTCAACAAGCCCATAACTAACACTTGCATTACAGGAGGAAATTAAACGCTGCATAAACGAAATTCAGCCACATTTATGCAAAATGGTCATGGAAAATTTCGACAAAAGAGTGCGTATGTGCCAGCAAAGCCGTGGAGACCATTTGCCCGATTAGGCCATTCAAATAAGGCTTTCTCGGGGAATTAATTCCCAAAAAGCTGAAAATCGTTTTAATACCTTCGTTTGGTCCTAAATAAGTGTAATCTGAGTTTGCACCATCCCAGGAGGTAAGCATAACTTATGGGAGCCCAAAAACAAGTAAATTGTTGTACTTTTTTCTGTTTTTTGCTTATAGCTCGAAAACAGTGAGTCGGATGGAAAATGACAACCTATTCAATATTAAAGAGGGTTACGTATTCCAGAGGTTTTTCGAAGCTGCAAACTTAGAATCACACTACCCTAACAATAATAAAATAATAAGAACTACATCATGCTTTGCGAATTTTATGTCCAATTTGACTGGCCTCTACTATTTATATCAAACTTTGCTATTCGTCATGTTATTTCGAGAAGTTCTAAGCAAACTGGAAAATAGTGATATTCTTACCCCTCCATAACTCCGTATTAGTTTACTTTAGCACAAAAATGCAAAAGTTTATTTTTGTTCAAAATTTCATAAAGATTAATTTTGTTTATTACAAAGTTAGTGCTAAACCTCATAGTTTTCGAGATATTTGCGAAAAACGATTTAACATACATACAACTTTACCCTCTTGTCTGAAAACGGCCTAGATGTGTTATTCCATAAATAACCCTGTCCTATGTATTTTATTGATTCAATAAAAAAATAACAATTTAAAGACAATAAACTGTGTCAGCTACTTAATTCAAATCTTGCTTTAATTTTGGGACACCCTTTATATATAGATATAGCATATACATAAACATAAAATTTATAAGCATATATAAAATATATGCTATGAAATATATAGCATAAACGTAAAATATCAGTGCACGGACCAACCTCTCATTCATCAGAGACTCAAGCAGCGAGTTGAAATATCCAAAACATGGCTTATAAAGCAGAGCCATGAATAGTTGACAGGCGACATCTGGTTGTGCCGAGATATGGGCTAATGATTCCAGATCAAGCACATGGACTTCACTGTCTTCAAGTTAAATCTAGCGGAATAAACGCTTCTCTTGTATGGGCAGCCCGGACACTGATGGATCGTTCTATCGGCTCCACTAAATAATTATACAACATTTTTACATTCTGTACTCAACTCAAAAAAATCTACCATCATATTTAAGATTTTTTTGTTAAAAAATACACACACACACACACACACATATATATATATATATATATATATATATATATATATATATATATATATATATATATATATATATATATATATATATATATATATATTTCTGAATTAGTAAATTAAAAGAGCAGATGTTAACACATAAAAAAGTAATATTTTCATTAATTTGACTAGCAATATATAATTTATGAAAATGTTCCTTTAGGTAGAAAACGATGTTTGAAACTAATTATGTATCGTGGTTGACTGAACATATTTAATAAGAGGGAGAAGTTTCATCTTTAATTATCCAGAACTAATATTTTATTTTATATTTTTTTGGAATGCAACTGAAATGAGGAACGTCATTAGATGTGAGTTATTAGCGAATTTTCAAAGAAAATTACGCTATTGCAATGGCTTCAAAATTTTTGTAATGCGAATTTTTGAAAAATTTTTCCATGGAAATCCGTTTTAGACCATTCTGAATCGATTCCTAAAATTTAACACTTTTTTTTATGTATGTATGTATATATGTATGTATATATGTATATATGTGTCACTCCAGACGATATCTCCCCTTAGAATGCACTTAAAAATTTCAAACAAATTTTAAAATGTCAATAATATCAAAAGAAAGGATGAGTTCGTTGGCCAGAATTTTTGGAGTCCATTTAGGGGTCAAATTTTGACCATATAGGGTCAAAAAACGTGTTTTTTCCATTTTACCCCCCTTTTATGTGAAAATATGATAAAAGTGTAAATAACAACAATTACTGTATTCTTAAAGAGCTTTCCAACGACATGCATCTTGAAGGGTAAATACTATTTTGACTTTTGTACCCCGTACCCCTGTGTACCAATTTTTTTTTCACCCGAGCAAATTCTAAACCAAAATTTTCCTATATTATCATAAGCCAATAAAACGCAGATTTCTTTGAAAATTCGCTCATTAAGTCATGGTGCATGACTGGACTTTTTTTTATTAGTAGTCCTCATCCGGGGACTCAAGGTAAGAATTAGGCTGTATGACCAAGTGCTGATATGTTGTATTTTCATGTAGACTAACCCATTAAATGATATTTCTTATAGTTCAAAAGATATATATTTCCCATTAGTTCTTAACACTATTGTGCCAATTAGTGTGGCACATAGCTTCATCGCGTTCTATCTTGTATAATTTAATGATTTTATACTATTAAAACTTATTATTGTCAAATTTATTTCATTTCCCCCCGTTTTATAAAACTGTCAATATTGTTTTGATTTTTTACATTAATTACTACGTTTTTATTAGGTTGCTTTCTTGTTTGTTTGTTTGTTTGTCCATTACAAATCTTGCAATCGATTTTTAACTAACTTCCTGAATAGCTAGGCATTTGAAACTTTTAGAATAGCTCAGAACACGATGACAATGCCTTATTTTAATACTTGTAGCCATCTTTCAGGAGAATTTAATTTGTTTTCAGCAAATTTTTGCTGTATGGAAAGTTAGTTCAGGAAAAATCCGAAAGTTATTCTATTTGTTTTGACATGTCCCATATTTACAATCTTCATTTTGACAGGTTTTAAATTTGTGATTTTTTTTATTAATATACTTCATTCATTTTATCCCTAAAATGATTAAAATAAAATGCAAAAAAGTCCCCCCTCCCGCTCCCTCATAAGGACAGGTCCTAAAAATGAGGCAAACATACATAAGTACTACCCCGTACTACGTATACTATCTCTGTGGTCCAATGATATTTCCAGGAGGTAAATATTTCTAGAGGCCGTAACTATGATGGAAACCTTAGAATAATACAATATATAGAAGGAGGATCACTGATAACATTGAAACCAACTTTGGTTGTGTCCCTTAATCCGCGTTCTAAAAATTCATTTTTGTAATTTGTGACGTCATAACTCTAAAATTATTTGCCTTCGGTTTTTTAATTTAATTTTTTATTAAATTATAATTATTGATAGTTAGTTTAGTTTATTGTAATATTTTTTTTGTTTTATCTTATTTTAGCTTTAAATATGTTAAAAATAATGTTTATTATATCATGCCGTGCGAGGTGAAAAAAACGACGTCAGAGTGAAACGTAAACAATAGCCAATGGCAGGGTTTTGTCTTCTTGATGTTTGTGAGCGGGCTTTGAATAGTTACTAAAGCATGGCCAACCTTCTCCTGTTTAAATGAAAAAAATGAGTGTTGTTATGTTGGCAGCCTGGTCTTAAGGACACAACCTCTCGGCAAAAGTTGGCTTCAGTCTCTTATCAGTAATTGCTTAGGATTCCGATTCTATGCTCCTTCTATATATAGTATTATTCTAAGTTAAGATAATAACATCGAATGACAGCGAAACAGGAAAAGTAAAGAAATAAATAAATTAACGTCATTTAATAACAACCAGGTTTGTTTAAATGTCTGTCCTAGGTATCAGTTTAATTTTTCTACATCTGTACTTCTTTACTTGTATTAATTTTTCTTCTCTTACCGTCCCCTAGACGGGGGCATATCGATGGCACGGTTTAGATTCGGTGTTGGCGAGATCCGTTGTAGAAAGATTTGTCCTTTTATAGGTTTAAGATCAGCTCTCTAGATAGTTGTCATTTATGTGAAGTAAATATATTCGGAACTTTTTTTTTTCACAAACATTATATTATATAACAATAACAATTATATTATTAACATCACATATGATTCAACAGAAAATTTAAAAACGTAGTATATAAAAAGTTTTTTTTATCTTGTAATTATTAAAGTATCAGTTTAATAAAATTTAAGGAGCGCATACGGTGGAAATTAAACTGGACCTATTTGCAGGCGACTTTCGACGAACCATCCAAATACATGAAAATCAGGTAAGTGCTTATGAAGCTATAGGTGTCAATAAATGTATGTTTGTGTGCATGTGCAAGAGAATCAAATGAGCATGATATGGAACCAACAGTGGGCCAATTATGACCTACCATCAAAAATTCAATAAAATCGGACGAGTAGTTTTTAAGATATGTTGGTTAGCAAAATTTGAGCGGCAGACCGACAGACAGACACGGAACCAAAAATATTCCCTGATGTCTGAAAAGGATTTCTGTCTTGGAATTATTGATATCGGAGACATAAAAATTGTTCGTTTTTCGGAACGACCACATAGCTTCCGTTACCTTCGGTAAGCTCGAAAGCAAAAATAATCCTTCTCCTTTAGAAAATTGCAAAATGCAACTAGGGTGGCGATGAGCGGATGACCACATTTTAAATTGTTAGCCATGTGCTTAATACTGGAGCCAGGAGATTGAAATAATGCAAATGTTCAATAAAAAATGTGGAAGTTTACTGGACATAAGTAACATTTTTTTAAGTGTGGAAGATAATATCCGATAAATGACGTCCTTTTCGATTTCCATATTCACATTATTCCACATTATTCACACGACCGAGAAAAAAAAAATCACTAGACAAATCCTTTAACAATTTTGTCAAAGTAAAATACAACAAAGATTCTTGTAAATTAAGGAACATATGATTAAAGTATTGCTGATTCGCCATTACTTAAGAAAAGACTCCACTAAATTTAATGAATTATAAATTCTTTTTTTGATTTGGTATATGTTTTTCAAAAAGTAAATAATTACACTTTTGTATAAATAAAGAAATAAAATCTGTTTGAATTTTTGGCTTCTGAGCTTACCGAAGCAATGTTATTGTTCTGATGAACGAAAAGTTTTTAGGTCTCCGATTTAAAAAAATTCAAGACAGAAATCCGTTTCAGATATCAGGAAAATTTTTTGGTTCCGTGTCCGTCTGTCGCTCAATTTTTACGAACCAACATATCTTAAAAACTAAACGTACGATTTTATTGAAATTTGGATAGTAGGTCATAATTAGCCCATTGTTGGTCCCATATAAGCTCCAACTTTATGCGTCCATTTGTTTCGATTCCACATGCGCACACACATACATTTATTTACACCATTATCTTCAGAAGTACAGACCCGACTTATAAAAAATTTTAATAGTTTTTCGACTGTAGCCCGCAGATAGCCCCAGATTAATTCCCAACGTCTTCGCTTCTTAAATTGTTTATGATATTAAATTGTGTCCAAAAATTTTGTAATTGTCATCAATGTAAGACAACAAACTTGAATTGTTATTTAGTAGTGATGCTTGCTGTACCCTGAGTAACTATTGTGTATAGAAAGTGGATCCTAATGGGTAGAAGGAAGAAGATGAAAACTAAACTACTTCACGTTTACTGACGGCAACGTTTCGGCTTTACCAGCCTAAACATAATATTTTAATAAAAGCATGACATCGAGTATCTATAATATCGAATAACTAATTTTTAATTTAGAGGCTTCCCCTAGAGGCTTCAATTAGTTTCCTCAACAAAGAGAAGGAGCGGCTCATCACATTTATAAGCTCTTTACAATGACGTAGAAATTTTTGACCAGTGAAATCGCCGCCTTATTAGTAATTTAAAATTTCTTTATTCAATTAAAATTTACTTGGGAAACGGAAAAGAAAAGAATTTATACAAAAGAAAATAAAAATCTTACACAGTCGAAAAATCATTTTATTGATTTTTAAAAAGCAAGTAGTGAATAATAGAGGTCAATACCACAGCTCAAGTACAAATATTTAAACAAGTGTTTGGTTGTGCGAGCTTCTATATTACTACTATACAAGGGGCTTCTAAAAGTAACATTGAGTGCAGCCAAGCGTGAAGCTTTAGCAAGGTACGATGAGCCATCACTAGAGGTACCGACTTTGTAACAATAGGGCCCCCTTCAATCACAAGCTTCCCCTTACCTACTTTCACCTTTAATAGATCCTTTATCAAGAGATGAAGCCGCAACATAGCGCCCTCCTCGCACGCCGACCAAACACAGGGAAATCCTACGTTTCAAAATAAAACCAATTTGCAAACAGCAATACGCTTCAGTGAACAGCCATCTTAAATGCAAACAGACATTGTTTAGTCCAAATGATCATCTAGTTGGTTGGTATCGAGCAAACATAATTTAAAATTAAAAAAAAAAAGAAATCAATAGGCATGTTGTAAGGTTACAATCCCTTTTTAAGGTTTCGTAGGTCCTTCTCGAAACCCTTATACCGAGGGGGATGTGTCTGTCTGTCAGTCGCTCTTTGATTCATATTTCCCGAACCGTTAAAGCTGAAAATGTTGAAATTTGGATCACTGGCGTAACTTTTTGATCCACACATAGGAAAAATATAGAGGAGATAAAAATTTAATATGTCCATGTGCAATTTGCAAAAATGTGGTAAACTCAAATATTTTTTTTTTAATTTTCGAGTAAGTAGGTAGGTTTTTAGTAGGTTCTTTTTACATTTAATTAAAGAGAATTGCAGACCTTATATCCATAGGTCAATCCTAATTGACCTATGGACTATGTAAAAGGAAATTTTAACTCTTATGATATTTGACCGGAATATAATTTATCATTATAAAAATATGAGATAACATTTTTACTTTCTCATATAAAGAGAAAGTATTGTGATAGCGTGAAAATTCGATTTTGAGATTTTGATGGATTTACACGTTTTGAGGTCCCCTGATTCCAAAAAAGTGGTTTTTACAAAATGTCTGTCTGTCGTCTGTCGTCTGTCTGTCTGTGTGTACAGACACCTGGAGGCTATACTACTGGGCCGATTTTGACGAAATTTGGTTTACACGTTCAGAAAAATCATAGCCTGAGGCGAAATCGAGAAATGAATTTTAGCCCCAAATTTGGGGGCGTTGCACCACGAAAACTTTGAAAACAACATGAAAAAAAAATTATTTCTCGAAAAAAATTATTCATTCCTCTGTAGGCCAGTTCCGACGATTTTGATTAAATAATTCTAAAATGTAGTCCATTTAAATAAGAATCCAACGATATAATCTATTTTCCCGGGAAAAATCTAGTTCCTGAGAAAATAGCTTAAAACGCGGACGGAGAGAGCCTGGGTTCGATTCCCCACCCGGGAGAAGTTATTTTTATGATAAGTTTTGATAAAATGTTCAATAATATTTAAATGTAGCTATGAAAACTAATAAATGGAAAACACTGGGCTAAGTAATTATCAACTTGTATATGAGAAAGTTTGTCTGATTTGTCTCGGACCGATTTTATTTTTATTTATTTTTTTTTTTTTTCAAACTTAATCATGTTACATGCAATTAGACGTCAAAGAATTTAGTCACAACAAAAACTCCAAACATTCTATACAAACCTTATTTATATACAATAGCATTATTATTTTAGTGTAGTATTATTACCAGAGACCTTCAAATGCCTTTTTGCCATGGCGCCATACTAAAATGCCACATTTTGCCTATTTTTTGCTAAAAAGCCACATTTTGCCGATTTTCAGTAAAATGCCACACTTTGTGCCACATTATGCCTTATTTAGGCCAAGTTCTGAGAAAAAATTGAAATATTCTAATATTCTAAGAGGTTCTGCTACAACCCATAAAACCAGGTAAGATTAAGATACACCCTTGCAGGGCAGGATTCCACGGTGCTGAGGATTCCCCAAGTGACGTGAGGGATTCCTATCTTAGGCTAGTGACTCACTTCGTCATCCAAGCTACCAATGAGAATAGAATGCAACCTGCCACACGAGGTGGCGCCACCCACCGGGTACCTGGTCGACCGTCCCACGGTCTAGCTGCCACCTGCAGGTGGCGCCACCCGGTCAGCCCAATGTTTTCAATTAAACCCGTCAGATGTTGCCACTGCCACTCAGCCCCCACTCCTTCAATCAAATCTAGAGGAAATCAAATCAGGGGCTAACTGCATCCCTCGTGTAAGTGTCTTTACTGGTCAAACTGTTCTTCAATATTCTTCGTTGAAAGTTCCATGCGACATTCGGCAAAAATTGTTACTGTCCTCTTTGATACGGGGTACACTGTATGAAACAATCTAGTATTCTTTTTGCCTGAAATTATTCAATGAACCCAACAACGCCTTTTTTCCTTCTTCTTTCTCGAACATAATGATATGCATGCACAATGCACAGCTACATTTCTCGGACTGCCCGAAAAAAGTAAAAACTCGGGTGGCACAAGACAGGTGTCGGAAGCAAGTGGCATCAAGAAGGTGGCACCAACCGGGTGGCGAAGTGTGTCACTACCCTAAGGATTAAGAGCCATTAGCTCTAGCTCATCACTGGTCAATGTGGGTCATTGTAGGGTATTTAAGATACCTGTAAATGGTAATAAAGTAGTTAATATGACTCAAGTTGCACGATTTAATATCCCTTTTACAATGGAAAGGGGGGGGGGGGGGGGTTGGAAAGTTGAAAAATAAATGCCACATTAGCTAAAATAAATGCCACATTTGGGCAAAATAAGTGCCATATTGCCACACTTTTTAGTGCCACATTTCGTAAAAATAAATGCTACATTTTGAGGGTCTCTGATTATTACTGTTTCCACAGAGTGCGTTGTGCTTTTTTATTAACAATATTAACCCTCTTATTTTTATTCTTTAATAAATAATTGCATTTTGCATGAAAGTTTGAAAAGGAAAAGAAAAAAAAAAGTTATTTTATATTTTTATAATAATTTATTACATTCCGGTCAAATATCATATGTGTACAAGAGTTAAAATGTCCAATTACTCGTACATAGTCAATGGGTCATTTTGGATTGATCTATGGACATAAGGTCTGCTATCCTCTTTAATCAAATGTAAAAAAAAAAAATCCTCTCATTCATCTCACATACTACGGTAATTATAAAAATTAAGACAGTCCTCGCAGCAACGCGTAATCACGCGTAAACGCGCACGATCACTTGTTTTACAAAAACTCAATCATAGCTCAAAAAATTACATACTAACTGATGGTGTTAAATGGAGAAGATTTACTGAAATTTGCCAAAAACTGTAGCACGTGCCGTTTTGGCATAATTACAGGCTCAAACAAAAATAAATTTTAATTTTTTAAATAAAATTAACAAAAAAATGAGTTAGGCATATGCTTTGCCCCTTTAAGGCGTTTAGAATAGACTTTTTCTAAACTAAAATTTTCTCCTCTTTCTAATGGTACCTCTATTTCAGCTCTATCATCATTATTTTATGAGCAGCGATCGATTTGTTACAGTAATATGGTCGTACCTTGAAAAATAACAAATAATTGGGGCGAAACTATTGAGAATTTACCCATGGTATACAGTGTTTTTTGTTGCAAATTATGGGTAGCATCTGCCCTCTTCTATATATATATATATATATATATATATATATATATATATATATATATATATATATATATATATATATATATATATATATATAAATATATATATATATATATATATATATATATATATATATATATATATATATATATATATATATATATATATATATATATATATATGTGTATATATAATGAACAAATATATTGTATTAGCCCCAAATTTAATTCATAAACATATTGGCTCATACACACACAAGTTATACATGTGTGTGTGATACAGTGAGAAGCCGAATTAGCGATTAGTTTCCGGGTGGTGTGGCATTGCTGTAAATAATTCTCGAGGAGTTTACCGAAAGAGGATTCACCGAAACTTAGACAAAGCGAGGGTCCCAATATAATCAACTCACCTATTTATTCCGGTTCAGTCTAACCAAGCTTGGGTTTGAACCCTTTTGTACACACATCTATATATATATATATAAATACGAAGCAAAGAGAATACCTAAATGGCTTCTCTATAGAAGCAGCATTTTTGTCACAATGCATTAATATTGGGTGTATTAGTGCGCATATAATGAGTGTTAGTTAGCTGAACAATATTCAATATGAAGGTTTTGGGTTCTATTTCAAAATAGTAATAAATCCGATAGTCCTAACTATTCAACTAAACAAATTCATTCCACTGAATTCTACTACGATACTAGAATACTACTCTATAGTAATGTAGTTTAAAAAAATCGGGTACGGGGTACCTCGGGTAACTTTTCCTCACTTCGAAATGAGTTCTATCACAGCAGTCAGAGTACTCACGCGGCAGATTTAAGAACTACCACACAAGATACTAGATGCTGATTGGCTTATTGTTTGTTTATACTTTTATATTGCGTGACAACAGATCTAGGAGGCAACAAATGTGATGTCTTGCTTCACATTTAGTGTCGGACTTTGTTGTTCTCGACAATTATTCCGTTTGATGTATATGTATTATAATATTATAATATATTTTATCTCCATTAGGGAGAAAAAAGTTATGATTTTGAATTAGTTTAGAGGGACTAAAACAGGTCTTTTCATCCCTGAGCTCAAAAAGTAGGGAGAAAAAGTAAAAGTAGGGCGAAAAAGTAAAGTAGGGCAAAAAAGTAAAGATTGCAACTTAATTATTTTATAAATAGTAGAAAATGTATGGCTAATGTAATAAAGTTGTTGAAATCAGGTTGGCGACACTTGCTTTATCGACCATGTTTATTTTTGTTCATAACCTGCATCTAAATAACCTTCTATTTGAGTTTAATTCCAATTCTTTTTGGTTTTTTTTTATATTGAATCTCTTATATCTGCTATTAAAAGTGCTAATAATTATTGTTATTTATTAAAATAATAAATTTTATCCGTGCAATGGACGAAAATGTGTATTTTCTTCCTACTGGAGATAAAATATTGTATGTACCTCGTGAGTAAAGTGCCATTATTCCCCTCGCAATAATTATCTCCTTCGGCTGCGCCTCGGGAGCTAATTAGAGTTATTCCCTCGGCTGCGCCTCGGCAATTACAGAGCCTAATTCCCTCGGCTTCGCCTCGGGATTTAGTAGAGTCAATGGTTCCATCGGCTTCGCCTCAAGAACCAACTTTTTCGCTCAGGGAATAATGACTTACTTTACTCTCTAGGTGCATAAATAACTATTTAATGCAAAATTTCTGTATCCAAGTCAGGAATGTAGGATATAAATATAACTTTGAGAACAAGACAACATGTTTTGACATATATTAACTCTCTCCGTGTAGACTGTACTCCACCGCGATAGTTCTATGATGCAGACTTACATAATAGTTCTATCGTGGGAGAACTATCACAGTGTAAACGAGGCTTAATGATCATTAATGATTTCATTATTTTGAAACTCAAAGACAAGCAATGAAACACGGAGGGTGATTAAATTTCACTAAACAATTATTTGGTGTACGTGTACGGACGAACGGTAAGTATATGTTTTCAATCTTGAAGCTCAATAATTAATAAAGCTCAATTAAACTTATTTCAATATAAAATTCGATTAATGAGAGTGAAATATTACTTTAGTATAACATTTGTGTATTGCTAAGCGCTAGTAGGGTACAGGGGCAAAGAACCAGATTCCTGTGGATTTATTAGTTTTCCTTTATTTGTACATTCGTACAATCGAACCCATATACAAAATTTCAAGTTTTAAGGATTGCTAGAAGCTCCTTATAATTATGATGAGTCATAATAGATCAGTGACAAAATAAAACTTTAGGCTCATGTAATATCTTACTAGTTCACTAAGTTTTTATTTCTTTTTGTAGGTTAGAATAAATATGAGCCAACAGAATAATTTTTCATGAGCTCATAACCAGCTACGAAGTAAAATTCTTCGTTCTTTGTTCTTTGTTTAGAGAAATTTAAAATGTAAAATGTGACATCTTTTATTGGCAATATTCAACCAAAATATTACAAATTCCTTCTATCGTCTTAATATTTTGCTTCCGAGATTACCGAAGGTAGTGGAAGCTATGTGATCGCTTTGAATAACGAAAAATTTGTAGGTCTCTGATTTCAAAAATTCCACGATAGAAATCCGTTTGTGACATAAGGAACATTTTTGTTTCCGTGTCAGTCTGTCGCTCAATTTTTACGTCCCAACATATCTTAAAAACTATTTGAGATTTTAACCATATGCGCCCATTTATTTCTCTTCCACATGCGCACAGACATTCATTTATTTACACCTATATCTTCAAAGGTATTTATCTGATTTTTATGAAATTTTGTTGGATCGTCAAAAGTAGCCCGTAGATAGCCCCAGATTAATTTCACTAATTTTGATGCTCTTTAAATTTTCTAAATTGATACTTTAATGCATGTAAAAAATTAAAACAATTTTTGTAATATTTAAAAAAAGGGAAAAAATTAAATAAATTGAATACTAATAGGTTGTAAAAGAATAAATTGTGTAAAGTACAGGAAATAGGACGCGCGAGGAAGCTATGTGCCACACTAATAGGCAGAATATTTTTAATTTCTCATTAGGGTTTCATCTGAAACATATCTCGAATGTTCGACTTTGCTTTCTTTGCTTTTGATGTAAGAATCTATCAACGTAAACACAATACACACGCTCACCCTGCATTTGTGTGATGCGTTCGTACTTAACTTGGAATATCATAATGCCACAAAAAAGAAAAATACGTAAAATCCAACCCTTTCTCATTTATTTATTAATTAAACAACATTATTTATAGTCCAGGAGATAGAAAAAAAAAGAAACAAAAAAGTGTCTGACTAACATCAAGCTAGAATTTTGTATACAAGTCAATCTTTTAGCGCCTTTTAAGAATATGAGGTGGGCTAAGTTCGTCTGCGGGACATAGCTTGAAAAAAACAAACCGGTGGAGAGCGGCCATGTATCACCAATTATGGTGGACAATGTGATTTTCATGATCCTGAGTACAGAATTAGTTAGTAGACTGAAAATAAAGTTGATAGTTTGTCCCTTGACAGGTGACCACTTTGATTTCTAGTAATATTTGAATAAATAACATATCAAGTGTGAAAATAACATCGACTTGATTTTTGGTCTACTAACTAATTCTGTACTCAGGATCATGAAAATCACATTGTCCACCATAATTAGTGATGCATGGCCGCTCTCCACCGGTTTGTTTTTTTCAAACGCCTATTTCCAAGCTATGTCCCGCAGACGAACTTAGCCGACCACATATTCTTAAAAGGCGCTAAAAGATTGACTTGTATACAAAATTCTAGCTTGTTATTAGTCAGACACTTTTTTGCACGCTATCTCTTCGACTATTACGTATTAAGGAAAAATATAGAGGAGGTGACACCTACAACAAAAATAATTAAAATCTATTATTATCCAAAACCAACTAATTCTGTTCCAAAATAGCTCATGGAGGACAAAGCCTTCCAAAGCCCTCATACAACTATTATTATTATCACTGACCTAATATAATTTACTTGCTGAGTAACTAGACTTTATAATTAGAATATTCGAAGTAAATAACAGGGAATCTGTTATTTTTCTTGAAGCACCAAAATTCAATTAAGTTCTATAAATATATTCATCTTAATTATCGTATTTTTATCTGCGATCAATTTCGGTGGCTTAATTGCTCGATGGCTGTATTTTTTTATTTTCATATAATCATATTTAAGCCTTGATTGGGGGTCAAAGGAAAAGTAGGAGGAGAAAAGGGTGATTTTTCAAGTATATAAGAGAAGAAGAGTTTTGTATCTCCCATTTTATTTAGGATAGAACAGTAGTGAAAAGATTATTATTTTTAATCTTAACGTTGATTTTCCCAAAGTCCATTTTTTCTCCTTAAACGTTTTGATATAATCTTAAAGTGTGTTTTAAAGAAAGAGCTAACCAGACGATAATCGGTAATAAGGAGTTATCTGATAACATGTTGAAGAACGTGGTCCTCATATGTTTTTGTCTGCAGCTTGGGATCGTCGGACTTTCTTCATCTTTCTCGTTAAAATCCTTCGGATGTCCAGAATGCCACGGAGAAAACTGCAATCAGAAGCCGGAAGGATGTTTGTACGGGACTGTACGAGACGTCTGTAATAGAATTAACTGTGCAGTTGGACCGGGAGGCACCTGTGGAGGTTTTCAGAATTTATTTGGCAGGTGTGGTGAAGGTCTTAATTGCATATGTAACAAGTGTGTCGGTTGCTATTCCAGAAGATACGTTCAAGACTGTAATTTTGAAAGTGAAAATTGTTAATGAAAACGTGCAAATAAATTTACTATCATATTATTGATTTAATTTATTTAATCATTTTTCCGTCGAATTTCTATCAAGATTTCCTTCTTTTTAAGTTGTTGGTAGTATTCATACTACGGAAAGTTTAAATTGTATTTTAAATCAAATTATAATTATTATTATTAACACCGGGAGAAAGACAGAGAAAAATAGACTCCAGCACCGGGACTTGAACCACGTGCCTCCTATATTTCCAGTATAGACGCTCAAACCAACTTAGAGCGTCATTCTCCTGCGCTGGTTAGAGCGTCTATATTAGAAATATAGGAGGCCCGTGGTTCAAACCCCGGTGCTGGAGTCTATTTTTCTCTGTCTGTCTCACAGTGTTAATAATAATTATAATTTGATTTATATTAAGATTTTCTTCGTAATGTGATAAAGAAAAAATGATGTGGTAGTAGTCGAAAGAGATCCTAAAAACCACCGACCACCGTCCCATTATTTTAAGGGTTTTTTTTTCTTTAATTCTCAGATCTTAACCCTGCAGTGGAAGGGTCGGGTCTGTGAGACCCAGGGTGTCACACTCATTAGCAAAACACTGATAAGGGAGGTTCGTATAACACCATCCCTATACCTTCAAGTCAAACCTTCCTCAGTTCAGTACCACATTTTCAGCAATTCACATAATTTCTTTCTGTCTATTTTTTTTATCTCAAAATTACCCCTGGGTCTGTGAGACCCAACCCGTGTACTCATGTAAGTATTCTTTTTATAAATCGTAACAACATTTGATTATGTATATTCGTTAATAACTCTCTAGGTTTTAATTTTATTTACTTGAAATTTATTTAATATTAATTTCAGGTATTGTACAAAGTAATTATAATGACTGATTATTTTCGATCGTTAATTTAGTATTTAACATTTTGTAAAGGAAGAAAAAATATAAAATATTACAATTACTCTCCTGGCAGGAATGTTATAGAATATCGGGGTTTTTTTTTAGAATTACCGGGAAAAAATTCTTGGGATTAAAGCTGTGCCTTCCAAACATCAAGAGCCTAATAAAGAGGGGGGGGGGGGGGGGGTTCAATTTGCACTGACCTCAAATCTCGTTATTCTTATGTGGAATTGCAATTTTTTGATCGTATTAAGTTCCTATATTGATAAATGAAACTTATTTTTTCAAAATTTTTTTAATTTTTTTTAATATATTTTTTTTCATGTTGGACAGTAAAAATTAAAATATTAGTAGTCATACATTTTTTTTTTTTTTTTTCTAATGCAATTTTATTGATATATTGCATTCTATATTTTTTACTAATAAATAAAGATTATTTCTTTACTAAAAAAAATAAAAAATAATAATATTTAAATAATAAACCATCTTAATTTTAAATATTGGGTCTGACAGACCCAACCCGTGCACTGGTGTGGTTTTTTTTTCACCCTTGCACTGCAGGGTTAAGAAATTAGTAACACTCATATTTTTACTCATTTGATCATTCGTACAGTGATAGGACGACTTATGTGCCACACTTTCCAATTATGTGCCACATTTCCAAGACGTATTTTATTTAAGGATGGAGGTAAATGTTAATTGTCATTATAGCTATCATAATATATAACATTATCTGGTCATTGTTACCGACTATAAAATATAAAAATCAGAGGGAAGTACTTACGTCCAAGTACCTAATTTTTAGGTTTTTTTTTAGATGATTAAGCATATCCATTATGTAATTGTGAAGCCATGCTAATAAGTAGGCTTGATTTTACAAACTGTATTTATTAACTGTGACATTACATCAAAAATGACAACACAAAACAAACCTAATTGACATATAATACATCTCCCTTTCTTTCACCGAGGGTTGTTGGTCGGTATAAGATGGTACCGGTTCCTTTTCACAAGTCCAGTAGAATTGGTCCTCACCCAATATGACCTCGGCTGCTCGGCTCTTCCTTCTACCTTTCCATATTCTCTTCTATCTCTTATCCACACCCCTTCTCCTTCCTGCAGTTCTCTTAAATTCCTCGCTGCTTGCCTTTTGTCATAATTACTTTTCTGCCTCTGCTTTAGTTCCACATCCCTACTTGCCACTTGTCTATGTTCTGGCCACTTTGGTTTTAGTTTTTCAGGGAGTATTGGTACTCGAGTACGTAATTTCCGCCCGAAAAGCAGTTCAGCCGGACTGTAACCTGATTCCAAGGGAGTACTTCTGTAATTTAGCAGTCCCATAAAGATGTCTTCCTCTTTACTCTTCTTCAAAATTCTCTTCATAGACTTGACTCCACTTTCCGCCAACCCGTTGCTCTTAGGATATCTAGGACTACTAGTCACCACTTTAAATCCATAACTCCTTGCAAAGTCACTAAACTCACGACTTGCGAATGGCGTCCCTTGGTCACACCTAAATATATAAGGAATCCCAAATCTTGCAAAAATTCCTTTTACCTTTATAATAATGTGTGCCGACGACATTCTGTCCAATGAAACTACCTCAGGGAACCTAGAATAATAATCCTGCACCGCTAGGTAGTTTTTCTTCTCGAGGGTGAAAATATCTGCAGCAACTTTATGCCATGGTCCATCTGGCAATTCCGAGGATATCATCGGTTCCACTGAGTTGTTCCTTTCCTGAATACACTTCCCACAGTCCTGAACATAATGCTTGATATCCGCGCTGATTCCTGGCCACCAAACTGTATATGAAGCTTTTCTCTGGCACTTAGTTACTCCAAGATGTCCCTCATGCAGCCTCTTGAGTATGTCTCCCCTTAGTAATCTTGGTATTAATATTGTTTCTCCTTTTACCAGCACGCCGTCCACCATGGATATTTCATTTCTATGTATATAGAACCCTTCTAAATCTTTTTTAATATGGGTGCTCGAGGGCCATCCTTCTAATACCCATCTTCGTATCAAGATACAGTCTTCGCATTTCCCCTGAGCTTCTCGGATATCTTTTAACCTCTCATCTGATACTGGAAAATTTTCTTGGATAACCTTAACAAACTGTTGAACCTTCTGTTCAACAGTTGTATCTTCCTTTCCTTCTTCTGGGGCCCGAGATAAAGCGTCTGGTACTGTTAATTCTTTTCCAGGGACATACTCAATTTCGTAGTCATATCGCATCAGAACCATACGCATTCTCTGGAGCCTCGGTGTTAGTTCACTAAGTGGTTTAGACTTAAGTATGCTTACCAGAGGTCTGTGGTCCGTGTTTAGCATCACTTTCAATCCGTATACGTATGAATCGAAGCGAGTACATGCCCAGGTTAACGCGAGGGCTTCTTTTTCTATTTGAGCCCACTTACTCTCCGCCTTTGTTAATGCTCGGGAAGCATAACAAACTGGTTTCCATGTTCCATCATTGTTTTTCTGCTCCAATATTGCTCCTAGCCCATATGATGAACTGTCTGCACTGACTTTAGTTTTCAAATTTGGATTGTAATGACCTAAAATTGGTGGAGAAGTTAACAAATCCTTAATTTTCTTAAAGGCCTGCTCGTGCATCTGATTCCAAGTCCACTGACATTGTTTGGTTAAAAGCTCCCGAAGTGGTTTTGAAACTGTTGGTAGGTGGGGTAAGAATTTTAATAGAGAGTTTGTCATTCCTAGAAATCTGCGTAATTCACTTACATTTGTTGGGTCCTTGAATGATTTTATAGCTGTTATCTTTCCTGGATCGGCTTTAATTCCTTCATTTCTTACAACATGTCCAAGAAACGTAACCTCTTGTACACCAAAACAACACTTTTCCTTGTTTAAAGTAACACCAATAGACTCTAACTTCTTTAGTACTCTATGTAACCGGTCATCGTGTTCTTGTTTCGTCCTACCGCAGATCAGTATATCATCTATATGGTTACATGTTCCTTCTTCGTTTTCTAACGCCTGGGCTATTATTCTTTGATAGAATTCCGGGGCTGAACACACACCAAACGGCATTCGGTTAAACACATACCGGCCGAATGGTGTAATAAAAGCGGTCATGTGCTTCGATTTTTCTTCCACTGGTACCTACCAGTACCCATTACTGGCATCCAACTTTGAAAAGAACTTCGAGTCCCCAATTTTGCTCATTGCATCTTCCACGGTAGGGAGAATAAAATATTCTCTCTTGATTGCAGCATTCAGGCGTGTATAGTCGACACACAATCTTAGTTTTCCATTAGGCTTAGGTACAATCGTTAATGGGGAACACCACTGTGTCGGCTCTTCGATTGGTGAAATTACTTTATTTTTTTCCATTTCTTCTAGTTCTGCTTTAACCTGACTTTTAAGAGCATAAGGTATTCGCCTTGGTGTTGCTGTTGCCCAAGGCACAGCAGAATTTGTCAGCCTAATTTTAAATTCATATGGCACACGTCCCAAACCTGAAAAAAGTTTCGGGTATTTGCCTTCTACTTCTAATTTTTGCTTGTCTGACCCATCTGCTGTTAAGGTTTGCACCAAAGTTACAAGCTTTAGAGATGTCAATGTTGGTCGTCCCAATAACGGTTCATTGATGTTAGCGACGTACACTTCTTGCATTGATTCTTGTCCTTTCCAGAAAAACTTTAAAGTCATCACACCTTTCACTTTAATTTCTTCTTTGCTTGCTCCGAACAATTTTACTTTGGTGGGGTTTATTTTTCTTGCTAGCTTCACCGCTATTTCTTCTGGAATCACCGATACATCTGCCCCAGTGTCTATTTTAAACTTGATTTTGATTTTCTCTACTTTAATTATAACCTTCCAAGGGTTTTCTTTTGTCATTGAATTAACTTCACGCAAAAACTGGTTATTTTCAGAGTCTGAACACAAATCCTCTTCTTCTGCAGTCAATTCTTCTACTAGCTTAGTCTTAGATTTATTAGCCCAATGACCTATCCGTTTGCATTTTGCACACAGACTATTTTTGGCTGGACAGTAATTCTTAACCCGGTGGGTCTTCCCGCATCTGTCGCATATCTGATCCTTGTTATTTCCTGTGTTTTCTTCTGATTTGCCACTATTGTCTTCATCTGAGCGCTGCATAGGCGTTCTATCCCTTTTTGCTACTCTATCTACCTTGTGATCAAGTTCTTGTTCTTTACGGACTAACACCTGCTGCTTCTTAATAGTCTCGTATCGCTTCGCAATACCTATTGCCTTCTCTTTCGTCAGATCTTGGCTCATCTGCAAGTCTTCACTAAGCTTTGCATCTCGGCAGCCAGCAACTATTCTGTCCCTGATAAATTCATCCTTGAAATCTCGGAAGTTGCAAAATCGGGCTATTTTATGAAGATCCGTTATAAACAACTCTATTGACTCTCCCTCTAATTGAATCCTCTTATTAAATCTACATCTTTCATAAACGATGTTAATTTTTGGCTCGAAATAGTTCTGAAATTTGTTTACTACTAATTCATAGGTTAACTCATCTTCCGGTATACAAAATGAATTAAGAATTTCTTCAGCTTCTTCACCTAAACAATATATGAACATATCGATCTGGATTTCATCTGATTTATTATCTAAGCCCGAAATCCTTCTATATCTACTCCATCTATTAACCCAACAACTCCAATTTTCTTTATTAGTGAAATCTAGACAGGGAGGCATATTTACCTTTACATGCTCCCTGACGGCGAGGTTTCTTTCTTCTCCCTCCCATTCCTGCGACCTTGACTGCTTTGAGTCTTTTCCTGTCTTCTTTTTACTCCTGACACCATGTGAAGCCATGCTAATAAGTAGGCTTGATTTTACAAACTGTATTTATTAACTGTGACATTACATCAAAAATGACAACACAAAACAAACCTTAATTGACATATAATACAGTAATAATGATTTTTTTTCTTAGATCAAAAAGGTCCCGGGTTCGATCCCCCGAGGTGTTACAATGATTTCCACAGGTAATAATTTAAAAAAAAAAAAAAATTTCTGGCGCACTTCAAATTTTTGCGTCTAAAATTGGCAATTTTTGAAAATTTGGGATACACTCCCGGAATTTTCATCACCCCGAAATAAGGCATTAGAATGAATTATTTTTAAATTTTAGGTCCAGCCGTTATTTTTTTTAACCGGTTTTTTTTTGGGTTATATTTTGATTTATTTACCCAATAAGGAATGAAAAATTTAAAAAAGCATGTATATATATATTTGCGTCCTACTCTTCAGCAGCTTTCATTTGATACCCCCGCTAAATAATTAAAAAAAAAAAAAAAAAATGAGTTTACCACATTTTTGCGAATTGCGCATGCGCATATTTAATTTTCAACTTCTGTATATTTTTCCTGTGGTTGGGTCAAAAAAATGCACCAGTGTTTCAAATTTCACCACTTCCGCTTAAACGGTTCGGGCCCTATGAACCAAAGTGCGACGGACAGACGGACACATCACCCTCGGTATAAGGATTTTGAGAAGTACATATCTACAAAACCCTAACTAGCAAAACCCGGCAGATTTTGTCCTGCCTGTGTAATTATTTACCTCTGTACATTATTTAACTCATGGTAATGTGGATGTAATCTAGAATCTACTCGAATATTCGTTGTAGAATAATGAAACAGGGCTTGTACTGATGATATTCTGTTATTGTTATAGGTATAAATAAATAATGAACTATTAACATTTTTTATTAATAATTCACGTAAATGAACAATATTATTTACTATTCCATCCACTATAAAATTAAACTTAAAATAAATTAAACTAATGATATTTAAAAATGAACTATTTCATTTTTGGAAATCACAAAATCTCGACCACAGATGCTCTTACAGACTAAGCTATGCAGGAGGATTATTAATCGATAACTAGTCTCAAATCCAAGCTTTCAATATTCATACACATTTAGACAGTCAATATTTATGACATTAGAACTAAACCAAGAATTAACGCTTATAATTATAAAGTACTTAATTAGTACCTGTACCTTGTACAATCAATTCGAAATTCAATTTTTTTAAATTTTTGGAAGTTTTCATACTACGGAAAGTTTAAATTTTAATTTAAATCAAATTATAATTATTATTAACTACGGGAAACAGACAGTGAAAAATACACTCCAGCGCCGGGATCTCGGTACTGGAGTGTACTGTTCACTGTCTGTTTCCCGTAGTTAATAATAATTATAATTTGATTTAAATTAAAATTAAAATTTTCCGTAGTATGAAAACTACCAAAAACTTATAAAAATTTAAAAATCTCGACCGAAACGCAGGCCATGCGGAAAACATGGATTCAAATTTTTAATTAAACAAAATTTTTTCCGATGCTTTTTAATTTTACCCACCTCTTATATGACAATATGAAAAAAGTGTGCGTAACAACAATTACTGAACTCTTAAAGAGCCTTTCAACGACATGGATCATGAAGGGTGTAATGCTATTTTGACTTTTGTACCCCATATGTACCCGTACCCCGTACCTCTATATACGAAGTTTAAATTATTTTAATTTAAAGTTTGAAATAATAAAACCTTCTCCTTAAAAATAATGTATCAAAAAAAATAAAATACTCAAACCAGAGCTTACAATAAACATTGATACCATTTGTTCCCAAATGTACTAAATGTACATCAAATATTTTATAATCGATATCCTGGTATCAAATAAAGCACGTATACCAATTTTCATTCAAATCTTATTAAATTTAATAATATTTCTAATTTTTCACTAAAAATAATTTATTTTATCTTTTTCCTTTGTACCCCCCTCTTATATGAAAATATGACAAAAGTGTACATAACAACAATTGCTGTACTCTTAAAGAGCTTTCCAATGACATTCATTATGAAGGGTATATGCTACTTTGGCTTTAGCACCTCGTACCCCGTACACGTACCCCTGAGTACAAAATTTCAATTATTTCAATTAAATTTTCGTTTTTCTTTTGGAAATAATAAAAATCTTCTCCATAAAAAAAGTACTGAACAAAACAAATATATTTTTTTCTCGTCTAAACCTGAGCTTAAAACATACATAAGGTACCTTTTGTACCCAAAAGTACTAAATGTACATAAATTGTTTTATAATCGAGTTCCTGGCATCAAATAAAGCACGTTTTCTAATTTTCATTAAAATCGGATTAAAAATAGCAATATTTCTAGTTTTTAACTAAAAATAACTTATATTCCTTTTTTACCCCCCCCCCCTTATTTGAAAATATGACAAAAGTGTACATAACAACAATTACTTCACTTTTAAAGAGCTTTCCAACGACATGCATCATGCAGTGTATATACTATTTTGACTTTGATTTTTGAAAAAATACATATAAGTGCTAACTTTCATGGCGATCGGTCAATCTAAGAAAATATAGATATTTGCGATATATCGACATCATGTGAATAAAACATTAATATTAGTTAAAATATCGAAAGAAAATATCGATATTTTCGATATATCGACATCAAGAACCTTGGGTAACTCTCAACCCCAACTCACTAACAGAAAAAGGTCGAATTTTTCCAATGAGATTAACCTTTTCCTTATTTTTTCTATTTTCATGTTCTTAAAAAAAGAACTGCCAAGTAGTGTGGCACATAGCTTCCTCGCATCCTATCATGTACTTTATTGATATATTAACATTAACATTATTGTTATATTAATTTATTGTTACATTGTTTATTGCGTGACAACTATTATTAGTATTAGCGACCTTTAACACTTCATAGCGGCGTCGCTGTTTGTTTCACTAAAAAATTATATTTAAAAATAAAATGTCTGTCTCATTCAATAGATAGATAAATAGATTTTTTCCCGACCCTAAATTCCAATTCTAAATTTGAAGTTCAGTTTACGTGAGCGTTGCGCGAGAACGCTTGGACGGATAACGTGCCCAACGAACTTCTCCTTGGCATTGGTATTATTAACATGTCCACCAAAGTTCATCAAAATCGGTCGACATTTACTCAAGATATCGTCACAGGTTTCAAGGATTCGAGGACACACAGACCGACAGACAGACAGACAGACATGAGACCAAAAATGTTACCTGATGTCTGAAACGGATTTCTGTCTTGGAATTTTTAAAATCGGAGACATAAAAGTTGTTCTTTGTCAAAAGTGAACACAATGCTTCCGTTACCTTCGGTAAGCTCGGAAGCAAAAGTAGGTATGTAGTAATTTTTTCTCAAGAAGGTCGCCGACTTCCGATATTTTAGAAAAATATCGATGCTGCCTATATATCGAACGATCAATATCGATATAAAACATCACAAATTTTTTGGTCTAACATATCGATATGTATCGATATGGGGGGGGGGGGGCACGGGCCCACAAAGCCAGACCAAAATTTAAGTAAGCAATTCCGCAGCATGTGTTAAAGTAATAGTGTTGTGATAGTAAAAAAAAAATAAAATAAATAAGTAATTATATACCTAGTTTAGGCCGAAATTTTTTTTTTGGCGTTTAAAAAGACGTGCCCCCCCCCCCCCCAAAGCCAGAGACGTAAAATTTAAGTATGCAATTTCGCAGCGCATGTTAAAGTAATAGTGAAAAAAAATAATAATAAATAATTATATACCTAGTTTAGCCCGACATATTTTTTGGCGTTTAAAGAGACGTAATTTAAGAACAAAGAAAACCAGACTGGTTAATGGTCTGTGATTATACTAAGCCCACATTACATCCCCTCCCCCCCTTACTTTTTTTTTAATCTGTGCCCCTACCAAAAATAAATCCTGGGTGCGCCACTGGTCTCAACCCTAAGTACGGCTGTACTCAACTTGGCGGGGGTACAGTAGTACCCCTAGTTAAAAGTAAACAAGTCCTTAAATTTCTACGTCAAGCTCTTTCTATTCGCCAAAAAACAATTGATTTATCCAATCATTTGTATGATTAATTTTTAATTTTTATTATATTTACAATTTTGTCAAGTATTGTTTTGTTGGATGGGCGATAACATATAAATAATCTAAAGTTATTCTAGCTTTTGTAACAAAGAAGTAGTAAGCAACAAAGTGCAATAAATTACGTCCCTTACTAGTACCTAATATAAATTTGAAGGATATATTATTTAGAGGTTTTGGGGTTTTTTTTTTTTAATCTTTTAATTACTTATAAGAACAGAAATTCATGTTAAAAAAGTTGTTGTTTTATTAATTCAATTATGTATTATATAGTATGTTATATTTTGGTGGTTGACTATATTATTTTTAGGGAACAATTCTTATAAGTTAACTTTTCAGTTTATAGTTTAATTATTTTTTTATTTCTTTTATTTTTATAGTAATTTTTATAATCATCATTATTATTTAAAAATTGAATATTGTTAGAAAATTTATGTGGCCTGAATTTATCAATCATCCGAAAAAGTATTTTATTGTTTAATTAGAAAGGTTTTTATTTTCAATTTTTTTTTTTAATTTTGTTTTTTGGACTCGTAAATACTAGGCTTGAGCCTATACACATATTCTTATTGTATATTTCAATTAAAACAGTTTCCGGCAGACAGCTTTAAGCTATGCTTGTATACTTTTTTCTTTTTTATGTACATTATTTCTGTTTTATTAAAAATAAAAGTATTTTTGATTGAATAGTACCCCTAGTTCAAAAGATATCATATTAGATCCAGATCTACACAAGTCAAAAGTTATTATTTCTTTTGTTTATCAATTAAGTCGAGTGCACTGTAGATTGATAACAGACGGATTAGTGTAACTGTTGGAATGACTGAGTTACATGACGTGGAAGATGAGATGCCAAGCCAACTGTAGCGGAGGATTGGAAAATGGGAAGAATTCAGAGAAGTGGAAGAACTCGACGAGAGACTGGGGTAATATTGGATGCAGTGTCCCTGCCGATACGAAGGACTGTATAGCTTGTTTAACACTGGGCTGGAGAGATACAATAGCCTCGCTGTGGTTAGACCACGTGTGGCCACGTGTCCAGCATATTGCACCTCTGTAAACCACAGCAGCTTTATTAGAACACAGAACAGAAAACTACAACTTCTAAACACACTGTGACTAAACTACGCTCTAATCATCAATACTGCTTCTTCACCAGTTTTAGCGTAAATTATAACACATATAAGTTTACTAGTCTTAGTATAAATTTTACTAAATAAATCAATACAAAATCATAAAAATCACAGGCAAGTACTTGCGTCCAAGTACTTTTTAGGGTTTTGTAGATGATTAAGCATACCCGTTATGAAATAATGATTTATTTTCTTCTATCTCAAGGGTCCCGGGTTCGATCCCCCGGGGGTTCACAATGTTTTTCATCGGTAATAACGAAAATATAAATTACATTCTTCGGGAAATTCTCATCGCCCCACAATAAGGTATTAGCATAAATTATTTCGAAATTTTAGGACCAGCCGTTATATAGTTTTTGGGGAGGGAATTTTTTTGGGGTATATTTTGACTTATAAAAACAATAAAAAATGGAAAATTAAAAAAAGCAAATATATATTTGTATCCTACTCTTCAGCAGCTTTCATTTGATACCCAACTCAAAATTTTTAAAAAATAAAATTTTGGGCGCATTTCATATTTTCGCGCACAAAATTGGTAAATTTAAAAAAAAACTGGAAATAAACTCCAGGAATTTTCATCGCCCCACAATAAGGCATTAGCATGAATTATTTCGAAATTTTAGGTCCAGCCGTTATATAGTGGTTGGGGGGTTCTATTATCACAGCTTCCAGTGGACCTTGAGATCTGAAATTTGGTGCATAGACTTATGGTATCTAAAAAAAAATAAAGACACTTTCACTTCAACATATTATGGCCACTGTATTGAATTATAACCGCCATCTTGAATATAATAAAACTCTATTAGCTCAGCTTCTAGGGTATCTAGAGATCTGAAATTTGGTTCATAGACTTATGGTAGCTAAAGAAGAAAATTAAAGGTACTTTCAAGTCAACATATGGCCGCTTGGATTTCATTAGATACTATTATCTTAGCTTCCAGTGGATTTAAAGATCTTAAATTTGGTACATAGACTCATTGTACCTAAAATTGAAAATTGAGGTAGTATAAAATAAAATAATAGATAATGCATAAATATATATATATATATAACCTACTTTTACTAAAATACGAAATTATGTAACAATAAAGATATATTAATTATATACTGTTTTAATTATTATTCACACACAGCGCCAACTTCTAGACAGATGAGGTGCTCTTTGAGAACCGATCCGGCTAGTATTTTATAAATCTAAAAAAGATTGTATTGATTTTTTCATGAATCTAGCCAAGCTGCAGTAAGCATGGGCAGTGTATCTTTACTTGAACCAATTCACCCGGTTTTTTTATCCCTCATATCTCTGCTTCCTTTTACTTCGGACTTTTGAAATTTGAAATTTGAAACATAGATTAGGCCTATATAAGTAGCTTAGGACGTAAGTGAAAAAATTAGTCCTTGATATTCAGCCTTTACAACAGGGGGAGAGTTTCAAATTTTGACATTTTTATTTCTGACACACATGATCAAAATAATAAGTGATTTCTTCAATAGGTAGAAACTTGAAATTTGCCACACATGTAGATGCAGCCGTAAAAATGACAGGAAAAATCCAAAAAGTTCAAATTTTACATTTTTATAAAAGTTATATTTCATGAAATTTTTATAAATGTTTCACTATAAAATTTATATTGAATAATAAACTGATGTATGTTTTATATATATATATATATATATATATATATATATATATATATATATATATATATATATATATATATATATTTGGTTTCTGCGCAGGATAACATTATCACAGCAACATAACTATTTCTTATTTATTCATTTTAAACAGAGAAAACAAATACATAATTTAAAATAAAACCATTCTCAATAAACACATTACAATATGTTAGCGTGTTAAAAGCACTCGATAGTATTTTTTATTTTCATTTATTACAATTAGTTATTACAATGCAGTTAAAAATATAGATAATTTAAAAATCTGCTATTTGTCGAGGACCCAAAAGGTTTCAGCGAGTTCCTATACAAGAATTAAAATATAATATAAATATTATAAAACTAAACATAATTTAAAATAATGCATGGAAACCTAACAATTGTTTTTATCTAACAAATTTAAGATCACAATTCATTTATTAATATTTCACATACTGCTTATTGTTCTCGTATTACTTATTTTTCTAAACTCAAGTATCAAATATCGTAACAGAACTTTACAATACAAATCATATTTGATATCATAACTAAAGTACCGGTGTGGAAATCCCACACATGACTTCCATGAAATGTTGTGGTGTCAATACGTGAGCAAGAGAGAACTCAGTATAAACTAACATCGTAACAACAGCTAATATCCATTATAGTTTTGCAACAAAAATCCAAAATTAAACAACAATAATAATGATAATAAACACAATTAAATATATAGTTAACATACAAATAAAATGTTACCTTAATATAATAAATGTCGGTAGTATGTAAAAAGATTAGAGAGAGAGGAGGTTTGTTTACATCTAGAGTTCAAGGTGAGTTTATGCGAAAACAAAACAAATTTATCAATCTTTATCCTTTATAACAAAAAACTTAATTATTCAATGTTTGTTTACATTATCTTTATACTTGTTTTTAACAATAAAATATAAGAATATAATAATAAAAGAATTTAAAATCAGCTGATTAAAATTATTGTTTACAAAGTAAATAACAAGATATTTTTTAAATTAAATTTCGATTCTTCTTTAAAAGTACTACAAATAATTACAATAATAAATACCTGTTTTAAAGGGCATTAATGTGCGGTTTGAGCACTCCCCAATCAGAAATTAAATCGGTCAATTATTGCACATGATATTAGAGCTCAAAGTCGAAAATTTAACAAAAAATGAAAAACATGTCTCTATTTAAGGTAGAAGGGATGGTCCTACGACAAAAAGTCATAGGACCAAAGTTGTAGATCTTTTAAAATCAGTTACCGCTGGTGTTATCCGCTTTTCGATACGACTTACAGTTTAGCCGCAATTTGGTTCCGAAATAAATCGGTCAATTATTTCGAATAATATTATAAGAGCTCAAAGTCGAAAATTTAACAAAAATGACTATTTAAGGTAGAAGGGATGGTCCTACGACAAAAAGTCAGTTAAACTGTGTTATCCGATTTAAGGCTTACAGTTTAGCAGCAATTTGGTTCCGAAAAAACCTTTAAAAAAATACTAAAATACCAATGTCTCCCAAACCGGTTGTCCGATTTTGCTCACAAAGTATGGGTACAATTTACCATATAAGACACATATTTACCCCAAAGAAAATTGAAATCAAATAAAGCCTACTGAAGTTATCGTCGACAGGCCGATTTCGTGCTTAAGTGACTGTTGCTCCGAAACGTCTTGAGCTACGATGTTCGGGTTTGCGGCATCAGTTTTTCCGTCCAAAGTTCTAAAAAATGCTGCAAACCGTATCTCGATACGATGTCTTGAAGCGATGTTATAAAGGATTAATGTTCCGAACGAACGTACGTACATACATACATGTATATGAACCAGATTTTCCTGATACCCCCGGGTTCGTAAGACCCCTCCTTCACAGAGATCTCGGAAACACGTTTTGGAGGGTATCACCATACATTTTCATGGAAGTAAAATGGAACTAGCTAGAATATGGTAACTACAATTTTTTCAGTAATGTTAGTAGAGATTAAAACGAATATAAATTATAATAATTATAAATAACTCGACGGTATTAACAATAAAATTAATATTTGTAATAACATTATATTAAGATGAGGAAAAGGGAACCTTTTATAATTATTTTGATTCACAATATGGATGTTGCGCGTGGAATGGATGTTGCTCTTCTAGAAGTGGGTAAAATTAATGTCAGTCAGTGACTCAGTTAGCCATGTGGCATTATAGTATATTGACATATTAATGTATCGAGATTTAAAGTGCGCAGATGGTTGAAATTAGGCGGGTGCTATCTGCGGGCTATGTTCGACAAATCATACAAATTTCATAAAAATCAGATGATTACTTTAAAAGATATAGCTATAAATAAATGTATGTTTGTGAGCTTGTGGAGGATAAACTAATAAGCGCAGAAGGTTGAAACTTATATGGGACCAACAATGGGCTGATTATGACCAAGTAACTAAATTTCATTAAAATCAGGCAAGTATTTTTTAAGATATGGTGGTTCGAAAAAATTAACGACAGACCGACAATCAGACTACAGACAGACACGGGACCAAAAATGTTCCCTGATGTCTGAAACGGATTTTTTGTCTTGGAATTTTTGAAATCGGAGGTATAAAATATTTTCGTTTTTCAGAACTATCACATAAATTCCGTTACCTTCGGTAAGCTCGGAAGCAAAAACAATATTATTATAAAAAATATCCCTATTACGGATAAAAACACAGATTATAAAACAGTGGTAAAATTAATATAATTTATGTATAATTGATGTATTAGATAACATGTTTGTAAAAACACTATGTACACCAAATTGTTATATAACTAAAATGTTCAAAAACAATAAAGAACGTATCTATCTATTTCTTTCACCCAAGTTGCTGAGTGTACTAGACTACACTTAACTCACTAGAATGTAATGTAAACGCTAAAACGTAATAATGGCAACTTGTTTTATCATTCAATAAAATAGAAACTAAATAACCTATCCGTCCTTAATTCCTGGATACATACACTAAACCAGGTAGAAAGTGCTTGCGTCTCCGATCAGGTCCCGTAGCTATAACGGTTTAAATCTATAATTTCGAAAGAGATCATCACTTCAAAAAAATCGAGCCTCACCGGTATCAAACCTATTTTTACACAACAATATTACATCTTAGCAGTTCAAATATCTTACTTAAATTACAACAATCTTCGTCAAACAATATAAATTATAAATATAATTTTATTATCACAAACCTATAAATCAAATCAATGTATATCTATCGTAACTATCGCGTTTTCCTTTAACTTCAAAGCTCGTTCTAAAAATTCTATTTTTCTTTTCTGAATCACCTTAATCATCATAGGCATCACGTACTAGACGAGCTAACTTCCGTGCTACTTTATAATGTTTTTCTCCAAAGGGGGTTTCTTCTATGTCCGCGCATTCTAATAATATAAATCGGTTTCTTGGTATACCTAGAGTTCTATTATAGTCACAACCTATTTTTACTAATGTCTTTCCTACTTTAAAATCAAGTACTTTTCCAAAGAGTTTTTCTTTTATTTTCAAAGCGCGTTTTAATAATTCAATTCGTTTTTCTGGTTCACCTAGATCATGATAGGCATAACCTAGTAATACTAATGTCGTTGCTACTTCAAAATGTTCATTTCCATAGTTTTTTTCTTGTATTTCCAAAGCGCGTTTTAATAATTCAATTCGTTTTTCTGGTTCACCTAGATCACTATAGGCATAACCTAGTAATATTAATGTCGTTGCTACTTCAAAATGTTCTTTTCCATAGTTTCTTTCCTGTATTTTCAAAGCGCGTTCTAATAATTCAATTCGTTTTTCTGGTTCACCTAGATCACCATAGGCATAACCTAGTAATACTAATGTCGTTGCTACTTCAAAATGTTCTTTTCCATAGTGTTTTTCTTTTATTTTCAAAGCGCGATCTAATAATTCAATTCGTTTTTTTGGTTGACCTAGATCACTATAGGCTTTGCCTAGATGAGCTAATGTCGTTGCTACTTCAAAATGTTCATATCCATAGTGTTTTTCTTGTATTTCCAAAGCGCGTTCGACTAATTCAATCCGTTTTTCTGGTTGACCTAGATCACGATAGGCTTTACCTAGTAGTACTAATGTCGTTGCTACTGCAAAATGATCTTTTCCATAGTGTTTTTCTTGTATTTCTAAAGCTTGCTCTAGTATTTTCTTCAGACCTGGATAATTCCTTAACTCAGAATACCCTTTAGTTAATATTGGTAATAATTCTATGAAGTTTAATGCCATGGCTAGTTTATTTTCAGGATTCGATTTCAACCATCTATCTAGGTTTAATAAGATCGATTCTGTGTGAGTGAGCAAATAGCGTATAACTGCATAGTTCTTTTGTTTCATTATTGTTTCTTTTAATAATTTGAAAACGAGTTCAAATGTAAGAAATTCTTTTGTTTTTTCTTCTTCTTCTTTTGTTTCTTCTTCTTTTTTATCTATTCTTTGTTCCTTCAAAATAATTCTGGTTACCTGCTGCACGAGTCGATGGACATTTAGTTGTGTTGGTGGTTGCCCTGAATTAATTAATGAATATTGTTTGAGAAGTGTAATGGCTTCCGCTAGTTTATCTTTATTATTTTTTATCAGATCTAATTCGAAAAACATTTCTACAGGGATATTGTCAGGAGCTAAAAGAGAAATTATATCTAAAATGGTGCCGGCTATCTTGCCGTATTCTTTATTTTCCTTTATTTTCATTATAGTGATTTTCATTATTGTGTAGGTTGTTTTTGTGTATTTATCTCGACTATCTTCTGGAAAATTATAATCGAGTAGGTTTTTTGCTTCTTCTTCGTATATTTTAATATAGTCCATGGTTTTAAATTCGAATCCGATATTTGTATATGCTATACTCTTTTTCTTTATGTATGCTATAGCTTGTTGTAGTGCTAGGGGGAAATACTGCAATATCTGAGCTAATTTCCTTATATCGGAATCTTGTGATTCGTCTTCAATTTTCAGTTGAATTTTGATAAAATCCAAAGCCTCTCGTTCTTCGAACGTGTCTAAAACTAACTGTTGAATACTGCCCCATGAGTTGTTTCTAGAAGTTATCAAAACTTTTGGAATGTTTTCCTCTTGACGTAAAGAAGACGATGGTAAAAATTCAGAAATGCCGACAGAGCTATCTTTGGATTTCAAAGTCTCCGCGTTATCAAAGACAAAAAGACAATTTCTCTTGGCGAAGTAGCTGTAGGTTTTCCTTAAAACAGATTTTATATCTAAATCTTTAATGAATGCAACTCCCAGGACTTCTCCGGCCAGTTCTTTAAAAGAAGCTTCCAAAGTTTCTTGGGTTTCAGCATTTATCCACAGAATGTTGTTGTAATGTTCACTGTATTCTGATAAGTATTTTCGTACAAGTTCCGTCTTACCTATTCCCCCTAAGCCGTTTATTGATGTCTCTTGGCTTATCACTGCGGGTCCATCTTGATTTAATAATTTGTGAAGTTCTTTTAACTCGTTGTCCCTTCCGGAGAACGATTCTACTGGACTTATGACATAGAAGAGAAAATGTCCGTGTATTTCTTCTCTCAACTTGTTAAACAACTTAGATCCGTCTTCTTGAGTAAGGAAATACCCTCGTTTGTCTTTAAGCCAATCAAGCATTACTTCGTGGTATCGAGCGTATGCGTAGTTGGAATTAAAGGTGTCGAACTCCATTCTTAACTCGCTCTTTATGATCTTGGTTAACTCGTTTTCGTTAGGCTGCCCTACTGCTAACACTAGACTCTTAAAAAATTCTTTTATTTCCTCTTCCACATTACTTGTGATTGTTATTTGTTCAAATTCATTCAACCACTTCTCGATCTGATTTAGTTTCTTTCTTAGATGTGGTTTCGGTCTGTTCTGGAGTCTTCCTTTGCTCCTTTGCAATTCCTTCATCTCGTCCTCAAGAGTTTTTTCAAAAGTTTGTTTTAATACCGAAATCATATTGTTATGATTAGAAAACCTGTATCTGGAGCCGCCATCTCCGAAGAATTGGTTGTCTTCTTTAATGATAACAACAAACATATCGTTTATTTTAACGTATTCTTTTTGATTGGACGTTGAAGATTGGATTGGTTTTGATAGGACTCTTTTAAACTCGTCACCAGCTGTTGTTGGATCCAAATTTAATTCTATATTGGTACAGAGAATAAAGTCTCTAAGAACGCTGTCTGCAAAGTCGGAATTATGTTTAATCTTCAAGTAAGAAATAAAATACTTGGGCAAATAATATTCGGCTTTACCGCTCTCTTGGATAAAGTCTTCAACTCTAATTCGTTTCTTTTCATCTTTCTTGTGCTTGGCCTGCAAGAATACGTGCACTTTCACATCATTTTCCTTAAACTGGAAGACGACGTCGTCAAATTTCTCCGCCGCTTCAATTTCTGTTGCAAGATAAAAAGTATAGCCATTTTTAATTGCCCTCAACAAAAAAAGCATTAGAAGCTTTAATTGATACGCGGCACCGAGGAGGCTGGGGAATCCGGTTTAGCTTATCTATCGCTAGATTTAGAATAATTTCTTCATCTTTTGCCTTTTAAACGGAAGTGACTTTATTTAAACATTTAATTTAAAAAGTAAACTAAATTAACTTGCTAATAAAAAAAAAAAAAAAAATTAAAAATATAAACATTCGAAGCTGCTCGCTCCGCGACACTCCACCGACGACTTCAGTTTGAAGCGACTTCTAAGGGAATGAGTTTGGAGATAGGCCGTGTGAGTAGCTTCCCTTCCGCTCTCACTTCCACTGATCTTATTTTGTCGTCGGCGCTGTTGTGGAGTTTGTGAATTCTTCCTATCCTCCATTTCTGTCGGGGCGTCAACTCCTCTTGCAAATGGACCACTTCTCCGACATGCGGTACCCGCGGCCCTCCACCGCCAATTTTGTTTGATTTTTTTCCCTGAGTTGCGCCAAATATTCGGTTTTCCAAGTTTTCCAGGCACCCTGGAGGATTTTTGTTCCTTTTTTCCACTTTTCTAGAAGGTCAGGTGTTCTCTCGGTGACGGCTGTTTGATTTGGATGGAATATCTGCTTTGTTTCTCGAAGGGTTAGGAAATGGTTTGGGGACAGTGTTTCTCCTTCTCCCTCTCCCACGTAAACCAAAGGTCGGCTGTTGAGTACAGCCTCAATTTCTATGATGATAGTACTAAGTTGGGTTAAAGATAAGAACTGTCTCCCTAAAGATTTTTTTAAGGATCGTTTTGTCAATCCTACTATTCTTTCATGCATTCCCCCCATCCAGGGAGAATATTCTGGAATGAATTTCCAGAATATACTATTGTTTGCGATATATTCTTTTAATTTTCTATTGTCTATGACCTCATTCCACGCTTGATCTAATATTACTTTGACCTTTTTAAATTGACCTGCATTATCAGAGATTATCAAATTCGGTTTTCCCCTACGAGCTACGAATCTCCGAAAACACATAAGGAAATCCTCAGCTGACAGGGTTTCTATGATTTCTAAATGGATCGCTCTAGTCACCAAGCACGTAAATAAACATACCCAAACTTTGCCTGTTTTGTTATTTTGGTTTACCCAAAGTGGCTCTAAGTAGTCTAATCCCGTTCTTTGAAAGCATACCGCTTGAGTAACTCTGAATTCGGGTAAGGGGGGAATTTTTGGATATGGATACGGTTTTCCGTCTTGTTTTTTACACACTGTACATTTTCGGATAAAATTATATACTATTGCCCTTCCTTGGGTATCCAAAAATTTTGCCTAATTACCGCCAGTGTGTGTGCTGTTCCTACATGATATAATCTTTTATGCGTGTCTCTGATTATCAACGTTGTAAACCAAATATCTCTTGGTAATAAAATTGGTAGTTTTTCTCCTAGCTCTAATTCTGCATGCTCAAATCTACCCTTGCACCAAAGTATTCTTAGTTCATCTATGTAAATTCCTAGTTGATTGATTAGTGTGTTGTTCTTTTTATTTTCTAAATCTTTAAATACATCCCTGTAAAATGCGTGTTGTACTGCTTTTATCCAAAGTATTTTGGCATAGTCTATTTCTTCGCTACTTAAGCCTCTTTTAACTAATAACTAATCCCCTTCTGAATTCTTTTCTTTTGAATGCATTTAAAATTTTTATGCACCATGCCGTGTGTCTTAATAATTTAATCAGACAACTAAATCTTAGTATGTCTATTTCAAAGGGACTTTCCTGTGTTGTGAGTGTTATGTTTACTACCGTTTTCTGATTTATGCCTAGATTATCTATTTCTTCACTTACATTGTTTTCAATTTGATTGCAACTTGGTGACTCTTCTGGCCATTCGCTGACTTGTTTTAACCACGCAGGACCGGTCCGCCAAGATTTAAGTTGCCTTAATTCTTCTGGAGTAGAACCTCTACTGGCTACGTCAGCCGGGTTCATACTTCCTGGTACGAACCTAAATGTAACATCTTTTGCCGATTTTATTTCTAGAACTCGTCTTTCCACGAATATCGGTAATGGTTTTTTGGAGTTTATCCAACTTAAGACGCATTTGGAGTCTGTCCATACGATTTTTTTTTGCAATATTTACTTCGAGCTCTTTGCTTATAAATTTTATACATTTAATTCCTATCAATGCGCCTAGTAGCTCTAACCTTGGTATACTTGCTTCCCTCCCTGGGGCTACCCTAGCCTTAGAGATGAGCAAGTTACTATAATTCGTATTTAGATTTTTGATAAAAATTACACATGCATATGCTGCTTGAGAGGCGTCTGTAAAACAGTGTAGTTCATATAACTCATTTGTACTTCCTATTTGTCTCGAACTTCAATACTGGCAATTTGCTCTAAATTTTGCTGTAATACACTCCATGTTTTAATTTGTTCATTTTCTAATTTTTCATCCCATTCTAATTTTTTCTCCCAAATTTGTTTTATAAAGATTTTGGCTGTAATAGTTATAGGTGCTACTAATCCTAACGGATCAAAAATTGAACTGACCCTTTTCAAAATTTCTCGTTTCGTACCTAATGTTTGTTCACCTAATTTAAGTTTGACTCCTAATTTATCTACTGATGTGTTCCATGGAACACCTAGTATTGAAGTATAGTCTTTCTCTTCCCTATCTTCCTCGGGGATTTGACTGAGAAATAGTTTATCGTTCCAATTCCATTCTCTTAAGTTCATAGCGGCTTTCCTAAATATTGACTTCATTTCTTTGTAAAATTCGATTGCTTCCTTTTTAGAAACTCCTAAAATTATATTATCGACGTAAAGGTTCTTAGCTACTCTATCAGTATACTTTCCATTCGATTTCTTAAGGTGATACTTAATTACGGCATTCAATATGAAGGAGCTTGATATTAAGCCGAATAATACCCTTTTAAACCTATAAATAACTAGGTTTTCTTGCGATGGTCCTTTTAAGGGATCACGCATCCATATGAACCGTGTGACGTCTCTACTTTCTGAGTTCAAACATATCATTAGAAATGCCTTTTCGACATCTGATGTGATGACTATTTCGTGAAATCTTACTCTGAGAATTATTCCTAATAGTTCTTCCATTAGAACTCGACCCCTTAGAAGACATTGATTTAAGCTTAACTTATCCTTTCTTGAACTAGCTGATCCGTCATACACTATTCTCATTTTTGTAGTAGATTTGTCTGGCCTAAATACTGGATGGTGAGGTAAGTAATGTACTACCGCTCCTGGATTAGGAGTACCAGCTTCTTCGATGATTCCCATTTCTATTTGTTCAATTATTACATCGTGATATTTATTAAGTAAGTCTTTGTCTCCCGAAAATCTTTTACATAATGATTTTAATCTACCTAATGATAGCCCGTAATTGTTTGATAGCATGTCGTGTGGAGGGTATTGCCTCCATGGCCACGATACACTGTATCTACCATTCGCTTTTTGGTTAATGCTCCTTTCAAATTGAATTAATGCTAAATCGTCATCCGTTTCTTCTACCTTTTCTTTTATCCCTAAAACGTCTAAACTCCAAAATAATTTTAAGTCAAACTCATTTTTAAATAATACTGATTCCAAATCATCTTTTTGTGCACTGAGTACATACTGACTATTGACTAACAACGTGAGAATATTATTTGGATCATATCTATCTCTGTTATCTCTCCCGGCTATCATCCATCCTACTTTCGAATTAACTAAATATAACCCTGTGGTTACTTCGATTTTTTTCTAAATTAAGAAAATCGAAATAATAATTTATTGAAGAACTGTGTTTTATAAAGGTCATATAGGGATATTAAAACCAACTCTCTCCTTTACAACGTCATGGCTATATTTCGACCTCCTCTTGGGTCATCTTCAAGCCTATAAAATAATTCCATAATTAAAAACAAGGTTTTAACTATTTTACCACAAAGCTGAAATTAGGTAGTTATTAACAGCTATAACAAACATTAACTTATTTACCTTATATGTGATTACAAATGATCTCATTCCAAGTCAAAAATGTTACAAAAAGTTTCTATATACTGTTGTCATTACCTCCTTGGTAATTCGTCCCCAACTGTTAATCCAACAAGTTTGAAATATTAATATGTTAACAACTCCTATCTCCCCATTTCATAAATAACAAAACATATCTTAAAACTAATTTAACATTAAAAACGGAAAAAACAAGCTTATCACAGTCCAATTTATATCACAGTAACAATATTTGGTAATTGATTAACATCTATATTAAAACCCAGGTTCATAATACTAAGGACTGTGTTACATATAGTATTCTATGGTATTTAAATTATTCCTGCATAAAACTTATTTAAGTCTCTACAATCTTTTTTAAAATTAATGCTATTTTTATTCCTGGATATCTGTAAAGCTTCTAATGTAAGTCTTTTTTTATTATTGGGTTCATTCATCAGTAACTTTGTATTGTCGAAATTGAATTGGTGATCTGTTTCTGTACAGTGAGCTGCCAGTGCTGTCGTGTTATCTTTTGCTCTAACATTCCCTTCATGCTGCTGTCGTCTGTTCCTCCAGGTTTGTCGGGTTTCCCCAATGTAAACTCCTGGACACGATGAGCAAGGTACCTGATAAATAATCCCCATTTTATCTCTCAACTCAAATTCATCCTTTAATTTTGATAAATAAGTATTTTCTATCTTATTTATCGGTTTGTGCCCAAAGGACAAATCACATTCCATTTCTTTGAACAATTTAGCTACTCCCTCTGATAACCCTTTAATATAATCATCTTTTTCCTTTTGAAGGTCGCCTAGATCAGTGATTCCCAAGCTGTGGTCCGCGGGACTGTTCCAAGTGGTCCGCGGAAAGATTGAGAAAACAACACAGAAACAAATGAATTAAATTAAGCAAATTTAATAAGCAAATAATGTGCTATGATCATTAGGTAAATATAAATTATAAATATAAGATAACATTAACATAACACATGGAAAAAATAAATAATTAAATAAAATTAAAATAATATTGCTTCAAAATAACACTATATTTGATACAAAAAAGCTACAATAATAGATATTTTAATACATACCAATGAATAACAGCTTCATTTAACTATAAAATTACAAAACTAACCATATTAAAAACACTACTTTAAAATCAAAACTAGGAAACTCAATAACTTAGACAAAATTAAAGATAATTTAAAGAGTTTAAAGATTCAAATAAAATAAATGTCAATATCTATAAATGTTTATATCTATAAACGTCAAATATCTACTACAGCTAATAGAATTAAATTTCGAATAAAATAAGACAGGGCAAGTGTGAGGTATAAATCAGATAAAGCGTCACAGAGTATCGGGAATCAAGATCCGGTGTTACCAGCAACTTTGGGGGTTAATGGGGGTGGCAGTGTAACCTGATGCCAGATCGTAAGAAATGAAGGCACTCACTTCAGCCACCTCAAGTCTCAGTCAACGCCTTCACGTAGCTTTAAGCGGGCGCCCCTGTTAAGTCAACCTTCGTGCTTGACAACAGAGATTGACCGCAGACGAAACTGGCATCCGAGATAGGCGGATGTCAGGAAAACTTATACACCCTATCCAACGCATACAACATTACACTGACATGTTTACACAAACAAAGTCCAAGGACAGTAGAGGCATGCTACTGGGGGGAGTAGCGACCCCCGGACATTCTAGCTCATAACCATGCCCATCACAAACATATATACCACAAGGGTCAATATTGTCGAGGAGAGCACTGAGAGGACCCGAGGGGACCGGTCCTGGGTGGAACAGGACGGGTGTGGTAGCGCATTAAAAACGGTCTTAGACACGCCGGCCACCTCATAGTCAGGGTCCCACCCTTGCTGTTTTATTACGTAGCCTAGTGTAGGGGGCTGACCCATCAGGAGGTGAAAATCCTAGAGGGCGATAGTAGTGCCAGGTAGGCGCCTGGGTAGGGCCCTGCTGTCGCTCTCGGGGGGCTCTTGCGCGGCTACCGTCCTGGGGAAGCACAGGGATTAAACTGGACCTCTGGGAAGACTTAGTTGCTCTATTAGACAGTACACCCACCCAGCATAACAAACATTAAAACACTTTTACACGATACTTTATCACAAACATGGAGCCAGCAGACGAAACCCCCGTTACAGTGTCTAACATTTTACAGGAGGAATCAGGGTCCCCAACCCTAATGAGCAAGGACAGGACAGAGAGTGAGATAGAGGACATTCTACTGGAGGAGAGGGAGGACCAACCGGGAACTTCCCAACCCCCAGTGATGGAGGCAGGTTCCACATCCCCGACCAGCCTGGAGGCTGACCCCAACAGGTCGGACTCCACTGGGTGGGAGGTGGAACACAATCAAAGGAGGAGGAAATCTTCTAAGAAAAGGAGGCAGAGAGAGAGGCAGAAGAGCAAGGCAAGGGAGGATAGGGAGAGGAAGGGGGAGGTAGGGACCTCGCAAGGGGGCCCAGCTTCCCACACCTCGACCCGTATCCAAAAGCCCTCAAGGAGACCCAGCGGGAAGACCTCGGCAAAGGAGGAATTCCCAACCCTGGAGGCGGCCAACAAGGTGGAGAGGATGAGAGCACCGCACGCCCCCCCAAGGAAGACGACGAGGGGTCCAGGAGCGAGGGATGCTGCTAGGAGGACGTGGAAAGAGGCGAGAAGGACCTTCAACCTCCCCACAGCCCCCAAATCGGTCTTGGAAAGCGAGGGACCTACCACCACACCCTCGGCCGAGAGCAACAAGAGACCGAGGGGAGCTATGGGGACCCCTTCTTCAGGTGATCTCACCCCCAAGAGGGTGAAAGAATCAGGTATATCCCCCCTTAAAAGGGAGGATAGTGACAAGGCGGACACCACGGCTGCTCCGATCCCCGACGCAGAAGGACAAAAGAAAGAGTCCTACAGAGATATTGCTAGGGGTAAGGACATGCAGTTCGTGGTACTCTCAAGTAGAGAGGGAGGTATAGTTACCCAAAGAGAAGGAGAAATGCTGCGCAAAAACCTGACAAGGTTTTCCTTGGAAAGCATGGGCAGCAGGGAAAGGACCACAGGCATTGTACTCAGGTTCTGGCAATCAGGAATAGTGGATCCTGGTTGGTTCCTGGTCACTGCGGTTGATGCCGAATCGAGAGACTGGACGATTCGGAACTGGGAGCCAACCCCCATCGAGGAGATCACATTTAAGGTCTTCTCACAGAAGGATGCTCCCTGGCCGACGAAGATCGGCATCAACATCAGAGAGGAGGAGAAGCCTGATCCCGAAGAAATCAGGCTAGAAATGCATCTTCGAAACAGGATTCCGGGGGCCCTAGACTGGAAGCTGGACCACATTGCTGGTGAGCCGGGAAACTGGCACGTCCTCATGTGGATCCCTAGAGCTTCGGTTAGGGCCCTCGATGAGGTTAAGTGGCGCGTCTTCCTGGGCCTGATCTCCATGGTGGTTCATCGGGTCCGAGGAGGACTAGCCCCACCCCCCCCACCAGCAGACAGGAGGACTGAGGTTAGAAGGAGAGTTGAGGAGGGCGAAAGGAGGACTGAGGACAGAAGCCGGAGGGAACTCCCGGCCACCAGGAGGGCAGAGAGCCACCGGAGACCCAGGGACGACTTTAAGCCGGATCGCCGGTCCCGCGTGGCACTGCCCCTCCCCTCTAGGAGGACGGAGAGGAGTCACCAGAGATCCGACGAGGACAGGGAGAAAAGGAGGCAGAGTGCTAGCGGCAGACCACCTCACCGTGAGGGTGGTAGCCGCAGGCAGAGCCAATAGAGGATGATTGAGGTAAAACACATTAATTTACAGCACAGTCAAGACGCTGTAGGAGAACTACAGAGAGCCTTGACTGGAATAGGGTCATTAATAGTGTTAATTCAGGAACCTTATGTTTATAGAGGTGAGGTGAGAGGGATGAGGAGGTCTGGTCAGAGGCTCGTGGTAGGAGGAAACGAAGGACCAGACGAGGCGAACCCCAGGACTTGTATAGTGGCATCGGAGGACCTGAAGGTAACACCCATACCCCAATTAGGGACCCGAGACGCCACAGCAATTATCCTGGAGTATAAGGTTAAAGGTTTAGTTAATAAGGTGATCATGGCAAGTCTATACTTGCCATACGACAGGCAAGACCTTCCCCCAACAAGGGAGCTGACCAATATTGTCAGATTCTCAGAGGAGAAGGCCATTCCAGTAATAATTGGTTGCGACGCTAACGCGCATCACCATGCCTGGGGCAGCACTGACTGCAACAGCAGAGGTGATGCGCTGTTGGAATTCTTAGCATCCACAGATTTAGAGGTAATGAATAGGGGAACGGAACCAACTTTTATAAACAGAATCCGTTCACAGGTAATAGATGTCACAATGGCATCTAGGAGGATATCTGGAAAAATTGAGGGCTGGCACGTAACATCAGATATTCTGCTGTCTGATCATCGCATGGTCAGCTTCTGTATCCAGATAGATGAAGTAGAGGTAACACCGCAGAGGCACCCAAGGAGGACGGACTGGGAAACCTTTGACAGGGAACTCGGAAACCTCCAAGGAGTGACCAAAGAGGCATTAACTGACCCCGAAGCTCTGGAAAGGAAGGCAGCGGAACTGAGCTTGTATATAAGGGAAGCCTACCAAGAAGCTTGTCCCCCCAAAACTAGTGTCCAAAAGGTAGCCACTTGGTGGAACAAAGGACTAGATAAGCTCCGTAGTAAAGCGAGAAAAGCCTTTAACAAGGCCTTCAAGAATAAAGAACCAGGAGAGGAGCTATGGGACAGCTTCAGGGGGGCTAGGAGGGAATTCAAAAAAGAAATAAGGAATCGCAAGAGAGCTGGCTGGAGAGACTTCTGTAAGGGAATTGAGTCCCTACCAGAGGCAACCAGACTGGCAAGAATCTTAAGTGGTGAGGGTAATGGTAGAACTTTAGGCTCCATTAAAAGGCTAGACGGTACCTGGACTCTCAGTGTAGAAGAAACACTAGAGTACCTCCTACTCACCCACTTCCCAGGAGAAGGAAACGAGGTCGGTGACTCACTAGGAGAGGCTCCAGGCGTAGAGACGAACTGGGACCTGGCGACCCGCCTAGTAACCAGAGAGTCCATAAAATGGGCCGTCGACAAATTTCACCCATTTAAGGCACCTGGACAAGACGAAATATTCCCAGCACTAATACAAAGGGGTATGGATCGTCTATTATCCAGTATAGAGGCAACTTTCAGGGGCAGTATAGCTATGGGCGTGGTACCGGAAGTGTGGAAAGCAGCTAGGGTAGTTTTTATCCCTAAACCAGGCAAGAAGGACTATACACAGGCTAAATCCTTCCGACCCATAAGCCTTACATCCTTCATGCTAAAGACCCTTGAAAGGATAGTAGATAAATACATAATAGAGGAAATTCTACCCAGAAAGCCGCTGCATGCCAATCAGCATGCATACTCAAAGGGGAAATCGACTGAAACAGCTCTCCACGCGGCCACTTCTAGGATAGAAAAGGCAATGCACAAAGGAGACTACACTTTAGCCCTCTTCTTTGATGTAGAAGGAGCCTTCGATAAGGCAAAATCTAGTAATATAAAGGAGGAACTGACGCAGAGGAATACTCCCCAGGTTATCATCAATTGGATAATATCCTCCCTAAAAGGGAGGAAAGTTAGTTCATCAATGACCGGCACTAAAGCATCTAGAGTGGTGTCAGGAGGGTGCCCCCAGGGCAGCTGCCTCTCGCCACATCTGTGGTGCCTGGTGATGGATGGACTTATGAGGAAAATGACCGAGGAGGATATCCATTTGCAGGCATATGCAGATGATGGACTAGTCCTGATTAGAGGCAAGTTCCTAAGTACCTGCTGTGAAAGGATGCAACGAGCTTGTAGGATAATTGAAGGATGGTGTAGAGAGGTAGGACTCTCAGTCAATCCATCAAAGACTGAGATGATAATCTTCACTAGGAAAAGGAAACTTGTGGATTTCAAAGCTCCCAAATTGCTGGGGCATGAGCTTACTTTGGCCAACGAGGTAAAATACCTAGGTATTACCTTAGACCAAAAACTAACTTGGAAATCACACTTGGACAAGGTAGTAGAAAAGGCTACGATAACCTTCTGGCAACTTAGACGAGCAGTAGGGAAGACATGGGGACTGTCCCCGAAAATCCTCAAGTGGCTGTACACCGCAGTTATTAGACCTAGGATTCATTACGGATCCCTGGTGTGGTGGCCTAGGACTGAGGTTGCCAGCTCGACTAAGGGGCTTAGCAAGGTCCAGAGGTTAGCCTGCCGTAGTATAACAGGGGCCATGAGGACTACACCTACGGCAGCCTTGGAAGCCTTAGTAGGAGTCCCCCCTCTCCAGCTATGGATCAGAGGAGAAGCCATCGCCTCGTATGTCAGACTAAGAGACAACGGACAATGGCTAGGTGAAAGGTCCGTTATAGGACACTTGGACATAGGAAGGTTCGCTGAACTTAAGGTCCCACTTACGGGGATCAGAACTAAAGGAGTGGACCATCAGCTTAAGCTGAAAAGGAAATATGAGGTAGAAATCCCACTCAGAGCCGATTGGGAATCAGGAGAGATTAAATTTGATACAGAGACTCTGGTGGCATACACGGACGGCTCAAAGAATGAGAATGGTATGTCAGGTGCGGGACTTTACTTAGAAAGGTCCGGCACCCAAGAGAGTTTCCCACTAGGAATATTTACCACAGTCTTCCAGGCCGAAGTCTACGCCATCCTAGAGGTGGCAAGAAGGCAAGAGGTGGTAGAGGCGAGAACTAAAAAAGTAGTAGTATGCTCGGATAGTCAAGCAGCACTTAAGGCACTCTGCGCTCCCAGTGCAGACTCAGCACTGGTCAAAGAATGCCAAGAGGCCTTAGAGACGCTTGCAGAGTTAAAGAAGGTTACTCTGCTTTGGGTTCCTGGACACACAGGAGTACCGGGAAATGAAAAAGCAGATGAAATAGCAAAAAGGGGTGCCTCCATGCCATTCTGCGGACCAGAGCCCGCTATTGACTGGTCCAGAGGTCAAACCAAATCGGCCATCAAAATGTGGATCTGGGAGGAAGCAGGGAAGGTGTGGACAAGAACTGAAGGATGCAGGCAAACTAAGATGATGCTGCCTAAGCTAGATAAAGGGAAAACCAGATGGCTCATGGGACTGAGTAGACCCAACCTAAGAAAAATGGTGGGGGTCTTAACAGGTCATTGTCAACTAAATAGACATCTGGCACTATTAAAGATTGAAGAGGACCCCACATGCCCAGTATGTGGTGAAGGAGAGGAAACAACCTACCACCTGGTGGGAGCTTGCGAAGGACATGGGAGACTACGCTTTCACACCTTAGGATCAGGGATTATCAGAGAGGAGGAACTTGTCACACTTAAGTGGCAGGATATCCTCTCCTTTATTACCCAAACTAGGAGACTTGAGGGTAAGACTGAGGTGGTTCGATGGGCGTGAAAAACCAGGGGTTGGCAAAAAGGACCCGAGTGCGGTCTAGTTGCCAGGCTTGGCCTCCCCGCCCCCTTACTACTACCAGCAACTTTACCCAGGACTTTCGTTCGATCACTTTGATTAACCCTTTTGCCTTTGTCACTAACACTCCATTATGTTTTGTCGAGGTTTGTCTGTAAATTCATAGCAACCCCAAGCTCCTTTACTTACCCCTACGATCTATACCTAGATTACCGTAAGCATCACCCAGATGAATGAGTGTCATTGCTACTTCATAATGACTTTGACCCTCTGAATTGCATCGAAGTTATTCGTTCTTGCTTAAGTTTCTCGATGTTTTTTAAATTATTAAATTGTTATATTGTTATTAGGTTTGTTCCAACCACTCTTCAAACTGGTTTGGAACTGTCCGACGCATGCGCATTTGGAAAAAAAGCGTTTCAACGAGCCCAAACTCAAACTCTGACTGACTCCGACTGTTAATCGGCTGTTCCAACCACGCTCTGATATAATCACGGATTAGTTTGGAACCAGTCAGAGCAGTCAGCGATCGGCGGCAGGGACTAGTAGTTTGGGATTGAGTTTGGGTGAACAGAAACGTAACCTTCCGCTCCGCTTCAATGTTTTTGTTTTGATTTCGCTCGCCTATTATAATTATTCTCCTTTCTTGCGAATCAACTGTTCTTTTTAAAATGTTTTTGTACGAATGCGACGATGAATTTTTGTGCATATAATTGGCATTTTCGAGATATTTCTGAAAAAAATAAAAATTGGACCTATTTTCCAAGATGGACTTTTGATACTTATTCCATTTTCAAACAAATATCGAAAGAATCCGATTTATTTCCGCAATATTTCTTTCGTTAACTGGACTAAGATAAATATTTGTTTTTTAAAACAAAAGAGCATTATAGGATTATATCAATAAAAATACGTGTGTGCCGTGAGTCTACTAAAACTGGCTCACCTCAGTAAGCCCGAAAATTGTGAATTGCGTAAATCGAAATGAAATCGTGAATTCATGTAATAAATAAACATTTCTAAAATGTGTGCATGTGTCGTCATATCCTCTATGAGTATGTAAGTTTTACTTCCAACTTTCGAGCTTAATTAGCATTAGAAAATGAAACTTTTATGGTGTGGCCCCCCCCCCTTGTTGTGCGAGCCCTTAGGTGGCCTAAATCAGGCCCTGATTTAAGCGACTGGCACTTATTTTCATCAACTATTGACTCATCCATATCTTTAATACTAATAAGTTCAGGTATTTTTGACAGCACAGGAACGCAAAATCACATAAACGATCAACTCAACAAGTTGTTCTGATAACAGTACTAAAACCTACCACAGGAAACAGTTTGGATCGAGAAAGGAGCGTTCCAACAAAAACGAAATCACAAGTCAATTCCCAACGGTCAATGATCGCGCATGCGCATTACGCCAATCACGGACTAATCCGAAACTGATTCGGAACTGGTGGTTGGAACAAACCTATTATTTTATATAATCTACAGAAGTGTTTAGGGAGAAAATATGGATATGACGATCCCTATACAATTGGGCGATACACGATTTCTGTTTATATGTTCTAAATTAAACTTTTAAAACTGGATCATTCATATTCACTCGGCCGGCGCTGGTAAATAATTTTTGCCATAATGTTTTACGTAAATATCCAAAGCTCGTTGTAACAATTCATTTTTCTTTTGGGGATCACCTAAATTACCGTAAGCATTACCTAGATAAGTTAGTATCAATGCTACTTTATAATGATTTTTACCATAATAATTTTCGTATATATCCAAAGCTCGTAGTAACAATTCTTTTTTCTTTTGGTGATCACCTAGAGAACCATAGGCATTAGCTAGAGTAGCTAGTGTCATTCCTACTTTATAATAATTTTTACCATAATGTTTTTCAAAAATATCTAAAGCTCGTAATGCCAATTTTTTTTTCTTTTGGTGATCACCAAGATGACCGTAAGCATAACCTAGATTTCCTAGTGCCACTGCAACTTCGGGATGATTTTTACCATAATGTTTTACGTTAATATCCAAAGCTCGTTGGAACAATTCTTTGTTCTTTTGGGGATCACCTAAATTACCGTAAACATTACCTAGATAAGTTAGTATCAATGCTACTTTATAATGATTTTTACCATAATAATTTTCGTAAATATCCAAAGCTCGTAATACCAATTCTATTTTCTTTTGGTGATCACCAAGATGACCGTAAGCATAACCTAGATTTAATAGTACCACTGCAACTTGGGGATGATTTTTACCATAATTTTTTTCTAGAATATCTAGAGCTCGAAGTGCCACTTCTTTATGCTTTTGGGGATCACCTAAATTACCGTAAGCATAACCTAGATAAGTTAGTATCAATGCTACTTTATAATGATTTTTACCATAATAATTTTCGTATATATCCAAAGCTCGTAGTAACAATTCTTTTTTCTTTTGGTGATCACCTAGAGAACCATAGGCATTAGCTAGAGTAGCTAGTGTCATTCCTACTTTATAATAATTTTTACCATAATGTTTTTCAAAAATATCTAAAGCTCGTAATGCCAATTCTTTTTTCTTTTGGTGATCACTAAGATGACCGTAAGCATAACCTAGATTTAATAGTGCCACTGCAACATGGGGATGATTTTTACCATAATGTTTTACGTTAATATCCAAAGCTCGTTGGAACAATTCTTTGATCTTTTGGGGATCACCTAAATTACCGTAAGCATAACCTAGATAAGTTAGTATCAATGCTACTTTATAATGATTTTTACCATAATAATTTTCGCAAATATCCAAAGCTCGTAATACCAATTCTATTTTCTTTTGGTGATCACCAAGATGACCGTAAGCATAACCTAGATTTAATAGTGCCACTGCAACTTGGGGATGATTTTTACCATAATTTTTTTCTAGAATATCTAGAGCTCGAAGTGCCACTTCTTTATGCTTTTGGTGATCACCTAGATTATTGTAAGCTAAACCTAGAGTTATTAGTGTCACTGCAACTTTGGGATGGTTTTTAACATAATGTTTTTCTTCAATATCCAAAGCTCGTTCATACAATTCGATATTCTTTTGGTGATCACCTAGAGAACCATAGGCAAGACCTATTTTTTTCAAGACATATGCTACTTCAATATGGTTTCTACCATAATGTTTTTCTGTAATGCCTAATGCTTGTTCTAACAATTTGATTTTCTTTTGTGTATTACCTAGAGAACCATAGGTATTACCTAGATTATTTAAGACTTTTCCTACTTCAAAATGATTTTTTCCATAATGTTTTTCTGTTATTTCTAATGCTGATTCTAACAATGCTTTTGACTTTTCTGCATCCCCTAGAACACCATAAGCGTATCCTAGATTATTTAAGACTTTTCCTACTTCAAAATGATTTTTTCCATAATTTTTTTCTGTTATTTCTAATGATCGTTCTAACAATTCTTTTGACTTTTCTGCATCCCCTAGAACACCATAAGCGTATCCTAGATTATTTAAGACTTTTCCTACTTCAAAATGATTCTTTCCATAATGTTTTTCTGTTATTTCTAATGATCGTTCTAACAATTCTTGTGTCTTTTGTGTATCACCTAGATAACCATAAGCAGTAACAAGATTATTCAAGACTTCTGCTACTTTAATGTGATTCTTTCCAAAATGATTTTCTGTAATGATTAATACTTGTTGTAACAATTCTATTTTTTTATGTGGGTCACCCAGATCAGCATTATTAATACTCAGATTCCCTAATGTTCTTTCCTTGTTAAAAGAAGTTTTACTATTATTTGTTTTACCTAGGTCACCGTAAGTAATCCCTAGAATAACTAACGCTACTGCTACTAAGATGGAACCTAATAGAATGATGATGAGAAACTTAAGCTGATAAATGAAACTTGGCTGAGTACTGGGCCCGGTGCCGCTGTATGTTGGCGGCGTCTCTTTCTTCTGCACATTAGGGTTAAGGAAGCTGACGCGTGGGTCGCTTTCCATAGGGATCATCCTGACTTCAACTTGCATCTTTAGCTTGCTGTCGTTAGTTTCAGCATTATTTGTGTTCATTCTGAAAACATTAAACATGGTTGTGTTATATTATAAGATTTAATCGTTATGATTAAACAAGTGCTCAAGTTAAATTATTGTTTACTTGTGGAAAGAGCATAGGAAAATGTTAGTATCAAATAATATTTTGGGGCAATGGATCCTAATTTTCTAAAGGCCCGCTCAAACAGGAAGCAAACTGTCCGCGGCGGATTCTGTAGACTGTAATGTTGCATCATCCTGGTCAAACAGAAAGGAAACTGTCCGCGGCGGACTCTGTAGACTGTAATGTTGCATCATCCTGGTCAAACAGAAAGGAAACTGTCCGCGGCGAACTCTGTAGACTGTAATGTTGCATCATCCTGGTCAAACAGAAAGGAAACTGTCCGCGGCGAACTCTGTAGACTGTAATGTTGCATCACCCTGGTTAAACAGAAAGGATACTGTCCGCTTTCTGTTTGACTTGGCCTTAAATCTAAAGGTCCAGCTACATAACTGGCGTGTTTTAAAAATGGCAACAAAATCAATTTACTGTCAAGCCCAAGAGGTGATAGCTATACGTGAAGTATGTTGCAAATTATGCATATACATGCATTAGTTCTTGCAGTAATACTGTAAGCAATCATTGAATGCAATATAATGCTATAACTTCACTTTCTAGAGAACCAACAGCAAAGAATTTAGTTTATTTTTTACTTTTCATTTAAAAATAGATAAGATGTATTGAACAAAACAAATACTTTTTTTTTACGACATAAACGCCTGAGCTTAAATCATTCATTAGGTACCATTTGTACCCAAAAGTACTAAATGTACAAAATTATTTTATAATCGAGTTCCTGGCATGAAATAAAGCACGTATACCAATGTTCATTCAAATCGGATCACAAATAATAATATGTCCCATTTTTTATTAAAAACATTTTTGTTACTGTTCTTCCTTTTTATCCCCTTCTTATATGAAAATATGACCAAAGTGTACACATAGCAACCATTACTTTATTCAATTTTTAAGTTTTTGGTAATATTCATACTACGGAAAGTTTAAATTTTAATTTAAATCAAATTATAATTACTCCAGCGCCGGGACTTGAACCACGGGCTTTTACATACATACATATAGAGGCCCGTGGTTCAAGTCCCGGCGCTGGAGTCTATTTTTCTCTGTCTGTATCCCAGTGTTAATAATAATAATTATAATTTGATTTACATTACTTTATTCTTAAAGAGCATTCCAACGACATGCACCATAAAGGGTATAATGCTATTTTGAGATTTGTACCCCGTTCTCTGTACACCTGTGTACCAAAATTTAAATTTTGAAATCATATAATCCTTCTCCATAAAAAATACATATATGTGGGAACGTACATGGCGATTGGTAAGCCGGTGTCGAATCTATAAATCACAGACAGACATCTAGTTTTTGATAGATTAAAAATATTAATTCTCTTACCAGTTGATGAAGATGCTGATTATTGAAACCAATGATGTTCTAGGAAAATCAAGTATGTTAACCAGGTCTGGACGCACCTTGCTCTAGTCGCTCCTTGCTCTAGTCGCTCCTTGCTATAGTCGCTCCTTGCTCTAGTCCCTCCTTGCTATAGTCGCTCCTTGCTCTAGTCCCTCCTTGCTATAGTCGCTCCTTGATCTAGTCCCTCCTTGCTATAGTCGCACCTTGCTCTAGTCGCTCCTTGCTCTAGTCGCTCCTTGCTATAGTCGCTCCTTGCTCTAGTCGCTCCTTGTTCTAGTCGCTCCTTGCTCTAGTCGCACCTTTCTCTAGTCGCACCTTGCTCTGGTCAATGACTCATCTAAAGATGTTGGTACCACAGACTCACACTACAAAAAAAAACAACGCTTTTTACCTTTGACACGCACGTACCTGGGATCAATTTAATATTACAAACTACATACACAGCTTAGACAAATTACTAAAATCAGCTCTTTTAAAAATAGACTGCCAATTGGTGTGGCACATAGCTTCCTCGTATCCTATCCATGTACTTTATTGATTTTATGCTTTTACAAACCATTATTGTCTAATTTGTTTCATTGTTTCCCCCGTTTTTTCAATCTGTCAAAATTGTTTTGACAGAATTAAAGTATCAATATAGCAAATGTTAAAGAGCACAGACGGTTTATATTAATCTAGAGTTTTCTCCGGGTTTCTTTTAATAAAACTTTGAACTTATGTTGTAAGCAACTTACTGTAAATTAGTGTGGCACATTGCTGCGTTGCGTCATATACTTAATTGATGATTTGATTTTGCCACTTATTATTGTCTAATATATTTAATTCCTTTTTAATAAAGTTGTCATATTTCTTTACGTGAACAAATATATCAATTTAGAATTTTTTGTCAATGGATCATAAAATTTGATAACGCCCATTCTGGATGTAATCTAACCTTTTCTTAAACTAACAAACAGTTAATTATACTCACATTTTATAGCTCCTTCTGGGGGCTACTTTCGGCAACCAAATTTCTTAGATTGGATAACAACGTTTAAAGATATAGGACATAATATTATTTATTTTTTTGCATTCGTGGACGAGAAACAGATTTAAGTAGCCATTTTTGAATTTTTCTTTCGATCTTACCGAAGGTGACGGAAGCTTTGTGATCGTTCTGAAATACGAAAATTGTCTATGTCTCCGATTTCAAAAATCCTAAGACAGAAATCCGTTTCAGACATTTATAGGGTCCGTAGGCAAAACCAAGGACCCTTATATTTTCCTGCGTGTGTCTGTCCGTCCGCCCGGTCGCGTGCTCTCACGGCTACACCTTTCGTCTGACCACTTTGAAATTTGGCATGTATGTGTCTTGTACCTACCCACATATATTAAAAATATAGCGACTTAAAAAAAAATATTTTTAAAAAAGAATTAGGGCAAAAAAAACTTAAGGGTTAAAATTTTTTTATTTGATTTCGACACCGTGAGGGGTATCATATGAAAAGGTACGTCGAGCTGATTACAAAAATATATAATTCTTATTTTATAACTTTGATTAGGCGAGCGTAGGCAAGTTTGAAGTGGGTGTGAAACGTGTCCCCCCCCCCCCCCCCCTTTTATCTCGCCTATGTGAAGAGCAAAAAATCTGAAAAAATTTCTGAACATTCTTCGACCAAAAGTAAAGATACCACTTTTTGGAAATTTCGAAAAAATATTATTTTATTTTTTAATGACAAAATACGTTTTTTATAACTATGGTCTTTTCGATATATTTAATGGTTGTAGTCCGGTTCAGTGGAAAAAAAATACTTTATCAGAAGTTTGTTTATGTGTTTCGAGAATATCAGACCCATAGTATAGTTCAAAGTAAGCTTTTTAGCATTTTAAAAAACACCATCAATAGGGTACTATTTAAACTATACAGTGTGGCCTACGGACCCTCGCTGTGTGCTGACTAGCACACACTTGACCTGTTTATTTAATTCCATGCCTGTCTGTCTGTCTGTCGTTCAATTTTTGCGAACCAACATATCTTAAAAACTTATCGTCTGATTTGATTGAGATTTGTATATTGTAGGTCATAATTATTTTCCCATTGATATTGTTCCCAAGCAAGTTTTAACCTTGTTCGGCCATTTGTTTCTCTTTTACATGCGAACAAGCAAACATTTATTTACTCTTATATGTTCAAGAATACTCATCTGCTTCTTATGAAATTTGGATGTTTTGTCGAAAGTAGACCGCAGATAATCTCAGATTAATATTAACTTATACTCTCTCCGCACTCTAAATTTTGCTAATATAATGTATAATATAATCAAAATAGACCAATATATAGGTAACCTGAGAGGGGTCCAGCTTCCATTAATAAGGGTAAATGATTTTTTTTTTAGGATTGTTTTGTATAGTAAGAGGAGCATGAAACCAAGTTTGCGACCTCGAAAGCCCTGAGGGCAACTTTTGGTAGGCGAAAACCCTCGCAATTTTGGATTTTTTTCAGTTTTTTTAATACAACACATAAACGACGCCGAAATCAGGAAATTGTATTCTTTCCGAAATAAAAGTAGACAAAATTCTCTACAAAATGCACTAGTCAAACTTAATTTTATGTTATCCTAAACCATTTCTACAGGGCTTTGAAGTTTGACAGAATTATGTAAAAATAAAGCAGGATTTTACTCATTTTGTTTGACATTTATATAGTCGTTTATGGTGCCCATTATATATATATTTTTATGATGTTATATTGATGATATGTATATATATACCTACATACATACACATATATATATATGTGTTAGCAGAGTAATACCGTGTTTTTGCACACTGCAATAGGCTACACAATTTGCGAGAGACACCAAGGGATGTGCCACGCAAGCGTGACACATAAGAACTGTTCCAACATCAGACATAACGTCATTAAGATGTTGGCTCGGCATTACGCTATGTCCTGCATCGTTTCGTCGCGTCCGACTCATCAGGGGCCCGACGCTGCCCACCCAACTCTGGACCTATACTAGATCAAGAAGATCAGATATAGGACTTATCAGAGACGAATGGCGGTGTGAGAGCACGCTCGTCTCTGATAAGTCTTATATCTGATCTTCTTGATCTAGTATAGGTCCAGAGTTGGGTGGGCATCGTCGGGCCCCTGATGAGTCGGACGCGACGAAACGATGCAGGACATAGCGTAATGCCGAGCCAACATCTTAATGACGTTATGTCTGATGTTGGAACAGTTCCTATGTGTCACGCTTGCGTGGCACATCCCTTGGAGTCTCTCGCAAATTGTGTAGTATATATATGTGTGTTTAATGGGCACCATAAACGACTATATAAATGTCAAAAAAATGAGTGAAATCCTGATTTTTTTTAATACTTTTGTCAAACTTCAAAGCCCTGTAGAAATGGTTTAGGATAACATAAACTTAAGTTTGACTAGTGCATTTTGTGGAGAATTTTGTCTACTTATATTTCGGAAAAAATACAATTTCCTGATTTCGGCGTCGTTTATGTGTTGTATTAAAAAACCTGAAAAAGTGCGAGGTTTTTCGCCTGCCAAAAGTTGTCCCCAGGGCTTTCGAGGTCGCAAACTTGGTTTCATGCTCCTCTTACTGTACAAAACAATCCTACAAAAAAAATCGTTTACCCTAATTAATGCAAGCTCCAATGTATCTATATATTGTCCTAAAACTATTTTAAATAAATAAATATATAAATTTTGACAGATTTATAAACCCTTTCGTTCCAGGTGTCCAGTATACTGGAAATCATTTTCAGGACAAGTTTTAATCTACATTAAGTCATTTGTCTTTATTATTATTTTACTTTTTGGCCAACCTGATAGCTTCTTCAGTGATTTTATCTCATCAGTGTTAACAAAATTAATTGTAACTATTAGATAAACATAATTTCGACATGTGATTTTCATCCCAACAACATGGCGTCCAGAAGGATGTATATATGTTTCACGTTTTTGTTTTAAATGTTTAATATTTCTTTTAGGCGGTGATTGTTTTTTAAAGATAAAAGTTATAACTTGATAAATAATCATTTTCAATCACAAAAAATGATCAAATTTAGCACATAATTTATCGTCAAAATTTGATGTCCAGTATACTGGACATTTGAACTTTATGGTAACATTTGATTTTGTAATATGTTCAATATAAGGTAATGAATTTAGAAGGAGGTTATGATTTAGAACTTGAATGTGAGTTTGATGAATTATATTGTTTTATTGCAAATATTTCGACGGGTGGTCCAAAAATTTTGAAAAAATTACTGAGTCATCTAGGGGTCAATAGAAATTGACCCTCTAAAAGAAAAAAAATTGCAATGAACAGAAAAAAATCGGGTGCGAAAGGGTAAACAGGGGTAAAAGTAAATAAGTTTGTCTTTAAAAGATTGCAAAAGCATAAAATCATTTAAGAATACGAAATAGGACGCTAGGAAGCTATGTGCCACACTAATTGGCACACTATTTTAAATTAATTATTTTTTTATTAATTATTTTACAGTTACCATTATAAAGTGACATTATGAAATGATAATTAAAATAACAAAAATATACAGAATTCTCTTACCTGGTAATATAGATGCTGAAAATTTAAGCAAATCGGATGTTGTACCTAATAAATAATATTTATTTCAATATTAAAAATTGTAATAATAAAATGTGTGATATATTAATATGTAAGTGAACTTGAAGGTGATTAGACGAATGTGAGTGAACATGCACTGGGCCTCACGGTCATATATATATATGTGTGTTTAATGCAATACTCACACGTAAACATCTGTCGATAAGACCTGATAAATAAATAATGCACACTTGAAATTATTTGTAGAATTAAAAGCTTTTCATATTTCAGTAATATTAATGAATGCCACACCTAGATTCAATTCAAAGAAATGATGTTTTTTTTCTTATAGGATAATTTCGTAGGCAGGTTCCTCTTACCCCCCCCCCCCCCCCCTAGTTGTTACTGAGAAAAATAAACATTTCCACATAGCCATTTTCGATTTAATAGCGGCCATACCTGTGTTTAAAACTATATCCCATTATTAGAATTATCACAAGTTCTTGGAAACGCTAAATTAAAATCATTCTATTTAGTATTTCATAATATAATTTATTTAAATATTATTAATTATTTAATCACGACTGAATTTTCTGAAATTTGTTGGCAGAGGAAAAACAAAAAACAATTGGGTATTTTAAACAAAATCAATAAATTAAATTTATTAACATCGACCACCTCTATAATTTGTTAGGATAAGTATCGAAATTAATTAAATATTTATTTTATTGTCATTAATTTTTAATTTAGAACGTTGAAAGATGAGTTTAAACCTTTTTTAATCCAGAAATGTTAAATTATATAGACTAGAAGTACTCGTTTATCTCAGCGTAGCCATATGGCTACGCTGGGCACATAGAAAAGATAATCAGCTTAGTCGAGCATACGTGGAAATGGCTAATGACACTTATTTTTTATGTAATTTAACAACAATTTATGTAGTGATTAAGTATAAGATGCTAACTACTTATACACGGTGGAGGTAGAAAAGAGACAAAATTAAAAGTAACTAACTATTTAGCGGATCATGATGAGTTGATCGTTAAGGAGGATGGTTGTAGTAGGTAAGTAACAGTCCTGTTCCGGCCTATACTCAATTTAAAATATAAAACATATCTTTCCCTACACAAAACCTACTGCTTGTATCAGGTTGAAATTTTTCATGCCTGTTTCAATTCAAAGTGTATGGCATTTTTTTAAAAATGTAATGTTATAACGTAAGATATCAGTAAAAACATTGTTTAAAAAGTTGTTTGTCTCATTGAATTAATAAAGTTAACATTTTTTTCCCGTCGTAAAATTCCAATTTTACATTTTAATAGTTTACGTTTATGCGAGCGTTGCGGGAAAGCACATAGGCGATTAACGTTGTCCAAAGAACTCGTCCTGGTCATTGGTAAAATGAATATGTATATTTACCAAATTTCAACAAACTTGGGTCAGCTTTTACTCAAGTTATCGTCATTGGAAGATTTTGTGACGGTCTATTTTTTCTGATTCACTCCCGGGCTCCAGGCGCTGAACGTGGCATAAAGAACTTAGTTCCAAAACTGTGATGGGGGAACTTTTGCCAATTCAAATTAAAGAAATGTACTTCTACAAAGCTTTTTGAATATACCAGCAAATTCTACCTTACCCAACTCGGGAATTCATTCGAGACACTTCCTCAAAGAATGAACTTTATTAGACCTTAACAAATATAAATCGGATGATCGTAAGCGTAACTTCATCTATTGGTGAAGTCGTGCGAGGAGAACATCAGAAAACGTAAATTACATAATTATTATGGCCAGTTGCTTGCACCATCATTTTATTTTAAAAAAATACGATAGAAATATGTACTCATAATTAGGTTATTCAGCGATTGAATTTAATCAATGGGGTCACAAATCTCTTGGTTATCAAATCCCTTCATATATAAAATTGTTTTCTATAGTTAACGTAATTCAATATTACACAAAAAAAGGAGAAATATATAGGCAAAGTCGTGTATATTTTTTCTCTATGAGTAAAATACTCATTGCCAAAACAATTTTTAGGGTCCGTAGGCAAAACCAAGGACCCTTATATTTTCCTGCGTGTGTCTGTCCGTCCGTCCTCTCGCGTGCCCTCACGGCTACACCTTTCGTCTGATCACTTTGAAATTTGGCATGTATGTGTCTTGTACCTGCCCACATATTTTAAAAATATAGCGACTTAAAAAAAAATATTTTTCAAAAAAATTAGGGTAAAAAAACTTAAGGGTTAAAATTTTTTTCATTTTTTTTCGACACCGTGAGGGGTATCATATGAAAGGGTACGTCGAGCTGATTACAAAAATATATAATTATTTGGTTATAACTTTGATAGGGCGAGCGTAGGCGAGTTTGAAACGTGCCCCCCCCCCCCCCCCCTCCCTCTATCTCGCTTATGTGAAGTGCAAAAAATCTGAAAAAAATTCCTGAACATTCTTCGACCAAAAGTAAAGATACCACTTTTTGGAAATTTCGATAAAAATATTATTTTATTTTTTATTGACAAAATACGTTTTTTTATAATTATGGTCTTTTCTATGTATTTATAAGTATGGTTGTAGTCCGTTCAGTGGCCAAAAAATACTTTATCAGAGTGTGAATGGTTCAAAGTAAGCTTTTTAGCATTTTAAGAAAACACTGTTTATACACTTTACAGTTAAACATTATATAGTGTGGCCTACGGACCCTCGCTGTGTGCTGACTAGCACACACTTGACCTGTTTATTTACATTTCTATTCCTGTTTTACTCCAGATAGCATTTGTGAACTCTGTGTCCATGAATTTTGCATGACAGAGATCAAACAACACGGGATAGTTGATCGTTGATCACTAACACTATTAATTTTTTTATCATTCGCGTCTTTAACAAAACAATACCAAAAATGTTTATATTATTTTATAATTATTTTTTATGTTTTCACTTCAGAAATATATCGTCCACATAAAATAACAGAAATTTCACTGTATAGTGTCGGCGACAGTATTTTTTTCACTGACACGTGCCGGGTGAGTGTAAACACCCTTCAAATCCCTAAAAGAATATTTTAAATTCGTCTGTGGGGTCACGGGACGGTCACGACACTGTGCCGTCACTGTCACGGTCACTGATGTGTGTAAATGGACCTTTAGGTGTATTAAATTAAAGCAATTTAAAATTTGAGTATAATATTTGAAATAATATATATTATTTATTATTATTATTATTAATAACATGCTTAAAATACAATATTATATTAACAATCAAATTAATATCTTAGCAATTATCTACCTAGTCAAAAGACGAGACTTAACTTTCAAAATTATTTTCCATATTTAATATTACAATAAATTTAAATTTCAATAATAGCGCATAAATTGTAGTATAAGTAAACAGTTTATTTGTAAATATTAGATCTATGCAACAGACAAATAATATAATTAATCTATGCACTAACTGATTAATATATTTTATTAGTATAGAAATAAAGAAATATAATTCATTGATAATCATATCATCATGCATAATATATATCTAACCAATATTTATTTATGAAATGTTTATTTATATTAATAACTGATTTATAATACTGTCGAGCGAAGCGAGACAGTAAATATTGCCAAGGTAAAGAAAAAACACTTCACAGTCGAGTAGCATATGCTATTTTTTCCGAGGTAGCAGACAATGAAAAACTAACTTTTTTAAAAATAAAATAAAATTTCAAGATAAAAAGAACTTTTTATAAACTACGTTTTTAAATTTTCTGTTGAATCGTATGTAATGTTGATAATATAATTGTTATTGTTATATAATATATAATGTTAGTGAAAAAAAAAAGTAGTTCCGAATTTATTTACTTCACATAAATTACAACCATCTAGGGAGCTGATCTTAAACATATAAAAAGGGCAAATCTTTGTACAACGGATCTCCCCAACACCATATCTAAACCGTATTTGAAATAATATAAATAATATAATCGATAAATAATATAATCGATATATTTACTGTTTTGCTGCCATTCAATGTTTATCTCTTATTTATAAAAATCACAAATTTGAAACCCATCAAAATGAAGATTGTAAATATGGGATATGGCAAAACAAATAAAATAACTGGCGGATTTTTTCCGAACTAACTTTCCATACAGCAAAATTTGCTGAAAACCAATTAAATTCTGCTGAAAGATGGCTAAAAGTATTAAAATAATGCATTGTCATCGTGTTCTGAGCTATGCTAAAAGTTTCAAATGTCTAGCTGTTCGGGAAGTTAGTTAGAAATCGATTGCCAGATTTGTACCGGACAAACAAACAAACAAGAAAGCAAGATAATAAAAACGTGGTAAAAACAGACCGTAACATAATTTTTTTTTTTTTTTTTTTTTTTTTATAAGAAACAAAAAAAATGCTAAAAAATACAACTAAAAGAGGTTCCAATATAAAAAAAAGATAAAACACATTGACATCTAGTGAACTTTAATCGTACTAAGAATCATGTCTACTTGATTGCAGCGCTATAAACGGCAACTTTTCCTAGGATGTAAAAAAATTCTTACCTATCGGAAGGTAAGAGAGAGGAAGGTAAAAGGTAAAGAATTTTTTCAATACAGTTTAGGAGTAATGAAAAGATTTTTTAAGTCCACGTAATATAAAAATGGATTTTAACTATGTTTTTTAGGCTCTAAAGCTACAATTTCACAGCCTACCACGGATAATAGTATATTATGTTACTAGGCTGTGAAGTGAGTTTTTTCTTTACCGCGGCAATTACATTTACTGTCGAGCGAAGCGAGACAGTAAATATTGCCAAGGTAAAGAAAAAATACTTCACAGTCGCGTAGCATATATGCTATTTTTTCCGAGGTAGCAAACAATGAAAAAACATTAAATATTAATCACTAATCAATATATAATAATAACAAATATTAGTACATACTTAAGACTTAAAAAAAGAAACCTTAAAAAGAGGTTACACTATATGAAAAGATAAATAAGACATATTGACATCTAGCGGATTTTAATCGTACTAGAAGCATTTCTACAAAGACTGCAGCGGTACTAACGGAAGTTTTGACAACTACCCGCCGTAAAGAAAAAATCTTTTAGTGCCTAGGACGTAAAAGATTTTTTCTTTACAGCTAGGAGTAATGAAAAGATTTTTTAAGTCCACGTAATGAAAAAATGGATTTTAGCTATGTTTTTTAGGCTCTAAAGTTACTATTTCACAGCCTACCACGGAAAAAATATATTTATTTTGGTGTTATGATATAGATTAATTTCCATATCTATCTTACCAATAGTAAGTTACTTTTACCTTTAGATTTTTTATATATTTATTTATTTTTGTTTAAATTATACATATAGTCCAGGCAAATAAGGAATAATAGGGGAAATAATTTATAAAGTTTTGAAACTTTGTGAAAACACTTTTAAGGGGTGTAGTAGTAAGAAACAGTAAAGTCCCCCCCCCCCCCCTCCCCCCTCCATTAGTCCAAAATTTACTTATTTTTCACTTTTTACCCATAACGGTTTATTTTTTGAAGAGAAGTGTTATTACCAAAATTATTCTGCACAAAAAAGGTTCTCTATGCATGTTTGAAGTGAGACATACCGTTTTCGAGATATTGTAGTTGGAAAGAGATAAAACGTATTTTTGCGAACCAAGATATATAAAAAACAACACTTCCGATTTTATTGAAATTGGGATGGTAGGTTATAATTAGCCCATTGTTGATTCCATATAAGTTTTAACCTTCTGCGCCCATTATTTTATCCTCCACATGCGCACAAACATACATTTATTTAGACCTATATCTTTAAATGTACTCAACTGATTACTATGAAATTTGGATGGTTTGTCGAAAGTAGTCCGCAGATATCCCCAAATTAATTTGAACCGTCTGCGCTCTTTACATTTTGATAAATTGATACTTTAATTCATAACAGACAGACAAAAAATTGATCAATAGACAGACAGAAAGGGAACCAATTTAGAAAAAGTAAAGAGCGCCGACGGTTGAAATTAATTTGGGGCTATCTGCGGGCTACTTTCGACAAACCATCCAAATTTTATAATAATCAGTTGAGTAATTTTGAAGATATAGGTCTAAATAAATGTATGTTTGTGCGCATGTGGAGGATAAAATAATGGGCGCAGAAGGTTAAAACTTATATGGAATCAACAATGGGCTAAGTATAACCTACCATCCCAATTTCATTAAAATCGGAAGTGTTGTTTTTTTAGATATCTTGGTTCGCAAACGTTTTATCTCTTTCCAACTACAATATCTCGAAAACGGTATGTCTCACTTCAAACATGCATAGACACTTTTTTGTGCAGAATTTTGTGAGGAATAATTTTGGTAATAACACTTCTCTTCAACAAATAAACCGTTTTGGGTAAAAAGTGAAAAATAAGTAAATTTTGGACTTTAAGGAGAGGGGAGGGGGGACGCGATCCCTCAGGAGGGGGGAACTTTACTGTTTCTTACTACTACACCCCTTAAAAGTGTTTTCACAAAGTTTCAAAACTTTATAAATTATTTCCTCCATTTGCTGTTTTATTTACTAATTTGCCTGGACTAATAGAGAATGAGATAATGTCCTGTGTTCTTACGCTAATAAATGAATTCATCTTATTTTCTAAAAGCTATTGACCAACGTTATTATTCTTAAAACATACAATTTCTTTACATGGACAAATAAAATTTTAATTGCTTTTAGTACAAAAGAGAAACATAAATATGTTCAAATTAACGTGTTGTTACAATATAGTTATGAAAAATAGTAAATTAAAGTATAATCTAAGACATTATACACAGTCTTAATGAGTATAAACAAGTTAAATATTCTTAACATAATTTTAAAAATAAAATACTCATGGCAAAAAAACAAAATAAAAAAACTGAGTATGTGTATGCTGTAAAATAAGAAAATTTATATGTAATATATTTAAAAAGAAAGCTCCTTAATACCTGTATTAGCACAAAAAAAAATCGGTCCGAGACAACTCAGACAAACTTTCTCATATACGAGTTCATAATTATTTAGCCCAGTGTTTTCCATTTATTAGATTTCGTATGTAAATTTAATTATTATTGAGCATTTCATTAAAATTTATCATAAAAATAACTTCTCCCGGGCGGGAAATCGAACCCGGGCTCTCTCGGTCCGCGTTTTAAGCTAATATCTCAGGAACTAGATTTTTCCCGGAAAAACAGCTTATATCGTTGGATTCGTATTCAAAAGGACTACATTTTAGAATTTTTTAATCAAAATCGTCGGAACCGTTTTCGAGAAATATTTTTTTTTTTCATGTTTTTTTTAGAGTTTTTGGGGAGTAGCACCCCCAAATTTAGAGCTAAAATTCATTTCTCTTTCGCCTCGGGGTATGATTTTTCTGAACATGTATGCCAAATTTCGTTAAAATCGGCCCAGTAGTTTAGGCTCCAGGCGTCTGCACAGACGACAGACGACAGGCGACGGACAGACATTTTTTAAAAACCACTTTTTTGGACTCAGGGGACCTCAAAACGTGTAAATCCATCAAAATCTCAAAATCGAATTTTCGCGCCATCACAATACTTTCTCTTTATATTATGAGAAAGTAATATATGAGAAAGTAAAAATTGGAAATTAATAAATATCTGATTGTACTAATTTACTATTAAAAAATTTGCTTGAATAATAACTTTACTTAGTTTGTTGCGGGTTTTGTTTTTATTATTAATTTACTAATTTTTAATTTTAATTAAATTCGGATATTATAAGGTGCCCATATTTCCAAGCTACTTTTAAATATAACTGACTAATAATTTATAATTAGTTTCATTGAGCTGAGATATATATTCTTCAAAAGATAAAATTTTCTTAGCAAAATGTTGTGCTCTAAATTCAGATAATATAATGAATATATATTATTTGCATGTTTCTGTGTAGTGTAAATATTTCTGTAAATATGTTTGATTGTACACAGTAGTAAATATATTATGATTGACACGACATTTTAGTTTATTTAATCCTCATAAAGTTCAAAATATTAAAAACTATTTAATTTTTGCTACTTCTTTATTGTCTACATCACAAATATTTACACTATACACAAAATGACACAAATTTGTGATGTGCACAGTAAAAAAGTACCAAACATTAAATAGTTTATTTTTTAAACATGAGTAACTATTACAAAATCTCAGCCGAAACTACGAATCACACCTGAAGTTCTTTTTATTACAGAGCAAGCAGCCAATGAGTGATATTGAAATAGAAATGGAAAAAAAAAAAAAAAAAATGAATAATTTAATGGACCAGTATATGATACAATTCGGATAGTGAAATTGGTCCTGGGGGTCTTATATAGATGTGACAATATTGAATTCTGTAAGCCAGTCGGTGTACCAGACGATAGGTTAACTTTGAAAGATTTTGCAGTTGTCATGTAAATGAAAAAAAAAAAAAAAATAATTTACTAAACTTCATTAGTTAGTAGAACGGAACTAATAATAGTTAAGATATCTAAATATTTAATTTAAGTTAGAAAACCATCTTCGGGGGAAACAATAATAATTCCAAGAATAACTTTTAAATTTGAAATTGGAAATAGAGGTGTGGAAATTATGTGTATAGGCAGTTCCCCTTAAAATTAGATTAGGTGTGGATCTCATTAGTACTTTGTAGTATTATATTTAATGAAATAGCCTACTCAATTATCTAATATGATAGTAAGATGTATAAAATAGTAATAATACATCCACTGATTGCAAGCATTCGCCCCGCTCGAAGCGCGGGGCGAATGCTTGTATATATATAAATAGAATTTTGATATCTATTGTAAAGCCCTATTCTCCGCCAAATATTAAACTACTAAAAACTTTTATAATAGTCTTCACGATCACCTACAATACTAAATTCTTTCATACATTAAAAAACGACACGCATTATCTACATTAACTTATTTTGATGCTACGTAAGATTTACCATAATTAGTACCTAAGTTAGCTAGCTACAGTGCTACTTTAATATCTATGATACCTTCCGTAGTGTTTTACTTTAATTATTACATTTCAAACTGTCAGTTCTTTCTGCTTGTCACCTAAATTCCTTTAGGCGATTCGTCAATTATTTAGGATCACTGCTACTCTAGAATTATTATTTAGGAACGCGGCAGCGTTCCGCCCCGCCAAGTCAAAAAGTCAAAATTTCACAAAAGCTGCCAGTGTATATATACTGTAGGTGACAAACTAGGGTTTTTGAGGGTCTGCAGCGTGGAATACGTACAAGCTACCTTAATAATTTTTTAATATCTATGTAGGCCGTGTCCTGTAGATGAAAATAAAAAAATAAAAAAATGTCGAATTCGGTCAAGTAGAAGAAGAGAAAAATAGGTTTGAAAATGGTAGTTTTGATGACTTCTTATTCTTATTCTTATTCTTATTCTTATTCTTATTCTTCCTTCATTTTACGTTGACGCACCTACAGCCTAAACCACTGAACCGATTTTAATGAATGAGGGCTTTTTGGATTTGTCTAGGGCCCTAGTGCATTCCTAGATCAAAAAAATTTAGATAACTCATCCCTACGCTGAACGCGGAGCTAGAAACCAAGAATGCGAACAGTCACTTTTACGTTAACGCACCTACAGCCTAATCTACTGAACCGATTTTAATAAATGAGGGCTTTTTGGATTCGTCTAGAGCCCTAGTGCATCCCCCCCCCCTCCCTAACTCACCCCCCCCCCCTACAACCAATCAACATAATATAAAAATATATATAATAATAATATATATTATTGTAATTATACCATTAGTTAGTTATAACATATATACTTTATAATTAAGGTAGGTGTTATTAAGACAATATTAAGGGGAGTAGGGTATAAAAGACAGTTCGAGACCAGGGCTCGTGAGTAACCTTTTGGTCATGGGTCCCCCTCCCCCTCCCCTCCACCACCCCTCCCCCACTAAACCCACAACACCTTTCCACATCCGGTCATTGACCTTGAACCCAATTCCACGTATTTTTATTAACTATTAGATTGACTAATAATGCCTAAAATTTATGTACCTCTAACATGATGGATTTCTGCACATCATAGTTTTAATTTAAGGTTATAATATTATAACCTTATTAATACCTATCTACCTTATATTATTAATTATTTGTTCTGACATTGCACTACATCGAGATAAAATTGTAATTTTGTATTATTAACCAAAATAATACTACGCTGGGCTTACAAACACTTTCTTTATTTTTAGTATAGTACAGAGAAATATTTTTAACTTGCACCTCTGCTTTCTCTAACTATTCTGCAACCTTAAGATACAATCACAAGATTTGTATATTGATGATACTCTCTTAATACATGTATGTACTATGTATATAATTCTTCTCATTGTAAGGACATAGGGTTTAGAGAAATAGAACTACATTTTCGAACATTCAAACCATTTATTTATATAAAATTATACATTTTTATACAAAATAGATATACTAAGAGGGTCTTTTAATAATCCCAGTATTTGTATTACAATATTCATTTTACATTATTAACAAATTATTTATACTACAAAATAAACCTGACTACAAGGTAGGTCATTGACCTTTGTGACATACTTATCAAATGTTTTCTACGGATGGATAAGAATCCCTCGTTATTAAAACAATTTTTAAATATTCTAAATTCAAACACTTTATATAAAAAGCAGTAAGAGGTACTGATATTACAAGATAAACCAATCTCTACTTCTAAATTAACAATAATTACAAATAAAGCAAATTGTAGCCTGTTTGTATTTATCTATACTTTTATTTTTCATTCTAATACTACATACATAACGTGTATTTATAGTTACATTCATTCCCCTAATAATAATTGCATCAATTAGTACATAGTTTTATTAATACTTTTAACATAAACTATTATACAGTTTTAATTATTAAATATAACATAAAGTAGTACATAGTTTAACGAATGTAATCAACTACATAGTTAAGCTGCATAGTAAATTATCCTTAATATTAAATTTACCGAGGGTTTTGAGTTTACCATTTTTCAGATGCCTCTTTAGTGATTGCTTAAAAATATATTTTTAACAGTTTTATATATACACACCCGGTTTAGACTCGTAACTCATTATCATGCTTTCCTTATAATTATGTAATATTTTTTTCCCTAATAATATTAATACTAATACATTTTGAAAGTTAAAACCACCTAGCTTATTATTCTATGTACCCGTGAGCATTAGTTGAAATACCGTCTTTTAAAATAATTCTTTTGTCGTCAAATGGGGAAAGTGAAACTTTGTTAATTTTAACGGTTTCTATGTCGTGGTTTTTCGACCTAATAGTGTTCATTTTTGTATAAATAGATTTGTTAGTTTTTAAAACGCGTACAAAATCATTAAATGTGATACATTTATTTACAGCACTCCGAACTACACCCTTGACTTTTTTACATTCATCACTCCCCTGTATATCCAATGCATACATTTTTGCACGCAATCCCACGAATTTTTTAATAATCTTTCCAGCCACTTCATCTTTGAAAAGCCCCAAAACCCCTTTATTTACAGAAGGAAGACCTAAATGAGATTCAAGGTTTGAAGTATCCAAATAATCTAACCTATCTAACCTGTCTCTAAATACGTCTTCTGTAATAATTTTGTAGATGAAAGAATCCGTATCTGAATACATAAGAGTCAATCGTTCTGGACCATAGTACGGCAACATGACATCGTAATGGAAGGAATACATCAATTGTTTTGCTATTGGTAAAACACATACACCCACAAAAGCCGGCTTATCGTAAACGATTTTCTCTTTAGCTAAATGTATTGCCACGAGTTTTTCACCGTATATAGTCCTATCGAGAAACGTAGGTTTGGCCTTCAGTTTTTCGACCGTCTTTGCATTTGTAACTAAGCGAATATCCATTCTATTTTTTATTCTTTCTAAGCTCTTCCCAAAGCAGCTGTTGTTTAACCCTTTAAATAAATCTTTTTCAAATGCATTATTAGCTTGTTGGCGTAGTTTATTATTTAAATCAATGTACGACTTTAACCATGGCGATTGATTAAACCTTAATGCCCTATGTATTTTTACAAGTTTCAATCCATGATCAATAGCATTTTTCAGTGTAATATAGTGCACAATGTAGTGTCTTCTGCTACCGAGATGTGGAATTAGTTTTTTCTCTTTTGAACCAGGGGGATTAATATTTTCCGGCAGAAACGGAAACGTATTGTGAAGTCGGAATAAATGTTGTGGGTAATCTACATCTACCTCAAACAGATACCCATGCCTGTCGTCTGCTTTAAGTTTATTCAAATCGATCGAATACGGATCGTCTATCCAGTGAAAGTTACCGTAAGGAAGGTACTGACTCATAGCCCAACCATATTGGTTGTTGCAGTCTTCATATGTAATGTACGACGACGGTTTGCTCTCGTCATATTCTTCCATGTATTTATTATTTGCTTCGGCGTATCTGTGAGACACCTGACAGAGTCCTCCTCGTATTCCGTTTTCTATCATATAGGTAAGAAACGAGGGTTACTATACTTTCAACTACCTGTTTCAACTACCTTTCCAAGGTCGCTCCAACCTCTAACCCACCCTGGTGGCAAAAGTAGGAACTAGGGCCGGGTAAATGAACCTCTATATACACACTTACTTTCGGCTATTAGGGGATCTTATAAATAACAATAAAATATACACTTATTCCTTTATATTTATTTATTTTACACATTTATACACAGAATACAACTTTCTTTATTTTTATTAACAATAGTTTTATTTTATCTTAACTTATTTAGATCTAGTAATATAATAAAAAATACATTATTTAGTTTTATTTATTTGTTAATTTTTAAAAATGACATATTATACACAGAATATAACTCTTTCTTTATTTTTACATACAGTAGTTTTAATTTTATCTAATCTAATTTTTAACTTGTAATTTAAGTCTACGTTAAGATCCCCTAATAGCCGAAAGTAAGTGTGTATATAGAGGTTCATTTACCCGGCCCTAGTTCCTACTTTTGCCGCCAGGGTGGGTTAGAGGTTGGAGCGACCTTGGAAAGGTAGTTGAAACAGGTAGTTGAAAGTATAGTAACCCTCGTTTCTTACCTATATGATGTCGTTATAGTAACTCTTGCCAGGAAGAAATGTTATGTATAATACACGGTTGACAACTGGTTAATATACCTCTTCCCGCACGATTTTAGTTAAAAATCAGACAAAGTTTATAAACACCTGTTAAAGTATTGTTATTACGAGGTACAAGATATCTTAGTTGCATATATCTTAATAAATATAACAAAACAGATAATTTAAAGTCACTTTTGGTTTAGCCTGGATCTGTAAAACATTGTGTGTAATTTAATTAATAATTTTTACAGACAGTACATCAGAGTCCATTCTTTTTTCTTTTTGGTTCGTTCTCAATTTAACCTAGCCTTCTTTCTCTCTCCTTGTAATTTATTTAACATGTAGACCTATTTCATTCGTAGTTGTATGTGTGCGAATTTATGCATAGAGGATGCGATATACCAGCTTGTTCTTTTTGGTTAGTTCTTAACCTAGTAAACTCAAGGTGTTTGTATTCTTATAATTTAGTTGCTTAATTTTGCTACTGCTTAAAGGTTACTACTTAATTTACAGGACCAATAAACCATTTTGTGTGTGTTGGTGTAATTTTTATTATTTTTACAGAGAGTATGTGATATTCCAATCTTACTTCTCTTTTGGCTAGCTCTCAATTTAATTTATTCAGCTTGAAGTTAGGTTTAGGCTGGGTTTGTACACCATTGTGTGTTTGTGTAATTTATTAAATAATGTTTTACAGAGAGTACTGATATTCTATCTTGCTTCTTTTTTTGGTTAGCTCTCAATTTAATCTAGTGAACTCAAGGTGTTTGTATTCTTATTATTTAGTTTACTGTTTAATTTTATTACTGTTTTAAAGGTTACTACATAATTTAGTATTTACGGGGGTCAATAAACCATTTTGTGTGTGTTGGTGTAATTTTTATTATTTTTACAGAGTACACGATATTCCATATTGTACCCTTTTGGTTAGCTCACAATTTAATCTAGCCAGCTCAAGGTGTTGTCCATGTTTTCGGATTTTACAGGGAGTTAATGTTTACAGAGTACACGATATTCCATATTGTATCCTTTTGGTTAGCTCTCAATTTAATTTATTCAGCTCGAAGTTAGGTTTAGGCTGGGTTTATACACCATTGTGTGTTTGTGTAATTTATTAAATAATTTTTACAAAGAGTACATGTTATTCCAATCTTGCTTCTTTATGGTTAGCTCTCAATTTAATCCGGTCAACTTAAGGTGTTGTCCATTTTTTAGATCCATACAACATTGTGTAGTTTATTTATTAATGTTTACAGAGAGTACTGATATTCTATCTTGTTCTTTTTGGTTTGCTCTCAATTTAATCCAGTTTGCTCAAAGTGATGTCTCCTTGTAATTCGGATTATACATCTTTGTTAAATTTTTATTTATTTTTTTTACAGAGAGTATGTGATATTCCATATTGTATCCTTTTGGTTAGCTGTCAATTTAATCTAGTCAGCTCAAAGTGCTGTCTTCCTTTGACTTTTGCTTAGTCTGGATCTGTACAAAGTTGCGTGTTTGTGTAAATTAATTATAAATTTTACAGAGAGCATGTGATATTCCAATATTGCTTTTTTCAAAAACAAGATGTTTGCACAAACATGGTGTATGCACAATATATTTTTAGGTATTTAGAATAAAATTTAACAAGTTTACACAATTGTTAACACAGGGTCGCATAGGTAGAGTTGGATGTGAGATTTATTGTAAAAGGTTTAATTTTTTGGATAATATTTTTTTGGAAAATAACATTGCAACACTGTTAAAATTTTTCTATTGCCTCTAAATTTACATAACATTATTTTTCTAATGTTGGTACCTCAGATACCGTTTTTAGTTAACTGGCAGTGATGTGTGAGTTCCCTTGTCAGATTTAAGTATAATACTATATTATTTATTGTAAAAGGTTTCAATTTTGGTTATCAATTTATTTTACAGGATAATAACATTGCTCTGTTAAAAATTATGGGTGGTTGGTACCTCTGAATTTACAATACATTATTTTTCTAGCGTTGTTACTTCCGATACCATTTTAGGTATAGCTGTCAGTGTTGTGTTTGTTTCCTTGTAAGATTTAAGGAAAATTATTTATTGTAAAAGGTTTAATTTTTGGTTATTATTTTATTTGCTAGTAACATTGCTGTTAAAAATTATGGTTAGTACCTCTGAATTTACATTACATTATTTTTCTAATGTTGGTACCTCTGCCACCATTTTAGTTGTCTGTGTTGTGTGAGCTGTCTTAGTGTACGTATCGAGCAAGACAATAGTAGAAAATGTATTCTTGTAATTACCAGGTACATGATATCTTAACTGTATATCTTAATAAATATAGTAAAACAGGTAATTTAAAGTCGCTGTCTCTAGCTAGCTCAAGGTGCTGCATTCTTAAAATTGGTTTAGTCAGTTTTGAATCTTTACACCGTTGTGCGTTTGTGTAATTTATTTATTAATTTTTACAAAGAGTAGTGGTAATTGTTCTTTTTAGTTAGTTCTCAATTTAATCTGGTTTAGTCAGTAAACTTAGTCAATGGTCAGTTGAGTGTAATTAATTTATTAATATTACAGAGAGAACGTGGTATACCGTCTTGCTTCTTTTAGGTTAGCTCTCAATTTAATTTATTCAATTCGAAGTTGGTTTAGGCTGTGTTTATACACCATTGTGTGTTTTCTGTAATTTATTATATTAAATAATTTTTAAAAAGAGTACATGATATTCCAACCTTACTTCTTTTTGGTTAGTTTTCAATTTAATGTAGTCGGCTCAAGGTGCTAGCTCCTTGTAATTTTCGTTTAGTCTGTGCTGGAACAATAAAACCATTTTGTGTGTATTTTTTATTATTTTTACAGAGAGTATACGATATTCCAACCTTACTCCTTTTTGGTTTGCTCTCAATTTAATCCAGTTAGCTCAAAGTGATGTCTCCTTATAATTCGGATTATACATCTTTATGTAATTTTTATTATTTTTTTACAGAGAGTACATGACTTTCCAGCTTGTTCTTTTAGGTTAGCACCCCAATTTAACCTAGTCCTCTTCTTGCAATTTTTGGTTATCCTGTTTTGGGGTCTACATACCATTGTCTGTCTTGTTTTTGCTTAATTTATTTATTAATTTTTACAGAGATTATATGCTATTCCACCTTGTTCTATTAGATTAGCCCTCAATTTAATCTTGTCAATGTGTGCGTGTTTGTATAATATTTTTTTTCAGAGGGGATGTGATGTACCATCTTGTACTTTGTTTTTGGTACTTCTCAATTTAATCTAGTCTTCTTGTAATTTTTTGGTTTAGTCTGTTTTGGTCTACATACCATTGCCTGTCTTGTGTTTGCTTAATTTATTAATTAATTTTACAGAGAGTACATGATATTCCACATTGTTCTTTTAGGTTAGACCTCAATTTAAGCTTGTCAATGTGTATGTGTATTTGTGTAATATTGTTTCAGAGAGAACGCAATGTACCATCTTGAACTTTGTTTTCGGTACTTCTCAATTTAATATAGTCTTCTCCTTGTAATTCGGTTTATACAATTTTGGTATATATTAACAGAAAGTACATGATATTCCATCTTGATTTTAGTAAGTTCTCAATTTAATGTAGTCATCTCAAGGTGTTGTCACCTTGTATTTTTTTGTTTGATCAGTATACTTGGTCTATGGGGCGTGTAATTTATTTATTAATTTTTACAAAGAGTATGTGATGTTCCAATCTTGCATCGTTTTGGTTAGCTCTCTATTTAATTTAGACAGGTCAAGATGTTGTCTTTTTAAATTGGTGTAGTCGGTAAACTTAGTCCATGGTCAGTTGAGTGTAATTGATTAATTAATTGAGAGAGTACGTGGTATACCGTCTTGCTTCTTTTAGTTAGCTCTCAATTTAATCTAGCCATCTCAAGGTGTTGCATTCTTAAAAATTGGTTTAGTAAGTTTGGAATCTGTACACCATTGTGCGTTTGTGTATTTTTTTTATTATTTTTACAGAGAGAACATGTTATTGCATCTTCTTTTTTTTATTTTTTTTTTTAATTAGATTTTTAATTTAATGTAGTCAGCTCAAGGTTGGTTTAGTTTGATCTGTACACCGTTTTATGTTTTTTTTTTTGTAATTTATTTATTAATTCTTACAAAGCATACGTGTTATCCCAATTCTATTTTTTTTGTTCGTTTTCAATTTAATCTAGTCAACTCAAGTTGTTGTCCATTTTTTTGGGTATATACAACATTGTTTATATGTAGTTTATTTATTACTGTTTACAGAGAGTACTGATATTCTATCTTGTTCTTTTTGGTTTGCTCTCAATTTAATCCAGTTTGCTCAAAGCGATGTCTTCTTTTAATTAGTTTTAGTCAATTTTAAAATCAAATTCATGTACATTTGTGCAGAGTGTGCAACCAATTTGGTAGAGCACCTGTAATTTTTGTACACAATTTATCGAATCGAATGTTTTAAAATTTTATCACAGCAGTTGTAAATTACTTCTTTAATCGTTTTTGTAAACATATAAGGTTTGACAGTAGCTAAAAACAATAATGTTGTTAACACCCTAAGCTCATCATGTTACACAACAAGTTGTTATAAATATTCTAACTCTCTAGAGTAATTTTTCCGTGTTATTGCTAATGGAAATTGCTTATTGGCTAGTTACTCCATTAGACTGTGTAAATTCTTTGTTATGACAACTATTAGACTACGTTTATTCATTAGTATAGATTGTGTTCATTGGCCATTGCTATGGTAAGTATTCATTGTACATTCATTAGTATAGATTTTGTTGATTCAATCGTGTTCATTTAATCGTGTTGATTCAATCGTGTTCATTCAAACGTGTTCATTGTACATTCAATAGTATATATCGTGTTCATTGTACATTCATTAGTATAGATCGTGTTCATTGTTCATTCAATCGTGTTTATTCAATCGTGTTCATTCAAACGTGTTTATTGTTCATTCATTAGTATATATCGTGTTCATTGTTCATTCATTAGTATATATCGTGTTCATTGTACATTCAATTGTATATATCGTGTTCATTGTTCATTCAATCGTGTCGTAATCGTGTTCATTCAAACATGTTCATTCAATCGTGTTCATTCAAACGTGTTCATTCAATCGTGTTCATTCAATCGTGTTCATTCAAACGTGTTTATTCAATCGTGTTCATTCAAACGTGTTTATTGTTCATTCATTAGTATATATCGTGTTCATTGTACATTCATTAGTATAGATCGTGTTCATTGTTCATTCAATCGAGTTCATAATCGTGTTCATTCAATCGTATTTATTCAATCGTGTTGCTTCAATCGTGTTCATTCAAACGTGTTCATTGTACATTCAATAGTATATATCGTGTTCATTGTACATTCATTAGTATATATCGTGTTCATTCAAACGTGTTTATTCAAACGTGTTCGTTCAAACGTGTTTATTGTTCATTCATTAGAATATATCGTGTTCATTGTACATTCATTAGTATAGATCGTGTTCATTGTTCATTCAATCGTGTTCATAATCGTGTTCATTCAAACGTGTTCATTCAAACGTGTTCGTTCAAACGTGTTTATTGTTCATTCATTAGAATATATCGTGTTCATTGTGCATTCATTAGTATATATCGTGTTAATTGTTCATTCAATCGTGTTCATAATCGTGTTCATTTAATCGTGTTCATTCAAACGTGTTCATTTAATCGTGTTCATTCAAACGTGTTCATTTTATCGTGTTCATTTAAACGTGTTCATTTTATGGTGTTCATTCAAACGTGTTCATTCAATCGTGTTCATTCAAACGTGTTCATTTAATCGTGTTCATTCAAACGTGTTCATTTTATCGTGTTCATTCAAACGTGTTCATTTTATGGTGTTCATTCAAACGTGTTCATTCAATCGTGTTCATTCAAACGTGTTCATTTAATCGTGTTCATTCAAACGTGTTCATTTTATCGTGTTCATTCAATCGTGTTCATTCAAACGTGTTCATTCAAACGTGTTCATTTAATCGTGTTTATTCAAACGTGTTCATTGTACATTCATTAGTAAATATCGTGTTCATTCAATCGTGTTCATTCAATCGTGTTCATTCAAACGTGTTCATTCAATCGTGTTCATTCAAACGTGTTCATTTAATCGTGTTTATTCAAACGTGTTCATTTAATCGTGTTCATTCAAACGTGTTCATTCAAACGTGTTTATTGTTTATTCATTAGTATATATCGTGTTCATTGTTCATTCATTAGTATATATCGTGTTTATTGTACATTCATTAGCATATATTGTGTTTATTGTTCGTCGCTATGACAGCTATTAGGTTGTATTAGAGGGGTACCACCACCACTAGGCCTGTACGTGTTGGAGATGTACCATCAATGGGTCTGTATGTGTTAAAAATGTACCATCATTGGGTCTGTACGTGTTGGGTCTGTTTGTGTAAGATGTGTACAATTACAGGGTCTGTATGGTAGAGGTGTACCATTGGTGGGTCTGTTTATGTTCGAGGTGTACCTTTACTAGGTCTGTTTGTGTAAGATGTGTACAATTACAGGGTCTGTATGGTAGAGGTGTATCTTTACTGGGTCTGTATGCTAGAGGTGTATCATTAGTGGGGTCTGATTGTGTTAGAGGTGTGCCGTCACTGGACCTGTATGTGTTGGAGATGTACCATCATTGGGTTTGTACGAGTTGGGTCTGTTTGTGTAAGATGTGTACAATTACAGGGTCTGTATGGTAGAGGTGTACCATTGGTGGGGTCTGCTTGTGTTCAAGGTGTACCTTTACTAGGTCTGTTTGTGTAAGATGTGTACAATTACAGGGTCTGTATGGTAGAGGTGTACCATTGGTGGGTCTGTTTATGTTCGAGGCGTACCTTTACTAGGTCTGTTTGTGTAAGATGTGTACAATTACAGGGTCTGTATGGTAGAGGTGTACCATTGGTGGGTCTGTTTATGTTCGAGGCGTACCTTTACTAGGTCTGTTTGTGTAAGATGTGTACAATTACAGGGTCTGTATGGTAGAGGTGTATCTTTACTGGGTCTGTATGGTAGAAGTGTACCATTAGTGGGGGTCTGATTGTGTTAGAGGTGTGTCGTCACTGGACCTGTATGTGTTGGAGATGTATATGTTAGAGGTGTTCCATCTCTGGATCTGTGTGATCATGGCATAAATTAACAGAACTATTGCAAACACTAGACTCTAAATTCTGTGTATAGAGTTATTCATTTACACAGGTTTCTAAATTTGTATTGGTTAAAACAGTATTTTGCATCAATGTTTTAATTATTAAGAATTTTGTGTATTTGTATTTCGCTTTTCTCCTTATGTGGCAAAGTCGGGTAAAAAATAAAAGTGTGTTGTCAACTATAAATCCAAAACTAAGTTAGATATATTGTTATGATATTAATTGGCTAAACAACACTGGATTTAAGTTATGTACAAATAAATCGAGGGTTAGGTACAATGTACACACACATACAATTACCAATTTTTAGGTACATTTTATGCATGCAATGTACTTGTTGCCAACACCAGATAAAATATATTATAGGTGAATAATGCTAATAATTTACCATGTGGCTATTTTTTAATAAGAATACAAGGATCAGATGGTATGTGTATGGTGGATTTATATTACACATTGTGGCTGGTGGATTTAATAATAAGAATACAAGGATGTATCACTGTGGTATGTGTATTGTGTGTATGGTAGATTTATATTACACATGGCGGTTGGTGGATTTATATTACACATAGTGGATGGTGGATTTATATTAAACATGGTTGCTGGTGGATTTATGTTACACGCATTTATTTAATTACAGACAAAAACTTTTAGGTGTATTATAAAATATAGGCATGTCTTTTAGGTGTATGCAAAATATGTATATTATAAACCTGTTGTGCGACAACCAACAAATAACAAATTATAAATATATATTATAAGATCGGTCATCTGTATAATATTAATATACAGTATAATATTTAATATAATATTATCCAAAACGGTACTATTAACCTAAAATTTTAATAATAATGTTTAGTATTCCATCGGACCGGACTAGGCTAATTTTTGGTAGATAATCGTAATTATTTATAAAATAATTTATTTAAATCAAATTATAATTATTATTAACTACGGGAAACAGACAGAGAAAAATACACTCCAGCGCCGGGATTTGAACCATGGGTCTCTTATAATTAAAAAAATTAATTAAAAAATTATATAAAATAATTATTATTAAAATAATTAGTTAATATAATTAATTAAGAATAATACGTGGAATTGGGTTCAAGGTCAATGACCGGATGTGGACAGGTGTTGTGGGTTTAGTGGGGGAGGGGTGGTGGAGGGGTGGGGGGAGGGGGACCCGTGACCAAAAGGTTACTCACGAGCCCTGGTCCAGATCTGTCTTTTATACCCTACTAAGGGGTCACTTCGTTACTTATATAAGGTCAGGATCCAGCTGGATATGCGCAAATGATAGCAATGTTAGTGTATCTAGGTGGCCAAATGCTGCTAAAAATATTTATATGCTCCTAACTATTAGAATGTTAAGTTCTTTCAATGTCATAGGTCTCGTAGTTCTCCAATCTCCATAGACCTTGTCCAGCTCTTAACTTCACTTTTATTTTACTCTAATGCGTGGGAATAAACAGTTTAGAGAATCCTTCCTTAGGGACCGTACAAAAAGTCATGAAATCTGACCAAAAACCACTTACGTGGTAAAAAAAACACCCCGCCAAGTGTGTGGTCCAAAAAAGTTGTGAAATCAACTTTCTGTCCCGCCAAGTGATGTTGGCACTTGCTCCTGACCCAACACTGTCAACTTAGATATTTATCAGCTTATTCTTCTTGGCGGTGTGAGGAAATCCTTTTAACAGAGTTGTTGAAGGCTCTTCTCGATGCCACAATGATCATCGCTGTAAATCTTTTCCATTATCAAAAAAATTAATATTCAGATTAAGCTTTCAAGGAATGACCCCAAGTACTACTACTACTTAACTGTGAGTAGTACTGCAGGCACACCGCCAAGGAGAATAAGCTGATAAATATCTAAGTTGACAGTGTTGGGTCAGGAGCAAGTGCCAACATCACTTGGCGGGACAGAAAGTTGATTTCACAACTTTTTTGGACCACACACTTGGCGGGGTGTTTTTTTTACCACGTAAGTGGTTTTTGGTCAGATTTTTACCATTGTGTTTCTCTTCACTTCCCAACGCTCGCTCTATCAGTTCTCACCTACAACTCCACGAACTATCACAGTAATCTGCCTTTTACTATAATAATTTTCTTGAATATCCAAAGCTTGTTGTATCAATTCTTTCTTCTTTTGGTGATCACCTAGATTACCGTAAGCATCGCCTAGAGCAACTAGTGTCGTTGCTACTTCAAAATGATTTTTACCATAATGTTTTTCTTGAATATTCAAAGCTCGTACTAGCAATTCTTTTTCCTTTTGGTGATCACCTAGATTACCATAAGCTGTACCTAGATGAACTAGAGCTGTTGCTAATTTAAAATTATTTTTACCATAATGTTTTTCTTGAATATCCACAGCTCGTACTAATAATTCTTTTTTCTTTTGGTAATCACCTAGCTTGCCATAGGCTATACCTAAATGAACTACTGTCGTTGCAACTTCAAAATGATTTTTACCATAATGTTTTTCTTCAATATCCAAAGCTTGTACAAACATATTTTTTTCCTTATCAATACGACCTAGATTACCATAAGCTATACCTAAATAAAATACTGTCGTTGCTACTTCAAAATGATTTTTACCATAATGTTTTTCTTGAATATCTAAAGCTTGTAATAACAATTCTTCTTCCTTTAGGTGATCACCTAGATTACCATAAGCTATACCTAGATGAACTAGTGTCGTTGCTACTTCAAAATGATTTTTACCATAATGTTTTTCTTCAATATCCAAAGCTCGCATTAACAATTCTTTTTTCTTTTCGTAATCACCAAGATTACCATAAGCTATACCTAGATGAACTAGTGTCGGTGCTAATTTAAAATGATATTTACCGTAATGATTTTCTCGAATATCCAAAGCTCTTAATAAAGATTCTTTTTTCTTTTGATGATCATCTAGATTACCGTAAGCATCACCTAAAGCAACTAATGCCGTTGCTACTTCCAAATGATTTTTACCGTAATGTTTTTCTTCAATATCTAAAGCTCGCACTAATAATTCTTTTTTCTTTTGGTAATTGCCAAGATTACCGTAAGCTATACCTAAATGAACTAGTGTCGTTGCTATTTCAAAATGATTTTTACCGTAATGTTTTTCTTCAATGTCCATAGCTCGCTCTAGCAATTCTTTTTTCTTTTGGTGATCACCTAGATTACCATAGGCTAAACCTAGATGAACTAGTGCTGTTACTACTTTAAAATGATTTTTACCGTAATGTTTTTCTTCAATGTCCATAGCTCGCTCTAGCAATTCTTTTTTCTTTTGGTGATCACCTAGACTACCATAGGCGACACCTAAAGAAACTAGTGTCGTTGCTACTTCAAAATGATTTTTACCGTAATGTTTTTCTTCAATGTCCAAAGCTCGCTCTAGCAATTCTTTTTTCTTTTGGTGATCACCTAGACTACCATAGGCGACACCTAAAGAAAATAGTGTCGTTGCTACTTCAAAATGATTTTTACCGTAATATTTTTCTTCAATATCCAAAGCTCGCTCTAACAATTCTTTTTTCTTTTGGTGATCACCTAGTGCTCCATAGGCTATACCTAGATTAACTAGTGTAAATGCTACTACAAAATGATTTTTACCAAAATGTTTTTCTCGAATAGCTATAGCTTGCTCTAACAGTTCTCTTTTCTTTTGGTGATCACCTAGATTACCATAAGCTATACCTAGTCGAACTAGTGCTGTTGCTACTTTAAAATGATTTTTACCATAATGTTTTTCTCGAATAGCTATAGCTCGCTCTAACAATTCTTTTTTCTTTTGGTGATCACCTAGATTACCGTAAGCATCGCCTAGAGCAACTAGTGTCGTTGCTATTTTAAAATGATTCATACCGTAATGTTTTTCCTCAATAACCAAAGCTCGCTCTAACAATTCTTTTTCCTTTTGGGTATTACCTAGACTACCATGGGCTATACCTAAATGAACTAGTATATTTGCTACTTCAAAATGATTCTTACCGTAATGTGTTTCTTCTATAACCAAAGCTCGTTCTAACAATTCTTTTTGTTTTTGGTGATCACCAAGATTACCATAGGCTATACCTAAATGAACTATTGTCGTTGCTACTTTAAAATGATTTTTACCATAATGTTTTTCTTCAATATGCAAAGCTCGCTCAAAAAATTCTTTTTTCTTTTGGTAATCACTTAGACCTTGACTATCATAGGCAATACCTAGATGAGCTTGTGTGTTTATTACTTTAAAATTATGTTTACTATACTGTTTTTCTGTATTTTCTAATGCTTGCTCTAATAATTCTTTTGATTTTGGTTCATGATCTAGATAACTATAAGCTATACCTAGATTATTTAAGACTTCAGCTACTTTAATATGATTCTTACCTAATTGCTTTTCTGTAATTTCTAGTTCTCGTTGTAAAATTTCGATTTTCTTATGTGGATCAACCATATCCGTATTATTATTACCCAGATTAAGTAATGTCCTTTCCGTGGTAAAAGGAGATTCACGATAATTTTTTTCTTCTATTTCAATTTTTTTATGTGGGTCACCCATATCCGTATTATTATTACCCAGATTAAGTAATGTCCTTTCCGTGGTAAAAGGAGATTCTCTATAATTTTTTTCTTCTATTTGTTTTTGTTTATTACCTAGGTCACCGTAAGTAATCCCTAGAATAACTAACGCTACTGCTACTAAGATGGAACCTAATAGAATGATGATGAGAAACTTGAGCTGATAAATGAAACTTGGCTGAGTACTGGGCCCGGTGCCGCTGTATGTTGGCGGCGTCTCTTTCTTCTGCACATTAGGGTTTAGGAAGCTGACACGTGGGTCGCTTTCCATAGGGATCATCCTGACTTCAACTTGCATCTTTAGCTTGCTGTCGTTAGTTCCAGCTTTATCTGTGGCCATTCTGAAAACATTAAACATGGTTGTGTTATATTATTAGTTTTAATCGTTATGATTAATGAAATGTTCATGTAAAATATTTATTTTCTTATGGAAATGGCTCATTGAGCAAGCAGTAATGCATTCAATGATTGTTAACTGCATTACTGCAGAAGTATATTTAAATGTATAATTTATGCTTCACGAATAGCTCTCATACATATGAATACATAATTTGCAATATAATTGGCGAATAGCTCTCACCTCATGGCCTTGACGGTGAATTATTTTTTAAGCTATTTTTAAAACACGCCAGTTATGCGTAGCTGGACCATTGGATTTAAGGCCCAGTCAAATAGAAAGCGGACGTGGACAAGGTACATATTTAAGTCGTGTTCTTTTAGCGAATTTTCAAAGAAAATTACGCTATTGCAATGGCTTCAAAATTTTTGTAATGCAAATTTTTGAAAATTTTTTCCATGGAAATCCGTTTTAGACCATTCTGAATCGATTCCTAAAATTTAACACTTTTTTTTATGTATGTATGTATATATGTATGTATATATGTGTCACTCCAGACGATATCTCCCCTTAGGATGCACGTAAAAATTTCAAACAAATTTTAAAATGTCAATAATATCAAAAGAAAGGATGAGTTCGTTGGCCAGCATTTTTGGAGTCCATTTAGGGGTCAAATTTTGACCATTTAGGGTCAAAAAACGTGTTTTTCCATACTACCCCCCTTTTATGTGAAAATATTATAAAAGTGTACATAACAACAATTACTGTACTCTTAAAGAGCTTTCCAACGACATGCATCTTGAAGGGTAAATACGATTTTGACTTTTGTACCTCGTACCCCTGTTGACCAAATTTTTTTTTCACCCATGCAAATTCTAAACCAAAATTTTCCTATATTATCATAAGCCAATAATCCGCAGATTTCTTTGAAAATTCGCTCATTAAGTCATGGTGCATGACTGGACTTTTTTTGTTTTATTATCAGCATTTCTAGCAGTTTCTCCCACGAAAAATTGCTATTTCTATTCGCTTTAAAGGAAAGCAACACCAATTAGTGTGGCACATAGCTTCCTCGCTCTAGTACACAAAGAAAATATCAGTTTAAGAAATAAAAATATCTCGATAAAAATAATCAAACAGTTGGAACGGCGCGGCACTGTTCCAGTGAATATTGAATAAAGTTGACCAACATTTTTTGGAGATGCAAAGCACCCAACATGCGCCAAAAGTTAGCGTACATATAATAAATTTAATAAACAAATAACACAACAACAAAATCGTAGAAACCGCTATATAAACAGATTTTCTTTTAGTCATAGGACCAAAGTTGTAGATCTTTTAAAATCAGTTACCGCTGGTGCTATCCGTTTTCCAATACGACTTACCGTTTAGCCGCACTAAGTCCCCAATACAGCTTAAAAATCATGTCGGCCATTTTTATTTTTTAAGGGTGAATGGAGGGGGAAAAGTTAACTTTGTATAATTATATTGGTTCACAATATGGACGTTTTGCGCGACGAATGACGCAAACCGCAAGTCTCTAGATCTTGTGGAAGTGGGTTAACATTAATGTCAGTCAGTAAGTCAGTTAACCATGCGGCTTTATAGTATAATAGACATATTAATTTAGTGCGATTTAAAGAGCGCTGACAGTTGAAATTAGGCAGGTGCTACCTGCAGGATACTTTCGATAAACCATAAAAATTTCATAAAAATCAGATTATTACTTTTAAAGATATAATAAATGTATGTTTGTGAGCATGTGAAAGATAAACAAATAAGCGCAGAAGGTTGAAACTTATATGGGACCAACAATTGGCTAATTATGACCTAATAACTAAATTTCATTAATATCAGACAATTAGTTTTTAAGATATGCTGGTTCACAAAAAATGAGCGACAGACAGACAGACCGAAAGACAAACCGACAGACAGAGATGGAACCAAAAATGATTCCTGATGTCTGAAACGTATTTCTGTCTTGGAATTTCTAAATTTTTTCGTTATTCAGAACGATCACATAGCTTCCGTTACCTTTGGTAAGCTTAGCAAGGATGAGCAAGCAATAGCAATACTTCTAATTTTAAATTAAAAATCATTTTAGCTTCCGAGCTTACCCTAAGGTAACGAAAGCTATGTGATCTTTGTGATGAGCGAAAAATCTTTAGGTCTCCGAATTCCAAGACAGAAATTCGTTTCAGACACCATTGAACATTTTTGGTTCCGTGTCTCTCTGTCGGTCTGTCTGTCGCTCAATTTTTGCGAACCAACATATCTTAAAACTAACCGTCCGATGTTATTGAAATTTGGATGGTAGGTCATAATTTGCCCATTGTTGGTCCCTTATATAAGTTTCCACCTTCTGCGCTCATTTTTTTCACTTCTATATGTGCACAAACATAAATTTATTTACACCTACATTTTCAAAAGTACTAACCTGATTTTTATAAAATTTTGATGGTTCGTCGAAAGTAGCCAACAGATAGCCCCAGATTTATTTCAACCTTTTGTGCTTGTTGAATTTTGCTAAATTGAGACTTTAGGACATGTAAAAAACAAAAAAAATTGACAGACTTAAAAAAAGGGGTAAAATGAAATAAACTGGATAATAATTGGTTTAATAAAGAAAAAAATCATTAAATTTTATGAAATAGGACGCGAGGAAGCTATGTGCCAAACTAATTTTCTCATCCCCCTCCCCCCTTTTATTTGAAAATATGACAAAAAGTGTACGTAACAATAATTACTTTACTCTTAACCCTTTCAGTACCCTTTCAGTAACGCTCACGTTTACGCGAGCGGTGCACGCAAACTGTTGGACGGATCACGCTGTCCAACGAACTTAGCCTGAGTATTAGTAAAAGGAAGATGTATACCAAATTTCAACTAAATCGGTCAACTTTTACTCAAGTTATCGTCACACGCGTGAACGTTACACACAGACAGAAAAACAAGATGCATATTTCGTTGAATGTAGAGAATAGAATAGAATAGATAGAATAGAATGCTTATATTTAATTTTTTTTATACATGAATACCCTTACATTCAATAAAACATAATAACCCCCATGGTTAAAACCTTCAGGGGGGAGGTGGCTATATGGATCTAAACACAATAAACTAGGCATCGCGTGGCTCTATCGTTGAAGCGAGCGTATGGTAATAAATATGTATTGAATATTGAAAAAATAGATAATCATGAATCATGATGAGTTGATAGATAATGGGTATAGTAGTAGTACAGCGGCTAGTAGTAAGGGAACCACCCTGCATTCTTACTATTCCTCTAACCACACATCTCTTTTTCAATTATTATAAATTGTATTTCTCTGCTACAAAAAAACTACTGCATGTATCAAATTGAAATTTTGCATGCTTGTTTCAATTGTGCATTAGATGGTTTATATCAAGTTTTATTAAAATCGTTACGTTAGAACATAAGATATCGGTAAAAAGGTTGTTTTCTCTATTATAAACGTTTAGGTCCGCTATAATAGTTTTAGCGATCTTTATTAATTCATAGCGGTGTCGCTGTTGGTTTTACTAAAAAATGTTATTTGTAAAAAATGTTCGTCTCATCAAATAGATGATGATAGAATCTTTTCCCGTCCTGAAATTCCAATTTAATTTTTGAACCTCTCGTTTACGCGAGCATTGCGCGCGAACTCTTGGGCGGATCACGCTGTCCAACGTACTTAGCCTGAGTATTAGTAAGAGGAACATGTATACCGAATTTCAACTAAATCGGCTAACTTTTACTCAAGTTATCGTCGGACACGTAAACGTTACACACAGACAGACAGACAGACAGACAGACAAGATGCATATTTCGTTGAATGTAAGAAGCTCGCTTACGCTCGCTGCAATTAGCTTCTTATTAACTTCTTTTTTTTTTTTTTTTTTTTTTTTTTTTTTAAATATAATATATCTATTTTAATCCTTTTTTTCCATTTTTCTCTTTTTGCTTCCGAGCTTACCGGTAACGCTTAAGGTAACGGAAGCATTGTGTTCACTTTTGAGAACGAAAAACTTTTATGCCTCCGATTTTAAAAATTCCTAGACAGAAATCCGTTTCAGACATCAGGGAACATTTTTGGTTTCGTGTCTGTCTGTCTGTCTGTCTGTCTGTCGGTCTGTGTGTCCGCGAATTATGAAACGTGTGACGATAACTTGAGTAAATGTCAACCGATGTTGATGAAATTTGGTATACATGTTCATTTTACCAATGCTCAGGACGAGTTCGTTGGACAACGTTATCGGTCCAAGTGTTCACGAGCAACGCTCGCGTAAACGTAAAATTCAAATTTAAAATTGGAATTTTAGGTCGGGAAAAAAATCTAACTTCATCTATTCAATGAGACAAACATTTTTTTCAAATACAATTTTTTAGTAAAACCAACAGCAACACCACAATGAAGTGTTAAAGATCGCTAAAACTATTAATAGTTTTTACACAATAAACAATATAACAAAAATTTTAATGTTAATATAACAATAAAGTACATGATAGGATGCGAGGAAGCTATGTGCCACACTAATTGGCAGTCTATTTTCCTTTTTATTCCATTATTTAACATTATTGTTATTACTAAACATTATTTAACATTATTATCACAATAAAAATTATAAATTGTAATTTTGTTAATTAGTATTATTCATACTTGCATAATAAATGTATTCCTAATGGTGAATCAACATACATAATTTAACATTATTGTTATTACTAAACATTATTTAACATTATTATCGTTGAATGTAAGAAGCTCGCTTCCGCTCGCTTCAATTATTTTGACTTTTGTACTCCGTTTACCAAAATTTACCCTGACCCCTGTGTACCCAAATTTAAATTTTAATATCATATAATCCTTCTCCATGAAAAAATACATATATGTGCCAACTTTCATGGAAATCAGTCAAACAGTGTCGAAGTCTATAAATTAAAGACAAAATAAACAGGTCAAGTATGTGCTAGTCAGCACACAGCGAGGGTCCGTAGGCCACACTATATAGTGTTTAACTGTAAAGTGTACAAACAGTGTTTTTTTAAAATGCTAAAAAGCTTAATTTGAACCATTCTAAGGGTCTGATATTGTCAAAACACACTCTGATAAAGTATTTTTTTGCCACTGAACCGGACTACAACCATACTTATAAATAAACCGAAAAGACCATAATTATAAAGAAACGTATTTTGTCAATAAAAAATAAAATAATATTTTTTTCGAAATTTCAAAAAAGTGGTATCTTTACTTTTGGTCGAAGAATGTTCAGGAATTTTTTCAGATTTTTTGCACTTCACATAAGCGAGATAGAGAGGGGGGGGGGACACGTTTCAAACCCGCTTCAAACTCGCGTACGCTCGCCCTATCAAAGTTATAACCAAAAAATTATATATTTTTGTAATCAGCTTGCCGTACCCTTTCATATGATACCCCTCACGGTGTCGAAAAAAAATTAAAAAAATTTAACCCTTAAGTTTTTTTACCCTAATTTTTTTGAAAAATATTTTTTTTAAGTCGCTATATTTTTAAAATATGTGGGCAGTAACAAGACACATACATGCCAAATTTCAAAGTGATCGGACGAAAGGTGTAGCCGTGAGAGCACGCGACAGGACGGACGGACAGACACACGCAGGAAAATATTATAAACCCTTATATTTTCCTGCGTGCGTCTGTCCTTGGTTTTGCCTACGGACCCTAAAAACAGACATAGATAATAGATATAGATAGATTAAAAATATTAATTTTCTTACCATTTGATGCAGATGCTGATTATTGGAACTAATTGATGTTCTAGGAAAATCAAGTATGTTAAAAAGATCTGGTCACACCTTGCTCTGGTCACACCTTGCTCTGGTCACACCTTGCTCTGGTCACAGCTTGCTCTGTTCGCACTTTGCTCTTGTCACTCCTTGCTCTGGTCGCACCTTGCTCTGGTCGCACCTTGTTCTGGTCGCACCTTATAAAATGAGTAGCTGACCCGGCGAACTTCGTACCACCTATAATAAACATTACAAACATAAGAAATGATTAGCTGCAGCCTTTGAAAAACCTTATTTAGTTTATTTAGTTAAATAATGTTGCTTTAAATGAAAAATTTATATTATAATTTGCAATATATAATTGTACAATATTGGCATAAGAGACATAGAGATAAAAAAAAATATATATGTGTGGTGTCGCGGGACACCCGGTAGGAACGAAGTTCCTTACATTTTTCATTAAATATAAATTATAAAATCACACTGCTAAGTACGTATACATTGCTAACTACTTATACATGGCGGAGTTAGAAAAGAGACAAAATTAAATGTAACGAACTGTTTGTACCTGGCAGAGTTAAGGCAAAATTAAAAGAAAATCATTATTTGTATAATTAAAGCAAGCGTCATACTATAAATATATATTAAATATAAGAAAAACGTTGATCATGATGAGTTTATAGTGAAAGAGTATGTTTGTTAAAGAAGTTTGGATTCAAATAGGACTGTTTTCTACCTACCCGGTCAATTAATTTAAAATATTATAAAATATATCTCTTCCCTACAGCTTCTGCTTGTATCAGGGTGAAATTTTACATGATAATATTTTATTTATTTACAAAACAAAGTGACATTTTTGACATATATAACAAAAATAATTCATTTTTATTTATATGGATATATATAGATTATAGATATATATTTTATTAGAGATATGTTGGTTCGTAAAAATAAAGCGACAGACCGACAGTCAGACGCAGACACGAAACCAAAAACGTTCCCTGAGTCCCCTGGTAGTTGGAGTTTTTTGTTTTGGTTCCATGTCTTTCTGTCGTTCAATTTTTACAAACCAACATACATATCTTAAAATCTGATCGCCTGATTTTACTGAAATTTGTATGGTAGGCCATAATTATTAGGCCATTGTTGTTGGTCCCATGAAAGTTTCAACCTTGTTCGGCCATTTGTTTCTCTTTTACATGCACACAAACATACATATATTTACACCCAATATCTTCAAAAATACTCATATTGATGAATAAAATAATCATGATTTTTATGATATTTGGATGGTTTGTCGAAAGTAGCCTGCATATAATTCCAGATTAATTAGGGTTCATAGACTAAATCAAGGACCCTATATTATTTTCCTGCATGTGTCTGTCCGTCCGTCCGTCTGTCGCCTGCTATCACGGCTACACCTTTCGTCCGATCACTTTGAAATTTGGCATATATTATGTGTATAGTACCTACCCACACATTTTAAAAATATGGTGACTTAAAAAAAAAAAAAAAAAAAAATAGGGTAAAAATAACTTGGACACCGTGTGGGGTATGATATGAAAGGGTACGTCGAGCTGATTACAAAAATATTTAATGTTTGGTTATAAGCTTTGATAGGGCGAGCGTAGGCGAGTTTGAAGTGGGTATGAAAAGTGTCTCCCTCCCCCTTATATCTCGCTTAGGTAAAGAGCAAAACATTTTTCGAGCAACAGTAAAGATACCACTTTTTGGAATATATATATATATATATATATATATATATATATATATATATATATATATATATATATATATATATATATCAGCAATGTAATACCGTGTTTTTGCACACTGCAATAAGGTACACAATTTGTGTAGTGAGAGACACCAAGGGATGTGCCACGCAAGCGTGACACATAGGAACTGTTCCAACATCAGACATTGCGTCACAAAGATGTTGGCTCGGCATTACGCCATGTCCTGCATCGTTTCGTCGCGTCTGACTCATCAGGACAAAATAATTCTATTTAGTATTTCATAATATAATTTATTTAAATATTATTAATTATTTAATCACGACTGAATTTTCTGAAATTTGTTGGCAGAGGAAAAACAAAAAACAATTGGGTATTTTAAACAGAATCAATAAATTAAATTTATTAACATCGACCACCTCTATAATTTGTAAGGATAAGTATCGAAATTAATTAAATATTTATTTTATTGTCATTAATTTTTAATCAGGAACGTTGAAAGATGAGTTTAAACCTTTTTTTATCCAGAATTGATAAATTATATAGACTAGAAGTACTTGTTTATCTCAGTGTAGCCATATGGCTACGCTGACTCCGGACTACGCTTTTGCTGACTCCGGGCGGCACAACTGCAGGTTAGGACTGATTTTTCTGCCAAGTTTCAACTCTCTAGGTTAAATACCTTGGGCACTACGATGATAACACACATACATACGTCGCATGGTGAAAACCACTCAGGAGGTCTTGAAAACACCTAAAACGGATAATTCTAGTGAAATCTCGAAAAAAAAAATTTTTGGTAAAAACAATACTTTTCCTACTATTAGTAGTAAGGAAAAGTAAAAATATATTGAATTGTCTTACCTGGTAATAAAGATGCTGAAAATTTAAGCAAATCGGATATTGTAACTAAATAATATATATTTCAATATTAAAAATTCGAATAATAAAATGTGTGATATATTAATATGTTAGTGAACTTGAAACAGCGATTAAATGAATCTTAATGAACATGCACTCTGCCTTACGGTCATATATATATGTGTGTGTTTTAAAAAATACTTACACGCAGACATCTGTCGATAAGACCTGATAAATAAATAATGCATCAAACTCTCGTTTTTTTTTTTAATGACTCAAACACTTGAAATTATTTGTAGAATTAAAAGCTTCTTGTATTATACTGATATTAATAAATGCCACACCTTGATTCAATTGATAGAAATATTTTTTCTTTTGGGATAATTTGATAATTTTGTCGATAGGTTCCTCCTAACACCCACATTATAATTGTCCGATTGACTTCGGTTTTTTTTTTTTTAACTATTCCTTATTACAATTTTACAATTTTTTATCTTCCACCATTTCGTTAAATTAAATACATCGTTTTTTTTTTAAATACATATATATCAATATGTAATCCCCCATCCTTAAAAAACCCTTGGTTCCTAATATTTACCGTATATACGTGAGGGGATATTTATATAAATATATTTAAAAAAATCGGGTACGGGGTACCTTGGAACTTTTCCTCACTTCAGAGGCCACTAAAGTGGCCTCTCCTGCTGCTTCGCAGCAGGAGGAAGCAGCATTGGACGTGGTCAGTACTTGGATGGGTGACCGTTCTGAACTAACTGATTTATTATCATTCTTAAAAAAAAACCTTATTTTTAATACCTATATTTTAATTAATTATTTGAAGTTGGCGGTATTTTGACAGATGTAAACAAACTTTGACGACATCAAAATTATCGCATTAATAAAAATAATTATATTCGCTTATAACTTTTAATGAAGTTTAAACTAATTAATGAAACTTTATAGTTTTTTTTTATATTTGTTCCGTAATTTTTTCCGGTTCCAAAGATATGCTATATGTCAAAAACCCATTTATACTTTCGGTATTATTAACCGTCAAAGTTTAAAAATTTATAACTTCAAAATGCGGCCAATATCAAAATGAAATTTGGTGGACTTGTTTGCCATATAGAGAGGTACATTCGTGCCAAATTTTAACTCGATCAGGACCATAATCGATTTATTACCATTTTTTTTAATTTTTTGCTGCCTTAGCTAACTGGGTTCAAGATGGCGGAAAAAGTTGATTTTCCGGGCGGCACAACTACAGGTAAGGACTGATTTTTCTGCCAAGTTTAAACTCTCTAGGTTTAATACCTTGGGCGCTACGATGATAACACACATACATACTTCATGCTGAAAACCACTCAGGAGGTCTTAAAAACACCTAAAACGGATAATTCCGTTGAAATCTCGAAAAAAAATTTTTTGGTGAAAACAATACTTTTCCTACTATTTGTAGTGAGGAAAAGTAAAAAAACTATTTATTTTTATCGAAACGGTGCCAGGTTAAAAGTTGTTTAATTGTAGAAAGGAACAGTTTAAAAAAACAAAACGGAAGTCCATCGGACAATTATAAATAAGTGGGTGTTTAAATGCATATTTACAGTTTTTTAATCAAATCAGTTATGTCGGATAATGTACTGTTTACAGTTGAGGAACATGAAAAGTTGGTGGATATTGTTTCAAAATGTCGATCCTAACCGTAACGCCATTGAGTCCAATACTCTGCTGTTGCGCGGACTAACCTGCATACGGACGCGTATGCAGGTTAGTGCGTCAAATGAATTCTATCACCTCCTTACCAAAAAAATAAAAATTAAAAACTATATCCCCTTATTAGACCACCCTTACCACCCTTATTAGCCTCCTTACCAAAAAAATAAAAATTAAAAACTATATCCCCTTATTAGAATTATGATACGTTTTTTGGAACGCTAAATTAAAATTATTTGTCTAGTTATTTTAGTCAAAAGTATGGCTTCTGTTAAAAAACAAATAGGAGCTAAATGTTTTTTGGATCACTTCATTTTGACGTCCTGAAAAACATTCAAAATCAGTAACGAGATCCTGGTCGCATTAATTGAAGCGAGCGTAGCAAGCTTCCTACATTCAACGAAATATGCTCCGTGTCTGTCTGTCTGTCTGTCTGTCTGTCTGTCTGTCTGTCTGTCTGTCTGTCTGTCTGTCTGTCTGTCTGTCTGTCTGTCTGTCTGTCAGTAACGTTCACGCGTGTGACGATAACTTGAGTAAAAGTTGACCGATTTAGTTGAAATTTGGTATACATGATCCTCTTACTAATACTCAGGCTAAGTTCGTTGGACAGCGTGATCCGTCCAAGAGTTCGCGCGCAACGCTCGCGTAAACGAGAGGTACAAAAATTAAATTGGAATTTCAGGACGGGAAAAGATTCTATCATCATCTATTCGATGAGACGAACATTTTTTACAAATAACATTTTTTACTAAAACCAGCAGCGACACCGCTATGACTTAATAAAGATCGCTAAAACTATTAAAGCGGAGCTAAACGTTTATAATAGAGAAAACAACCTTTTTCCCGATATCTTACGTTCTAAAGTAACGATTTTAATAAAACTTCATATACACCATCTAATGCACAATTGAAACAGGTATGCAAAATTTCAACTTGATACAAGCAAAATTCTTTGCGTAGTGACGAAATACATTTATAATAATTGTTTAAAAGCTACCGCGGGTGGTGAAGATTGTTATAGTCGTACAGAGTATAGGCTTGTTTAGGAAGTAAAGCTTTGTACCGAGTACCCCCACTCTTCCCCACACTACCCTCTTCCACTTATCTTCAACTATGACATTCATCATGATTAATAAATTTCAATATTCAGTATTTCATTGAAATATGCTCGCTTCAATGATAGAGCCACGCGATGCCTAGTAATTATTAATTAGGTATGTTTTAAGGGGGAGGGATTTAAAGAAAGTTTATCTAGATATAGTTTCTTGAGGGTAGTATATAAATCCCCTTTTAAAACCCATCAAATGAAAAAAACAAAAAAACATTAAAAGTAGCAGACTCCGTAGCGAAACATAAAGATCCAGCTAGTGTGATATAAAACTCAGTATTCATTGGTTTCAATTTTTAAATAGGCAAAGATAACTCATATTAAATATGTGCGAGGTTCACTTATACGTTTACTTATTGCTATATTGATAGGTAGATAGACAGGCAGTTAGATATAAATAGATACATAGATGGAAAAAAAAATCGCGTCCGACTCATCAGGGGCCCGACGATGCCCACCCAACTCTGGACCTATACCACCGGCTTATCAGAGACGAGCGTGCTCTCATACCGCCATTCTTGCTTGGCTGGCAAAACACACAAAAAATGCTTGCGTGGCACATCCCTTGGTGTCTCTCACTAAAATAAATTGTATACCTTATTGCAGTGTGCAAAAAACACGGTATTACACGGTATTGCTATTGTGTTTTTTCAGCCAAGCCAGAATGACGGTGTGAGAGCACGCTCGTCTCTGATAAATCCCTATATCTGATCTTCTTGATTTGATACAGGTCAGAGTTGGGTGGGCATCGTCAGACCCCTGATGAGTTGGACTACTGCTTATACATGGCGGGGTTAAAAAAAGAGATAAAATTAAAAGTAACTTACAGAAAAGTTTATTTTTATCATTGAAGCGAGCATCTGGCAAAAAATATGAATTTAATATTGAAGAAATAGATAATCATGATGAGTTGAGAGTTAAAGAGGATTTTTTGTACCAAGCCGAGTAAGTAAGGGAACAGGACTATTCCTTAACCCTCACGCCTACTCCATTTAATACATTATATCACTTCACAACAACTGCTTGCATCAGGTGTTAATTGTACTTTAGATGATGTGTGTGAAGTTTTATTAAAATCGTTACGTTAGAACGTAAGATATTAGTCCAGGAAAAAAGGAATAATGGGGGAAATAATTTATAAAGATTTGAAACTTAGTAAGTTAAGAAACAGTAAAGTTCCACCCTCTTGAGGGGGCGCCCCCCCCCCCCCCCCCTTAATGTCCAAAATTTACTTATTTTTCACTTTTTTACGTCAAACGGTTTATTTTTTTGAAGAGAAGTGTTATTACCAAAATTATTCCTCACATAATTCTGCACAAAAAAGGTCCTATGCATGTTTGAAGTGGGACATACCGTTTTCGAGATATTGTAGTTGGATAGAGATAAAACGTATTTTTGCGAACCAAGATATCTAAAAAAACAACATATCTGATTTTAATGAAATTGGAATGGTAGGTTATACTTAGCCCATTGTTGATCCCATATAAGTTTCAACCTTCTGCGCCCATTATTTTATCCTCCACATGCGCACAAACATACATTTATTTTGACCTATATCTTCAAAAGTACTCAACTGATTATTATGAAAATTTGATGGTTTGTCGAAAGTAGTCCGCAGATAGCCTCACATTAATTTCAACTGTCTGCGCTCTTTACATTTTGATAAATTGATACTTTAATTCATAACAGACAGACAAAAAATTGATCAACAGACAGACATATAGGGAACCAATTTTGAAAATGTAAAGAACGCAGACGGTTGAAATTAATTTGAGGCTATCTGCGGACTACTTTCGACCAACCATCAAAATTTCATAATAATAAGTTGACTACTTTTGAAGATATAGGTCTAAATAAATGTATGTTTGTGCACATGTGGAGGATAAAATAATGGGCGCAGAAGGTTGAAACTTATATGGGATCAACAATGGGCTAAGTATAACCTACCATCCCAATTTCATTAAAATCGGATGTGTTGTTTTTTAGATATCTTGGTTCGCAAAAATACGTTTTATCTCTATCCAACTACAATATCTCGAAAACGATATGTCCCACTAAAAACATGCATAGGACCTTTTTTGTGCAGAATTATGTGAGGAATAATTATGGTAATAACACTTCTCTTTAAAAAATAAACCGTTTGACGTTAATTGTGAAAACTAAGTAAATTTTGGACTTTAAGGAGGAGGGAGGGGGGGACGCGCCCCCTGAAGAGGGTGAAACTTTACTGTTTCTTTTTACTAAACCCCTTATAAGTGTTTTCACAAAGTTTCAAAACTTTATAAATTATTTCCTCCATTTGCTGTTTTTTTTTTTACTAATTTGCCTGGACTATATCGTGAAATGTCGTTTAAACGTGTAGGTTCGCTTTAATGTTTTATAGCGATCTTAAACACTTCATAGCGGTTTCGGTGTTGGTTTTACTAAACACAGTTCTTTGTCTCATTGCGTATATATGAAATTAGAATATTTTTTTACCTCCAGCAGGGAGAAAAAGTTAACTTTCCTCACTAGATTACAGGGAGGAAAGTAACTCATTGAACCCGGTCGGGTTAAACAGGGAGTAATGAAAAATAAGGGAATCATGAACTTTAATGATTCCCTCCAGTGTTACCCTAGATAAAGCATAAGTAAATAAAGTTGGTGTTAATACACATTTCATTTACTAACTTTTGTTTAATGTCTATATCTATAATGTCATCTTCACACATTACATGAAACGTCATTAACTGTTGCCATAATGATTCATCAGTAAAACGAACAAACAAGTTAAAAGTGAAATCATAATTTCTAAATGTAGATATACTAATCCATATGTAAATAAATCAGTTGTCAATACCATTCAATACACAACTCAGCTTCCAGCTGATTTTCCCATTTAATTTTAGCATTGAAATTCAAATAATTACTATCTATAATTTAATTTTAACGTGCGATTAAATTTATTTAGAGAATTATTAATATTATATCTAACTATTTTTTTGTTTTAAATAAAAAATATAAAAATATGTATTTTTGTTGAATAAAATAATTTAAAATTAAAATCTTTCCATATTTTTTTTTTCGTACCTCGGGAAAAAATAATCACTTGCACCCTCGCTATATAATTAACTCCCTTGGTTTCGCCTCGGGAGTGAACGTTATGGTTGCCTCGGCTTTGCCTCAGGAACCAACTTCATCGCTCAGGGTGCAATCACTTACTTTACTCCCTTGGTGCGTAAATAACTATTTCGTCTTAAAAGTCACAAGAAAGGGACGAGTGGAAGAGGATCGTGGATAAGGCCTGCAGCGTCGCGGAGTAGCAGTAGTATTGCTATTGTCATCTGTAATTGCAACGTATAAGGGTGATTCCAATTTAAAGTGCTATTTTGGAATCTAAAATTGGACTTAGACTGAAAATTTTGACTTTTTAAAAAAATTCAGAAAAAATTATGGAATGTTCTTGGACTAATTTCTGATATATTGCAGCATGCGGGACAGATGGGAAATATTTTTTTAAATTTTTAGGCCGGAATTAAGTTTATTTAAAACATGGTAACTAAGCCACGTGAATTACACGGTTGTTACATTTCACACTTTAAGAAAATATTTAGGGATTAGTTTAAAATAAAAATCCAATTTTAATACACCATTAAATAGCACTCTTAAAAGCCTAAGCAATGAACTATAACTTAACCTAAAAAGTTTTTGAAAATAGACTTTAATAACTTGCACGGTAATACGTTTAAAAGGGTACGTAACTGGAAGAACAATCGGAATTAGCGCTAGCTCCCAACTGAAGGGTTCAGCTCATCCCCTATCAACTGTTGCAAGAAAACCAGTGTTGGGGCATTGGAAAAATCTCTCGCCACTTAAAATCTCCCTGTCACAACCAGAGTAGGGGTCACATATAATATATAATGCCACGGTAATTACATTTTTTTTAAAGACAAACTTTAACTTGAAGTTCCGTTTAGTAATAATTTATTATTTTTAATAAGTAACACATATTTTAATCCTGGTAGGATCCTACTTCAAAACTATCCAATAAGTTTTTGAATAAAATGATTAATGTATGAGCTAGAGTGAAGTGAATAAGAACAACTGACTTAAGGACAGCCAGGGTTGTTACAAAATCGCCTTTTGAAAATTTTTGTAGCGATTAAAATTAAGTGGCGCATTATTTTTTTGCTTTGTTGTAGTTCTGTTAGCTTAACTGAGTTACCATGAAGAAAAATCCTGTCAATTATGTGAAAAACGCTCGTTATTCATCTAGGACATGAAAATTGCACATTAAATTAGAATCACCCATATGTTGTTTTATCTGAACGATAGTATATGTGGTGAGGATTACTTTTTTGGTTTTCACATACCGATGTGCTTAGAGAGCTTTCAATGGTCTGGATTACTCTATATGGGCTGACAGGTAATCAGTTATCCGCTAGAATCTGATGGAAGGGTGACAAGTGGGCATACAGCGTGTGCAGTCTATTGTTTAGATGAGGGTCTGTCTGCCCTTGCTTCTACTTCAGATGAAGTTGGGTTTTGTATTGATCCCCACGGTTTTTATGTTGTATGAAGTTAACAATACTTACAAAGTTTTACAGAGTGATGTATAGAGGTAACATCCATTCAAGTAATTCCTTAGTGGAAACATTTCACTTACATTATATCACAATACATTCATCTAACTTGAATCTTATATATTTTACACTTTTGGTAACACTGTTTAAAGGTAGGTGACTACGTTCAAGCTACAATGATAATACTTTTGGAACAAAGTTCCTTATGGCACGTTCTGGAGCCCGGGAGTGAATCCGAAAGAAACGACCAAACTCACCGTCACAAAATCACCGTCACGTAAAATCCGTCACGAAATCTACCGATGGCGATAACTTGTGTAAAAGTAGACCGACTTAGTTGAAATTTGGTGCACATGTTCATTTTACCAATGTCAGGGACAAGTTTGTTGGACAACGTTATCCGCCCAAGCGTTCACGCGCAACGCTCGCGTAAACGTAAGCTTCGAATTTAAAAATTGGAATTTTTGGACGTGAAAAAATTCTAACTTCATCTATTTAATGAGAAAAACAACTTTTTTAAATATTTTTTTTTAGTAAAACGAACACCGACACTACTATGAAGTGATAAAGATCGCTAAATTTATTAAAGTGGACCTAAACGTTTTAAATAAAGAAAACAACGTTTATACCGATATCTTACGTTCTAACGTAAAGATTTAAATGAAACTTTGTATACATCACCTACAGTACAATTGAAACAAGCATGTAACATTTCAACCTGATACAAGCAGAAGTTTTTGTGAGTTAATGATTTATATTTTTTATTTTAATATTTAATTGGAGTAATATGCCGACGGGGCCTGGGAGGACAGTTCTTTTTCGTTCTACAACCATCTGCTTTAACTATAAATTTATCATTACCTTTTTTCCTCAATATACAATACATTATTTATTGAAAGATGCTCGCTTCAAAGATAATAAAAAGATTTTCATTTAATTTTGCCTTAACTCCGCTAGTACAAATAGTTAGTTACTTTTAATTTTGTCTCTTTTCTAACTCCACCATGTATACGTAGTTATTACAGCGATTTTATAATTTATATTTAATGAAAAGCGTAAGGAACTTCGTTCCTACCGGGTGTCCCACGACACCACACGTATTTTTTAAGTTATTTCAGTACTTTATAGGTGACTACGTTACAGCTAACCTAATTAAGTTGGGAAAAATAATAGTTTTGTTAAAAGCTTTTTTTACTTTTCTTACCTATAGTAGGAAAAGTGTTGTTTTCACCAAAACATTTTTTTTTCGTGATTTCAACGGAATTATCTGTTTTAGGTGTTTTTAAGACCTTCACAGTGTTTTCAGCAAGACGTCCGTCATGCTGAAAACCTTTTAGCAATCTTTATCACTTCATAGCATTATCAGTGTTTGTTTTACTAAAGAAAATATTTAAAAAAGTTGTTTGTCTCATTAAATAGATTAAGTTAGAATTTTTTCCCGTCCTAAAATTCCAATTTTAAATTTGAAGCTTACGTTTACGTGAGCGTTGATCGTGAACGCTTAGGCGGATAACGTTGTCCAATAAACTCAACCTAGGTATTGGTAAAATGATCATGTGTACCAAATTTCAACTAACTCGGTCATCTTTTAGTCATGTTATCGTCACCGGTGACGCTTGGTTGCGTGACGGTTATTTTGTGACGGTGATTTTGGTGGTTTTTTTCGGATTCACTCCCGGGCTCCAGAACGTACCATAAGGAACTTCGTTCCAAAAATATTTGTTCTTTAATACGATCACATAGCTTCCGTTACCTTCGGTATGCTCGGGGAAAAAAATCATTGTTACCAACTATGACACTCATCATTTGACAGTTAAACTCTTTCACAATGCAACTGATAGGTTGAAGTGAATTATATTCTGTCATAACTCACACCCTGTTTTACACCAGTGTAACATCTGCTTGTTGTATTGTTACCGATGTTGACCGCACTTGTAACATCTTAACGTTTAGTGAATCATTTCACACTTTACAACTATTCACTTTATGTAATCTCGCCACTTCGTTCTGTTTCAAGTGCTCTTGAACTGGCTGTAATATTGATTGTAAAAGGAATGAATCCAATGTAATATAAAAGCTTTTTGTAATACTTTTTAAGAGAATGGGTTTACCCCAAGGGGGACAAATGGTTCCAATTCTATTCTTATTTCTATTTTTGACAATTCATCAGCTAAGGAATGTTTTACAAGTAATATCTATACCTCATTTGTTTCTATTGTAAAAAATATTTCAGATAACATAAATTTAACGTATATTATAATTATTAAGTGTACGCCGTTGATAAAGAATTAAAATGTAATGGTACTCGAATAACTATACGAAGAGTTTATGTTAAAGAAAAAAATTATATGTATTTCGTATTATGCAAGTCTATATTTACCTTATATACAACAAAAATCTCTATAAAGGGTGACTGGCGTTGTATATGAAGAAGAAGTAGGTTGTTCTACGCCTTAGAGGCTACACAAAACGCTATATTAACCATGGGGCAAATGTTAACCGTTCTCCCACATGGTCAAATATTATGATAATTTTTAAGATCGCATACTTTTGCTCACAATAATAAAAACATTTACTGCCCCAAAACATTAAAATCTTGAACAAAATTTTTGGTATCGTTGAAAATCTGAGAAAATTCCCTACAAGAAAAATGTAATTTTCATTTTCATTCCCTCGAATTACATGATAAAATAGACTGCCAATTGGTGTGGCACATATCTTCATCGCATCCTATCCACGTACTTTTCTTGATTTTATGCGTTTACAAGCCATTATTGTCTAATTGGTTTAATTGTTTCCCCCGTTTTTTTTCTTAAATCTGTCAAAATTGATTGATTTATTACACGAATTTAGCAAAAGTTAAAGAGCGCAGACGGTTCAAATTAATCTGGGGCCATCTGCTGGTTACTTTCGATAAACTATAAAAGTTTCATTCAAATTAGATAAGTACTATTGAGGCTATAGATATAAATTATTGTATGTTTGTGCGTATGCGGAAGAGCAACAAATGAACGCAGAAGGTTGAAACTTATATGGGACCAACAATGGGATTCTCATGACCAACCACCTAAATTATCAAGTAGTTTTTAAGATATGTTGGTTCGCAAAATTGAACGACAGACCGACAGACAGACACGGAACCAAAAATGTTCCCTGATGTCTGAATCGGATTTCTGTCTTGGAATTTTTGAAATCGGAGACCTAAAATTTTTTCGTTCTTCAGAACGATCAAATATATTCCGTTACCTTCGGTAAGCTCGGAAGCAAAATGTATTAACATTTTATTTTTATAAATACAAAAATAAAAACTTTTTTTTTGTGGTTCCATAACTTGGTAAAGAACCGAGCTTATACTTTTCGGACTATAGGAAAAACTTCCTTATTTACTAACGTTTCGATCAATATTAATATTATTATCTTTTCATATAAGGTTAAATTTTTAGTAAACTTCGTTGAAAGTAAAAAGAAACATTATATCGTTACTATTGTTGACTTGTAGGTGAGTATACTGAACCAATCTTACTTTTTAGGGTTTTGTAGATTCTTCTCAAAACCCTTATGCCGAGGGAGATTTGTCCGTCTGTCCGTCGCTCTTTGGTTCATAGGGCCTGAACCGTTTAAGCTAAAGAGCTGAAATTTGAAATACTGGTGTAACTTTTTGACCCAACCACAGGGAAAATATACAGAAGTTCAAAATTAAATATGCACATGCGCAATTCGCAAAAATGTTGTAAACTCAAAAATTTATATTTTTTTTAATTTTCGAGTTGGGTATCAAATGAAAGCTGCTGAAGAGTAGGACGCAAATACTATATAATATAAGCTTTTGTAAATTTTGCATTCCTTATTGGGTAAAAAAATCAAAATATACCCAAAAAAAATGTTCCCCCTCCCAACCACTATACTTCGGCTGGTCCTAAAATTTCGAAATAATTCATGCTAATGCCTTATTGTGGGGCGATGAAAATTCCGGGAGTTCATCCCAAATTTTAAAAAATTGCCAATTTTGGGCGCGAAAATTTGAAGTGCGCCAAAAATTATATTTTTTTAAAATTTTGAGTTGGGTATCAAATGAAAGCTGCTGAAGAGTAGGACGCAAAGATATATCTACATTTTTAAATTTTGCATTCCTTATTGGGTAAAAAATCAAAATATACACAAAAAAATGTTCCCACCCCCAACCACTATAGATCGGCTGGTGCTAAAATGTCGAAATAATTCATGCTAATACCTTATTTTGGCGCGATGAAAATTCCAGGAGTTCATTCTAAATTCTCAAAAATTGCCAATTTTGGGCGCGAAGAAGTGAAGTGCGCCCAAAATTTTATTTTTTGAAAATTTTGAATTGGGTATCAAATGAAAGCTGCTGAAGAGTAGGACACAAATATATATATGCTTTTTTAAATTTTGCATTCCTTATTGGTTAAAAAAATCAAAATATACCCAAAAAACATCCCCCCCCCCAACCACTATATAACGGATGGTCCTAAAATTTCGAAATAATTCATGGTTATACCTTATGGTGGGACGATGCAAATTTCCTGAAAAATGTAATTTATCTTGTCTTTATTACTGATAAAAAACATTGTGACCCCCCGGGGGATCAAACCCGGGACCCTCGAGATCGAAGACAAAAAAAATCATAATTACATAACGGGTATGCTTACTAATCTACAAAACCCTAAAAAGTTCTTGGACGCAAGTACTTCCCTGTGATTTTTTAAATATGCTTGTAAGACAACAACAGCAGCAATAAAAACGTTTCTTTTTTACTTTCAACTAAATTTTAAGAACGGGTTGAAATATTAATATTAATCGCAACGTTAGTAAATAAGGAAGTCTTTCCTGAAGTCTGGAAAGTATAAGCTCGGTCCTTTACCAAGTAATGAAACAACAAACAAATTTATTTTTTTTATTAATGTCATGTAATTTGAGGGCATGAAAATTAAAATTACACTTTTCTTATAGGGAATTTCGTCAGCTTTACAACGATACCAAACATTTTTTTCAAGCTTTTATACTTTTGGGGCAGTAAGTGTTTTTATAAGCAAAGGTATGCGATCTTATAAAAATTATAAAATTTGACCTTGCGGGAAAACGGTTAAGATTTGACCCATGGTTTTATATAGCGTTTTTGTAGCCTCTAAGGCTACATTCACACGAGGTGGTTCTGGCCGACTCGTCGGTCGACTCGGCCTGCGAGTAGAGTGTTCACATGTGCGCGGTGGAAAGCTGTGGCAACGAATCGGCTTCTTCATGTAGCTATTAGTCTCAATTGTCTTCGTTCGGGATAACATGGATTTTGTACAAGATTTTGCTATCTTGTGGCTTTTATACCGTAGATTGAAGCGGTGAAAGAAAAGTAGTTTTATATCTATTATATCTATAGTATAGTTATATATAATCTGGTTCTAGTTATTATATATTCTAGTATAGTATAATATAGTATAGTATAATATAATACTATAATATAGTATAGTATAATATAGTATATTATATGTAAGTATATTATATCTAACTATTTTTTTGTTTTAAATAAATATAAACATATGTAGTTTTTACTACGTTTTTATTAGCTTGCTTTCTTGTTTGTTTGTTTGTTTGTTTTTATTTGGCCAGTACAAATCTTGCAATCGATTTTTAACTAACTTCCCGAGTAGCTAGAAATTTGAAACTTTTAGAATAGCTCAGAACACGATGACAATGCATTATCTTAACACTTTTAGCCATCTTTCAGCAGAATTTAATTCGTTTTCAGCAAATTTTGCTGTATGGAATCTTAGTTCGGAAAAAAATCCAAATAAAAAAGTTATTTTATTTGTTTTGACATGTCCAGTTATAATATATATTTTATTATATGTATTTATACTTTTTTTTTGACAGGTTTCAAATTTATAATTTATGACAGAAAATTTAAAAACGTATTCTATAAAAAGTTATTTTTATCTTGCAATTATTGTTGAATAAAGCCATTTATAATTAAAATCTTTCTACATTTTTTTCTCCCTTCTGTAGGTAAAATCTTGTACGTACCTCTGGAGTACACCCTCACGATAATTAAACTCCCTCGGCTCCGTCTCGAGAGTGAACGTTATGGTTGCCTCGGCTTCGCCTGAGGAACCAACTTCATCGCTTAATCACATACTTTACTCTCTTGGTAAGTAAATAACTATTTTTTAGAATTAGAAAAATGCTAACTAATACGTTGTTTCTAAAATCCTCAATATATAATGTTATCCGACCGACCAGATCTAACAGGATTTTAAAGTCCATTTGTAAAATGAGTGGGAATTTATTGGGACATGATACGAGAGACCAGACATGGTTGGGAGGAAAGATTCAACAGCGACGTGCACGTGGCTGCCATGTCATTTAGTGTTGTTGGGAAGCAAATACAGGAGAACCCGAGGGGGGGGGGGCATGATGCTGAAAGAGCTGCCCGGTAGTATTGGACTGTTTCTGCGTCAGCACCCTTTGAAAGATTTAACGGGCCGGTGGCTCTGTCAGTGACAGACCCTTCTCTTCACCGCAGCCCGAAACCCCAAATCCCTTTCACTTGCAATGAATTATAATAAAACCTCATCTCAATCCTTCTTTAACCTCTAACTTAGATATATTTCAACTCTAATCTCTTCTCTCAAAAATAAAATAAAAAATACGTGCTGTGTCAAGGGACATTCGTTAAGAACCAAGTTCCTTAAGCTTTTCATCAAATATAAATTATAAAATCACACTGCTAAGTATACGATGCTAACTACTTATACATAGTGGAGTTAGAAAAGAGACAAAATTAAATAGTACATTACGCGTCGAGTACGGAAAGTAGCATTTTGCATGCGAGTGTGGAGTTTGCACCCGAGCGATAGCGAGGATGGTAAAACCACACGAGCAATGCAAAATGCCGTTTTCGCACGAGTTGCGTACCGTACTTTATCTACGATTGTTAGATTTAAATAATAAATACAGAAAAAAATAAACTGGCTGTATGTAAGTTCGTATCTCTCTCTTGATAAAGATGGCATTAATTCATTAGTTGTATTTTTTGCCGAATTAATTATTTCTGGAGGAGTATTATTCTCCACATTTTCGTCAAAGTCACTTGATTCACTCATTTTTTTTCACTGATAACTCGATGTAAACAGTTACTTTAATAAAAGAACAGCAAATTAGTTTTGTTAAATGTAAACAAACTTGCTAATCGTGCGTAAAGCTGAAGAATTCCTCTTCTTTACCGCACTAGTGTGGTAAAGAAGAGGAATTATTCAGAACTATGAGACGCGCATGCGCAATGAATACAAGTACGTAAAGAATCACTTTCTACGCATCTAAACAAAGATATAATGTTTATATTTCGTATCAATCGTAGATAAAGTAAATACTATTTGTAAATTTGGGAATTTCCCTCCGTTAATTTCATCGCCCCACCATTCTCTAGGATGAACAGTTATGGTGATATGAGCCAAAAAACGACGGACAGACAGACACATCACCCTCGACATCAGGGTTTTGATGATGATCTACAAAATCCTAAAAACATAAATTTAAAATTATCAATAATATTCTTGTAACAGATAATTATGTTATTTGTGCCAGTTCTAAAATGAGCAGTGTTTTTATTAAACCGCACCTCACAAATTTAATTATTCTAATTTATTAACTAAAAAACTGCTGCTAATTCATATCAACATTAGCTAATGTTTAATTTAAACCACATTAGCTAATAATAAACAGCTTGGTTTTCCGGTGAACGCCGCGTCGTGATGGGGTGACGCGGCTTTTACCGTAACTTCACATTAGCTAATGTTTAATACCACATTACATTAGTTTATGTTTAATACCAACCACATTAATTTATGTTTAATACCAACCACATTGGCTAACGTTTAATACAAATCACATTAGCTAATGTTTAATTTTAACCACATTAGCTAATGTTTAATACCAACCACATTAGTTTATGTTTAATATACCAACTACATTGGCTAAAGTATAATACAAATCACATTAGCTAATGTTTAATACCAACCACATTAGTTTATGTTTAACACAAATCACATTAGCTAATGTTTAATTTTAAACACATTAGCTAATGTTTAATACCAACCACATTAGTTTATGTTTAATATACCAACTACATTGGCTAAAGTTTAATACAAATCACATTAGCTAATGTTCAATTTTAACCACATTAGTTTATGTTTAATACAAATCACATTAGCTAATGTTTAATTTTAACCACATTAGTTTATGTTTAATACAAATCACATTAGCTAATGTTTAATTTTAACCACATTAGCTAATGTTTAATTTTAACCACATTAGTTTATGTTTAATACAAATCACATTAGCTAATGTTTAATTTTAACCACATTAGCTAATGTTTAATGCAAACCACATTAGTTTATGTTTAATTTATACCACATTAGCTAACGTTTAATACAAATCACATTAGCTAACGTTTAATTTTAACCTTATTAGCTAATGTTTAATTTTTACCACATTAGGTAATGTTTAATCCCAAAAACATTAGTTTATGTTTAATACCAACCACATTAGCTAATGTTTAATTTAAACCACATTAGCTAATATTTAATTTTAACCTCATTAGGTAATGTTTAATTTAAACCACATTAGCTAACGTTTTATACAAACCACATTAACTAATGTTTAATACAAACCACATTAACTAATGTTTAATACAAACCACATTAGCTAATGTTTAATACAAACCACATTAGCTAATGTTTAATTTAAACATCAATAATTAATATGAAGCACTTAGCTTTATTATTTGTTTGAATTGAGGGACCTCAAACTTTGCTATGTACAACGAATATAACAAGGTTTTTTTTCTAAAATAGTATTATTATATTAATAATAAATAATAATAATAAATAGTATTATTATAAGTGAGGAGAAAGGTGCGTTATTTTTGTTAAAACGTAGTTGTTTCTAAATTATTAGTTAACTTGTTAGGTGAAGAGGAGCGGCGAGTAAAACAACAAGCACGTATTTACTGCAATACTCTCTAATCTCTAATATAATTTACTGCTTTAACCCAACAAGAAACAAATTAATAACTTCTTCCTTCACATATTATTTTCTTAATAGATAAGATAAGTATCCGCTAAGCAAACCTAATTTATTAATTAGGGTTCGAAGTTTCTAACGTGGACTCTTAGAATCTCTCTGTCTGTCTGTCTGTCTGAATTTCTGTCTCTGTCTGTCTGTCTGAATTGCTATTAAATTGTCCGTGTAACGTGGATTTGGTGTGGTTGGGTGTTATCTATAATCATAAGTTAAAAAATATACTACCAATAAGTGTGGCACATAGCTTCCTCGCATCCTATCACGTACTTTATTGATTTTATCAGCCAATATTGTCTAATTTATTTAATTGTTTACCCCGCTTTTTACTGCTGAGCTTACCGAAGGTAACGAAAGCTATGTGATCGTTCTGAACAATTAAAATATTTTATGTCTCCGATTTAAAATAATCCAAAATTCAGAGTTCAGTTTAGTTGTTACCTTGGTGTCTTCTCCATTACAAAGTCACCTTTACCAAGCACATCACATCCATAACCTCTAACTTTTAATGATAAGGTGATTTAATAAGGCGGTAATTTCGTTGGGCTTTCATAATATTTTTCTCTTATCCAATTCTTCTGTTGAATTATTTTACAAGCGAGGCTTAGTAGTCCAGCTGGTAATACATTCAAAAACAAGTAAGGCACGCTTCAAGTAAGTACGTGAGACGATAATCGCCGATTTCTGTATGATTAACTTAAAATAATTAAGTGTGAAATTTTAACAGTTGCATATTCTTTAACTACAATTCAAGACCTTTAAATTGATGTATAACATATCATGGTGACTAAACAATTTTTTTTTTAGTCGCCCGCCATATTGGCTGCCATCTTGAAAATATTAAGTGTGAAAACTCCAAAAGGTGTACAGTTGTCTCAAATACCGAGATGCACCTGTGTGCCGAATTTCATGTTCCTACCTACAGTAGTTTATGAATTGAAACAAGCCAACGGACAGACAGACAGACAGATCCGTTATATAAGGTTTCCTCTCGTACTTCGTACAGAAACCTAATAGCAAAAAACACTAATTCTTTTTTAGGGGGACCATTAAGTTAAAAGGTTGTGAGATGTGTCTCGATTAAGATATCTGCTCTTATTTATTTCTTTTTATAATGATTGATGAAATTTAGATAAAAGGTTTCCTTTTCTTTTTTTCAAGCAGTTCGATAAGGAAAAGCGTCAAGGGAAAGCGTCAAGGGAGAGGGAGTTTTTCCTTTTGAAAGAGAAAATGAGACGAATGTTTCTTGGCTGGTTCACGAAGCATCTATTTCACTCCGGACGTGCAATCCACTTAAGTTACGTTCGTACTCTAAGGAAAATCTCACCTCCTCCCTCTAAAGCCCAGGATTTAAACAGATTAAGTGCTAAAGAAAGAAAATTCCAATGGAAAACTACGAGTAGAATTGTTTTTCTTTCACGCTAATTGACGACATGACTAATTCAATATAGAATTGAATAAAAGAGAAAGGGAAAGTGGCAGATAAAAATAAATCCCTTAGTGAGGTATCGAACCACTCAACTTTGCATTTATAGAATACTCTAACAATATGAGCTAGGGCAGAGCTATGATTTTTATTTGTCCTAATCGATATAAAAAATAGACTGCTAATTGGTGTGGCACATAGCTTCCTCGCATCCTGTCCGTACATTATTGATTTTATGCTTTTACAAGCCATTACTGTCTAATTTATTTAATTGTTTCCCCCGTTTTTTTAATGTGTCAAAATTGTTTGATTATTTTACACGAAGTAAAGTATCATTTTAGCAAAAGTTAAAGAGCGCAGACGGTTAAAATTAATCTGGGGCTAAGATAAGTACTTTTGAAGCTATAAGTGTAAATAAATGTATGTTTGTGCGCATGTAGAAGAAAAACAATTAGACGCAGAAGGTTGAAATTTAATTTGGGGCTATCTGCGGGTTGCTTTCGATAAACTATAAAAGTTTCATACAAATCAGTTCTTTAAAAGATATAGGTGTAAATTAATGTATGTTTGTGCGCATGTGGAAAAGAAACAAATAGGCGCTGAAGGTTAAAACTAATATATTTGTTTGCATAAGGTTGAAACTTATATGGGACCAACGATGAGCTATTTTTGACCTACCATACAAATTTCATTAAAATCGGACGTGTTTTTTTTTTAAGATATGTTGGTTCGTAAAAATTGAGCGACAGATCGACGGACAGACAAGGAACCAAAAATGAACACTGATGTGCCCTGAAATATAGTGGGTATTTTCAGTGATGTTTTCTTATAATTGTGTCTTCTGGGGTGTTTATAACGGTTAGAGTCATAGTTCAATCTCTGTCCATGACTCATGTATTGGTTGTTTGTTATATACTTTTCTAATTTATATTATTGATTTTACAATTGACAAGTTTTTTTAAAAAAAAAAAAAAATCCTAAAAAAAAAAAAAAAAAATCCTAAAAAAAAAAAAATCATAAATTTAAAATATGAAAAAAAACCTAAAAAAACCTAAAAAAAAAAAATCATAAATATAAAATCCTAAAAAAAAAAAAAAAAAAAAATCATAAATATAAAATCCTAAAAAAAAAAAAAAAAAAAAAAAATCATAAATATAAAATCCTAAAAAAAAATACTAAAAAAAAAAAAAAAATTACGCTCCTTTTTTGATGAGCAGAATAATTTGATTAAATTAATGAAACAACCAAATTAATTATGTGGTAGTTAGTTGTGGGTCATAAGGGATGTAGGTATTAATAAAACTCTGCTATCTCATTGTGCTGCTATATTTCGACTTCAAACTTAAGTCATTATCAAGCATCTACAACATTAATTTCAAACAAAATCAACATAATGTTATCTCTATAATAGTCTTTTCCACTATTATTTAGGATTATTAATGTTATTCTAATGAAACTCTTTTGGAAAAATAACAATCTTACCTATTTCCTTAGCTAAAAAAAAAAATCCTTTTTTCATATGAAAAAATTGTCAAATATAAAAAGTGCCTATACAGCTACTCTCGTCATTTATACAAAGGCAACCCACTTCTACTCCAACCTACATACACAGTATTTAAACATGGTTTAAATGTAAACTTAATAAAACCTAAATACTCTGCACAACCATGCTGTACTTATGTTACTTACATTCATATCTACATAATCCTTCAATTATTTTAATTGTGTCTTCCATATTAAATAAATAACAATTCTTTTTTAAAAAAACAATAACAATAACCATAACAATAACCTTAACAATTTAAAAAACCAATAAAACAGACAATATTAAAAACTTTTAACAATTAAATCACTGATTTTTAATCAAATGGAATGCAATGTCCGTTTCGGTATGAACCCATTAACAAAATAGAAAACTTAATGTTTACAGGTTTAAAGGATAAATTAAGCACAGAGGAAAAAATAGGCGTAGTGTATGAGGTACCATGTCTAGAATGTCCTGCAACATATATTGGAGAAACTAGACAAACTTGGAAAAATAGAAGGCAACAGCATGAAGCCACAGTTAGGTTAAATGACAACAAAACAGCCCTCGCAGAACACTCAATAGAAACTGGACATCATTTTGATTTTGATAACACAAAAATTTTGATTAATGAAACAAATAATAAAAAAAGATTAACGCTAGAAGCCATGCATATTTCAAAACAAGTAAATAGCATTAACTACAAGAAAGATTGTAGAGATATGAACAGAGTATATGCAGGGATTTTGTAAATAAAAGCATCATTATTTAAACACTTTATATAAAATCAATAGTAAAAATCAATGGAGGTTTGTTATAGTGCAATACAGGAAGTTACCGTTGTTAATGATTCTGGGTTTTTGAAAATAGTTCCTTTGTTTTGATGTAATGAGATTAGAGCTGTGATTTAATTGTTAAAAGTTTTTAATATTGTCTGTTTTATTGGTTTTTTAAATTGTTAAGGTTATTGTTATGGTTATTGTTATTTTTTTTTTAAAAAAGAATTGTTATTTATTTAATATGGAAGACACAATTAAAATAATTGAAGGATTATGTAGATATGAATGTAAGTAACATAAGTACAGCATGGTTGTGCAGATCTTTAAGGTTTATTAAGTTTACATTTAAACCATGTTTAAATATTGTGTTTGTAGGTTGGAGTAGAAGTGGGTTGCCTTTGTAAAAATGACGAGAGTAGCTGTATAGGCACTTTTTATAATTGACAATTTTTTCAAATGAAAAAAGGAATTTTTTAGCTAAGGAAATAGGTAAGATTGTTATTTTTCCAAAAGGGTTTCATTAGAATAACAGTAATAATCCTAAATAATAGTGGAAAAGACTATTATAGAGATAATATTAAGTTGATTTTGTTTGAAATTAATGTTGTAGATGCTTGATAATGACTTAAGTTTGAAGTCGAAATATAGCAGCACAATGAGATAGCAGAGTTTTATTAATACCTACATCCCTTATGACCCACAACTAACTACCAAGTAATTTTTGAGGGATCACCTTTCATCTTATACTTCAAATTAATTATATTGTTGAAAATGTCCCAAAAAAAATTTTCTTTTGTTGTTTTTTAAGTTTTTTTTTAACACCCTTGTAGATACAATTATAAGAAAAAATCACTGAAAATTAATGGGGACAACAATGAAACATGGAAGTTGGTATTTTATTTATTTTTGATAACGTTACATTATATTTTAAAGGAATAACGAATAACGTTGCGGTCTTATCTCCAACCTAAAGTAGACTCACATTAAAGTAATTCATTTAACAATGTAACTCTACACGTTCCACAATCGGCACTCATGGTATCCTTGTGAAGGTAATGATGATGGTTACGAAGACACTGATAATGGCCTTATGGAGGCACTGATAATATCCTTGTAAACGTACTGATGATGGTTATTTAAGTTAGTCAGTTTATAAGGTACTATTATGAATGGTGTATTTTTTGTTTTATTACCTAATAAATAATATATTTGATATTAGATTCCCTTTTAAACATTTAGGTCGATGAGTTATGAATGAAAAGATGTCGGGTATCTAGTACGATAGTGATGGTTTGTAAAAAAAACCTTTTAAAACAAGATGAAGCTTTGAATTCAAAAAGAGGGGAGCAGTTTTCAATATGCTCATCTGTGAACGGCAGAATAAAGAGTTGGGTGAGTAGATATCACGAATATACAAGGGAGAAGAGATACGAGTTGTCAGGGGCAGTAGGTCACCTGTACGGGTAGCATATTGTACCGCCCCCGGGGGAGAACGTCCGGAATAAATAGTGCGAATAGAAGAGGGAATGCATTTCGGCCCTGGGGAACACCCTAGCGTTACGCCGCTACTCGAACCGGCCTGGCGCTTCCCTCGCCTTGCAAACACCATTAGTCTGCCGCGTGCCGACCATCCGGCCTCCGGTTAGCGTCGTTCTACCCGTTACATGCTTTTAAATAATCATACATCCATTATTACTTGAAAAACCCGTACACGATGTGTAACGGGGAAAATACTTCCCTATCCTCCCGGACAATAACCACTTACCACCAATTAGCTTCAAGTTGATGCATCAACAAATCATTATCATCAGCTAATTTCACATCGCTTCATCAAAATGAGCCTCGTGCAAAATCTTCAAACTTTTTTTTCTTTCCTGTGAAACACACTACTCAATTATTTATTTTTTCTCTTGTAAAAAACACTTATAATTTATTTATTTTTTACTTTCAATAGAAAGTACTTGAACTGATAAAGAAGATAATGAGAATCTCATGTGGAAGTAACACATATACACTTACAAGTAGTGAGACAACACTGCACACATGTTTATTTTTGAAAACCATATGCTTCTTAAAAATATATAAAGGAGTAACACTCTTCTAACATGGAAAATTATTCATTTCAATGATTCATTTTAAATATTTATTTTTCAATTGAAAATAAAATATAATACTGATATGATAAGATTCTGATTGCATCACTTTTTCTCAAAAGGAATAAAATCTTAATAAGAAGAAGTAAACATTTTTTCACGGCCATCATAATTTTAGAAACAATATATTGTAGAAATGCATTAAGGAAGAAATACACATGCTAGTAAAAAAGCATGCCAGTGGCGAGTTACTAGCACGTCAGTAGCTGGCATGCTGCAGACGCTGTATACATTTGCCAGTGAAACATCATGCTAGTATCATCCGGATGATCGGTCTTGTGCGAGCTACTAGCACATGAGAATACACATTCCAGTCACAGTTCTAGTTTTGATGAAGGCAATCGTTTCTTGCCTTCTTTTAGCCGGAATAAATGATGAAATAATTGTATTTGATTTAATTAATTTTGATAGTTTTATTAATTGTTTCAATGTACCTTATGAACGTATCGGTGCGGAATGAAATTTACCAGATTGTTCTGTTACTTGCAAAGAACTGTGTTTTAAAACATTTGAAAAATAATAAAATGACACGAAGAGTGTGGGTAAAGATTGAATAGCTAGAAGGGAATTAGATTCATGGAGCGAGTCAGTGCCTACTAAATGAAATGTGGTTCGGGAACGTTAATGGTTTTAGGAATCAATTGTGAATGCTTCCGGAGAAAGTTGATGAGTTGTTTTCAGATACCCGCGAAAGGAAGGAACGCAACTAAAGACTGAAGGGCTGAAAGAGACCCGTGCTAGCTACTAGCAACCTTGTGCTGGCAGGCCTGTTTACACGTGCCTTATCAGTTCCCCCTCCCCTCGACTTGTGCCACTGGCAAGCCAAAAATCAAACCTCGTGCGATTTACTCGCATGCTTTTCACTCGCATGCTATTTGATGTATACACATGCCAGTAGCTCTCCTCTGCGAGCTACTCGTATGTTTTTGTGCGAGTAACTAGCATGTGTATTGTGTATTTCCGCCTTTAATACAGGGGGCAAAAAAGCCGTACTTTTTTGAACGGTCATATACCGAATCCGCACTGGACCATTTCCGCATCTATGTTTAATACCACACTTCAGGTAAACCACTCAGAAGCAGGTATAAAACCAGGTATGACAATTATATGACTCAGGTAAAAATTTATATGCTACCAAAACCGCACACTTCTTAAAATGTAAATATATTTTTAGCCTAATAATTTTCAATAGTCAATAATCTAAGAAGATTGACACTGTTTTAATAAGGGTGAAATAAATAAATTCATAAAATGCATAACTAACGAAAGTCATTGTTTTGTTAAACAAGTAAATAAAAAGTAAAATAAAAAAAAGCTTAGTAAAACTAAAAAAATAATTTCAAGATAAAAAGAACTTTTTATATACTACGTTTTTAAATTTTCTGTTGAATCGTATGAAATGTTGATAATATTATTGTTATATAATATATAATGTTAGTGAAAAAAAATAGTACCGAATTTATTTACTTCACATAAATGACAACCATCTAGAGAGCTGATCTTAAACATATAAAAGGACAAATCTTTGTACAACGGATCTCCCCAACACAAAATCTAAACATTGCCATCGATATATTTGAAATAACATAAATAATATAATTGATAAATAATATAATCGATGTATTTTCTGTTGCTGTCATTAAATATTTATCTCTTATTTATAAAAATCACAAATCTTAAACTTGTCAAAATGAAGATTGTAAATATGGGACATGGCAAAACAAATAAAATAACTGGCGGATGTTTTCCGAACTAACTTTCCATTAAAAATTTGCTGAAAACCAATCAAATTCTGCTGAAAGATGGCTAAATGTATTAAAATAATGCATGGTCATCGTGTTCTGAGCTATGCTAAAAGTTTCAAATGTCTAGCTATTCGGGAAGTTAGTTAGAAATCGATTGCCAGATTGGTACCGGACAAACAAACAAACAAACAAACAAGAAAGCAAGCTAATAAAAATTTAGAAATAAAATTTTAATTATATTTTCTTACCCACAAAAAAATGACCAACCTTTTTTAAAAATGAATTGGAATCTTGATGAACGTTATAATTATCAAAATGTTTCTTTAATTCTCCGTATTTGTATTCGACAGCTGCTAAGTTTTTTTGTCAATATTCCATTTCTCCAATTCATTCTCGCCTCTGTGTCAATTTGGAAAGCTTATCAGCTTCATCATTGATAAGGCTATTATGTATTTACTTGTGTATTTTTGTTTATGTGAATAAACATGTAAAGTGTGCGGTACCGGACTCTACCTTTTTTACCCTTTTTCCGGATTAGAAGGGATCCAGTGCCGGCTTCCTTTGTGCGGTAATGGACCTATCACTTTTGTGCGGTTTTGAACTGTTTTCGAGGAAAGTGTGCAGTATTGGTATTTTACCTTTTGAACACTTATAGCTCAGCTTCTGTAATAGATAGAGATATGGGGTTTACGGGGTCTGAAAACTACATTCTTCTACTTTTAATTTCATATCCATAACTTAACAAAGTATTGGGAGAAAACCATGCAATGAAGGTATGTAGTTTTGATAAAATAAATGTATTTAAAAAATGAATATTTATCAAAATTTAAAAAAAAATATAGAGTTAACATAAAAATGAAATGTTACCTTATAAATGTCGGTAGTATGTAAAAAGATTAGAGGGAAAGGAGGTTTGTTTACATCTAGAGTTCAAGGTGAGTTTATGCGAAAACAAAACAAATTTATCAATCTTTATCCTTTATAACAAAAACTTAATTATTCAATGTTTATTTACATTTTCTTTAAACTTGTTTTTAACTATACAATATTTATAATAATAAAAGAATTTAGAATCAGCTGATAAAAATTATTGTTTACAAAGTAAATAAGACGGTATTTTTTTACTTTTAAATTTCAATTCTTCTTTATAAGTACTACAAATAATTACAATAATAAATACTCGTTTTAAAGGGCATTAATGTGCGGTTTTAGCACCCCAATCAGAAATTAAATCGGTCAATTATTACACATGATATCAGAGCTCAAAGTCGAAAATTTAACAAAAAATGAAAAACATGTCTCTATTAAGGTAGAAGGGATGGTCCTACGACAAAAAGTAATAGGACCGTAGTTGTAGATCTTTAAAAATTAATAAATAAAAATAAAAATGTATGGTTCAATATTTCCTTCTTGTTCATTTAAGAAAGCTTTTACTCTCCTTCTCCAGTGTGATATGGCCCTAGCAATAGTTGATTGACGCATATCATCTCAGGCACGAAGAATCGCTCCTTGCAAAAAATTCAATAATTGCAAGAGAATTGCCCAGATTTAATTCAGAAAGACGAGTGGCCGCTTAACAGTCCAGACCTAAATCCAATTGATTACTCTGTAGGGTTGTTTAGAACAAAGAGTGTACGTGGGAGGCAGAGTAAAGAACGTTGATGAACTTGGAAAGAGGAATCTTCATGCCTGGGATGATATGCGTCATTCATTTATTGCTGGTGGCGCTAGAGGTGGTTAGAGGTGGTTAGAGGTTCAATAACTTCGTAAGAGGAATCTTCATGCCTGGGATGATATGCGTCAATAAACTATAGCTGGTGGGGCTATTCCATATCCCACTGGAGAAGGAGAGAGCAGTCTGTCGAACAATTAAATGTGTAAAATATACATTAGTTTATTTTGTTGTTGTTGTAATTTTGTTAAACATTTTTTACTTTCTCATATAAAGAGAGAAAGTGTTGTGATGGCGCGAAAATTAGATTTTGAGATTTTGATGGATTTACACGTTCTGGTCCCCTAAGTCCAAAAAAGTGGTTTTTACAAAATAACTGTCTGTAGTCTGTCTGTCTGTACAGACGCCTGGAGGCTATACTACTGGGCCGATTTTGACGAAATTTGGTATACACATTCAGAAAAATCATACCCGGAGGCGAAATCGAGAAATTAATTTTAGCCCCAAATTTGGGAGCGCTGACCACCGACAACTCTGAAAAAACATGAAAAAAAACTATTTCTCGAAAACGGTTGCGACGATTTTGATTAAAAAATTCTAAAATGTATTCCATCTAAATACGAATCCAACGATATAATCCGTTTTCCCGAGGAAAATCTAGTTCCTGAGAAAATAGCTTAAAACGCGGATGGAGAGAGCCCGGGTTCGATTCCCCGCCCGGGAGAAGTTATTTTTATGATAAGTTTTGATAAATTGTTCAATAATATTTAAATGTAGCTATGAAAACTAATAAATGGAAAACACTGGGCTGAGTAATTATGAACTTGTATATGAGAAAGTTTGTCTGAGTTGTCTCGGACTGATTTTTTTTTTTTTTTAAATATTACCCGGACAACGATTTTGTTAAGACCCTAATTCAAACCGTCATTGCATGACTTTCACCCGATAGTTTGTTAAGTTATAGATATGAAATTTAAATTAGAAAAATGTAGTTTTCAGACCCACCAACCCCATATCTAATCTATTGTAGAATCTGAGCTTTTTGGCCCACTCTGTATTACAACTTTTATGAATATAGAGCTCAGAGAGAAAATTGGTAAGTTTTCACTCCCCCAAAAAAAAATTATTTACGACTTCCTGAAGAATTATTTTATAGTTATAATACAAATCCTCAACTGTAATTATCATCAATGTGTGATAGTGACTCATCATAAAAGAGGTGTAGTTCAATAACCAAACAACGTCTTCCCACAAACATTGTATTTGAAACAAATGACCGGTTTCAATTGACCGGGCTGTTCTAGAGCCATGATGAAAGTGGTGAAAGTCAGTTATATTTTCCAAGTCGATCCAGTAACCTCTAGATTATCTGAAGAAGGCTACTTTAGAACATCTGAAACCGGTCTATTGTTTCAATTACAATTTTTTGTGTGAAGACGTTGTTTACTTTATGTCACTACATTCATAATAAAAATAGTTAATTACGCACCTAGGGAGGAAACAACAGTCATTACACCCTGAGCGTATTTGTTGGTTACTGTCTCAATCCCGAGGAGTAGCCGGGGGAGTTAATCTCGAGGCATAGCCGAGAGAGTTAATTATAGCGAGGGTGCTATGACTTTTTGCTTCCCGTATTACGTACAAGATTTTTCCTCTAGAAGGGAGAAAAACAACACAAATAAAACCTGAGATTTCGATTTATCTACTGATTTAGGTATTAATAACTAAATTTACAAATTTGTATGCCTTTAATTTTAACATTAACTTTTTAAAACAAAACAAATAATTTGTTTATATCTAAAATACAAGAAATTAAAAACATAAATATAACCTGATTAGATGTAACCTACCTCTTTCCTGTAAGTCTTGTTTAAACTCAGTTATGAAGTCATATAATATTTTAAAATAACGATAAAAATTAAATTATTTTGGCAATCAAAAGTACGTTTTATTTATTTATTTATTTTTTTATTTTATTATTTTTTTTTTTATATAACAACATAATATATTTTATCTCCAGTAGGGAAAAATAGTTATGATTTTGAATTAGTTTAGAGGGACTAAAACAGGTCTTTTCATCCCTAACTCAAAAAGTAGGGAGAAAAAGTAAAAGTAGGGCGAAAAAGTAAAGTAGGGCAAAAAAGTAAAGATTGCAACTTAATTATTTTATAAATAGTAGAAAATGTATGGCTAATGTAATAAAGTTGTCGAAATCAGGTTGGCGGCACTGCGCTTTTTTGACCTTGTTCATCTTTGTTTACAACATTATAACCTGCATCTAAATAACCTTCTATTTGAGTTTAATTTCAATTCTTATTTGTTTTTAATATTGAATCTCTTATATCTGCTATTAAAAGTGCTAATAATTATTGTTATTTATTAAAATATTAAATAAAAACTGTGCAATGGACGAAAATGTGAATCATTTTTCTACTGGAGATAAAATATTGTATGTACCTCGTGAGTAAAGTGCCATTATTCCCCTCGCGATAATTATCTCCCTCGGCTGCGCCTCAGGAGCTAATTAGAGTTATTCCCTCGGCTGCGCCTCGGGAATTAAAAATTCTAATTCCCTTGGCTTCGCCTCGGGATTTAGGGACCATGGTTCCTTCGGCTTCGCCTCAAGAACCAACTTTTTCGCTCAGAGAATAATGGCTTACTTTACTCCCTAGGTGCATAAATAACTATTTATGAGAATAATAACATAATAACATAAAATATATAATAGTATAATATAGTAATACAATAGGAAGAACTTCTAAATTAGTTGTATTTAAACTCTAATATTTTGTTAAAAAGAAGCTGTTAACCTGTCGAGTCATTCAGTTAAGAAAAAACTGCTTCGTGTTACAAAACAGGCAACACTAATTTTTTTAAAGAATAATAAGTTGGCTCTACAGTTACTTTCCGCCACGATTTTTATAACTAGGCTGTAATGGGATGCTTTCCTCCCTATAAACTAGGGTGGAAAGTTAATGTTTTCTCCCTTCTGGGGGAAATAGTATTTTATTGGTTTAGTTATAGTTATGAAAGGGTTTAAGTGTCGGTTATACTATATAACATTATATTGTAGCAACAACTGTTATAAATTAATTATAGAATTAAATGAAATTTTTGCTTCCGATCTTACTGAAGGTAACGGAAGCTTATGTGATGGTTCTGAAGAACGAAAATATTTTATGTCTCCGATTTCAAAAAATTACAAATCATAAATCCGTTTTAGACATCAGGGAAAATGTTTGGTACCGAGTCTGTATGTCGCTCAAATTTTGCGGACCAATATAACTAAAACTAGACTTCCGATTTTAATGAAATTTGTTTGGTAGGTCATAATTAGCCCATTTTTGGTCCCATAAAGTTCCAACCTTATGCGCCCATTTGTTTCTCTTCCACATGCGCTTAAACATACATTTATTTACACCTATATCTTCGAAAGCTGATTTTTATGAAATTTGGACGGTTTATCGAAAGTAGTCGAAACGTCATAATATTGGATTAATGGTTACATGGGAATTGAAAGTGTGTTTGATTACATCTGTTTCGAAACCCAGCAGTGTCACATTTATTCTTATCTTAACTTGGGACATCACATTTATTTTACATACTTTTTTTTACATTTTGACTTTATATATATTTGTATTTTTTTGTTTGGACGAAAAGTAACTTTTCAGGACTAGTATATAGGTTATAATGTTGGTCTTTTCATGGCCGTTATTAATAACGGGGAAATAATGTGAAAACGGGAATATAGGCAATGTAATAAACAGGTCAAGTGTGTGCTAGTCAGCACACAGCGAGGGTCCGTAGGCCACACTGTATTGTTTAAGTAGTTCCTATTGATGGTGTTTTTTTAAATGCTTAAAAGCTTACTTTGAACTATCCTACGGGTCTGATATACTCAAAACACATGAAGAAACTTCTGATAAAGTATGTTTTGCCACTGAACCGGTATATATAAATACATCGAAAAGACCATAATTATAAAAAGACGCGTCAGTAAAAAATAAAATAATACTTTTTTCGAAATTTCTAAGAATTGGTATCTTTTCTTTTGGTCAAAGATGCTTTTTTTCAAAGTTTTTGCACTTCACATAAGCGAGATAGAGGGGGGGGGGACACTTTTCCCACCCACTTCAAACTCGTCAACGCTAGCCCTATCCAAGCATATAACCAAAAATTATATATTTTTGTAATCAGCTCGACGTACCCTTTCATATGATACCCCACACATAGTGTCGAAAAAAAAACAACAATTTTTTACCTTTAAGTTTTTTTACCCTAATTTTTTTGAAAAATAATTTGCGTAAGACGCTATATTTTTAAAATGTGTGTGTAGGTACAAGACACATACATGCCAAATTTAAAAGTGATCGGACGAAAGGTGTAGCCGTGAGAGCACGCGAGATGACGGACAGACAAGACGCACGCAGGAAAATATAAGGGTCCTTGGTTTTGCCTACGCACCCTAAAAACGGGATTATAGTCCTCGTTCGCATTCTTATTATTTTGTAAATAGTTGAGAATGAATGGCAAATGTAGTGAATTTGTTGAAATCAGGTTTGCAACACTGCTTTTAAACTCTCAGCTGTATTACGAGTCATTCTACGATGTTTTGTTAAGCTTTCGTTAAACTATTTGTTATTACTTTAAAAGTGATTATTATTTAATTTCTGTATTAAATTCGTTTAATAATGAAATACAAATGTTTTCTTTGTTGAATAAATCTTATATAGAGCTTTTTCTGGACATAAAATGTTGTATGTACCTTGTACCTCGAGAATAATGCATTATTATTACCTTCTTATTATTATCTATGTTATTATTAGCTAATTGACATTAATCCCCTCGAATACGACTTAGGATTTAGTTGCCTTGATTCCTTCGGCTTTGCCTTAGGAATCAAATCAGTCACGCGGGAAATAATATCTTACATTATTTCCTAGGTGCATAAATAACTATTATTCAATGATGAATGTGTAGAAACGGTTAAAATTAGTATGGAACAATCTTATTTGTTTGCGGTTATTCCTTTTTACCATGATTTCTAGGCACCGTATCCTAGTGAATAGACCACTCAATAAATACTGTGTGAATGCATAAAAATGTGAACCCACAAACCGTACTAAAGAATAGAGGAATAAAAGAGAAGAAAAATAAATATAAGGAAATTAAGTAAATGCTGTTTTTTCAAGAGCAGATAAAATAACTGTTTTTACGATTTTCCCTTCAGGCTAGGAAACAAAATCCCTTGAACTAAATATGTCCCCAGCAACTTTTTACCCGCTCAATCCCCAAAATCCCCTCCCATCTATTTTTTTGTTGTTGTTGTTGTTCCGAAGTCCGAGTAGAATGGGGCGCCATGTGACAGATCCCCTAATCCGATCAACTGAAGACACACTTGCACGTTCTGTCCATGAACAAACCGGAATTGCCCTCAAGGCAACAAACAATCTGAGCAACTTCGAGCCCGCAACAACCGCAGACTTCACCCCTTAATATTCATCTTCTTAAAAATCCCCCCCTACTTCAGTGCTCAATATACCGTTGTAAATTAAATAAAAATTGTCCCCCTCCCTTTTATCATCAGTACAAATATACCCGCGTATATAATCCATTTTATTAACTGAGATTTGTTCTTTTTTATTTATTTTTTTCTCCCCTATTTCTTGTTTTGTTTTCTTACATATTATCATAATTGCAATAAACACTAGAGTACTATTTGCTTACAGCCCTTCTACCAACATTACAATTGAATTAGGAGTATTTATATCTCCCTCACAACGTTGACCCAAATAATTAAAAATTTCCCTCTTTTAGCATCCCTGTTTTATACCCTTTTTTTTAATTTCTCTATTTTCAATTTATTTTATCATCTTTCTTTTAATAATAATCGTTAATAGAGCACTCGGAATCTAACGGTTCTATCTAGAAATAAATACGTGTGGTGCCGCGGGACACCCGGTAGGAACGAAGTTCCTTACATTTTTCATTAAATATAAATTGTAAAATCACACTGCTAAGTACGTATACATTGCTAACTACTTATACATGGCGGAGTTAGAAAAGAGACAAAATTAAAAGTAACGAACTGTTTGTACCTGGCAGAGTTAAGGAAATATTAAAAGACAAGCATTATTTGTATCATTAAAGCAAGCGTCTTATTAAAATATATATTGAATATAAGGAAAAAATCTGATCATGATGAGTTTATTATAGTTAAAGAGTATGTTTGTTAAAGGATGATGGATTGAAATAGGACTGTTTTCTACCTACCCGGCCTATTAATTTAAAATATTATAAAATTATCTCTTCCCTACTCTAAAGCTTCTGCTTGTATCAGGTTGAAATTTTACATGCCTGTTTCAATTGTACTTTAGACAATGTGTAAGAAGTTTTATTAAAATCGTTATACGTTAGACCGGAAAATATTGGTAAAAACGTTGTTTTCTTTATTTTAATCGTTTAGGTCCACTTTAATAAATTTAGTGATCTTTATCACTTCATAACAGTGTCAGTGTTCGTTTTACTTAAAAAATTATTCAAAAAACAGTGGTTTGTCTCATTAAATAGATGAAGTTAGATTTTTTTCTTGGATTAAGTACGCTGTATTATAATAATATACCTAATTTATTGAAATAAGCGTCAGCACAGATCAATTTTACTTTTAACAAGACAGTGATAATGTTTTCTTATATTTACAAAACCAAGTGACATTTTGACATATTATAACAAAAATAACAAAACAAGTCAAGCAACAGGCTTCCTTAATAATGCTTTTTCCAGTCTTAAGAGTTTTAAAGCTTACGTTTATGCGAGCGTTGCGCGTGAACGCTTGGGCGGATAACGTTGTCCAACTAACTTAGCCTGGGCATTTGTAAAATGAACGTGTGTACTAAATTTCAACTAACTCGGTGATCTTTTACTCAAGTTATTGTCATCGGTAGATTTCGTGACGGATTTTGGGTGACGGGGATTTTGGTCGTTTTTTTTCGGATTCACTCCCGGGCTCCAGAACGTGCCATAAGGAACTTCGTTAATTAGGGTTTAATTTTAATGCAAATAATTGTGAAAACAGTCAAACTGCATGAAAAAATTAAATCTGACTGATACAAATACTATTAAACTTTCTCAAATACAAATACATAATTACTACGTCCAGTTATTTTCATTATTAATGAACATTTCATCAAAATTTACCATAAAAATTACTCCTCCCCGGCAGAGACTCGAACCGGTCTCTCACCCATTTGCGACCATAGCTATTTTTTTCAGAAACTAGATATTTTAACGCATGGACATATATTTTAGCTCTGGGGGGACAGAAAGAAATGACCGACATGTTAAATGTGATGCTTATAAATATCCTGCCAGGGAGTTAGGATTTAATATATTTTTACAATATTTTGACGACAGGCGGGATCAAAATATCTTTGCCAAGATGTTAGAATATTACAGGAGGTTGTTTGGTTTACCCTTGAATTCATTGTAGCACTACATTTCACCGGTAGAAGCTTCTAAATATATATACATAAAATTAAAGTAAAAAAGTAGTAAAATTAAAGTTGTAATTAAGTTAGTAATAGAATTAAGTAAGTTAATTTTGTCTGTACATTAGTTAGATTTTTTTTTTTTCCATTTCATACGCATTCCAAAAATCCGAATCCGGCATTAAGTTTTTTCGTGTATGTGTGTCTGTCGCCACCAGTCCGACTTTATAGGCGCAAAACTGGTTAAACAAAATTGATTAATTATTTTTTCAGATATGAGCACAAACATGTTACGCATGTTGTAGGCTTGGTTTTATCGAGATAATATTGAGTAGAACCAAAGTTATTTACAATTTTATAAAAAAAAAAAAAATAATAATAACTAAATAAAAAATTAATGTTTCAAAAAAAAATTAGATTGACCCACTATAACCAAAATCCACAGACTCGCTAATCAAAATGTTTGGGTACTTCTAGACCACTTAGAGACTCACGGTTTTTTGCGTTTGGTCGGAAATTGGCCCGAACCGACTGGAAAAATACGAAAGTTTAAACAATTTTATTTTTACCCCCTTATAAAAAATTAAAGATGGCGGATGCAACTTCAAGTTCATTCGGAGGCTTATTGCGGCTAATCGGTAATTCGTATAAAAAAACAGATTGCACATGCGGTATCTGATTTTGAAAGATCTACAACTTTGTTCCTATGACTTATTGACGTATCTCCATCGGTTCTACCTAAAATACAGCAAAATTCCATTTTTTTTTTTAATGTTTGACTTAGAGCTCTTATGGCATCCGCAATTGTTGACCGATTTAATTTCTAATTGGGGTGCTCAAACCTCTGACTACTGCTCTTTAAATCGAGTATTTATTATTTTATTAATTTTTCCTAGAGCTAGAAAGTTGAATATTTACTGGTGCAACTGCCGTATTGAGAGAAGAGACAGGTATTTAAATTAATTCACCAATGGTTCATGATTGTTGTATGCTTTCCAGCCTGATTGATTTTGACTCTGTTTATTTTCTCATTTATTATACCTTTTTTTAAGCATTATTTATTACTATATCACTTAGTTTCGATTGGCTATTATATATATATGTATATATATATATATATATATATATATATATATATATATATATATATATATATATATATATATATATATATATATATATATATATATATATGCAGCAGAACCTCGATAAGAAGTGTCTCAAGGGGATTAGGGAAACAGTCATGTTATCAAGGTTATTTTGACTATCAGTCGTGTTATCGAGGTTGCTTCCCAAAACGGGTGGTGGTGGGGCGGGGTTTTCAAGTCTAGACTTGTTCAAGGTCGACTTATTCCTGTATAGAGTCGTGTTATCGAGGTTGACTTCTCAAAACGACTTGTTATAGAGGTTCTGAGTTACATTGTGAATTGGAAAAAATCCGTGTTATTGAGGTTTTTTGGATAATAATAGTCGTTATAGAGGTTAATTTAACATTGTTTTATGGCAATCTCAAGGGGATTTGAAAATTGCACTTGTAATTGAGGTTGTCGTGTTATTGAGGGTCGTGTAAGTGTAAGAGAGGTTCTACTGTATATTATAGATAAACTCAAAACTACGATTTGGAGAGTATTATATTCTTAGTAAAGGAATGAATGATGGTATAATATAGTCCTGATTTTATTCCTAGAAGGCTTAGGAACAAAACTATTTAGGCATTTCATTTAATTGTTAAGCCTACACGATTATAGAAAACATAGCCACTAATACCTAGCATAAGCCCTGCACGGAACGCGGGGTGAAAGCTAGAATGATCAATTTGTATTGAGGTATTTACATACCTCAATACATATATATTGAATAGAAATACATATATTGACTATGTCTGAGACATGGAGAGTATGCTGTCATAAGCCAGATATCTACTTACTTGCATACATTCTAGTCGATACATAATGTATTATATATTAGACCTGATAATAGCATTAACACATTAACACTAGTAGAGTGGTGCTTTAGTGTTTACCTCTGATTACTTTCCACATAACGAATGTTATAAGTGTTAGTATAATATTGAAATAAATGTTTCTGATAAATCTAACATCGACATAACTTCCTCGCATTACCAATGATACTGAATTCCAATAATTTATAAGTTAATTAAATTATTATTAAACATATTTAAAGAAATGTTCGACTCGTGGTTGTATACAAATATTTTGCTTTCGATCTCCAACTCAATCAGATTTACGTTAATCTAGATTTATGCCTGGAAAATTACTCACACTTTTTTGTTAGTAGTTTGTTATCCTCTATAAGTATTCTTGTACAAAAAGAAACTTAGGATTTCTGAAAAAAAGAAATTTTAATATAAATCTTCAGAAACTTTTTAAAGCTAAAATTAATTTATATTGTATTGTTTCAGGATAAAGTTTTTCTAAATTTCTGAATTTTAATGGGCTAAGAACTATTTCTTTTTTAAATTCAAACCGCCGTAACCGCTATTGAGAAATAATGGCTTTTACTCACTTTTTTGTTTTCAGAGCTATTGGGTAGTTCCCCCAAATTTAAAAAATGTTCTCAACATAAATGTAAAATATTATTGAAATCAACCAAGTAGTTAGGCTTCACGCGCCGGCGCAGACAATAGAAATGTGTTTTATAAAACCTATTTTTTGGGAAAATTTCTAATTTGAATACTACGTTACTGAGAAAGTAAAAATCAGTTAAAGACCACTCAGACAAGCTTTTTCATATTACTGAAACTGTATTTAAATTACTTAATATCTCATTTAATTGATTTTTTAAAAAAAAAGAACTAGGTACAGTGGCGTACACAGGGGGGGCCCAAGGGGCCCTGGTCCCCCCCCCCCCCCCGAAATTATTACATACCTAAGACCCGCCATACACTTAAAACCAAAAAAACACAGTAATGTCAGATGCATTCGAATTGGCTGTAAATATTTTCCAATAAAAGGCAATAATTAAGTATTATCTTATGGTGTGTATACACTTAATCACCCCAAATAAGCTCGGCCCGGATTTGCCGATAGAATTAAATTCATTCAACACTATACCGGCCCGACTGTCGACTGGGCCCGGATTTGCCGATAGAATTAAATTCATTCAACACTATACCGGCCCGACTGTCGGCTGGGCCCGGATTTTGCCGATGGAATTAAATTTATTAAACACTATACCGGCCCGACTGTCGGCTGGGCCCGGATTTTACCGATAGAATTAAATTCATTCAACACTATACCGGCCCGATTGTCGGCTGGGCCCGGATTTTGCCGATGGAATTGAATTTATTAAACACTATACCGGCCCGATGTCGGCTGGGCCCGGATTTTGCCGATGGAATTAAATTTATTAAACACTATACCGGCCCGATTAAACTTGATTGACCCGATTTCGGCTGGGCCCGATTTTTCGCCAATTGAATTCAATTATTTTTTTGTGGTTTTAGTCCAGTTCAATAGCATAGGTTGCATTATAGGACAGCTTCAATTCATTACGAATCCTAATGCAATGAATTGAATTTGGATTCGTAAAAATAGACTGCTCCAATTGACAGCTAGGCCCGGATTTTTTGCTATAGAATTAAGGAAATTGCATTGAATTGATTAGGATGAGTACAATGAATCGTCCTGATTGCTAGTAGGCCCGATGTTGTCGATGGAAATTATGCATCAAAATAAATTGGGATGCGTTTAATAATAGACCCGATTGCCGGCTCGGCCTAGGTGTTAAGCACATTAAATTAAATGAGGCCCGAGTCAACTCGAACTTTTGCCGATGGAATTAAATTAATTGAATTAAAATATGCACACTGGACTGGCTTAAACAGGAATAATTATGATGGTTGTGGATTTCAGTAGCAAATTCATTCCCCTCTTGCTGACTCAGGTCGGACTAGTGTTCGTCGACATGTAGTGCGAAAACAGAGGCAATATAAATAAATCGGTTTATCATTCTGTGAAAAAACTGATTCATATTACATAGTAATAGTAAATTTAAATCTAAAAACTCAAAAAGCGTTCAGAAAACATTTGATGTTAAATGTCCCATGTTATTACCCAGCGAACGAGCGAATGATTCTTTTGTTTTGCAATAGGTATTTAATTTTCTTAGAGAAGAATTCTCTTCTAGATAAAAATTTGAAATTCGTATGTGCTCCAAATCCACGTTTGCTTTTGCAGTATGGATCACGTTTTGCTTCCGAGCTTACCAAAGGAAACGGAAGATATGTGACAGTTCTGAAGAACGAACAATTTTTATGTCTCCGATTTCAAAAATTCCAAGACAGAAATCTGTTCAACATCAGGGTACAGTTTGGGTTCCGTGTCCGCCTGTCCTTCAATTTTTGCGAACCAACATATCTTAAAAGCTATTCGTCCAATTTTATTGAAATTTTGATGGTAGGTCATAATTAGCCAGGTTATAACATTGCTGGTCCCGTATAAGTTTCAATCTTCTGCACCTATTTATTTCTCTTCCACATTCGCACAGACATACATTTATTTACGCCTATATCTTCAAAAGTACTCATCTGATTTTTATGAAATTTTAATGGTTTGTTTAAAGTAGCCCGCAGATAACCCAAGAATAATTTAAACCGTCTGCGCTCTTAAAATATTGCTATATTGATACTTTATTCATGTTAAATTTACTCAATTTTCCCTCCTTATTTAAATTAGTCAAAATTGGTTTGATTTTACATGATTTAAAGTTTAAAGTATCAATTTACCAAATTTTAAACAGCGCCGACAGTTAAATTTAATCTGTGAGCTTCTATCAGATAAGTTTTATAAAATCAGATGAATATTTTTGAAGATAAGGTGTAAATAAATGTATGTGTGTGCACATGTGGAAGAGAAATGGTGGCAGGTGGAGAAATGTGGTGGAGGGAAATGGGACCAGAAGATTGGACCTTATATAGGACCAACAATGAACTTTTTATATGCTAATTAACTGCCATCCGAATTTCATTAAAATCGAAAGAGTAGTTTTTAAGAATTGTTCGCCATGATTGAGCGAGAGACAAACTAACAGCCAGAAACGGGATCAAAAATGTCTGATAACTGGAACAGATTTCTGTCTTAGAATTATTGGAATCGGAGACATAATCGTTCTTTAGAACGATCACATCACATAGTGAGGTGTTACCTCATAGGATTTTAATTTAATTAAATATGAGGTTAGAAATTGAAATTAGAGTGTTGAAAAGGGGGAGAAATTACAATTATAATAAATTATGGGGTATGCTAAACCCGCATATAAGTTAAATTAGGTTGGGCCCCCCCCGAAAAAATTTTCTGTGTACGCTACTGACTAGGTACATTTAATGAAATTTGGGTGGTAGGCCATAATTAGTCCATTGTTGGTCCCAAAATTTTACCAAACTAAAGTTAAATTTTGGTAACCTTTTAATCAGCCCGTAATGAACGCTGTAGAGAATCCTTAACTTAGATGGTACGGGCACGTCAATAGAGTGGGTCTTCAAGAGATGACCTAGAAATCAGACGTGAAGGGAAAAGACCTTTAGGAAGGAAACATGGATTATCAACATTTCACCCATCCAGGGCTAGAGAGGAAAGTTCCTCCAATTTAATTGATACCTGTCATTGAACAAAGGAGAATGGAAATCTTTTTGGATTTTCTCGGTACCGAAATTGAAAAGAGAATCCGGATAAATAAGTATTCATTAAGAATAAACTCCTTCAATTAGTGTGGATACTAAAACTATGAGCCTGTTTTACATAGACGTATTGCAACTTAATTTGACTGCATTATATGTATCTATTTTCATTGTACTACGTCTTACAAGAAGTAACTTCTTACAAAGAGGGGTTTAACCTCTTTTAGGTCTAAGCACTCTATTCACTGCTGTGCCTCATATTATTATTGTATAAAAAGAGAAAGTATTGTGGAAGTTACAAAAAATACAGTTCAATTTAAATAATAAAATGTTCCATAAGTCCAAAATAAGTTTTTGTCTTCCGAGCTTACCGAATGTAACGGAAGCTATGTGATCATTCAGAAGAGCGGAATTTTTTTGTCTCCAATTTCAAAAATTCCAAGAAAAAAATCCGTTTCGGACAACAGCGAAATTTTTGGACATAATTATTGGATTTTGAACATAAGTATTTCCAAAAGAGAAACACGGTTTCTCTTTTGGAAATAATTATGTATTGCATTTATTACTAAATTTTTGAATTATTTTTAAAATGTGTTGACTTTATATTTATTTAATATATATTAATTTTGATTGAATTATGACGAACTCTTATGGAGGAATGTTTTAAATGTCTCAACTATTTAACAGATTTAGTAGTATAAGAAAAATGATTGAAAATGACCTTATCAGAGAGAAAAGGGTCAAAATGTTTCATAGTAAATATAATATATATATATATATATATATATATATATATATATATATATATATATATATATATATATATATATATATACATATGAAAACTAACAAAAATTCTAATTGATTGTACAAGGTACAGGTACTAAATGGGTACTTTATAATTATAAGCGATATTTCTCGGTCTAGTTCTACTGTCGTTAAAGTTGACTTCTAGACTTGTGGAAAATTGAAAGCTTAATTCGGGACTAGGTATCGTTACTGACTGAGGAAATTATTCTCCAGTGTAGCTTAGTTGGTAGAGCGCTATACTGGAAATATAGAGGCCCGTGGTTCAAGTCCCGGCGCTGAAGTCTATTTTTCTCTGTCTGTCTCCCTTTGTTAATAATAATTTAATTTAAATTAAAATTTAAACTTTCCGTAATATGAATACTACCTAAAACTTAAAAATGAAAGAAAACTAACAAGTTTCGATAGTATTTATTTAACACCTCCAACATCCATTCAGAAAAACATTATATTTTATCTTATATATTACGTTCTTACTTAACGATTTTAATAAAATTTCTGACACATTGTCTAAAGTACAATTAAAACAGGCATGTACAATTTCAACTTGGTACAAGCAGTAGTAATTGGGTATTGAAGTGATATATTTTATAATAGTTGAAATGTTGAAAACCTCGGCTCTCAAGTACTCATCAAACTTATTACTCAAATACTCCTCTAGAACAGCTGAACCGATCCACACAAAATTCGGCACGGACAATGTGACTAACCACAGGAACATATAAATCTAAAATGGTCCATATTGGTACATATGGGTACGGGGTACAAATGTTTCCTCCTGAACGGCTGAACCGATTTGCACAAAATTTGGCATGGTCAATGTGACCAACCTCAGGAAAGTATAAATCTGAAATGGTCCAAATTGGTACACAGGGGTACAGGGTACAAAAGTTTCCTCCTGAACGGCTGAACCGATCCGCTCAAATTTGGCACGGCCAATGTGACTGACCACAGGAAAGTATAAATCTAAAATGGTCCCAATTGGTAAACAGGGGTACGGGGTACATAAGTTAAAATAGTATATGCTATTCATGAAATAGAAAAACAGAAACAAATGCTGTTTAATTAAAAATTAGAAATATTACTATTTTTCATCCGATTACAGCTACTTATAAATAACAAGTTTAATATTTAAGATTAAAATGCACGCTCAGCTCAATATTGCAAGCAGACAACTGCATTGCACACCTAGTTATATTGTACAAGTTTGTCTGCTAGGATAAGTTTCTATTAGTATAATTTGCATCATTTCCTCCATCTCGCCTCGTGTGTCGCTTGTTGTGACTGAAAGTTGAAAAGCTCTGGAGCAGACTAGTTGAACGTTTCCTCGAGGAAAAACTCTGACTCAACCAGTTTCCATTGATTTTCTATTTAAATCAGGCTCCACTTGAACCCTTTACAAATTTGAAAATTGCGTTTAAAACTTCATTTCCATTAGCGGGAAATCCTGACCTCCCCCCCCCCCCCCCCCCCCCCCTTCCCTTGTAACCATCAGACGGAATAATTAATCCCGACCGAGGATCGAACTCCCTAAAACTATTTAACTCTGTTACAACTAACATAATTACTTGCTGTCGGGATTTATCCCTCGTCTATTTCAACACAAAATGTATTTAAACTAACGCTAATACTAACTTTTCTTTTCTTTAAACAAGCTTGAAAAGACTTTGTTGATCAGAACAAATTATGAGTGTTACTAAATTATGAGTGTTACTAAACTGTTTGTTCTACAATACTGTATATTTTAAAACTTAAAAAAACTTTTAAAAAAATGATTGAGTTTAATGATTTTAGAAAAAATAAATTTGCCGCATGTAAAAAAAATTGTAAATAATAGTTTAATGTTTAAAGTTTGTCTTAAAAATTTAATGTTTTCTAGGTCCAATATAATATAAATGTGTAATGAGTGTTACCATAATGTAATGAGTGTTACTTGAATAAAAAGAAATTCTTATAGGTAGCCGTGTCCAACTATTTTTTTAATAAAGATTTTTTTTTTGTTTTTCTTCTTTATAATAAAAACTTTTATTACAATGAACTGAAAACGTATCCTTTACATTTTTGAAGCTTTGAAGAAACATTAAAAGATAATAAATGTAACACTCATTACTTTTTTTAAAAAAAATTGCAAATATTTTAGGTCTAAAAAATATTTCTGGTGGGATGAAAGAGAATATGTACGTCATATATACAATTTAGTAACGTTTCATAAAAACAGTGAAAAAAAAATCTAAAATTATACCGTTTTTATGATAGTAACACTCATTACGACAAAAATGTGATTTTATATGTTTATGTGCATATATATATGTAAATGACTTTGAAAACTGACTGTTCTTGAACGAAAATGTCATCCTATGTCCCTGATGTGTCAGAATAATCAATATTATCATGTCTAAGGCTTATTTTAATTTTCTATAAAGTAGCCAAATTGATTTCCCTAAAGGTACATTTTATTTGAAAATGACCCACCTGCCTTAAGTTGTCTTTTATAGGTCTTCTGGCTATTATAAAAACCAACTAGTTTTAATGTCGTTAATGTTAACTTCTTCGCTTGTTAAAAAAATTGAAAGCTTAATTCGGGACTAGGTATTGTTATCGACAGAGGAAATTATTCTTCAATATAGCTTAGTTGGCAAGAGCGTCTCTACTGGAAAGAAAGAAGTCTATTTTCCTTTGTCGGTCTCCCGTTGTAAATAGTAATTATAATTTGATTTAAATTAAAATTTAAACGTTCCGTAGTATGAATACTACCAAAAACTTAAAAATTGAAATACCAACTATGTTTTTTTGCGATATTTCTTCCCTACTATGGGACATTATCAAGCAATATACTTATTTTATCTCCAATAGGGATGAAAAGTAACTTTTCAGGGCTAGTTTATTGGAAATAATGTTGGTCTTTTCATCCCCGTTCCTAAAAACGGGGAAATAATGTGAAAACAGGGATATAATGTAAAAACGGGATTATAGTCCACGAAACAACCTTATTATTTTGTAAATAGTAGAGAATGAATAGAAAATGTAGTGAATTGGTTGAAATCAGGTTGGCATCACTGCTTTAAAACTCCCAGCTGTATTGTGAGTCATTCTACGATGCTTTGTTTACTTTTGTTTAGCTTTCGTTGAACTTTTTTTTTTATTACTTTAGAAGTGATTTTTAATTGTTTTAATCATTTATATTGTTTTATTTTTGTATTTATTTCGTTTAATAAAGAAATACAAATGTTTTCTTTATTGATTAAATCTTATACAGCGCTTTTTCTGGAGATACAATTGTGTATGTACCTCGAGAATAATGCATTATTATTCCCTTGTTATAATTATCTCCCGAGGCGTAGCCGAGGGAGCTAATTGACATTAATCCCTCGGCTTCGCCTGGGGAATTAAAATACCTAATACCCTCGGCTTTGCCTCGGGATTTTGTTGCCTTGATTCCTTCGGCTTTGCCTCAGGAATCAACTCAATCACGCGGGAAATAATTTCTTACATTATTCCCTAGGTGCTTAAGTAACTATTATTTTTTTCTTCTTCTTCCTGTGTTCATTAATTCAAATTTATTTGTCATCTCATCAATTAAAAATTGATATTTTATACAAAACCCACTTCTTATTCTCGTTAGAAAAAGAAGCGGCTTTTGTAAAAAATTTATATCACTTACATCACTTATATTTATTCAAGTAATTAATAAAAGTAGATGGAAGATAATTTTTATTCTTATCTCCACACCGGCACTGCCGCGGCTTGATTACGAACGACTGAATTCAAAAGCGCCGGACCGCCTTCTACCAATTGTTAATATGCCTTCATACTAGGGTTGGGACATCGATGTCGATGTATCGAAAACATCGATGTATCGGACTTTAAAAAATCGATGTTGATCTTTCGATGTATCGGTCAACATCGATGTTTTCCTGAAACATCGAAAAGACCGATGTTATTGATGGATTGCAGCCTAAAAAATGGACGACAACGAAAATCGGGGACGAAAAGGAGAAATTTTTGAAAGTGGTGACCTTTTTTTTTTTTTCTTTTTTGCTCTTCAGCTAGGAGGACCGATGTCGATGTATCGAAAACATCGATGTTTTCTTTCGATGTTTTGGGTAACATCGATGTTTGTTCATTCGATGTCGATGTATCAAAAACATCGATGTTTGCCTATCGATGTCCCAACCCTACTTCATACTAGGTAGGCCGAGAGGGCTGAGAGTTGATGGCAACCTCCTGTACCTAACTCCCTGTCACACGTATAAATCTTTTCGACTTTCTTCGGCCCTATGACGTGCGGTGGAGGGAGGCCTAACAGCTGGATAGAGACTGTGCACACTTCCTATACCTTTCTAACTCCTTGATACACCGGGTAACGTGTTTTAGTAACGCTTTTAAAGTTATGTAGCACAGCCTAAACATGAAAATGTCAAAAAATAGTTGGTTTTAATTATACCTCTGAAGACCTATAAAAGAAAACTTATTGAAAATTAAAGGGGACTGCAACAAAAATGGATTTGTCTTAAGTTGATTTCCCACGGCGCGGCGTGTGCCTAAGCCCTGCTTGACTCAAAAAAGTACCGAGTCGTACCTCGATCATGGGAATTTAATTTATTACGTTTACCATTAACCCTGAAAGGCTAATGGTATTACTAAACCTTCGTTGATTCGACTAACATATGCAGAAAATTTTTTTTTTGGTTGAAACTACACTTTTATAAAGAGAAAACTATTAAGATCTAATTATTAAATATTTTAGTGAGATATACAAACATTTGATAACAAATAAGTTAGTAGGAACATCAGAAGAATCTGAAATTGAGGGAACATTAATGCACCAGGTACCATGCCCCAGGCCAAAAGCCCTACTAGTAGGCCCTTTGCTAAGTGCTCCAGGCCCCTGATTATCGGCCACTGGTCTCTGGCCCAAGGCCATTGCCCCTTAACCCAGGCTATAGGCTCATTCAACGACCAATTAATTACCTCCGTTTATTACTAAACGTTAGTCGAATCGACGAAGTAGCTTTGACAGGAATTTGCCAGCAAACGAGTGTAAGCTCAAAAGGACTACTACCACTACACTAGCAAGGTGTTACTAACCAGTGCAAGCACTGTAGAAGGATGGGGTACCCATCACCATCGCATACGAGCGTAAAAGGTTAAGGTTCAAACTGTGCTCGTCGATTCGACTACCAATAGCATTTTAGGGTTAAATAAATTAAGTAGTATTGGCAGATTGGTCTTATTTACATCCTGGAAACCCATAATGACTCATTGGAAAAAGTTGTATTTAAATCAGTCCATTAGTAAATGTAAACATAAACAAAAAACCATACTTCATTATATAATAGTAGTTCTATGGTTATGGAGAAGAGTGTTAAAAAAAATTAAGTTAATTAACCAATAGCATATTTTCTCTTTTCCTATTCGTTTATTTAAGAACCAATAAGGAATATTTTAACTCTTATTGGAATACATGCTGTCCAATAGATAATATATTGTTACTTGTCTGAGAAGTGAGTTTGTTCTTTACCGCGGCAATTACAAAGTAAATATTGCCAAGGTAAAGAAAAAACACTTCACAGTCGTGTAGCATGTGCTATTTTTTCTGTGATAGCAGAAGATGAAAAAACATTAAATATTAATCAATAATCAATATAATAATAATAACATACTTAAGATTAAAAAAAAAAGAAACCTTAAAAAAGAGGTTACACTATAACAAAAGATAAATAAAACGCATTGACATCTAGACGAATTTTTTACGTCCCAGGACATAAAAATTTTTTTCTTTCATGCTGGTAGTAATGCTGGTAGTAATTTAAGTCCACGTAATGAAAAAATGGATTTTAGCTATGTTCTTTAGGCTCTAAAGTTACTATTTCACAGCCTAAAAAATGTATTTCCCGTCCCAATATACACAAAGGATATTAAATAAACAAGATTTTACAACACTGTATATATTTTACATTTTCATTTCTCTCTCTCTTATATAATATTATAAATATTCGTTTTTTAAAACTTTTTTAAACAATTATACAGAATTTACTTATAAATTTAAATATGTGTTTACACACATATATACATATATATATATATATATATATATATATATATATATATATATATATATATATATATATATATATATATATATATATATATATATATATATATAATATATGCACTTTTAAATATAGTCAGTTGCGTTTGGTGTATTTTATAATACAAGTGAACTTTATTTTTTTTAAATCCATATTATAAATTGTATTTTATTTATATTAATATTTATAAAAATATCAATTAATCAATGTAAGATTAATTTTGACATTATTTTGTTTTAAAATTTATATTATTTATATATAATTTTATTTATGTATAAAACAAAGTATATATAGTCTTTCCGAGGTGTCCGGAAGCCCCCTCTCAACTTAGAGAACAAAAATTTGACACCTATATAGAGTCTAGGGCATCGGAAAGAACCAAACGGAGCCGAATTTTGGCTATAATGAACTTTTTTATAAAAAAATATTTAAAACTAGTGGATAATTTTACTCAAATAAAACGTGGGTAAAAATGTAAAATTTAACGTGAAAATTAATTGTTTTAATTTAATAAAAAAATAAAAACGTTAATGAAAATTCTGTAAATGTTTGAAAAGTTATAGTATACCTACTCTCATAACTTTTAAAAAAAATTATTTTTTATTTCATCACATTTCTGATTATAGAAATTGTGCGCACGCTTTGTATATGTTATTTATTCCTGAAAAATATATAAATTAAATTTCTAAATATATTTTTATATATGTCGATAAAATAAACATGACAGATACTTAGTATAATCAAATTGTTATTAAAATAAAGATAAATTATATTCGTTGTTTTGGACATAAATAAATTTATATTAATTAACTTAAAAAAATATAAAATACATTTTGTTCTTTTATTATATTACATAATCACATAAATGTGCTCAGCAAGTTCCAATACTTATTTTGTTCCACATAATATATATTTATATAATTTATTGCCTTAATATTTTGTTTAATATATATATATATTTTTTTTATATCTATTTATATATATATTTATTTTTTTAAACGTTCTTACTTAATTTTAAATAATAATAAATATATGAAAATAAATATAATATAAATAATATTATAATTTAATGAAGAATAGAAATATAATGAAACATTTTGAATTATAAGAACATTAAATGAAGAAAAAAAATAAACTTCCTTAAATCCAATTAAATACTTAACTATTCCTTAATAACATTTTAATAAAAATAAAATTTAATATAGTCCAGTCGACAAGTACATTCTACCTTGCAAAAGGTCATAAAAACATTTTTCTTTTTTTTATTGTATGTACCTAGACATTAGTTAAAACCCTAAGTTTTCGACCTCCTAGACCCTGTGCTAACCCAGAGGGGGGCCAAAATACGCAAAATTTTAGTGTTTCTTTTAGTTTTCTCTTTATAACTCTTTACCTATATGTCCTGAAAAAAAAGTGATCGTATCTTTCTTGTAGAGCACTAAATTTGCCACAATTTTTATACCACATTTTTTCCTAAACCCTATACTTTCCGAAATATAGAGCATTAAAGATGCAATTTTTTTTTGAAAATATCAAAAAGAACATCTTTTCTGAGGACGAAAGGAGTCTATTTGTGTTATCCCCACCCCTCCCAGTTAGATATTCTACATATATGGAAGTACAAATAACCACCACTAACTACAACTACTAACCACTAGTAACCAACACTAACCACAACTACTAACCACTAGTAACCAACACTAACTACAACTACTAACCACTAGTAACCAACACTAAATTGTCGGGATTTTTTGTTTATCCTTTCTTGTAGAGCACTAAATTGGGAACAATTTTATATTTAAAATTTTTTTCTAAACCCTATACTTTCCGAAATATAGAGCTTAGAGCTTCAAAGATGCAATATTTTTTTTATAACTGCAAAACCCAAGTTGCGGAGGTTAGTGGTGGTTATTTGTACTTATAGGTAGGATATACCCAAAAAAACACTGTGTGGGGGAGGGATAACAAACATAGACCCCTTTCGTCCTCAGAAAAGTTGTAATTTTGGATATTTTCAAAAAAATATTGCATCTTTGAAGCTCTATATTTCGGAAAATATAGGTTTTAGAAAAAAATGTGAAATATAAAAATTGGTCCAAATTTAGTGCTCTACTAGAAATGATGATCAAAAACCCCGAAAATTTAGTTTATTGTTGGTTAGTTGAGGTTAGTATTGGTTACTAGTGGTTAATAGTTGTTAGTCCAGGAGATAGCGTGCAAAAAAGTGTCTGACTAACATCAAGCTAGAATTTTGTATACAAGTCAATCTTTCAGCGCCTTTTAAGAATATGTGGTCGGCTAAGTTCGTCTGCGGGACATAGCTTGGCAATAGGCGTTTGAAAAAAACAAACCGGTGGAGAGCGGCCATGTCTCACCAATTATGGTGGACAATGTGATTTTCGTGATCCTGAGTACAGAATTAGTTAGTAGACCGAAAATCAAGTTGATGTTAGCTTGTCCCTTGACAGGTGACCACGTTGATTTTTAGTAATATTTGAATAACTATTCTATCAAGTGTGAAAATAACATCAACTTGATTTTTGGTCTACTAACTAATTCTGTACTCAGGATCATGAAAATCACATTGTCCACCATAAGTGGTGAGACATGGCCGCTCTCCACCGGTTTGTTTTTTTCAAAAGCCTATTGCCAAGCTATGTCCCGCAGACGAACTTAGCCGACCACATATTCTTAAAAGGCGCTAAAAGATTGACTTGTATACAAAATTCTAGCTTGATGTTAGTCAGACATTTTTTTGCACGCTATCTCCTGGACTATGTGGTTAGTGGTGGTTATTGGTACTTCCATAGGTAGAATATACCAAAAAATATCTAACTGGGAGGGGTGGGGATAACACAAATAGACTCCTTTCGTCCTCAGAAAAGATGTTCTTTTTGATATTTTCAAAAAAAAATTGCATCTTTGAAGCTCTATATTTCGGAAAGTATGGGGTTTACAAAAACAATGTGGTATATAAAAACTGTTTCAAATTTAGTGCTCTACAAGAAAGATACGATCACTTTTTTTTCTGGACATATAGGAAAAGAGTTATAAAGAAAAAACTAGATGAAACACTTAAATTTTGCGTATTTTGGCCCCCCTCTGGGATAGCACAGGGTCTAGGAGGTCGAAAACTTGGGTTTTTAACTAATGTCTAGGTACATACAATAAAAAAAAAGAAAAAAGTTTTTATGACCTTTTGCAAGGTAGACCCTTATTTTTAATACCTGTCGACTGGACTAATACTATTATTATTCAAAGATGAAACTTGTTAGTTGAATTAATTAAAAATAAATAAATTCGACTTTAGCAAATAATTATATTATTTACAATCACTACATCAGGATTATATTATATTGTTGGGTTTTAATGTAGTTTTAGTCTGCTATGTAACTGATGAAGATGTAATGTAGTGTTTAGATATTATGTGATGATGATGTAATGTAGTGTTTAGATATTATGTGATGATTATGTAATGTAGTGTTTAGATATTATGTGATGATGATGTAATGTAGTGTTTAGATATTATGTGATGATGATGTAATGTAGTGTTTAGATATTATGTGATGATGATGTAATGTAGTGTTTAGATATTATGTGATGATGATGTAATGTAGTGTTTAGATATTATGTGATGATGATGTAATGTAGTGTTTAGATATTATGTGATGATTATGTAATGTAGTGTTTAGATATTATGTGATGATGATGTAATGTAGTGTTTACATGTTATGTGATGATGATGTAATGTAGTGTTTTAATGTACCTGATGTGTAATAAAGTGTTTTGATATTACCTGGTGATGATGTAATGACATGTACACTGTAGTAGGTATGGGACACTTTAAACCACACCGACTCCTGCCCCCTAGGCCCCGCCCACCTTTACCTCCACTCTCAAAGCCTACTCATTGTAAACAACTTATCTCTAATATAACTTGAGTGGCAGTTTTTCACTTTTTTTATTTATTTTTTTTTAGATAAAATTTTTCAACATAATATAATAAAATTTAAATGACATAAAATATAAAATAAGAAGAATATATATTTGAATATGTGCTTTATGTAATAAATGAATGTGATAGAATAGAATTTTAATATAAAATATATTATTAATATATGATCCCAAAATGTATCCAAATTTTATGAACAGACTCTATTAAAATGTTAACAATATATGATAATTTTCATATATATATATATATATATATATATATATATATATTTTTTTTTTTTCTTTATCTATATAGTATTAGGTATATTATTAATTTTGAAATAGAGGAGTATTAATAATTGACCAATTAATATGTATTTTTAATTTTCCAAACATATGAAACTATAAAAGTTCATTCACATACTATTTACTTATTTATTTTCTTCCGTAATCCACAGTATTATTTTCTTATTTTTTTGACAATTGTATTCAATATAAAAATAATTGTTTACATCCGTTTACTTAACTATATATTACATATAATATATACTTCTTTTAAAAATGTCTTACATTAAATTCTAATTGTAATTTTTTTGTATGTATATATAAAATATTTGATTGGTCAGTGTATTTGATGTTAATGGTGTTAAGAATAATTATAATGACCAGATAATCAGAAAATCTATAATGTTAATACAATTTTTCTTTTCATTTCTAGTAGTGTAAAAATCAAATTAGACGCAACATTTTAAAATACAATTTTATATAAAGAGGTTTAAAGACGAATCTTCCCCGATGTATTCAAAGTTAAAACCTTAATATACTACGCTCGATTCCATTGATAAGAACAGAATAGTAGATATTGGGGCACAAAGGCCAGACATATCGCTATTTCATAAAGCCACCCCTACTGCAAGTTTTTTGAATAGGAGTTTAGACCTTTTTCTGTTGTAGGTCCACACTATATAAACATATAAAGAAGATTTATAAAAGAATGAATGTAATACATTTGAATAGTTTGATAAAAAAAGAAATATTTTAAGATTTATTTTTTAAAGTTGGAACCTTAATATAGTATGTTCGATTTCTTTGATAAGAACAGTCTAGTAGATATTGGGGCGCTTGTGCCAGACATATCCCCAGTGCATAAAGCACCACTACTTTAAGTTCTTAGTATAAGAGTTTGGACCTTTTTCTGTTACTAGACTAAGCTATTTAACCTTAGTTTTATAAAAGAATTTATGTACTCTATTTGATTAGTTTGATCAAAAACGAAATATTTTAAACAAACTAGCCAGTTAAAAAATACTACTACCCTTTTCAGTGACTGGTGTTTTTTCTGGCCATATCTTGGACGAGGTTTCTCGGTATGTCCAAATGTCCCAACTGCTACAAAATGAGTACCGATACCTAAAAAAGGATACTTATTTAAGTGGGCCTAATTTTACGAGTTTTAATAATTATAAAATTAATTTAAGTTGAGTAGACCTACAACCAAAAAGTCTTTGAGGTCCTCTATGTATTAACTTTTTAAAAGAAACTCGGGGTACCTTAATTCTTCTAATGAGCTTGGAGAAAAGTAGGCGTGACTTCTTAGACTAATGTAACGTCAGGATCAAGTGCCCTAATATCTACTAATCTATTATTTATTCATTTGATTGCCTTAAGGACAAATTTGTTATTTCTTTACTTTACTTAAGTGTGACATGTATACTGTAACATGATACATTTATTTATTGTTAATTAATGAAACCGATTATAAAAAAAAAATTAAACCTATTATGTTTTTAATTTTGTTAATAATTTAGAAAAACAAGTAACTTTTTATTTATTATAATCCAATTTATCTCTCTTTAAAAAAAGAGATAAATTTTATCTAATGAATGAATCAGCTTAGTTTGAAATACATTCATTTTCAGAATTTAAATCAAAATGTTACTTCAATTTAGACATAATTTGCTAGAAAATTTACATTTTTATTGAGATTTTGTATGACTAACCGCCGGTTAATAAGAATCAAATGAACAAAAATAAAACTAATATTTGATTTAGTAAACATAAACTATTGTATAATGTTTTATTTTTTTGAAAAAATATTTTAAATAATATTAAAAGTAAATGACATATTTTTTTAAAAAAAAATCAAAGGACATTTTGAAAATTAAAAAAATAATATAGATACAATGTACACCATTCTATCAAAAAAATATAAAAAACCCTTATCATGATCCTTAATGATATGCAGGCAACAAAACTAAAAGAAAAATGAATAAATTAATGAATTAACTCAAATTAAATTAAAATTATCCTCAGATAAAATAAATATTTTTACATAATATTTAAAAATCTAACAATAAATAATCCATGTTATTATTTTAAAATAACATAATTTATATAAAAAAATACTTTGATAAAATTTTAATGTGCTTTTTTTACAGTTAACAATAAATAAAATATTTTTCTTAATATAATTTAATTAAATACAACAAATACAATTAATTACATTATTATTTTTAACATTGGTACTAAAATATTTATTAATTGATTTTTATTCCATTTTTTAAATATTATATTTTACGTGGCTTATACTTTTTCAATATGTTTGCAATTAAAATATTAATTATATAATTAAGCCTGACTTTTAATTTCAGCTGATTATTTTTTTTTTTTTTTTAACTATAATTATGTATTATGTATAATATATTATTTCTTATTTTCTATAATAATTCATTTAAAATTGGTAACTATGGCATTTTGTTTAAAAAAAGGAAAAATATATAAATATACATAATATATCAGATACATAGAGTGAGTGCCATTTTAAAAAAAACATTTTGTTCATTGTAGGTTCTCGAGAAAAAAAAAAAAATTATTTATAAAAACAACCAAAATTGGATTTTTTTTTTTTTTTTTTTTTTTTTTTTTTTTTACGGTGTTAGATTTATTGAAACTATAAAAAAAATACCAATAAATAAACTACCGCTATTTTTGACACTTTCGGGCAAATGTTATTTTGAAGTGAGGTTCAGAATTGCAAAAACAAAACGTTAATACTTACGTATTACGTTATTGTAGTTTATTTTTCATAATTAAAACAAAATACAATTAAAATAATAAGCTAACATAGAAAAATAACAAAGATTTTGCATAAAATCAAGTAATTAATAAATAAAGTAATACATTATTTGCAACTAACTAGAAAATAACAATCCTCAACAGAGTTTAAAAAAATAATAATAATAATAATAAAATATTTGGTAGATATTGTATACAGGATTAAGAATTTCCATTTTATCCTGCGCAAATGTTTACTCTATTTATAAATTTTTATACGAAATTTTGAACAAGCTAAGAGTAATATTGCAAATATTTGCTTTAGTTAATATATATTATATTGATATTATTAAAATATTTGATATGATAGATCATTGTATATTTTTGGAAACTGAACTAAAATTTATTATTTCATGTAATAAACTAAAATTTAATATTTTAGAAAATGAACTAAAATTTGATATTTTAATAAATTAACTAATTTTTTTTTCTAGAAATTAAATTTTTCGAAAAATAAACTATATATATTATATTTTTTCAAAGATTATACTAAAATTTTATTTTTTTCAGAAAATTAACGATTATTAATCATAGAAAGCTGTAATTTACACAGATAATGTATTTTAGATGACAATACAATAATTAGTCATTCATTTTTCAAAATCAATTACGTTCCTGGAAATTAAGGATTGTAAAATTCCTACAAAAAATGTATAAAAATCACAGGGAAGTACTTGCATGCAAGTACTTTTTACGGTTTCATATATTGTTTAGTATATACGATATTAAATTATTAAATACATTTTTTTTATTTTCCCATCCTGCTCTATATGAAAATAAAAACAATAGGCAGAATGCCTCAAAAATCAAACCAAGATTAAAAGTTCCCTGTTTCGATCCCCCTAAAGGGTCATAATATTTTTCACTATGTAAATAAATTTTTTTCGAGAAATTTTCGTCGCCCAATAATATGATATTTGCATGAATTATTTCAAATTTTTTTTAACTAGCTGTTATAGGGTGGTTGGGGGGGAGGGGGCATTGAGGAGTATATTATAACTCATAAAACCAATAAAGAATGCAACATTTTAAAAAGTAAATATATATTTGTAACCTACTCTCAGGAGCTTTCATTTGATACCCCACCTGAAAATTGTAAAAATAAAAATATTTGAGTTTACCACATTCTTGCGAATTGCGTAGGCGCATATTGAATTTTTAATTTTTTTTTTTTATATTTTTTTATTTTTTTTGGTCAAAAAGTTGCACCAGTGTTTTAAATTTCAGCTCTTTACGCTTAACGGTTCGGGAGATATGAACTGAAGAGCGACGGACAGACAGACACATTACCCTTGAGATCTACGAAACCCTAAAAATGACGATCACTCACAGGTAAGTGAGGTAATATTCTTTAAAATAATTTATTTTTAACGCCAAAGATTTCGCTGTAGGTTAGAGCCAGCTCGGAGGAACCCTGTTCCACTCACCTTTGGAATTGAAAAACGACGACCAATGACATCTAAGCGAATTTGAGAGGATTACAAGATTTAATGTGACCAAGACTAAAAAGTAGAAATAGTTATTTATGCACCTAGGGAGTAAAGTAAGCCATTATTCCCTGAGCGAATAAGTAGGTTCTTGAGGCGAAGCCGAAGGAACCATGGTCCCAAAATCCCAAGGCTAAGTCGAAGGAACTAGACTTTTCAATTCCCGAGGCATAGCCGAGGGCAATAATTTTCCGGGGGATAATTTTCTATATAAAGTTCTTAAAAATATTTTGCAATTATGAACCATAATTATTTTTTGATACTGTCATACATAACGGTAGTTTAATTGTAGATAATATTTATAATTTTTCTTAATATATCCCTTTACAAACACAGACAAAAATATAATCAATAGCGGTTCAAAAATAAGCGGGAGTTTTTAGAAATAAGTTTGCTTTTACCAAAAGCCATATATTATCAAAAAAATATTTCTCTACTGTGACACACACTGTGTATTAAAGACATAAAACAATTATACATAATGGTTATTTATTACATTCTCAATTATATTATTACATGCATCAATAATAATAAAAAATATACAATGTATACAGAAAGCATTTTGTTCAAAATTTTAATATATTAATAAGTATATAATAATAAAATGTACAAAATATTACACTTATAATATAATCTCTTAAATATTATTTATATATTTTGAATAAATTGTTTTGTATATATAAATGTATAAACTTTAGCATTCAGCTATAAATATATAATATATATATACCTTGAATAGCATGTACATGAGAATCGAATATATAATATATAAATATACATATATACATATACATATATATTGATATATTCTTTATTTATTTTTCGATTAAAGCCCAACACCAAAAGTCACTTAATATTTGGACACTGAAGGTTTTTTTTTTTTTTAAATTTATTTTTATATAAAATCATCAACATTTTTTTGTGCACATAAACTATACAAAATTAAATTTTAATATTACATAGTACGATTATTAATTGTTTATATACATAATATATACTTATTAACCGCAAAACTTAAGAAATAAGGACTTATTATTTAATAACCTTACAAATTCCATATTAAAAAAATTATTTATATTTTTACAATTATTATACGTACATAATAGAAAGTGCGTATATGATAACAATATATGATCTTTCTTAAATCTACCGCTTAATTATTATTATTTATTATTTTCATTCATCAAATAAACTATTCATTCATAAAAATAAGAAAGGAGTTAGAGTAGCTATTTATACTTCGAACTGGAAAAGAAAAAAGTAATCAAATTTATTAAATTCATATACATCGAAAAAAGTAAATTATTTTTAAAATATTAACGAAATTATTAAGAAGTAAAATATATATACATATTGTCGCTAATACTTAGAAATAATTTTAAAATATAATTTGCTTGTCAGAACAAGAATGGGCTGTTAATATTATCATCACAAATAGAGATTGGCAACCGGACAGTCATGTGAGGTTACTTCCTTTTAAATGAATTTATTTTAAACTACAAATATTTCGATATTGGGTAGAGCAAGTTGGGTGAAACCCTGTTCCACTCACTTTAGGACTACCTTTAGCGCCACAGCCACCTCATCACCGGAATTAAATGGAAAATTTTTGACGATAAAATGCGAGATTTTTTTTTTTTAGAAATTAAGCCTTTCAGACATGAGTTAAATCTTGTAAGTGATTTTTTTATTTTTTTTTCATTTTTGATTTCATGATTTTTAGCGTTTTTAAAATGTGTCTAGAGCCCTCCGGGGCCTCAGAAATTTAATGTCCTCTACAGAGGGCTATGTGACTCAGGGTAATAAAAAGTAAAAGAAATGTTTTTTTGTTTTTATTTAAAGAAATGGTAAAAAATGCAAACAGAAACTAATATACAAAAAATGACATTATTTCGTGTGGAACTTCGGAAAACAGTTTTTAATTATGAAAATTCTACAGAAAAACTTCTAACAATGGTAAACAGTGCTATAAAAAAATCAAAATTATCAACACCTCAAAAAAGAAATGCAAACTGGAGTTATCGACCCATTTTGTAAGAACTATTCCTGTTTTTTTTTTTAGAAGTAAGGTTTTCCATAAATCCTCTATAACAGAATCATCTCCTTCATTAAAAATTCGGTAAATTTCTTCTGGATATGTATTTATTTATTTTTGTTTCATGTGATATTTTCCCCAGACTCACTAAGTACTCTGTAGAGGACAGTAGTTCAATTGGTCCAAAAATGAAAACAAAAGCAAATTTAAAAAAAAAAATAAGTAAAATATTGAAGTTTGAACTGTTAACTAAAATCAAAAAATCATAAGCCAAAGTTATAAAAGAAAAAAAAAAAAAAAAAAAAATCGAAAATAAGTAACAACCATATGACAGCTAATCTGAGATAGGTTTCAAATAAATATCCCTGTGTATAACCTACATGCTTTATTGGATAGCGCTGTTATATTGCGGTGGCAATAATAACTAATCATATTATATGAATATAGTGATACATGCCCATTCCTATACAGCCATAGCTCATAGGAGCTTTCGAAAACAACTGTCCTCTGTACAGTACCAGGTGTCTGAAAGGGTTAAACAACAACGACAACTGACAGCTCTGTGAGGTTAGAGTAAATTACAAAAATTAATAGCAAGTAGTGTAGTTGGTTCCATGTATTGTTTAATTTAATTGCTGTCGGGTCTTTAGGAAATGTACAATGCTCCCTTAAGCGATATTTCGAAACCTTAAAACAAGAAAACATATTTAAGGAATAATGTTAGATTGTAACCTTTCATTCAAAATAAACAATGGATAACAGTCGAGAAGAAATTCGTCCCACTGAAAAACTCCTGAGCATGCGCAGTAGTAATTTTATATAGATTTTTTTCCAAGTTCTTGGCGACACTTTTTTACCCAAGAGGTATACTTAGTGTTCCATCCCCATTTTATATGATCCTTGACCTTAACAGACGACTAACAGTCATATCACACATAAATAATAAAGGATAACACTAACCCTGTTTAAACTCTCGTTAAACTCACACTCCAAAATTACACAACTAATTACTTATCACCATTATAAAACCCTCGTAAGCATAAAGGCGGAAATACACATAGTTACTCGCACAAAAACATACGAGTAGCTCGCAGAGGTGAGCTACTGGCATGTGTATACATCAAATAGCCTGCGAGTAAATCGCACGAGGTTTGATTTTTGTCTTGCCAGTGGCACGAGTCGAGGGGAGGGGGAACTGATAAAGCACGTGTAAACAGGCCTGCCAGCGAAAGGCTGCTAGTAGCTAGCATGAGTCTCCCTCAGCCCTTCAGTCTTCAGTTGCGTTCCTTCCTCGCGGGTATCTGACAACAACTCATCTACTTTCTCCGGAAGCATTCGCAATTGATTCCTAAAACCATTAACGTCCCCGAACCGCATTTCATTTAGTAGCCACTGACTCGCTCCATGTACCTAATTCCCTTCTAGCTATCCAATCTTTACCCACACTCTTCGGGTCTTTTTATTATTTTTCAAATGTTTTAAATCACAGTTTTTGCAAGTAACTAAACAATCTGGTTAATTTCATTCCGCACCGATACATTCATAAGGTACATTGAAACAATTAATAAAACTATCAAAATTAATTAAATCAAATACAATTGTTAAATCATTTATTTCGGCTCAAAGAAGGCAAGAAACGATTGCCTGTTTCAAAACTAGAACTGTGACTGGAATGTGTATTGTCATGTGCTAGTAGCTCGCACAAGACAGATCATTCGGATGATACTAGTATGCTGTTTCACTGGCAAATGTACACAGCGTCTGCAGCATGCCAGCTACTGACGTGCTAGTAACTCGCCACTGGCATGCTTTTTTATTAGCAAGTGTATTTCCGCCTTAATGACATAGAACTCTGGGGCTGCACCAAGCATTCTAATTCCTACTATCTCCAAACTCTTCAGTCTAAGATCCTTAGAAATATTTCTAAATCTCCCTTTTATGTATCTAACCTTATCCTCCTTACTAATCTAATTTCCTTTTGTTATAGATTTCGCTGTTTTTCGATACAAAATCTTCCATAGTTCCTTCACCGCTTATCCTAATTATTTCCAATTTCTATCTTACCATCACGTATTAGGGTACGGCCACAGCGCACGCTGGTTCAGCCTCAGAAAACAAGTGCGAGAAATAAACAGTGGTATTGCAGCAGGGTGGCCATAGTGGAAGCAGGCAACTGGTTGCACAGTGCAGGGTTCGGAGTCAGAGGTTTTACCGGAATGATTAGGTCATTCTTGTTTCAGATTTCGGCTGCTATCAGCGCCCACGGACTGTACTGTAACTACAAACTACTATTTATTTTTTGGCATTTGTAGTTGTTTATAAAACCTTTTTCTTGTTTATATACAAATACTTACTTCTTACTTCGCGTCTTTTGATTCTTGTTTGATTTTCTTCGTTTTGATTTATTTTTATAATGTTAATATAATAAAGAAAGAAGCGCTTATCAAGAAAGTATTTCTACAATAGTAGAATGCCTCCACTTTCATTCTATATGTAAGAAGAAACGTTTCCTGTTCTCTACAATTTGTTAACTGCTCAAATATGCGGTGATATTCCCCATATGCACTCCTTAACTTAGTAATAATTTCATAAAAATTATTTTTCAATTCTTCTATATTTTAATTTTAAATTATCTCTCTGTGGCCATAAAAAAACACGCTATAACTTCCTATATGACAACTCTTTGTTTTGTTTTGTTTACGTTACATTATGTCAGCGAGTATTTCTACCTGCCTGACCTGCCTCCACTGAGGCCATCACCTGCTTTCCTGAATCTGACATATCACATGCCTGTTTTCTGAGCCTGGATCTGATTCGGAACCCGCGTGCACTCTGGACGTACCATTGAGCGGCAGTGGCCAAGAAACATCCTAATAAAGTAGTTACAAATTATATATATTTATTAATTAATTTATTTTAAATTTAAAATTTTTATTTATAATTTAGATTAATTTACATAATTTACTTATTTACTTCATCTACTCGTCACATTTATCACACCAGTAAGTGCAGTTACTGAACAGAAATCTTACGTCAGGTATTTACGTGTTACAAGAACTTCACAGTTATTTTCTGTCATAATTGTATTATATATTACTTTCTCATATAAAGAGAAAGTATTGTGATGGCGCGAAAATTCGATTTTGAGATTTTGATGGATTTACACGTTTTGAGGTCCCCTGAGTCCAAAAAAGTGGTTTTTAAAAAATGTATGTCTGTCGTCTGTCGTCTGTCGTCTGTCTGTCGTCTGTGCAGACGCCTGGAGCCCAAACTACTGGGCCGATTTTGACGAAATTTGGCATACATGTTCAGAAAAATCATACCCCGAGGCGAAATCGAGAAATGAATTTTAGCTCTAAATTTGGGGGCGCTACCCCCCAAAAACTCTGAAAAAACATGAAAAAAAATTATTTCTCGAAAACGGTTCCGACGATTTTGATTAAAAAATTCTAAAATGTAGTCCATTTAAATACGAATCCAACGATATAAGCCGTTTTCCCGGGAAAAATCTAGTTCCTGAGATATTAGCTTAAAACGCGGACGGAGAGAGCCCGGGTTCGATTCCCCGAGCAGGAGAAGTTATTTTTATGATAAATTTTGATGAAATGTTCAATAATATTTAAATGTACATTTGAAAACTAATAAATGGAAACACTGGGCTAAGTAATTATAAACTCATATATGAGAAAGTTTGTCTGAGTTGTCTCGGACCGATTTTTATATTTAAATCTTTTCATTGTCTTCATTATTCATTAAATCGGGACAGAGAATTCTAATTTTGAATATATTTTAACACATCGATATAGTTTTGACAAAGCCAAAATCGATTTTTATAAAAGCAATTTGCAAAATTTTTTCCTGGAAAGAAAATTGTAGATATATTAACTGATATTGCGTATTTTTCGGTAACATATATTTATAACTAAAATGATACAGATACATAATAATTTTGACATTTTTATGTTTAGGCTATGGAACATACCTCAAAAAGCATTACGTTACCTAAAAACTCAGAAAAGTGTAACAGGGAGTTAAAAAGCTATAGGAGGTGGTGCAATCCAGTCTCCAGCTGTAGGGCCTTTCTCCCCTACCGCCCTTCGCAGGGCACAGAATGTCGAACCAAAAATTTACAAGAAAATGTCTCACTGTCTTGCAGACTTATATGCAAGCATTTTTTTGCTTCCGAGCTTACCGAAGGTAACGTAAGCTGTGTCATTGTTCTGAAAAACGAACACTTGTTATGTCTTTGATTTCAAAAATTCCAAGACAGAAATCCGTTTCTCACATCAAGGAACATGTTTGATCCAGTGTCTGTCTTTAAGTCTGTCGGTGGGACAAAATTTTGCGAACTAATATACCTGAACCTCAAACTCTACTCGCCTGATTTTAATGAATTTTGAGTGGTAGATCATAATTAGTCCATTGTTGGTCCCTTATAAGTTTCAAACTTCTGATCCTATTAGATTCTCTTCCACATGCATTTATATCTTATCATTATTTACAATTAAATCTTCAAAAGTACTCATCTGATTTTAAATAAATTTGGATAGATTGACGACAGTAGCCCGTAAATAGCCCCAGATTAATTTCAAACACCTGTGCACAAAAATATTGCTAAACTGATACTTTTATTCGTGTAAATAAAACAAATAACATTTTGACAGTTTAAAAAAAGCTGAAACAATTAAATAAATTTGACAATAATAGGTTAACAACTCAGACAAACTTTCTCGTATACATAGATTTGATACAGTATAATAATAATATTTCTTAAACCATAATATTTCATTTAAATGATTCTTAAGGAAAAAAAAAATATATTTACAACAGGTTGTTTTTTACTTTTTGTTTTCTCTTATGGCTTACCTCTATTTAAATATTCTTTTAATTTTAAATTTTACTTCGAGAATGTTATGATATAATACAATTACTTATACATGGATATTTTCTATTGAAAATCATTTACTTGATTTACTAAACTTTCTATCTGTTTCTACTATCTATGTCCTTTCTACCAGCAGCTTGGTTTGCTATTGACTGCGGTAAAGGTATCTCTTGGACGAATCAGGTGGAAATAGGACCCATCTAGTAGATGTTTATGTCCTCTCATGAGTTCCCTATATTTAACGAGCTATTTGGGCCACACCAGTAGCTCTTATTCCCTTTAACCACCTCCAGCTAGCTTTTCCTTAACCACCTTCAGCTAGATGTTCTTTAACCACCTCCAGCTAGCTTTTCCTTAACCACCTTCAGCTAGTTGTTCTTTAACCACCTCCAGCTAGCTTTTCCTTAACCACCTTCAGCTAGTTGTTCTTTAACCACCTCCAGCTAGCTTTTCCTTAACCACCTTCAGCTAGTTGTTCTTTAACCACCTCCAGCTAGCTTTTCCTTAACCACCTTCAGCTAGTTGTTCTTTAACCACCTCCAGCTAGCTTTTCTTTAACCACCTTCAGCTAGTTGTTCTTTAACCACCTCAAGCTAGCTTTTCCTTAACCACCTTCAGCTAGTTGTTCTTTAACCACCTCCAGCTAGCTTTTCCTTAACCACCTTCAGCTAGTTGTTCCTTAACTACCTCTATCCACCTCCAGGTTCTTTTTACTTCGAGAATGTTATGATATAATACAATTACATATACATGGATATTTTCTATTGAAAATCATTTATTTGATTTACTAAACTTTCTATCTGTTTCTACTATCTATGTCCTTTCTACCAGCAGCTTGGTTTGCTATTGACTGCGGTAAAGGTATCCCTTGGACGAATCAGGTGGAAATGGGACCCATCTAGTAGATGTTTATGTCCTCTCATGAGTTCCCTATATTTAACGAGCTATTTGGGCCACACCAGTAGCTCTTATTCCCTTTAACCACCTCCAGCTAGCTTTTCCTTAACCACCTTCAGCTAGTTCTTCTTTAACCACCTCCAGCTAGCTTTTCCTTAACCACCTTCAGCTAGTTGTTCTTTAACCACCTCCAGCTAGCTTTTCCTTAACCACCTTCAGCTAGTTGTTCTTTAACCACCTCCAGCTAGCTTTTCCTTAACCACCTTCAGCTAGTTGTTCTTTAACCACCTCCAGCTAGCTTTTCCTTAACCACCTTCTGCTAGTTGTTCTTTAACCACCTCCAGCTAGCTTTTCCTTATCCACCTTCAGCTAGTTGTTCTTTAACCACCTCCAGCTAGCTTTTCCTTAACCACCTTCAGCTAGTTGTTCTTTAACCACCTCCAGCAAGCTTTTCCTTAACCACCTTCAGCTAGTTGTTCTTTAACCACCTCCAGCTTGCTTTTCCTTAACCACCTCTAACCACCTTTAGCTTGTTGTTCCTTAACCCCCTCCAGCTTCTTCCTCCAAGTTTCTTCCTCCAGCTTCTTCCTCTAACCACCACTAACCATCTAACCACCTCTTACCTCCTCTAACCACCTTTAACCACCTCCAGCTTGCTTTTCCTTAACCACCTTTACCTAGTTGTTCTTTAACCACCTCCAGCTTGCTTTTCCTTAACCACCTCCAGCTTGTTGTTCCTTAACTACCTCTATCCACCTCCAGGTTATTGTTCATTAACCACCTCCAGCTTGATTTTCCTTTACCGGCTCTAACCACCTCCAGCTAGCTTTTCCTTAACCACCTTCAGCTAGTTGTTCTTTAACCACCTCCAGCTAGCTTTTCCTTAACCACCTTCAGCTAGTTGTTCTTTAACCACCTCCAGCTAGCTTTTCCTTAACCACCTTCTGCTAGTTGTTCTTTAACCACCTCCAGCTAGCTTTTCCTTATCCACCTTCAGCTAGTTGTTCTTTAACCACCTCCAGCTAGCTTTTCCTTAACCACCTTCAGCTAGTTGTTCTTTAACCACCTCCAGCAAGCTTTTCCTTAACCACCTTCAGCTAGTTGTTCTTTAACCACCTCCAGCTTGCTTTTCCTTAACCACCTCTAACCACCTTTAGCTTGTTGTTCCTTAACCCCCTCCAGCTTCTTCCTCCAAGTTTCTTCCTCCAGCTTCTTCCTCTAACCACCACTAACCATCTAACCACCTCTTACCTCCTCTAACCACCTTTAACCACCTCCAGCTTGCTTTTCCTTAACCACCTTTACCTAGTTGTTCTTTAACCACCTCCAGCTTGCTTTTCCTTAACCACCTCCAGCTTGTTGTTCCTTAACTACCTCTATCCACCTCCAGGTTATTGTTCATTAACCACCTCCAGCTTGATTTTCCTTTACCGGCTCTAACCATCTCCAGCTTGCTGTTCCTTAACCACCTCTTACCACCTCCAGCTAGTTGTTCCTTAACCACCTCCAGCTTGTTGTTCCTTAACCCCCTCCAGCTTGATTTTCCTTAACCAGCTTTAACCATATACAGTTTGTTGTTCCTTAACCATCTCGAACCACCTGCAACATGTTGTTCCTTAACCACCTCTAACCATCTCCAGCTGGTTGTCCTCTAACCATCTCTAACCATATCTAATGACTTCTACTGTGTCATTGATTAAATAATAACTTAAGGGTTTTAAACCGGTCTTTGTTAAAAATTAGTTATTGACTGTTATTATTGATTGTTTATTGACAATAAAATTACAATTTATGTCACCAATTGAATTCTATTCTCTTCGATTTTATTAGTTTCAACAGATAGGCAACCACGTGACGTAATAAAATTTAATTACTATCTCAACAATATTTGATGTCTTCGGTAAGGTTAGTTCTAAAGAAAGGACCTTACTTTTTTTATATGCACGATAAAAAAATAAGATAAAATTCACCACTTAAAAAGGTCAATTCACGTTATCATGTTTATGATTTTTACTGTTTTATTATTTTATCCCTGTTATAAAAAGGGTCTAAAAATAAACAGTTATGAATAACAAGAAGGTATATAAAAGGAAGTTAACGATAATTTGGTTCTATCAGGGTTTACTATGATGTGGGTGGAAATAATGCTTGGAAAGTCAGTATTAAATTAATATTATCAAAATAAAACCAGCTCTGTAACTTTAAACTTTTCCAACCATATTTGTATTCCTATTTGAAGTATTTCAATAGTTTAACGGGGAAATTGAATTCGTTAAATTTTTATTGAAATTAAAATAATTCCTTCATTTTTTGTCAAAGCATAATAAGTAAAAATCAATCTGACTAATTCGAATATAACATTCATATCATAAATAATAAAAGTAAATTAAAATGAAATAATATATCATTTTATTTATTTATTATTAAACTTATTTATCAAGTATTTGTTCGCATTTCGTTTTGTTTTTCAGCTAAATCAGGCTTATTTTCATCAATATCACGAAAACAAATTTTTCCTCTGGGAAACTTCTTATGTATGGTTAAATTCGTGTTTAAATTGACAGTATTTTAAAATTTATAATGAAAGTTATTGTTACCATTTTTTACAAGTTTTTATTTAACTTGCAATGTTTGTATGTATGTATATTTGGGTCAAATCTTGCAACTTAATTTTAAAGCAGTTATCCTCAACCGATTGAATTGAAATTTGGCATATACGTTTAGTTTGGATGACAATGCATAGTTAGCTAAGTGAAGTCATTCTAAATTCAATATGGCCTGCAGTTAAAGATGGTGGACTAATTATTTTTTAAGCAATCCCATGATATGGGTATCAAATGAAAGGGATTCCTGAGAAGAATACGAATAAAAGCTTGTTTTTAAAAATATTTCTTTTTATAATCAACTTATTTGTAAATACGTGTTTAATATTTGGGGGGACAGTGTACCCAAAAAGGTAAAATTATTAATTAATTAAAGTTATAATTAATCCTCAGCAAAAATTTAACCGTAAAAAAAAGTGCCAAGTACCAGAACCTTGGCTACAAAAGTCACCCCATCAAAGTAGTGATATTTATCTATATATTGTAGCCAAGTCTGCTCTTTCTTTAGAACATAAACCCACTTGACTGCTACTTTCATGAGCAAGACTGATCTATTCTTTTTATTGCTTAACACTTGGCCAGTTTCTGAATAAGGCATAACACATCAGTATCATGTGTAATCACATAAGAGTTACGTTAGTTATGGGAAAGAGAGAATTTAGAAGAATAGGAAAAATTTCAGGACCCCTGCACCCAAAATAGAAATCTTATCATCAGCATTCAGAAACCATTTCTTGTGATTGAGTGATTGAGTGAGTAACAAAAATGGCTATATTTTTTTACAGTGAAAAAAACACGAATTTTCTATGTATCCTAAAAAATCGAATAAGATGTGAATAAAAAAAAAAAAAAAAATAGATTTAAGATTGAAATAAATTTACATTTTCTTGTATATCCAGTGCTGGTTTTAGGACTTTTGAGGCCCTAGGCCAAATTTTACTAGCCCCCCGCCCACATTGTTTTTCTTATCCTAGTTTTTATGAACTATAAAAGTTCTATAATTGGGGTTTTTTTTTTTTTTACAAAACTATAGTAAGTTAATATTCGTAGGTCTAACTTTAACTTAACTAATGTCAAAATAGAATAACAAACTAAATATAATGAATTGGAAGATTTTTTTTTAACTCTTGAAATACATTACAATTTGGTTTACGGTTTTACGTACTATATAATATGTGGTAAGATTTTAATAAATAGGCCGATAAAACTCACACTTTTTATTGAATTTTATTTATTTTTAATAGTACATTACGCGTCGAGTGCGGAAAGTAGGATTTTGCATGCGAGTGTGGAGTTTGCACCCGAGCGACAGCGAGGGTAGTAAAACCACACGAGCAATGCAAAATGCCGTTTTCGCACGAGTTGCGTACCGTACTTTATCTACGATTGTTAGATTTATATAATAAATACAGAAAAAAATAAACTTGATGTATGTAAGTTCGTATCTCTTCTCTGATAAAGATTACATTAATTCATTAGTTGCATTTTGTGTGGAATTAATTATTTCTGGAAGAGTATTATTCTCCACATTTTCGTCAAAGTCACTTGATTCACTCATTGTTTTTCACTAAAAACTCGATATAAACAGTTAATTTAATAAAATAATAGCAAATTAGTTTTGTTAAATGTAATCAAACTCGCTAATCGTGCGTGAAGCTGAAGAAATTCTTCAGAACTGTGAGACGCGCATGCGCAATGAATACAAGTACGTAAAGAATCACTTTCTACGCATCTAAACAGAGATATAATGTTTATATTTCGTATCAATCGTAGATAAAACCTTTTTTGACTAACATCAAGTTAATCTTTTGGTGCCTATAAAATAAATATGTGGTCGGCTAAGTTCGTCTGCGGGACATAAGCTCGCTGTCTTGGCAATAGAGATTTGAAAAAAAAATATAAGTTTGGATAATAATGATATATTGGATAATTGATAAGTTTGGAGTAATAATGGAATAACTAACCATCAAGTAACAAGCCAAAATCAACTTAATATTTGGTCAACTAACTAACTTAGAACTCAGGATCATACTCAAATTCAAGAAATACTCTTTAGAATATACTGTGTCAAAGTCGCAGAGTGGCAAGCCATATCAATGTATAATGTATTGCCCATATCTGTGCCCCCCCCCCCCCCCCCCCCCCTAAGCCCACGGCCTAGTCGTAAATCCGGCACTGTGTATATCTTACAATTTCAAACACTTCATATTAGAATGTATGGTCTAATTAGTCTTAGAGGCTAATAAAATATAAACAAATAAATCGGTTAGTAAAGACCTGAGCCATTTAGTGTGTTACATGGCTACCTCACGTTCTACCATTGAACCAATGGCTATAAAAAAAATATGTAACGAACAAAAATTTCAAAGTATAAATATTATATTATGCAAAATACATAGGACTTGAGCATTCAAAAAATGCCATACAAATTTTTGAACCCTATTGGGAAATTAAAAATGCGGTTGGTAAGTACCTGATTCGATATTTATCAGAATTACATTTATTTCTGTTTAATAATAAATTGCTGCAGAAGGTTTGAAATTGATATGGGATCTGTAAACTAGTATGGACGTATCATCCAAATTTCATCAATTTAAGAATGGTAAGTTCAAAACTAACATTTTTAAAACTTTGTATAATATTTTTCAGCAATTTCATTTTTGATTGAATTTAATAAAAAGCTAAAATATTTATACGATAATATTGTTTATATACTTTAAAACACACATATATATAGAATATATATTATTATTATTATTTTTACTAAAATATGATTTTATTTTATTTTATCTAAACGTTATATTCTATGCAGAGGAGTATTAAATCTAATTTCACACTACATAGAAAGAGTAAAATAACTCAACAACTTTATGTTTTTTTATAAAGCTCTTGTTTTTCCGGTTAAATCCAATAAACTCAGTTTATCCTGTCTATTTTTGTTCTGGAAACCTTCAGTCAACTTTAGTATTTTTATATGTTTTTTCCCATTTTTATTTTTTTTATATAGCTTTTATTTTAAATTTTATTTATTTATTATTATTATTATTTTTTCTTTTCCTTTTAGGGATCGCTAAAGGGTGAAATGAAATAAAACTTTTTTTTATATCATCTCAATCTGGGACGTATTCATACCTTGTTAAATATGTTTTTGTTTTTTTAAATATATATTTTATATTCTTTTTTTTCCAGTAGTTAACTTCGTATTTTGAACAAATTTGAATAGTAAAAAACTATAATCCCCTTAACCCTTAAACACTAATGGTAATTGGAGGCTGGTATTACTAAACCTTCGTCGATTCGACTAACATAAGCAGAAAATACATTTTTTGGGTTAAAACTACACTTTTATAAAGAGAAAACTATTAAGAACTCATTATTAAATCTTTTAGTGAGATATGCAAACATTTGATGACAAATAACTTAGTAGGAACATCAGAAGAATCTGAAATTGAGTGAACATTAATGTACCTGGTCCCATGCCCCAGGCCAACAGCCCTAGGTCCTTTGCTAAGTGTTCCAGGCCCCAGATTTCGGCCATTGGTCTCTGGCCCAAGGCCAATTACCCTAGGCCCATTGCCCCTTACCCCTAGGCCTATTGCCCCTTACCCCAGGCCCATTTTCCCAGGATATAGGCTCATTCGACGACCAATTAATTCCCTACGTCTATTACTAAACGTTAATTGAATCGACGAAGTAGCTTTGACGAGAATTGGCCAGAAAACGAGTGTATGCTCAAAAAGACTATTACCGCTACACTAGCAGGTGTGTTACAAACCAATGCAAGCACTGCAGAAGGATGGGGAACCCATCACCATCGCATACGAGCGTAAAAGGTTAAGGTTCAAACTGTGCTCGTCGATTCGACTACCATTAGCATTTAAGGGTTAAATGAACACCTTCTTCCGGTGATATCCGCGTAACAAGGGGTTAAGGGGGCGTGGTACATTATGTTCACTTGAACAAAACTAAGACATTCTGCTGGAGTAAAGGTGTATTTATAGTGGATTTTTGGAACATAGATTGTACCTGTATTTCCCGTGGCTACTTGAGTCGGGTTCCTCCCTGGGTCTTTTTATGTAAAGTCCGAAGCAGTAAGACCTCATATGGGGATCCCAAGGTGCAAACCCGGTTTAATAATCCATCTCGAGAATAGTACTCTATTCTATAAGCAAGCTGACAGACCCACAGAAAGTGAGTACCTTGCTTAGGGGAAGTAACCTTAGTTCTTCAATCAGCAGGATGGCAAAGCCAAAGATTCTCCACCTCAGGCGTGTTAATGCAGGACAGCTCCTAATAAGATGAAAAGGGGTTTCTTCCTCTTCCTCGCACAGCCTGCACTCTGGGCTTTCTGCTAGGCCAAATAAAGGGTGAGGCGAAACAATCAGTGCAGTTTTGAAGGGCTATTAAAAAAACGGCGCAACTTAGAAAAATTCAGTTTGTTTTATTTGATTTGAAGGAGTACACCCCGTTTGTTTACTCAAGATTTAAAGATCACATCAGCAAGATGATGACCTCCAACAGTGATGCACTGATAAAGGCGATTCCTGAAGCTTTCAGCCGCCTTCTGGCACATATCAACGGAAATCGCGGCGATTTCCTCTCTAATTCGGGTCTTCAGTTCTTCCAAAGTGTGAGGACGATGTTTAAACACCTTTTCCTTGAGGTAGCCCCACAGAAGAAAATCGCAAATGCTCAAATCTGGTGATCTCGCGGGCCACCCCAGGTCACCCCTCAGAGAGACTAGGCGTGAAGAAGAACGGCCGATTTCGAAAAACGTGCGGACGGCAAAGCCTCGATGTCCAAACCATGGTAACGAATGAAAATGGGGTGAGTGGGCGTACACAATGAGATCCTTCCCAGGTTCCTATCCCTACCACAAGAGATGTAGTCACCCTTCCAAACTGCACTGTTTGTTTCGCCCCACCCGTAGATGTAGATGTCGATTTAGTCTACTGTCCAGTCAGAACGCCTGTCAAAAAAATGACAGGATTGTTTTTTGAGCGAGATCAGTGATCTGGTTGGATGGAAGATCCTGGTTCCCGGACCATCATTTTAGTTTGTCGCATATCTGAAACACTATTCCATATTCTTAATCGGTTTAATCCTTAGTCAGGCTGATGCAATCGGGCAGGTGCCGCCTTCGTCAGTGTTTCTCTATGGCACAGCGGGTGGTGTTTGAAGTCGAGAAGTAATAGTAGTGCCACCGCCGCCTTCTGCTTTCTGCTTGGCTCATGTGCTAACCAGAGGTTTCCAGGTCCGGAAAAGAGTGAATCCATCCTCTCTATTGAAGTTCTATGGTTTTTTTTTTTTTTTATCTCAATAGCCTCCCTTACCACCTTGATGTAATACCTTTTTTCAGATGCCAGTACACGTACGTCTCCAAAGTTGATGAGATGACCGTTTTCTGCAGAATGCTGAGGTCACAGATCAGCGATAGTTCAGCATTCTAGAGAATTAATGCGGAATAAATGGACCTGATAAGTTTTCTTAGTCAAATCAATGCATGCCCTAAACTCCTCCACCGGAACGCAGTAAAAGGAATTCTCCGCTACCTTCTACATAAGTCAAACTCTGGCATCCTCTACTAGAAGACTAGTGGGAAACAAGAAATTATAGTCGACGCTGACTAGACAGGTCAACCACTCGATCGCAAGCAGTACATAGGAATTGTCTTTAAATAAGCTGGTGGACTAGTATCCTGGGAGGCAAAAAACAGCAGGTAGTGACTCTTTTGAACACAGAAGTGGACTGTATAACAATGACCAGCGACGCAAATGAAGCTACATACCTTCGAAGGCTGCTCAAACAACAGGATGGAATAGTTAAGCCCCGGAACTATCCGTATTGTTACAGCCACAGCCAATGCATATCGTGCAGCTATGCATATCGTTGAAATCAAGAATCCTCTCACTAATAACCATATACGTCATATAGACGTCCATCATTGTGGATCACTATTGTGGACATTATATATAGGACAACCATTGTGGACGTTATATAGTCGTCACTAACACTTCATCAGAGAGGCTTATCGTTCAGGCAATATTAAAATTGAATATCTCTATAGACTTATAGGACTTAACTGGACAAACTTGCAAGGAATTGTTGAAATTCTGCTGGTATTATTTTGACAATTATGTAGAGTAGAAGTTAACTCATTTTTTTTTTTTTTTTTTTTGGTATTTTGCTTCCGAGCTTACTGAAGGTAACAATTGCTATGTGATTAAATTCTTTGATGTCTCCAAATTTAATAATTCTATTATAGAAATACATTTAAGATATCAGAAAACATTTTTCGTCCCGTATCCGTATATATCAATCGTTCTATCTCTCTGTCGTTCAATTTTTGCGAACCAACATATCCTAAAAAATACTGTTCCGATTTTTATGAAATTTGGATGGTAGGTCATAACTAGCCCATTATTAGTCCCATATAAGTTTCAACCTTATGCAAACAAATATACATTAATTGACCAATATCTTCAAAAGTACTCATTTGTTTTTTTATAATATTTGGTTTGTCGAAAGTAGCCCTACAGACAGCCGCAGATTACTTTCAACAGTGCTCATTAAATTTTGCTAAATTGATACTTCAATTCATGTAAAAAATCAAAACAATTTTTTTGACAGATTTATAAAATGTGGCAAAATTAAATAAAGCTAACAGTAATAGTTTGTGAAAGCATAAAATAATTAAAATATACGAAATATGACTCGAGGAAGCTATGCACCACAGTAATTGGCAGAGTTTTATATTTTTTCTAATTAGTTTTTAGTGAAGAAAATTTAATATTCTTTGAAATCTATGTTTGTATGTTTGAAAAGGTTTGAAAACCACCTTTAACCTCATTTTTCTTTGTAGCAACATTTTTCCACTTAGTACCTCAAATATAAGAAAAGGAGTTTTATGACAACGAACAGAAATCGTAATTTTTTCAAGATTAGTGAGCATTTTTAATCAACACATTATTCGGTCTCACTGAACGGAAGGATCAGCCATTTTACAAGTCTACTTGACAATCATAAAGAGTTAAATATATTTCACCTTTCTAGGATTCGAATGCGAAGTTTGTTTTAGGCAACGTTATCAGCTAAGTGAAAAAGCATCATCCAATCTTCATTCCGTTATAAAATACTATTTTTTTATTAAATTAAGATCAATACATCTCTTGATTGCACTAATGTATAAATATTTATTAAATGATAGACACAACAAATATTTTATTAAATTGTTCTTCAAACAAAATGTATAATATAAGTCGAATAATTTATTAAAATAATATAACATAGGACCTAAATTAAATGAGTAATTAGCATTCCTAATAGTAATTGGACATTGGACAATAATCTTGATTAGCACGCAAACTGACCGCCTTAAATTTGTAATTGCGGTCTAAACCCGCAATGCAGGTGTGTTTTGCTGGTAAGGGATAAATTAGATTTTTATTTCAACTTTTTTTCTTAATGCAGTTTTTGTCCGACTACGAGTTAAAAATGTTTGATAAATTTAAATTTGAAATAAAGAGGTGTTAAATAAACTTGAGGAGCAATATTGATTTATTTTTATTATTTAAAATTTAAATTTTGTTTTTTAAGAAAGGATAAGAAGGAGCAAGCAAATTATTTAGTTTAACCTTAAAATACCTTGAAAAAATTATATTTTTTTTTATAGTTTTATAGATGTAAATAAATTTAAAATTTCATTTATGATTTTCAAAATTCTTCTTTTTTATGACAAATTTACAATATGAATTTTATTCACCCCTAAATAAAGATGTTTAAGTGATTAATAAATTTACTATTGTGTTTTTTTAAAAAGACAAAATTCATTTTCACTTGGTTGAGTTTTATTGACTAAGTATATATAAATTTTAAATTGGCAAAGAAACGTAAAAAACAACAATTTCATTTATTTTACTTTCCACAGAATAAATCCAACGATAGAGTTCTTTTTAACACAAAATACATTATGGTTTAGTGTAGCGGATAATTCTGAAAAAGTCAGGGAAAACCCCGACATTAAAACCTCACTAAAAAAAACCAACCAAATAAAGCTTATCTTGAAGAATAAAAAGAAAAGTTATAAGAGCAGACAGTTTCCTCGGGAAAATCAATACATTAGGACTTAGCCTGGTTCTTATCAGTAGATATATATATTTCAGTAAAGACAAGAAAACACCATATTTATTTAACTTTGACAATCTTCAACACTGCTCTTATACATCATATTGATTTGTATATTATAATGTTATTTATTTATTTACTTAGAACATTATTATATTAAAACTTTTAAATTTCCTTTGCCAAATGCCATAGTATACAAATAAATATAATATATAGAAATATATAAATATAATATATATAAATATATAAATATATATATATATATATATATATATATATATATATATATATATATATATATTTATATATATATATATATATATATATATATATATATATATATATATATATATATATATATATATATATTCAGAAAAATCATACCTCGGAAATAAAATAAAGGAATAAAATATTAAATCAAAAATTTAGGGGCACTACCTCCCCAAAAATATTCCTCAATATGGTTCGGACGATTTTAGGTCGTTTTTTGAGAAGTATACAGTTTCTAATATATTGATGAAAATAAATTAGATTTTGCTGAATATAAAAAAAAACAAAGTGTAAACAATAAATAATATAATCGATTAAATGATATATTATTGGATTTTATTTATATAGAAGTCTTTGTATATAGACTTCAATTAACATGTTTTTTTTCGTATTTTCTTATTTCTTCTAATAGTTATTCTTCTTCAATTATTATTTCTTCTATTACTTCTATGTACATAGATTTCTATTAGTTCTTCTTCGTCTATTCTTACTTCTTTTAATAATTCTTCTTCTTCAATTCTTATTTCTTCTATTACTTCTATGTACATAGATTTCTATTAGTTCTTCTTCCTCTATTCTTATTTCTTTTAATAGTTCTTCTTCTTCAATTCTTATTTCTTCTATTACTTCTATGTACATAGATTTCTATTAGTTCTTCTTCCTCCATTCTAATTTCTTCTATTACTTCTATATGTACATTGATTTCTATTAGTTCTTTTTCGTCTATTCTTATTTCTTTTAATAGTTCTTCTTCAATTCGTATTTCATCTATACTTCTATGTATATAAATATCTATTAGATTTTCTTCTTCTATTCTTATTTCTTCTATTACTTGTATGAACACAGACTTCTATCAGTATGAAGTAGAGTCTCATTGTTTAAATGTGAAAAATTTGTTTGAGTTTTTCTTAATAATATTTCTTAAAACAAATCAATGTCACTGAGTTTTTTTTTATTTAGTTTTTGTAGTATTTAACCATCTTTTTTTTTGGCTACTACCATCTATCAAATAAAGTTAATGGCCTCATTTTTGTTAATATTTTTATTTTTTAGGTGTTAACTCATTAAATTGTGGTGAAAGAAATAGAGAACAATAGATGCTTTTTGAGATTTATTGGCAAAAACAAGGCCCTTTTATAGCCTGCTCTTGTTTGTATCGCACCTCATCTCCGAAAGAGACGTAAAAAATGTTGATTCTTCGGAACAATGACAAAGCTTCAATTACCTTCGGTAAGCTCGGCAGAAAAAGTATGTTTAATTTGTAATTTTTACAAATATCTCGAAAAACGGAAGCTGGACACATGACTATAGAAATTTCTTATAATACACCGATAAGTGTGGTTATTTTCGGGAACATCCTGTAAAATTATGTATAAATACAGTGTGTCCCAAGATAGCGTATCCAAAGGGAGAAAAAAAGTTTATTTGTTTTGTTTTATCGAAAAAAAAGAAATTCCATATAAAGACTCCTGCTTGTTCTTAAACTTTTAAAAATGATAAAATGTTGTTGATTTTATGTACTTGGTGTTCAGTTTTTTGAAAAACTTAAATACATAAGTACCAAGTGTAAACTTCTTTTATTTTTGATAGTGTCAAAAAATAAATCATTTTGAAAAGTTTTCCAAAATCAAAAAAAGTTATTTACTGAAACATAAAATTTTACCTAATTTGTAAATTTGTCCCTGTTATTATGTATCTTAAACAGTTAACACGATTTATTGAATTTAATTTCATTGTTGAATTATTATTAATTTTATAAAATTAATAATAAAATCAATATTTGAAATATAGAAAGGTTTATATTTGAAGTAATAGTTTTTAAATTTTATTTAAAGATTATTGTTGATACCAAATAATGATGCAAAATTCATAAAACTTGTTATTGGCAAGGTATGAATATAACAAGGAGTTGGAGGAAATATGGCCCCATGATAACATTCTAGGTTTTTAAAAACCTATTTAACCTTTACGACTCTCATAAAGAAAAAAAGATACATACTTTTAGTCTGCTTTCTGAAAATGAACAATTAGCTATTAACAACAAATAGTTCACACTGCATTTTAATAATAAACAAAAAGTTTATGCTAAACTCGTAAGTGAGCTAAAGAAAAAATAAAATCACAGAGAATTACTGGTATCCCAGTATTTTTTAGGGTTTTGAAAGGATATTGCATATACGTTATTATATGCTGATATAAAATTTTATTGTTTTCCCATCTCACATTATATGAAAGTAAAAAAATATAAACAGATTTAATGGATGTCCCCCAAAAAAATAAACAAATAAACTGTGTAGAGTAGGGGTCTCTAACCACCTCTAACAACCTCTAACTACCTCTAACCACCTCTAACTACCTCTAACCACCTCTAACCACCTCAAACCACCTCAAACCACCTCTAACCACCTCTAACCACCTCTAACCACCTCTAACCACCTCAAACCACCTCTAACCACCTCTAACCACCTCTAACCACCTCTAACCACCTCTAACCACCTCTAACTACCTCTAACCACCTCTAACACATCAACAGTGTAGAGTAGGGGTCTTTGGTACGATCCCCAGGGGGGTCACAATGTTTTTTATCGGAGTAATGAAAAGTTAAATTAATTTTCTTATCGCAATTTTTATCGCCCCACCATAAGGTATTAGCATGAATTATTTCAAACTACATATTAGGACTAGCAGTTATAGGGTGGTGGGGAAGGGGGTTTTTTGGGGGATAAAATGTTGGCGACGAAAACGGAATACTGGCGGTAAAAAGCACAATAGTCATAAAATGTTATATTATGTTTGTTTATGTGAGATTTTCCTTATGTGGTGGTCACAAAGTTACGCCGGTATTACAAATTTCACATCATTAGCAGTTCAAAATGCTTGTAGAAAAGTTATACGTAGAGTCGAAATTTGCACTGAAATAGGTGGCAATATAATTGTGAAAAATGTTATTTTATCTCCAGTAGGGGGAAAAAGTTATGATTTTGAATTAGTTTAGAGGGACTAAAACAGGTCTTTTCATCCCTGAACTCAAAAAGTAAAGTAGGGCAAAAAAGTAAAGATTGCAACTTAATTATTTTATAAATAGTAGAAAATGAATGGATAATGTAATGAAGATGTTGAAATCAGGTTGGCGGCACTGCGCTTTTTTGACCATGTTTATCTTTGTTTATAACCTGCATCTAAATAACTTTCTATTTGAGTTTAATTCCAATTCTTATTTGTTTTTAATATTGAATCTCTTATATCTGCTATTAAAAGTGCTTAAAATTATTGTTATTAATTAAAATAATAAATAAATACTGTGCAATGGACGAAAATGTGTATTTTTTTCCTACTGGAGATAAAATATTGTATGTACCTCGTGAGTAAAGTGCCATTATTCCCCTCGCGGTAATTATCTCCCTTGGCTGCGCCTCGGGAGCTAATTAGGGTTATTCCCTCGGCTGCGCCTCGGGATTTACGGGCCATGGTTCCTTCGGCTTCGCCTCAAGAACCAACTTTTTCGTTCAGGGAATAATGGCTTACTTTACTCCCTAGGTGCATAAATAACTATTCTTTCTTTATTTATTATCTTTATTTTTTTTAATTGAGCTATGTAGTTGTTTTCTAATAAGGTGTAAATTTAAAAAAAAAATCCTTTTGATAATAAACAAAAACTTTGTAATTTTCTTATATTAGCTTATAATTATTATTATTTTTTTTTTTCTTTTAAATCAAATTATAATTATTATTAACTACGGGAAACAGACAGTGAAAAATACACTCCAGCACCGGAATTTGAACCACGGGCCTCCTGTATTTGATTTAAATTAAAATTTAACTTTCCGTAGTATGAAAACTACCTAAAACTTAAAAATTGAATTTCGAATTGATTGTACAAGGTACAGGTACTAATTGAGTACTTTATAATTATAAGCGTTAATTCTTGGTTTAGTTCTAATGTCATAAATATTGACTGTCTAAATGTATATGAATATTGAAAGCTTGGATTCGGGAATAGTTATCGATTACGGCAGTGAAAAATCATTCTCCTGCATAGCTTAGTTGGCAAGAGCATCTGTACTGGAATTACAGGAGACCCGTGGTTCAAATCCCGGTGCTGGAGTGTATTTTTCAATGTCTGTTTCCCGTATAATTATAATATGATTTAAATTAAAATATAAACTTTCCGTAGTATGAAAACTACCAAAAACTTAAAAATTGAATTTCTTATTATTTTTTATTTATAAGAAATTTATTTTATTTTAATAAATTACCATAATACTAATATTTACACGTTTTTATTGCAACTCTAAATCACTTTTCAAATTTATACTTTTCTATACCGTCAAAAATAAGGCTAGTTCACTCTTGGTAAGTGTTAAGTAGTAGTAGTAGTAGTAGTAGTAGTAGTAGTAGTAGTGATGTAGTTGTTCCTACGGGTAGGACGAACCACTTTTTGGAACCTAGTAATTAGGCCATCACTTAGGCCCATTTTACGCCCCGCGGTGGAGAGTTCCAGCTACTTCACACATCATACATTTGTACATTGTACCACCGAAGCGAGTATGATGTAGTCATTAGTGAGCTATATATTATAAGCGTGCGTCATAGAGTGGGAAAAGAGTGCCCCATAGGTAAATTAGATAGCAGATGATTTTTTTTTTCTCTCCAAATGTCCTCAATTTTCTATATATTTTAAAATTTCATAATTTTAAATAAATAATCCCTCTATTGTAAGTGTTAAAGTTTTTACAGAAACTGAGCACCCTCACTGAATAAAGAAAATATAATAATTTTTAGAAGTTTATGAATAAGCAGGAGTTTTCATAAAAATTACTTGTTTTCGAAAAATACACATATTTTCCCTCCTAGATACACTATCTCGAGACACAGTGTATATTGTATATATTTGTGTATTTATTTATTCTGCTTGAACTCTTCAACTAGTAAAAATGTATAACATTCGTCCTTTTAAGATCTATTAAAATTAATATTAATAATAAAATGTTTATTATAAGTAAGAACAGTTTTTGCATAAAAATAAATATAGTTAAGAGAGGGTTTTATTAGTAATTTTTATGGTATGTTGAACATTTAGCCTTTAATTACTCAAAAATTCTATTTATTTAATAGTAATTTTTTATTTTTATTTATGTTTCAGTTTCTTTTATGTCCTTTTATAAATTTAATAACCCAGGTAAATGAAAAATTTCTAATTACTTTTATAATAGTGTTTTTTAGTTCATAATTTAATAAGAATCTTTACTATTTCAAAAATTAATTAATCATAAAAAAATGTATATTAAAAACCAAAGTAATAAATATAAAAAGAGAAACATTACATAAAAGAAAATGTTTAACACCGTACTATATTTATTTCTACATTAAAATTAATAAATTTGACAATATATATAACAAAATATATCATTAAAAATAAGTATCTTTTTATGAAAAACATTCTATCGGTGAATGTAAGTGACTTTGACACTTAAATTATATTTGTGGAAGAAATGCCTGTCCGTTCCAAATGGTTATTATTTATTTATATTATTTTCTTTTTCTTTGAAGTATCCCGGAGTTTCATTTTTTTAAATTTTGTTTTTTATATTTTTAAAATTGTATTTAATAACTTTAAATGTGATGATAATATTATACAATGTATTATAATTTAATAATAATAATAATTATATATAATATCTATATATATATATATATATATATATATATATATATATATATATATATATATATATATATATATATATATATATATATATATATATATATAATACACAGGAGCAATTAAAAATCAGAGGCTTATTTATATTGTTTTTATTATTTTATTTTCATGGAAGTCTGAATATAAATGTAAACACCTCACTTATAAAACGTAACCGTAAACTAATATTTATTATATACAAATATTTATAATATATTGAGAATTCAGCGATTTTCGAAAATGAAATTGAATTTTATTTAATTAGTTTATAATGCAGTGTTTTGAGATGATGGCGCTCCAGTCAATAACAGATAATATGTTTCTGACAGCATTTTTGAGATAATTACTATCCTGTTTAATCATTCTCATTTCTTTACCTTGTAGTTTTTCCAACAGAACAAGTAACATTTAAACTAAATTGGATCCGCAATCTAAAGTGTAGCAAACTGCCACTAGTAGCGCTAGCTGTTCAAGTTAGTTTAATATTTAAGCATTATGAAGTGGGTTAACTTTGCATAATGTTTTTTAATCATTTTTTTGCCAACTTCACATTCATTCCAGTTTGATTCATGTTGTTAAAAACATTTGATTTCATTACCCGAAAGACCATAATATCGTCGATCGAATATTTGTTTTATTTATATGAGGGACACCATATTAAGATCAATATGAAAGTATAAATAATATATGTAATAGAAGTAGTTTAAAATTTATCAATTGAATTATTATTTATTTAAAATTATGAAATTTTAAAATTTCAGAAAATTGAGGATATATGGAGAAAAAAAAAAATGTTTCATCTGCTATCTAAAACTATAATTATTATGATGATGTTATCATGTGAATCATAACGATGTTATCATTAGTATGATGATGATGTTATCATAAGGATGATGATGATGTTATCATTAGTATGATGATGATGTTATCATTAGGATGATGATGATTTTATCATTAGTATGATGATGATGTTATCATTAGGATGATGATGATGTTATCCTATGGATGATGATGATGTTATCATTAGGATTATGATGATGTTATCATTAGGATTATGAAGATGTTATCATTAGGATGATGATGATGTTATCATGACCCTAATGACGATTATTATTGCTGAACTTGTGGGGCCAGGCATGTTGGTCACGAGTGAAGGGGGGCCACCATGAAAAAGATATTGCATCTCAAATGTCTGTCGAAAATTGATTTTTAGAAAAACTTTGACTAATTTTGAAACTTTAACTAATTTTAGTTAACCCATTTATCAATTCATTTTACTTTTGAAGAAAACAATTATTTATTAGTAAAAATCAAACAACTATCTCATTCGACTATATATAATATTTGTCGGAAAAATATTTGTTTTAAAAAAAAATCAATTTCTAATAGAATGCTTTGTAGTTAGTCCGGAATATTTCTAACAGATAGCACTGTGGTCGAATCTGTTGTCTACAGAGGAGACTATTAGTTGCACAATATCGATGCTAGTAGCGCTAGAGGTTAGGTTTATTATATTAAGATAATATTTCTTATAATATAACAAGAATTATTAAGTGGCTTAGCGACTGTGAAAAATAAAATTAAGATTATTCTTTAACATATTCGTCAACCAGGATAACCGTTAACTAATAACAATTAGCCCGTAGAAAGCACTGAACTAAGTACTTATGTCCTCATTTTTGTAGAAGTTTTATGATCTTGGCTATCCTCAAATTTAACAAAAAAAAAAAACAATTTAAATATAATTTTATATGGACTTTGTACACAATTAAGCTTCTTCATACTTTCTCAAATTTGAACTAAATTTATACAAACTGATATTTGTTACTAATAATATTTTTGAGTTGTACTTTGAAGGAGATAAAATTAAATTTCTGAAACGTCAGTAAATTTTTAAACTTTGGTTTTACTTTTGACTGATCCTAGCTATTCTCAAATTCGATTCCAACTTATAATAATACTAGCCGGATCAGTGCGCTTCGCGCACCTTATCCGTCTAGAAGTTGGCGCTGGGTGTAAATAATAATTAAAACAATATAAATAATATATATTTATTGTTACATAATTTCGTATTTTAGTAAAAGTAGGTTATATTATTTTTTATGCATTTTCAATTATTCTATTTTATTCTACATTCAATTTTCAATTTTAGTTACAATAAGTCTATGTAACAAATTTAAGATCTTTAAATCCACTTGAAGCTAAGATAATAGTATCTGATTAAATCCAAGATGGCGGCCATATGATGAAGTGAAAGTACCTTTAATTTTTCTTCTTTAGCTACCATAGGTCTATGTACCAAATTTCAGATCCCTAGGTCCACTGGAAGCTGAGATATAGAATGTGAATAAATCCAAGATGGCGGCTATAATTCAATATGGTGGCCATATATCGAACGCAAAATGGCCGCACTTATCTATTTATGGTTCACTCTATCTATGTACCAAATTTCAAACCTATATGTCAATGAGAAGTAGGAGAATTAGTAATGAATAAATCTAAGATGGCGGCTATAATTCAATATGATGGCCGTATATAGAAATCAAAATGGCCGCACTTTTCTTTTTATGGTACACTCTATGTACCAAATTTCAAATCTCTATGTCAATGGGAAGTAGGAGAATTTTTGATCAGTCAGTCAATGTCACTCTTAGTTTTATATACATAGATTATTTGTTAATTGTTTTTTGTTGCACAATATGCTTTTACTCAGATCCATTCATTAAAATATTGAGTGATTATATTGAAAATCGTATTGTTTGTAATTTTCTCAGAAGAATTTTCATACTTCGGAATCTAAAGTTCGTTTTCGAAAATCGCTGAATCAGTTTTATCAATAAAAAAAAAACGTTAATTAAGAGTTCGTAAACTTCGGTTCAAAATTATTTTTAAAATAAGTTTCGAGCGAAGCGTGAATACATTTTCAGAGATCGATATGATCACCAATTTATATAAAACAATTAGAAAATAGTTTTTACCTTTTTGATTCGTTTACTTCCTCAAGAACCTTTCTGGAACTTGTTTAGCGAATACTATTTACAGTCGAGTATCCTACAGAAGCAGATCTGACAGGACGCTAAGACTATGACGGTGATTATGAAGAACCCGAACACCGAGTACACGATGACTAGATGTACCAAGGAGAATATGTACAAGGTTTGACTGCACCATCGGTTCGGATCGTACCTTGTCGGTTCGAACTCGGGCCAGTAGATGCCGAGTATCCAAGCGTTACCTAGGACAAACCAGAGTACGAGGAACCCTGAGAGAAGGAAGTCTGCGACTCTGGAACCCACGCCGTCCTGCGTCGTGGCAGTGGCGTCGTGCCTCCTCGCCTCGAACCTTCTCGATCTCACCTGGGACCAGACGGACCAGCCGAGTTTAACTGTTCCCAGAACACCGCCCACTATCATGTACACGGGGATCCGTGGCTCCTTCGGACAGTCCCGCACGAACTGCAACCCTGCAAACAAAAAATAAATAAATACTTCTTGCATACGAGTCCGCAAGACTGTGAGACATTTTCATGTCTTCACTCTGCGTAAGCTACCGACATGAAATAATGTCGCCAGGTTCGCTTCGCGATGTTAGAGGATTTTCTGCCAGCCCAGTCATCATTGATATATATTTGCGTAGAAAATAATAAAATCTAGAACATAATCTATTTTAATTGAAGGCGGTTGGTTTGATTTTTACAACATAACTATTGTTTTAAATAAAATAATAAATAATATGTTAAATATATTCAAAAACATATGAAATATGTATTAATAATAATGTAGTGCATAAAATGGAATATGCTTTAAAATATCACAAAAAAGCGTATATAATAAAAGCGATCTAATTATTATTAATTTCGAAAAAGATAAATTAGTTATCTTTAACCCTTAAATACTAATGGTAATTGGATGGCTGGATATTACTAAACCTTCGTCGATTCGACTAACATATGCAGAAATTACATTTTTTGGGTTGAAACTACACTTTTTTTAAAGAGAAAACTATTAAGAACTCATTATTAAATCTTTTAGTGAGATATGCAAACATTTGATGACAAATAACTTCGTAGGAACATCAGAAGAATCTGAAATTGAGTGAACATTAATGCACCAGGTCCCATACCCCAGGCCAAAAGCCCTAGGCCCTTTGCTAAGTGCTCCAGGCCCCAGATTATTGGCTATTGGTCTCTGGCCCAATTATTACCCTAGGGTCAATTACCCTAAGCCCATTGCCCCTTACTACTAGGCCTATTACCTCTTACTCCAGGCCCATTTTCCCAGGCTATAGGTTCATTCAAAGACCAATTAATTCCCTACGTTTATTACTAAACGTTAGTCGAATCGACGAAGTAGCTTTGACGGGAATTTGCCAGAAAACGAGTGTATGCTCAAAAGGACTTCTACCGCTGCACTAGCAGGTGTGTTACTAACCAGTGCAAGCACTGCAGAAGGATGGGGTACCCATCACCATCGCATACGATCGTAAAAGGTTAAGGTTTAAACTGTGCTCGTCGATTCGACTACCATTAGCATTCCAGGGTTAAGATGAGTCTTTATGCTGGTTCATAATAATTAAAGAGGACTAGATAGTAAAAGAGTGCGTGTTTAAAGATGTAGCGGAGCAAATCTATAGTAGTAGAATTAGACTCCCGAGTAAGTAGTAGAAGGGCGAACCCGATTATTCCCGAGTGAGATTCGACTGAGAAGCGCGGTGGGGCAAGGATGGTGTATTATAGTCCTTGGCGGTAGGGGTATGCCGATAGAGGGCAGAGAGTTGATAGCACACCTCCTATACTTTCCTAACTCCCTGATAACGAATAAATCTTTTCGACTTTCTTCGGCCCTAGGAAGCGCGGTAGAGGGAGGCCCTACAGCTGGAGACAGACTGTGCACACCTCCTATATCCTTCTATGTCCTTGATACACCAGGTAACGATTTCCAGTAACACTTTTGGAGTTATGTACCATAGACACATGAAAATGTCAAAAACAAATCATTTGAGTTCAAAACATTGCTAATAAGTAAACAGTGAGAGGATGTCAATCTACTGAACAGAAGTACCAACCCACAGAACAGGGCATCGCACCACATGACTCACTATTGCTTTCGAGCTTACCGAAGATAACGGAAGCTATGTGATCGTTCCGAAGAACCAACAATTTTTTGGTCTCCGATTTCAAATATTCCAAGACAGAAATCCGTTCCGAGTCTGTGCTCAAATTTTGCGAACAACCATACCTTAAAAACTGTTAATTATTTTAGGTGGTAAATTCTGATAAAATTTGGATGGTGGGTCATAACTATCTCAGTGTTTGTCCCTTATAAGTTTCAACCTTCTGCGCTCATTACTTTCTCTTACACATGCGCACAAACATACCTTTATATACATCTATATCTTAAAAAGTACTAATCACATATTATTTTTTTAACTTTCTTTGATAATAAAAAATTATGCTAAATTAATACTTTTATGCCACTAAAAAATCAAAGCATTATTGGCAGATTTAAAATAATAATAGTGAAAGAAATAATTAACTTAGAAATAACGGATTATAAAAGCATAACGTCATTTAAGTACGTTATGTGCCACACTAATTGGCGGGATATTTGAATTTATGTTTTTCTATTAAAGACTTCTAATTTTGTTGGTATGACTTCGTTTCATCTAATTTCAGACAGTATTTGTTAAAAGGAAAAATAATAAAACAATTAATTTCTAATAATATGACATCTTTTTACGTGCGTTATTTCCGTGGTGTCCAGCCAGAAGCACTTAGATACGTAGTCCCAATAATTTAATCTTATTCTCAAAGGGTCAATAAACTACCCGTCTGATTTTGATAAGATTGGGATGACAGGTCATAATTAGTCCATTGTTGGTCCAGGCACTTTTTACTTCAGCACTCCCCTTTGTTCTAAACAATAGTCTGCAATAGTTGATTAGGCTAAGGGATATGGAGGCCAATTCTATAACTTTTTTTATATATATCCACTGTGACATTATATATCAAACATCGCTATATATCAAAGTGTTGTTTTATAATGTAGTGAATCTGTAAAGTGATGCCAGCGCTTGTATGTGGCCGAATACTAAACTACGGATTGACAGCGTCCTTTTTAGTGGCTATTTTGTAATTACTTCTGTCAGAAAACAGAAAAAAGTTAATAAAAACATCAATACTGTCACTTTGTTTTGGTTTTTAGCATTTGATAATATAACAACATAACCTGACCAATTATATCAACAACAACTTTGAGTGGATATATAACAAACCTTATATATCAATTTCTCCTTATAGGGCCGATTAGACGAGCCGATCTGGTCTCCCTAAGTCAGGGCCACGCCCCCTCGGCCCGAAAACCCAGTCGTGTAATTCGAGTTCCTGGTCACGTTTTGGGGGTGAACCCAGACAGGGCGATCGGATGGAAATGCCATCCGACATAAGGTAGAAAAGTGGGGGATCTATAGGCTTCCCACTACTTTACCCTACGAACTGACAGTTACTTCCCTACCTCTTTAAGAAAAAGTGGCCAGGTCGGGCCGTGTAAATGCAACGCTTTGTCAAGTGGTGGGGTGACCGGAGATAGGGGAACTCAAAACGGGACCAGGACCAGACGGCAGGGAACCGGTCGTCTAATCGCCCCTTATATAACAACAGACAAAGTTATAGATTCTTTAATTACTCAATATACTTACAGTTATACTTCTTTAATTATATCAACCCTGAAATGCTAATGATAGTCGAATGGACGAGCACAGTTTGAACCTTAACAATTTAAGCTCGTATGCGATGGTGATGGGTACCCCATCCTTCTGCAGTGATTGCACTGGTTAGTAACACACCTGCTAGTGTAGCGGTAGTAGTCCTTTTGAGCATACACACGTTTTCTGGTAAGTTCCCGTCAAAGCTACTTCGTCGATTTGACTAACGTTTAGTAATAAACGTAGGGAATTAATTGGTTGTCGAATGAGCCTATAGCTTGGGAGAATGGGCCTGGGGTAAGGAACAATAGGCCTAGGGGTAAGGGGGCAATGGGCCAAGGTAATTGGCCTTGGGCCAGAGACCAGTGGCCGATAATCTGGGGCCTGGAGCACTTATCAATCAGCCTAGGGCTTTTGGCCTGGGGCATGGGACCTGGTGCATTAATGTTCACTCAATTTCAGATTCTTCTAATGTTCCTACTAAGTTATTTGTCATAAAATGTTTGTATATCTCACTAAAAGATTTAATAATGAGTTCTTAATAGTTTTCTCTTTATAAAAGTGTAGTTTCAACCCAAAAAATGTATTTTCTGCCTATGTTAGTCGAATCGACGAAGGTTTAGTAATACCAGCCATCCAATTACCATTAGCATTTAAGGGTTAAAAGTACTCATCTGATATGGGAGAAATTTAGAAGGTTTATTTAAAGTATTCATAACACGTGGTATTATATATCAATTTATAAATTTCTGAGCTGATTTATAATTGATTAGAAATAAAAGGGTTCCCCTTAAGGGCGGATAAGCGTTTCAATATTTTTAGTTTTATCTACTAATTATAAACTTAACAGACTTATATTCTTCTTTAAAATGATTATCGATTGGTAGGGAATTATTAGTTTCCCCTTTATATATTGGTAATACTTAATTGTAAACATTGATTATATCAAACTGAAAGTCAAAGGTGAAGTTATAAGAAAACCGAAGCTCTGCGTGGGATGGCCTCAAACCACTAAAATTTAATTATAATTACTCAGCCTACAGGGGAATTTCTTCCTTATTAGACTTGACGGTAAACCCAGCATCAATATTACCGGGCTTTTTCCAAATGGAAATGGAAATAGCTAAGTACGAATAAATTCTGAGAAGATAATATTTTTCAAAGGGAAAAAAGAACTCAATCTATAAAAAACCCTTTAAAAATAGTCTGCAAATGAGTGAGGGACAAACCTGCTTCGGGGCCTACTTCGTATAATTTAATGATTTTAAATGCTTTTACGACCTATTTTTGTCAATTTTCCTTAACTTTCCCCCGTTTTTTAATCTTTCAAAATTAGATTGATTTTTTTTTACATATAAAGGCCCGTATACACTTTGCAAGTACCCATATTGCCCGTATACATTAGTGCAAGTGTTTAGTGAGAATGCAAGTGTTTAGTAAATTGTTGCAAGTGTTTAGTGCGAGTGTAAGTGTTTAGTAGAGCCCAACAGGGTTAAGTGCAAGTGATTAGAAAGTGATTAGTTTTATTTTGAAGATTTTTTTTTTATTTTATTGCACATTTATTTATTTATTTTTTTTTGTGGAAGGGGGTATTGTTTTGTTCTCAAAGTAAGGAAGGAGTAGAGGGAGCAATGCGATTTGAAAAGTGGTTCATTATGCGACACCCATATACTAAACCTCTCAAGCGAGCTCAATCCGAACTAAAGTGACAACAGCACGATCACGTGGTCACTGGTCCTTGTCTTATTGGTCTATTCCTTGTCCTTACGTGCCCACGGACGCTTGTCAACAAAACCTTTACACGTCATGTGCTTTGTTTGATTGTTTTATTATCAAAATGTCAAATATGTAAAAATATAAAATATTTAAGAGAAAAATCTTATGTGATTGCTTTAGAAGACGATTTTGTTTTATATAAGATTGCTCTTGGTTATCTAGGAACTATTAAATGTTATTAACAACGTAACTGCCTTTAGATAATTAACTCGGTTAACAACAAACACTAAATAATAGAAATATGTATTTATAAAGAAAACTGTATTAAAATATTAAATGTCGTAAGAAAATATCACATTACACTTATCCTTATAAGCTGACATCAGATGAATTTCGAGTTTTATCGAGATATCGATACTGTTTCACCAAACTGCCGCTTGGTTTGGTTGGTTTAGTATAGGGGGGGGGGGGGGGGGGTCGCATAAAGCCGCGTCTACAAGATCCAAGTTGACTTGGACCAAATCAGTTTTGACACTATTTTGACGCTACTTGGATCGTGTAAACAGGTTATCAAAGTCAACTTGGACATCCAAGTTGAGTTAGACGTTATTTGATCTAAGTAGACTTGGATGGCGTCAACCATTATGATTATGACAAGAAAACTGTCAAAAATGAGAAAAGACGTGAAAAGTTGTGACGGATTTGTTTATAAGAATTGACAGCTTTTATTTCTTTTAATTTTTTTTTTCCTTTGCTTCTAAATGGTTTTCTTTGACAAGTTCCCCTACTTGGACCAAGTATACTTGGATCGTGTAAACCTGCATCAAAATTTCATTTTTACTTTGACCAAGTAGATTTGATCAAAATTACTTGGTCCAAGTCAACTTGGATCGTGTAAACCCGCCTTAATGAACCAGTTTTTGAGATCCCGATTCTATAGTATTGTTCCCTCTGCCCCTTCCTTACTCTGAGGTTTTGTTGATTTTTGACACATTGGAGCAGTTTTATGACAAATCAATTAAACATTTTACTTTTAAATTATATAATTACAAAATAAAAAAAACCTGACATCTAGGTTGGAGTGGGGAGGCCTACTCGCAGCTCCACTAAACAGTGCAAGTCTACTAAACAGTTCACACGCAAAATTACTAAACACTTACACTAAACACATGCTGTCCAAATGGGTTTAGTGTTTTTACTAAACACTCGCACTAATTAAAGTGTATACGGGCCTTAAGTTAAGTATCAATTTAGCAAAAAGTAAAGAGTGCAGTCGGTTGCAGTGATCTTCGGCATACTTTCGACAAAGTTCATAAAAATCAGATTAGTACATTTAAAGATATGGGTGTAAATAAATGTATGTTTGTGAGCAAGCGTGGATAAAAAAAAAAAAAATGAGTCCAGAAGGTTGAAACTTATATGGGACCAACAATGGGCTAATTATGACCTACCATACAAATTTCATTAAAATCGTACGAGTATAGTTTTTAAGAAATTTATGTTGGTTCGTAAAAATTGAGCAACAGACCGAAAGACAGACACGAAACCAAAGATATTCCGTGATGTCTGAAACGGATTTCTGTCTTGGAATTTTTGAAATAGGAGACAAAATATTTTCGCTCTTCAGAAGCTTTCGTTATCTTCGGTTAGCTGGGAAGTAATCCAAATACCACTCACTGACTCACTGACTGACACATCACGATATTTCTGAAACCACTGGACCTACGACCATGAAATTTTGTAGGTGTGTTCCTCTTACCTCCTAGGTGCTCGCAAAGAAATATTTTAAAAATTCGCCATCTTGATTCAAGATGGCGGCCATTTATATACAAAATTCGACAAGACGATATCTCGGGAACCAATTGTACTAGAACCTTGAAATACAGAAGTTGGCTTCCTTTTATGAAATTAGTAACTTTTGATAAATAGTTTACCAATCAGGCATATTGATTCAAGATGGTGGCCATACAGATATAAAAGTCAACATGTGTGCATGTTCTTTATACAAATCTACAGTTTTAGTCCGATCTCGATAGAAATTTGCACACTTGACCTTCAAAGCAAGGGGAAAATCACTGTCTACATGAATATTCAAAATTTTAATTTTGGTACACAGGGGTACGGGGTACAAATGTTTAAGTAATGAACATACTTCATGATGCATATCGTTGAAAAGCTCTTTAAGAGGACAGTAATTGTGGTTATGTACAGTTTTATCATATTTTCACTTAGGAGGGGGGTATGATTAAAAAATATAGCTATATCTTATATAAAAAGAAGTGTATCCGTATGAGGGTATGTGTTTTATCCTAATTTGATGAATATTTACACACTTTTTCTTCAAAACAAGGTGAAGGTCACTGCCTACATGAGATTACGAAATTAGAATTTTGGTACACAGGGGTACGGGGTACAAGTGATGAATACCCTTCATCTTCATGATGCATATCGTTGCAATGCTCTTTAAGAGTACAGTAATTGTTGTTATGTGTACGGGGTACAAATGATAAAGTAATGGATACCCTTCATGATACAAATCGTTGAAAAGCTTTTTAAGAGAAAAGAAATTGTTCATAAGTACAGTTTTGTCTTATCTTCATTTAGAAGGGGGAGAGGTAAAATGGAAATTTATATCTATATCTATATATGTATATAAAAGTCAACATAATGTGTGTAAATATGCATGTTTTTTATACAAATGTACAGTTTTAGTCCGATCTCGATGAAAATTTGCACACTTGACCTTCAAAGCAAGGGGAAGGTAACTGTTTACATGAATTTTCGAACTATAACTTTTGGTTCGAAGGGGTACGGGGTACAAGTAATGAATACCCTTTATTTTTGTGACACTGACAGTGTCTTGTCTTATTATTATTAATTTGTTATATATGATTTGTGAGATGTACAAATACATTGTTTAACTACTATCAATACATGGTGGCAGCGTAATCAAGAGCTACGCCTAAAAGAAGATGGTGAAGGAAGAAACAAAGGTTTGCAAATCGAACATTTCTCTTGCTCCGCCATCAGAGTTTACTTTTCGAAGTCAAGACTGGCCATCTTGGAGCCGGCGTTTTCGAAGATTTGTAGAATGTTCTGACCTCAAAGAAGAATGTCAGACCAAACAAATCAGTAAGTTGATTTATCTCATGGGAGATAGGGCAGACGATCTTTTAAATTCCTTTCAACTGTCAAATAATGACAAGGAAAATTTTAATATCGTTTTCACAAAATTTAATGAATACTTTTGTGGAAAAAAGAATATAATTTATGAAAGGGCCAAATTTAATAAAAGAACCCAGGGCATCGGTGAACCAGTGGAAGATTTCGTCAGAGATTTGCATGTATTAGCTGAGTCATGTGAATATGGTACACTAAAAGACGAGTTGATACGTGACCGCATTGTAGTTGGTATTAGGTGTAATCAGTTATCCGAGTCATTACAACTTGACCCCAATTTAACACTCTCTAAAGCTGAACAAAAAGTTCGACAAGCTGAGGAGGTTAAGCAACAGCAAATCATAATTCGGGGTGAATCAACTAAATCTCAAGTTGACATTGACCAGGTACAAAATAAAACAAAATATAATACTACTAAACCAATACAGACTAATAAGGGGACAAGCGGTAAGAAAATAGCATGCAGCAAGTGTGGAACATCTCATGACAAGTTCAAATGTCCTGCGTACAAATCTGTGTGCAGAGCTTGCGGAGGTAAGAATCACTGGAAATCGATGTGTCGAAGCAAAAAGAAAGTTAATTGTGACAGCACCTGAAGGAAATGTTTAGTTTATTTTGTCTTTCAAGTGCTTGTCAACACTTGCTGAGCCATAGGGTTTGGATTTATTTTGTTTTGTTTGACACTTCTAAATTTTATATATAATTTGTTTTTTTTTATGTTGTGTGTAGTGTAGAACTATTTTCTTTTTACGAGCAAAATTTGACTTTAGTTATTGAAGTGTGTGCGGTCATATAATATGTACTTGTTTTTCTTTATGATATCAAATATACTCCGTTAAAAAAGGTTCTACATTTATTCAAGTAAATAAGTATTCGCCTAAGTAGCTGCGGCGACAGTAAAAAGAAAATAACTAGTAAAAGGCAAATAACTAGTAAAAGAAAAGTGCTAGTAAAAGGTAAATAACTAGTAAAAAGAAACTACCTAGTTATAGAATAAGGTATTAAGAACAAAGTGAAAGTGAAAGAAAACGGATTAAACGTTACGTGAAATAACAATAAGTGAAACGTTTTGTAAATTAATATGTCAAGTCAAGAAGAATTCAGCCACACTTCAACGAAAAATATGGAGGAAACAGAAGAAGTCGAGTCTAGACCCAGAAGGCAGCCAAAGTACACGGAGAAAGGAAGGGAGTATAAAGCATCGGTGGAGGTAAAATATATTTCTTCTTTACTTAAGCAAGTCGACAAAAAGAAAGATGAATATCAAAGCGTAGTAGCAACGCAGCCCCCTCAAGTACGTATTTTGAGTTCAGTTCTGAGTGAAATTGCTCTCCTCAAAGCAAAGTTAGATGAGCAAAAAGGTAAACTTCCCTCTTTCATGGACTCAAATGATCCTTTTTTTGGCTCATTAGAAAGTAAGTTACAGGAGCTCAAGACATTCATAGACGAATGTAACGATTCTCTTAAAGTTATCTCTATACCGGATATGGCTGGATCTGTCAGATCAGACGCTTCCATCGCTTCCAAGCGGCTTCAAGCTAAACTCGCTCTCTCTGAGGAAGCCAGGCAACTTAAGCACAAGGAGCTCGCTCTTCATACGCGCGAAGAGCAGCTTAAGAAGGAGTTGACTGCGCTACAAGCTCAGAAGATCGACGTAGAAGCTCAAGTAGACCGAAACCGTATTTTAGAAGAGGCCATAGAGACTTCCCACGACAGAGATGAAATCAATATAGCTCTAGAAGGAGTTAAAGACTGTACAAATTATTTTCTACAACCAAGAATTGAGCCTGCCACTTTAGAGGCGGATACTCATTTAAAGGCTCAAGAGACATTTCCTCAACCCGAATTTATTAAGAGAAGACCTGGTACCTATTTCACAGCTCAGTTTCAACCAAGTTCAGCTCCCTCCACCAGTTCAAGACATAACCTATCGAGTATCGGGTCAAACTTTGCAACACGACGGACACGTAAACCAAATCAAGTTGATGCAACCCTACTAATGGCCAAAATACAATTAATAAATTCTCTTGTTCCCTTTAAATACAAAGGAGATAGTGAATCGTTTCCACTCTTTCGAGAACACGTAAGAACACATTTAGAGGACTCTATTCTTCCTGACGATCAGAAGAGAATTCTACTTACAAAGTTCTTAGACGGAGAAGCTTTACGACTGGTTCAAGCTAACTTTGGGTTATCTTATGAAGATAGTGTAGCTATGCTAACACGTCGATTTGGCAACAGCGCAGCTATCACTGAGGCATGGGTTCGAAAGCTCACGGAAGGCCCAAGCCTAAGGGAAGACAACCCGAAATATATGGTTGAGTTAGCTGAGAACCTCCGGACTGCAAGTACCATCCTCAAGGGCAAAGCTTTTCAAGAATTATCCTCTAAGATATGTTTAAAGAAGATTGTGTCTCGTTTACCTGCTAAATTTGTTCCAGGCTGGGTGAACTATATTCAAAGACTAAATGACGATGAGAATATTCAACATTTAGCAACTTACGTCGAAGGAGTAGCGCAATCTATCAACCATCCGGTTTATAAAGTCAAACAATCTTCAGTTATGGGACCCAGTAACAAGCCAGTGGTGAAAGTTAGAATGGTAACCGCTACCTCGGGTTCGGCATTATCTGACATAGACTCTTCAGAAGTTCTCCAGGTGTCCAGCGAGGAGGAGAAAGCAGTAACTATGAAGACAACTACTAATCAATCCGTAAATTGTAGCCCCTCAAAACGTAAGTGTAGGTTCTGTGAACAGGTCCATTTGACAGTTGACTGTCTTAAGTTGAAGGCAGAAACTGCAGCCAAAAAAAGGGAATTTGTTATGACGAACAATCTATGCTGGGGTTGTCTCGAAGAGTCTCACAGATCCCGTTTCTGCACGAATAGAGCTAAGTGTAATGTCAAAGGATGTGGGAGACGTCACCCTACCAGTTTACACTTAGAACAAGCGCCAAGTGCAACAGCAAATGTAAAAGTAAGAACTACAACAACCAACTGTTTTGAAACAACTTCCTTTATTGTTCCCGTCCAAGTGCATCATCCATCTTATCCAGAAAATGTCCAGACAGTATACGCCTTCCTAGATGACGGGAGCGACGCCTGTTTCCTAACGGAGAAACTAAAAAATCAATTAGGAGTTGAAGGTATTCCAATGAAACTAGCGTTAACAACCATGCATCAGAAAACAGCGGTGACTACTTTTAAAGTTCCTGGATTAGTCATGACGAGTTATGATGGTAAGAACTCAATCCCACTTCCGGTTAACACCTACACCCGAGACTTCATACCAGCATCTACTGATGAAATCCCAACATCATCTGTGGCTTGTCATTTTGAACATCTTCAAAGTATCGCTGACTATTTGCCACCTCTGTTATCTGACATAAACATCGACCTTCTCATCGGCCAAAGCTGTCCACGTGCTCTCTGCCCCATAGAAGTCAAGAAAGGAGAAGGATTTGAACCTTACGCGGTTAGGACCGAACTTGGATGGGGTGTTATCGGACCTAAGCCTAGTCTAAAGTCTAAAGAATGTATAGAAGTTTTGTCACGACAGGTAACCGTTAAAGAGATTGTAAGCATTTTTAATTTAGAGGAATCCATCGAAGAAAAGAATTTGGGTCTTGGATTATCTGTTTCAGATAGGATGTTTTTAGATAAGGTTGGCAAGGGTGTACGGAAACTACCTGACCAACACTATGAGATACCACTGCCTTTCAAGCAGGATACGATCACCATGCCTAACAATCGACCTCTGGCTCTACGACGTCTGTATTCCCTGAAGAATAAGTTTAAAAGGGAAAAATTTAAACTAGATTACACCAAGTTCGTCGAAGACATGTTCAGTAAAGGCTATGCAGAATGGGTCGAAGAAGATAAAGCTACACCTGGACAACAGTGGTATCTTCCCCATCATGGCGTGTACCATCCCAAGAAGCCTGACAAGATACGTGTCGTTTTCGACTGCTCAGCTATTTACGCAGGAACTTCTCTCAACGCGCAGTTGCTACCTAGTCCTGACTTAACAAACTCGTTAGTAGGAGTATTGTTACGGTTTAGACAAGGTCAAATCGCGTTTGTCGGAGATCTGGAAGGTATGTTTCTTCAAGTTCGTGTTCCCTGTAAGAATAGAAATCTACTTAGATTTCTGTGGTGGGAGGATGGAGACACGTCCAAGGAGCCTAAAGATGCGAGAATGACTGTCCATTTGTTTGGTGCCTCCTCTTCCCCAGGATGTGCTAACTTTGCTCTTCGGAAAACAGCTGACGACCATGGACATAAAGTATCACCACTAGCCACGAAGTTTGTAAAACGGAACTTCTACATGGATGACGTATGTGGATCCGTGGACACGGTTGAAGAAGCGGTCCATCTGATTAAAGATTTGCAACAACTATGTAGCATGGGTGGGTTCCGCTTGCACAAGTTATTATCTACAAGCGCGGAAGTGGTGCGAAGCATCCCGAGTGAAGATCGATCGGCTGGTTTGAAAGAGTTTGACAAGCTAGGTATTCTACCGATGGAACGAGCCCTGGGGGTTATGTGGTGTGTTGAGTCGGACACCTTCCAATACAAAATTGTTGTTAGTACCCGATCTTTCACAAGAAGAAGCATCCTCTCCACTATTTGTTCAACTTATGATCCATTGGGGTTCTTGGCACCATTCATAGTCCTTGGAAAAATGATACTTCAGGACCTGTGCAGAAGTAACACGTCAAAAATTTATGACTGGGATGAAGAAGTAGACGAAGACACTCGACGTCGATGGACTCTATGGTTGGAGGACCTAAAGTTGCTATCAGAAGAAACAATAATGATACCTAGGTGCTACAAACCTAAGAGAGCAACAAATATAGAAAGAATCGAGCTTCACCATTTCTCTGACGCGTCTAGCGCTGCATATGGCCATGTAACCTACTTAAGGACTCTGTACAATAACGGTAAGGTGCACTGCAGTTTTGTGTTTGGCAAAGCCAGAGTAAGACCGCTTAAAGAGCTCACCATACCACGTTTGGAGCTTACTGCTGCAGTATCTATGGCTAAGGCAAGTGAAGCTATTGCTAGAGAATTAGAATACGATGGTGATCGGTACTTTTGGACGGACAGCAAAGTGGTCTTAGGTTATGTAAAAAACGAAAAGAAGCGCTTCCACATCTTTGTTGCTAATCGTATACAGATAATAAGAGACTGCTCCCATGTTGACGCTTGGCATCATGTTTCGTCAAAGCTAAATCCAGCAGATCTGGCTTCCAGGGGATTAAGAATACAAAGCTTAAAGGATTCCTCCTGGTTGACTGGACCTGAGTTCTTATGGCAGTATACTTTACCAGACCTGTCTGAGAAACAATTTGATATCTCTCAGGATGATCCAGAAATAAAGATCAATGCCAGACAAGTTTGTACCCAAGAACGATTCTCGGATCGATTCGAATACTGGTCGTCTTGGAAGAGGTTGGTAAAATCGGTCGCAGTTGCTCTGCGATACATGAATAAACTTAGGTCTCCTTTGCTTAATATCTCGCTTAAAGAGAAACCACTTCAGGTTACTGAATTGATAAACGCTGAGAAATTTATAATTAAGAAAGTTCAAGAGGATTACTTCAGATCAGACATTCTGGATGCACAAAAAAACAACCTCAAGAAAAATGCACCGCTACGTGCTCTGCATCCTATTATCGACGAAGAGGGGCTTTTAAGGATTGGAGGTCGTCTGAAGCATTCCTTACTGCCCACTGATGAGAAGCACCCCATTATTCTCCCCAAAAGATCCCATGTTACCACTCTCATTCTACGAGATTGCCATGAAAAATGCTTCCACCAAGGAAGAGGATTTACCATCAATAGTGTGCGGTCCAGAGGATATTGGATCATAGGTCTTTCAAGCGAAACAAGCAGATACATTAAAAAATGTGTTGAATGTCGTCGATTACGAGGCTCGTTAGTAGAGCCAAAGATGGCAAATTTACCAAGGGAGCGTGTGCAGCCATCCCTGCCCTTTACTTACTGTGCTGCAGATGTTTTCGGACCTTTCTATATCAAGCAAGCTAGAAGCCAAGTTAAGAGATGGGGCATTATTTTCACTTGTATGTCAAGTAGAGCGGTTCATCTAGATGTTATTGATTCTCTTGACACAAACTCTATGATCAATGCCCTCCGAAGATTTTTCTGCAGCAGAGGATCGATTAAGTTATTACGTACAGATTTAGGTACCAATTTTGTTGGTGCAAAGGAGGAACTTGGAAAAGCACTGGCAGGGATCAATCAGTCAGAAGTAGGTTCCTTTCTAGCATCAAAATATTGTACATTTGAATTCAAATTTGCACCAGCTCACGGGAGTCACACAAGCGGTGTTGTTGAGCGACAAATTGGTACTGTTCGGAAAATCTTAGATTATCTTTTCCGAACTAAGGAAGGCATCCTCAACGAGGACTGCCTTCGTACATTTTTCAAAGAAATCGAAGCTATCATTAACAGTAGACCACTGACACCAGAGAATCTAAATGACCCGTTCCTTAACCCATTAACGCCCTTTCAGTTCTTAACAATGAAGCCTCCTGTTCAAGCCCCAATTGGAGATTTTACTGCCGAGTGGCCGTATGGCCGAAAAAGGGTGGCGATATGTCCAACACATCACAGAAGAATTTTGGTCAAGATGGAAGAGGGAATATCTGCAATCTTTGCATTGCCGAACAAAATGGAATTCAACAAGGAGAAACTTGCAGATAGGAGATATTGTTATCGTAAAGGACGCAAACACACCAAGGAACGCTTGGTCATTAGCCATGGTTAAAGAGGTGCATACATCTGAAGATGGAGTGGTGCGTCGAGTCACGATAACCCGGAGAGGAAGAAATGTTTCCCGCCCTTCACGAGGTTTAGTGCTACTGTTAGAGAGTGAAGACAAGCCTTCACTTCTAGCCGGGAGTGTGACAGCACCTGAAGGAAATGTTTAGTTTATTTTGTCTTTCAAGTGCTTGTCAACACTTGCTGAGCCATAGGGTTTGGATTTATTTTGTTTTGTTTGACACTTCTAAATTTTATATATAATTTGTTTTTTTTTATGTTGTGTGTAGTGTAGAACTATTTTCTTTTTACGAGCAAAATTTGATTTTAGTTATTGAAGTGTGTGCGGTCATATAATATGTACTTGTTTTTCTTTATGATATCAAATATACTCCGTTAAAAAAGGTTCTACATTTATTCAAGTAAATAAGTATTCGCCTAAGTAGCTGCGGCGACAGAAACTTGCAGAAACTTCTAATGAGTATTCGTATTTAGGATCGATTAAATCGTATGTAAATAAAGTTGACAGTTTGACAAATTTAGGCCCATGGAGAGTCGAAGTTACTGTGCAAGGACAAAATATCAAATTTAAAGTTGATACCGGAGCGGACGTGACCGTAATTGGTGAAAACACGTTAGCCAAATTGGGTAAAGTGACACTTTGCAATACTGGTCAGAAATTACTTGGTCCTGGAAATTCTCCTATTCCGGTCATAGGAAAATTTTTTACCAAAATTAAATGGCAAGGACGAACATATAATGATGAAATGTATGTTGTTAGAAGCAACCAAGAATCACTCTTAGGCCGTCCTGCAATTGCTCAACTAGGTATACTCAAGTGGTTACACAGAGTACAAGTACTGAAACCTGAAGTAGAGTTTCCTTAGTTATTCACAGGACTCGGAAAAATGAAGTCAGAATGTACCATTAAAATAAAAGATGGTGCGGTACCCTATTCTGTGATGAGACCACGGCCGGTAGGTTTACCTTTACGTGAGGAGTTGAAAGAAGAATTGGATAAGCTGGAACGTGACGGAGTAATCTCGCCGATAGAAGAACCTACGGAATGGTGTGCACCTATTGTCGTAGTACCTAAAGCTGACAGGTCTCTGAGATTGTGCGTTGATTTCACGATGTTAAATAGGTCCATTCAGCGAGAAAGGTTGACCTTACCTACGGTAGACGAATGTTTGGCACAAATTTCTGGTGCAAGAATTTTTTCCAAGCTAGATGCTAACAAAGGATATTTTCAAGTACCGTTGTCACATGAGTCTAAGAAGCTAACAGCATTCATAACACCGTTTGGGAGGTATATGTTCAATAGAATGCCTATGGGAGCGTCAAACTCAAGTGAACACTATCAGAGGAAAATGTCTCAAGCAATCGAAGGTCTTGCAGGAACCGTGGTATTACAGGATGATATCCTGGTGTTTAGTGACACAGAAGAGGAACATGACAAGCGTTTAAGGGCAGTTTTTCGTAGATTAGAAAAAGCTGGTGTTACATTAAACCCGAAGAAATGCGAGTTCAGGGTTAAAGAGGTGAAGTATGTTGGACATATGATCGGTGCATACGGCATAAAACCTGACCCTGACAAAATATCAGCTGTCATGAAATTACCTCAACCTACAAATATCACTGAAGTTCGACGATTATTAGGTATGATAAATTATCATCTAAAATTTTTACCAAATCTTAGCACAATTTTGAAACCTCTCCATGATCTCCTAAAATCTGATACTGACGTTACTAGAAGCTGGTCAAAAGAACATACAGAAGCATTTCAGAAAATTAAGGAACTTTTAACAAAAGCCCCAGTTCTAGCTCATTTTAATGCTAAATTCCCAACTCGAATTTCAGCCGATTCGTCGTCGTATGGATTAGGAGCTGTCCTAGAACAGAAACAACCTGATGGTGAATGGAGAGCCAACCATTACGCTTCCCGAACGTTAACATCTACTGAAAAGAAATATGCTCAGGTTGAAAAAGAAGCTCTAGCGCTTACTTGGGCATGTGAAAGATTTTCAACATACGTGCTAGGCATGGATAATTTTCAACTTCGGACGGATCATAAGCCATTGGTAGCACTGTTAGGAGAAAAACCTATTAGTGACCTTTCACTTAGACTCCAAAGGTTTCGGATGCGTCTTGTTCCGTATAATTTCACAGTCGTTCATGTAGCGGGAAAAGAATTTTTCGCACCTGATCTATTGTCAAGAGCACCTACGGAAACAGATACCAAAGATAAAGATGTTCTAGAAGAAGACATCGATGAAGTACACTGCGCATTCACCATAGCAGCACTGCCAATGACTGACGCAAGACTAAAAGAGATTAAGCAAGCACAAGATCTAGATATAGCTGCGCAAAGTATTCAGCGGTACATTCAAGAAGGTTGGCCAAACATTAAAGATGTGTCTACGGAGGCGAAACCATTCTTCTCAAAGCGCGAAAGTCTCAACATCGTTGAAGGTTTGATATTTTGTGGGACACGAATATACGTACCGAAGTCCCTACAGAAAGATATCCTTGAGCGTCTTCATCAAGGGTATCTTGGTGAGACAAAGTGTAGAGACCGGGCGCGAGAAACTGTATGGTGGCCAGGTATAACAGGGCACATTAAAGATCGTGTAGCTAACTGTCAAGAATGCATAGAGCACAGGGTGAATCCCACAGAGCCACTCAAGCCGACTGAATGTCCATCTTATCCATGGGAGATAGTTGGAGCAGATATTTTTGAACTTAATCAAAGAAATTACTTAGTCCTTGTGGATTACCTTTCTTCTTATCCGGAAGTAACAGTTTTACCTTCAATGACATCAGATACTGTTATCAAACATATGAAAGGTATCTTTTCAAGACAAGGAATCCCAAGAGTCCTACGAACGGATAATGGACGCCAGTTTGTGAGTGCGGAGTTTGAGACATTCACAAAGCTCTGTGGTATTAACCATATTACTTCCAGTCCATACCACAGTAGGAGTAATGGGAAGGCAGAATCTGCTGTCAAAATAATAAAAAACATCTTAAAGAAAGAGAAAGATGCATGGCTAGGAATTTTGGCATACCGAGTTACACCATTGCAAGGTGGTTTGAGCCCAGCAGAGCTAATCATGGGCAGAAAACTTAGAACAACTCTCCCGGTACCGTCTACCAAGTTGGTTCCTAAATGGGCCGACATGGAAAAGATAAGAAGGGAGCATAATGCAAAGAAGGCAGCAGGGAAGAAAAGATTCGATTCTCGGCATCGTAGTGTAGAACTTAAACCTCTAAGTGTAGGCACTCGTGTCTGGATAAGAGGTATGAAAAAGTATGGAACTATACGAGAGGTGCTCCCTGAGCCTAGAAGTTATTTGGTCTCTACTGCTGAAGGGAAGATTAGAAGAAACCGCTCGATGCTTCTTCCAGCGAGTATTAACCTGAGACGAGGAGCTACCGCCTACTGCAATATCTATCAAAATAATCAGGACGAACAAGATGACCCCAATCAAGAAGCTGCACCCCAACATCGTCCAGGGTTCAGTCGATATGGAAGAAGGCTAAAACCAGTGGACAGATATCAACCTTAAAGTAGAGGGGGTGTGACACTGACAGTGTCTTGTCTTATTATTATTAATTTGTTATATATGATTTGTGAGATGTACAAATACATTGTTTAACTACTATCAATACATGATGCATATCGTTGAAATACTCTTTAAGAGGACAGTAATTGTTGTTATGTGTACAGTTTTGTCATATTTTCATTTAGGAGAGGGTAAATTTAGGATATTTGCAAATGATCTTATCAAAGAGGTGGGGGATATAACTAGGAGGGATAGAATCTAGATATTCTCGCATTGAAAAATAATTTGTATGCTTTCCTGGTGGTTTATAAACTTATCAAATTTAAAAACACTCCGTAGCGAAGCACGGGTATCCAGCTAGTACGTTATAAAGTAAACAAGTAAATTAAAATATTACTATACAATCCAACGTAAATGCAACGTACAAATAAACTTAATCAATCTTACATTTTATAAAAGTTAATAAAAACAACGTATTTTGAAATTGTAAAATCAACTAACATAATATTTTTTCCTGTATTAATCCGAATATAGCAGAGAAAGAATATAATTTTATATTTTAAATTATATAAAAATATAGCTAAGAATATATACTTATATTACATTATTCCACGATGAAATTTGTGTTAAAAAACAGATGCAAGCTTAGTCTACAAACATTTTTTTGAATATATTATTATGTGTGTACACACCGCGTATATTTTAAAATAAAAAATATACACCGCTTTATTTATATAGATATATAACTTTACAGTAAGCTCATTTTGTAAACTCGGAGATGAGCTGCATTAGTCTGCGGTGGAATACAGTATTTTATATTTTTTTAAAAAAATAAAAATAAATATATATGGCTTTAATTCATGATTGCCTTGCACATGTAGCACCGCTTTTTCTGCAACCTGTACAAATTTCTCTAACATATCCCATCGACATAAAAGCAGTGTATACAGAGCAATAAATAAAAAAGTTTAAAACCACAATAAACGAAAATTAAATTAAATAACGTAAAATTATTATGCTTTTTTTTTTGTTTTGCTTCTGAGCTTACCGAAGGTAACGGGAGCTATGTGATCGTTCTAAAAAACGAAAAATTTTTAGGTCTCCGATATCAAAAATCCGTTTCACATATCAGGGAACATTTTTGGTTCCGTGTCTCTCTGTCGGTCCGTCGTTCAATTTTTTTCGAACCTAAATATCTTAAAAACTACACGTCCGATTTTAATGAAATTCAGATGGTAGGTCACAATTAGCTCATTGTTGGTCCCATATAATTCTGCGATCATTTTGTTTCTCTTCCACATGCACACAAACATACATTTTTTTACACCTATATATCTTTAAAAGTACTTTTCTAATTGGTATGAAACTTTTATAGTTTATCGAAAGTTGCCATCAGATAGCCCTAGATTAATTTGAACCGTCTGCGCTCTTTAACTTTTGCTAAATCGATACTTTAATTTATGTAAAATATCCAAATAATTTAGACAAATTAAAAAAAACGGGGCAAACAATTAAACAAATTAGACAATAATATAGCTTGTAAAAGTATAAAATCAATAAAGTACGTGATAGGTTGCATGGAAGCTATGCGCCACACTAATTGGCAGTCTATTATTTTAAATATTATATAAGATAGTTTTCGTGGAAGCTATGTGCCACACTAATTGGCAGTCTATTATTTTAAATATTATATAAGATAGGTTTCGTGGAAGCTATGTGCCACACTAATTGGCAGTCTATTATTTTAAATATTATATAATTCTTAGTAAACTAAAATAATAATAATAATAATATATATATATATATATATATATATATATATATATATATATATATATATATATATATATATATATATATATATATATATATATATATATATATATATATATATATATATATATATATATATATATATATATATATATATATATATATATATATATATATATATATATATATATATATATATATAATATATATATATATTTGCTATATATATACAAATTTGCTATATATATATATATATATATATATATATATATATATATATTTATATATATATATATATAAGTATTAGCCGACTACAAACTATGTTAGAGAAAAAATAGAAGGGAAAAATAAAAAAAATGGAAAAACATTGTTTTTTGGGCATTGAATCCACATATCGATACTTCAATTTTTTCCATGGACAAACGCAGTTTTGCAAATTTGCTACGTTGGTGACTTTAGATAAAGACAAAGCTTATATAATTTTGTTATCTTGATTTATCGTTAAAAGAAATGATAAAGAAATCAAGTTAGAAGAATGTAAGTCTATTTAAGTGCATGCTTAGATAAGAGATTGGAGAGTTGCATGCAGGCTTGACTGACGGCACTGATAAGGACTTACCTAAGATAAACATGACCATAGGAAGAGCTGATAAGCACACCAACACTACCGTCACCACAACTGTAACAAACAAACACTAAGTCACAAACTTAATATTACACAGTTATATGCAATACAATATTTCATCAGTTATAATTTACTAGTTGAGAAAATACACAAAATCTTCAATTAGTAGGAGACAACAAATTAAAGATAAATGAATTCAAATTAACTTTCTTTTCATTCAAAAATTAAATTATTTGTTTTTATACCACAGCAGCTTTATGCCATTATATGGTCATCATAAGAGCAAATTAGAGACGAGTTAGAGTCACAATTATAACATAAATCTAGACATCGGATGGCTCTATTATTGAAGCGTAAGCGATTTACCTGTGCTCAGCAGGGTGTCAATAGCGATTTTTGCCGATGACGTAGTATTATTCTTCTCTTCTTGGAGAGTTGGGACCATAATTAAACCCTTAAATACTGCCCTAGCTAGACTTCGTGCATACTTTATAAAATGGAGACTGTCTCCTAATTTAACTAAATTTTAGGCGGTACTTTTCTCAAAAAGGCGTCCTTCAATTCCCTCTAACCTAAAAATAAATAATGTTGTCATTCCCTGGAGCAACTCCGCAAAATATTAAAACAAATTTATTTCTCGAGTTCAAGAACAACAAGAGTCAGTACAATTTGCCGGAGAACTGAAAAAACTTACAGCCCACTGTAACTTTTTTTGCACTTGCAAAAAATCGGTAGCTGAACTGTTACTTAAAATTCAGTTTGTAAGAGGACTTCAAGACACAAATACTAGACAAAGACTGCTACAAGAAACTAGAAAGAAAAGATATGGACTTAATGGAACTGGTTGATATTGCTAAAGTGATGGAACAATCTAAGGAGGAAAGCAGAAATTTCCGGGAAAATAAGAAGGAAACAAAAGTTAAACAAATAAGAAAACCAAGATCAAGGAATGAAAACAGTAGCGATAATATACAAGACAGACAATTAAATACGAACAGACCAAATAAGAATCAGAACGAGGTAATATGATCTCATTTTGAAGCACTAAAAGGTAAATGTTTTAGATGTGGTAGTATAATGCACAGAGCATTCCAATGCCAGTATATAAATGAAACTTGCAATTTTTGTAGGAAGAAAGGGCATTTAGCTAGAGTGAGTTGCAGGTCCGGGTGATTCAAGGCGAAGAGAGAGAATAGTGCAGTTGAAGAATCAAGATAATAATATAAACTACGATGATCCACATGAATTAAATTTAATTTCAGACAAAAGAAGTGACAAATTTATACTACATTCTATTTGGAATAGATTCATGCATCAAGTACTACAAGATTTGCCAGGAGTTGCTTACTTTTTCGACGATATAATAGTTCAAGGAGTAAACAATGAAGAATTGTTACAAAGATTAGAAGCAGTCTTTCGCAAGTTAAGGCAGTACAATTTAAGACTAAACAAGGGTAAGTGTCAATTTTTTAAAACAAGAATTGAATACCTAGGTCATATAGTAGATGAGAAAGGATTGCACAAGTCAGAGGAAAAGATAAAAGCTGTAACAAATACAAGATCACCGCAAGACATTAATGAACTGAGAACATTTTTAAGTTTAGCAAATTATTACATGAAATTCGTACCGGACCTGGCATCAAAATTGTATCCACTAACTAGACTTTTGAGAAAAGAAGTACCATTCAAATGGACGGAAGAATAAGAGAAGAGTTTTAAGCAAATTAAGAAAGAACTTACAAGTGACAACACACTAATGCATTATGATCCTAAACTTGAGTTGATTTTAGCAACAGACGCTTCACCAGTCGGGTTAGGGGCAGTCTTGAGTCATAGGATGAACGACGGAACAGAAAGACCGATTGCGTAAGCCTCCCGCACCTTAACAAGGAGTGAAGCAAATTACAGTCAAATTGATAACGAGGCAACGGCGATATATTGGGGCCTTAAAAAATTCTTCCAGTACTGCTATGGCAGGAAGTTCACGCTGGTAACAGATCATAAACCTGTAATTTCTATTTTCAATCCGCATTCAACCCTTCCTACAATATCAGCAACTAGAATCTTTAACTACGCTCACTTTTTGTCTGGCTTTGACTACAAAATTGTATACAGATCATCAAAAGAAAACGCTAATGCAGATTTTTTGTCACGATTTCCAGTGGAAAATCCAAAGGACTTAAGTCATAAAGATGACAGTGAATGGTTTCAGTTACGTCAAATAGAAGCTATGCCAGTAACATGTTCAAGAATAGCCGAAGAAACACGAAAAGACAGCAAATTAAAAACAGCTGCTCAATATTTAACAGAAGGTAAAACGTTGAGAAGGCTCGGGATGAATGATAATGAGTATACAATTCAGAACGGGCGCTTATTCAAGGGCTGTAGAGTGGTGATTCCAAAAAAACTACAGAGTGAGGTTTTGAATGAACTCCATATTGGTTATTTAGGAGTTGTTAAAATGAAACAGATATCCCGAAGCCATTGTTGTTGGAGAAATCTAGACCAAGATATTGACGCGTTAGTTAAAAACTGTGTGCAGTGTCAGGAAAAAAGAAAGGAGCCGAGCAAGGAAGCTGATCATCCGTGGAACCCGACAGACAGACCCTGGCAGCGAATTCATGTAGATTTTGCGGAGCCGAGAAAAGGATATTTTTATTTTATAGTTGTGGATTCATTCTCAAAATGGATAGAAGTAATACCAACGAAAAATGCAGGGTCCCTTTGGTGTATAAAGGAGTTAAGAAAATTATTCTCTACATTCGGCATATACAACACTTGTTTTGATAATGGACCACAATTTACGGCAAAAGACTTTACACATTTTATGCAAACATATGGAATAGCACATAGAACAATAGCGCCGTATTGCCCAAAATCAAATGGATTAGCAGAAAGAAATGTTCAAACTATCAAAAATCATTTAAAAGCAATGGGAAACGATCAAAGCAACATTGAAACGAAAATTGCAATGCATTTAATGCAAATAAGGAAAGCACCTAATGCGACAGGACAATCAGCTTATAAGCTGATGTTTGGGCGAGATATAAAAACAAGAATCGACCTTTTGACTAGAAACGAAAATGAATTCGCTCGCCTAAAAGCGAAAATAAGTGTCCAACCGGGGGACAAAGTTCAAGTTAGAGACTACAGAGCTGGAAACAAATGGAGAAAAGGGAAGGTAATAAATCAAGAAAGCGCGGTTATTTACAGAATAATGATGGAAGATGGAGAAATTTGGAGAAGGCATATAGACCAAATTGTGAAGTTGTAAATTAGGGGGGAGATTTGATATGTCAGTTTGTATTTGTCAACAATGTCATAATTATAATGTTATAAATATTAAATAATTATACATATTACACGAACTAGTTTCAAACATATCAAGGTCCACCCGTATAACTAATCTACACGCTCAAATATGCTGTTTAAATGAAACAATCGTAAAGTTGGATCAGAGCTTTTTTACCAGGTGCGCAGACAGTGGAAACCCATTATTTGCCGATCTTTCTAGGCATCTGGACCCAATAGTAGTCCAACGCGACACAAAACTCTTGGCTTCCGATTAGCGAATTATAATTCTTAGAATTATTTAATTATTAATTTTTGGTATGTGTAGAAGGTTTTTTAAATATTTTTTTTCCTACTCATTAAATGTCTTGTATTTAACTTGTTAATTTGTTATAGTAGAATTAGACAGACATAAAGTTATATCTGTAAAATAACTGCATCGTGCAAATTTTTTAAATACATTGTATATATATTTTATAGAAAATATACATTACTACTAATACTCATTGAAGCATGCTTCTTACAATTAATAAAATAAGAATCTTGTTTGTCAGTAACGTTTACGTGTCCAACGATAACTTGAGTAAAAGTTGACCGATTTAGTTAACATTTGTTTCTCGGTCTAGTTTCTATGTCATTAATGTTGACTTCTAAGACTTATGTGGAAAATTAAAAGCTGAAATTCGGGACAAGGTATCATTAACGTCAGAGAAACTCATTCTCCTGCGTAGCTTAGTTGGTAGAGCGCTATACTGGAAATATAGAGGCCCGTGGTTCAAATCCCGGCGCTGGAGAGTATCTTTCTCTGTCTGTTTCCCGTAGTTAATAATAATTATAATTTGATTTAAATTAAAATTTAATCTTTCTGTAGTATGAATACTACCAAAATCGTAAAATATAAATTTCTAATTGATTGTACTAGGTACAGGTACTAATTGGGTACTTTATAATTATAAGCGTTATTTCTCGGTCTAGTTTCTATGTCATTAATGTTGACTTCTAAGACTTATGTGGAAAATTGAAAGCTTAAATTCGGGACAAGGTATCATTAACGTCAGAGAAACTCATTCTCCTGCGTAGCTTAGTTGGTAGAGCGCTATACTGGAAATATAGAGGTCCGTGGTTCAAATCCCGGCGCTGGAGTGTATCTTTCTCTGTCTGTTTCCCGTAGGTAATAATAATTATAATTTGATTTAAATTAAAATGTAATCTTTCTGTAGTATGAATACTACCAAAATCGTAAAATATGAATTTCTAATTGATTGTACTAGGTACAGGTACTAATTGGGTACTTTATAATTATAAGCGTTATTTCTCGGTCTAGTTTCTATGTCATTAATGTTGACTTCTAAGACTTATGTGGAAAATTGAAAGCTTAAATTCGGGACAAGGTATCATTAACGTCAGAGAAACTCATTCTCCTGCGTAGCGTAGTTGGTAGAGCGCTATACTGGAAATATAGAAGTCCGTGGTTCAAATCCCGGCGCTGGAGTGTATCTTTCTCTGTCTGTTTCCCGTAGTTAATAATAATTATAATTTGATTTAAATTAAAATTTAATCTTTCTGTAGTATGAATACTACCAACATCGTAAAATATGAATTTCTAATTGATTGTACTAGGTACAGGTACTAATTGGGTACTTTATAATTATAAGCGTTATTTCTCGGTCTAGTTTCTATGTCATTAATGTTGACTTCTAAGACTTGTGGAAAATTGAAAGCTTAAATTCGGGACAAGGTATCATTAACGTCAGAGAAACTCATTCTCCTGCGTAGCTTAGTTGGTAGAGCGCTATACTGGAAATATAGAGGCCCGTGGTTCAAATCCCGGCGCTGGAGTCTTTTTTATGGAGTATTTTTCTCTGTCTGTTTCCCGCAGTTAAAAATAATTACAATTTGATTTAAATTAACATTTAGTATACATGTTCCTTTTACTAATCAAACTAAGTTCGTTGGACAGCGTTATCCATTTAAGATTTCGCGCAGCTCTCGCGTAAACGTGAGCTTTAAATGTAAAATGGAATTTTGTGACGGGAAAAAATTCTTTATTTTAATGTTGCTTTTGACGATGTATAAGAAGTTTTATTAACATCGTTACGTTAGAACGTAAGATATCAGTAATCACTTTATAGCAATTTCTCTGTTGGTTTTACTACAAAATTGTATTTGAAAAAAATGCATGTCTCATCGAATAGGTGATGATAAAAATGTTCCCTCCTGAAATTCTAATTTTACATTAGGAGCTCACGTTAAAAAAAGTGGCAACACTGAATTCGTTTTGCCTTTGTTTTGTTTTCTTGATGACTCAAACTTTCGTTTTTTTAGGACTTTAATTTCTTCAAATCTTTACTACAGGGTGGAGCGCGGCAGACGTATGAATTTGAAAATGTAATAAAACACAGAATGTTACAAAATAAATTTTTAATTTTTTTTCCTGATTTAATAACATGGGAAATTTGAATGTAGCTAGATTTAAACAATGTATCGGATAAGTGGTTCCCCTCACACTCCAAACACTGATTAAGCCTTTTTTCGAAGTTTTTGTGCACTCTTTCGAGCATTTTCACCGGAATTTCGGCAATTTTAGCTCAAATGTTGTTCTTCAGGGCTTCCAAGGTTCTGGGACGATCTCTGTACACCAAGGATTTAAGGTATCCCCACAGAAAAAAATCACAAGGAGCCAAAACAGGCGATCTTGCTGACCAGTTTAAATCGCCTCTTAAAGAGATAAGACGCCCGGGAAATCGGTCTTAAAAAAAGTTTAAGCAAACCCTTGCTGTGTGGGCTGTGGCCCCGTCCTGCTGAAACGTGGAACATAAACTTCCCGTCCCCCTCTTTCAAACGACACTACTCTCAACCGTCTAGGACCAATAGGAAGGGAGCAATCCCCTCTTCAAATTCATACGTCTGCCGCGCTCCACCCTGTATATTAAAAAGGGAATATAATAATTAGTGTAATTTTTCTGCCGTTAGTAGATAAAATATTGTAAGTAACTGTGCAGCAAAGAAAACATTCCTGACTCGTTTAAAGTTTACCTGCTTCGGTTACACCTTAGCAGGTAATTAACATTTTCCTGCCTCGGCTTCGCCTCTGCAGTAAATGTGTTTAGCCTATCCTCGCCTTCGGCTCGGAACTAAAACTTGTCAGAAAAATTCCATTTTACTGCCTAGTTACATAAATAACTATTTCTTTAGTACTCTATTGCGGGATAGTCTGTATAATATAATATATTTAAATTAACGCTATTTTCCACGAATTCAGTGGAAGTGTGGAAATTTCATTAAATTTATTTTTTTATATATACATACTATGTAAAAATAAAACAGAACTCAATATAAAATTCGTAAAAATATATATAAAGTAAAAAACTGAGAGGAAAAAAACTGAATCAACTTTAAGATTATCAAGAGGCTAAAAATAAATGTAAAAAGAGTAAGAAAATTTGTTAAAGCTTGGTTTAAAGAGGCGAAGGGAAAACTACGTTAAAGAGAAATTCTGGGTTGAGAAGGGGGGGGGGGGGGTATTTATTAGGCCGCGGGTCTGAAGGGATCTAGTCTTGTCGAGGGGGGTAAATACTCCGGCTTGCTGTTGCACCACAACGCTTTATTTAAACACATCTGACCAAATATCCTTTTTTTCTTGTTTTTAAAATATAACACAGTTTATACACGGTTTATAAAAATTTCTTTCGTTGCAGTTTGTATTTCAAATTATTGAAGTGTTAAACCCTTTATTTATTTATTTTTTTTTTTTTTTGGAACGAAGTTCCTTATGGCACGTTCTGGAGCCCGGGAGTGAATCCGAAAAAAAAACGACCAAAATCACCGTCACAAAATAACCGTCACAAAATCACCGTCACGCAAAATCCGTCACAAAATCTACCGATGGCGATAACTTGTGTAAAAGTTGACCGACTTATTGAAATTTGGTACACATGTTCATTTTACCAATGTCAGGGACAAGTTCGTTGGACAACGTTATCCGCCCAAGCGTTCACGCGCAACACTCGAGTAAACGTAAGCTTCGAATTTAAAATTGGAATTTTTGGACGTGAAAAAATTCTGTTTCACACTGATGATCTCATCGAGTAGATGAGTAAAGAGGCCGGATAACTCCTGTCCTGCAATGACCTGAGCTGTTGAACGGGACTAAAACAAAATTCTTATGGGTATTGAATATGTTTAAAGATGAGGACAATCATTAAATTTTGGGACAGCAACACTGGTTTCCACTTCGTCTTCAATATTATTATTTTTTCTGAGATCCTTCTGGCCTCTAGCATTTTTCTTGATTGGTATTTAAATGGACTACATTTTAATTTTTTTTTAATCAGAATCGTCGGAACCGTATTCGAGATATATTATTTTTACGTTTTTTTTTTTCAGAGGATTTGGGGGTAGCGCCCTCAAATTCGGAGATAAATTCTTTTCTCGATTTCGAATCGGGCAATGATTTTTCTGAACATGTATGCCAAATTTCGTCAAAATCAGCCCAGTAATTTAGGCTCCATGCGTCTGCATAGACGATAGACGGACATTGTTTTAAAAAACCTTTTTGGACTAAGGGGATCTCAAAACGTGTTAATCCATCAAAATCTCAAATCGAATTTTTGTGCGCCGTCACAATACTTTCTTTTTAGAAGAGAAAGTTAAGAATGAATATGGGCTGTCAAGAATGAATATTTTAGATATTCATTTTTCAGTGTCAAAAGAAAAAGCAATTCTGTAACTATTTTACTGAGCTCAATAAAGTAGATATCTTTTGATGAAAGTAACTTACTAGAGGGGGAGGGTAATCAGTGGCGCAACCGTTTCCATGGTCCAATCAGTCATCAGAAGCGTCTAGCAGAGGGTGAGTTACTACCATCCTGTTAGCGTAGCGCAGTTTGAAGGAGGACATAACATATCAAACTTGATGTCGTATACTACAGTCGCATCGTGTGAATTGAAAGTTTGGCCGGCCTACGCTACAAGGTTAGAGATGGGTGAAGCGATTATTACGCCCAACTCTGGCATATGTCAAGAGAAGTAAAGTAGGACCAACGTTAAGCGTGACTTTGATATTTTCAGAATTTATAATCCCGCATGCATTATCCCGTAGCTTCTACTTGTATCTAACCTTTGAATAAAAGCTAGCAAGTATTTACATTTAAATTATATGTACTTTAAAAAGTCTATTGAGCTAAATATATCCAGCAGAACAACAAGAATGTAAAAATAAATACATTTTTGAAATGTATTTTTTTTAATACTAAAACTTGCTCTTGTTTATAATAATATATAAGTATACTTTAATACTTATTATTTGTCCTGAAAGAGTAAAAAAGTAATTTTCTCAAAAAAAAATATCTGAAAATCTGGCTTCACCAAATCTTTTTACAACTGAAAAGTTGAAAAAGACAGATTTTTACATCTGAATCAATTTAAATAATTTGTTTAACATTTTTATTTTTATTTTTTTCTAAAGAAAGATCCAAGTTTTTGTAAGACTGTTAAAAATGAAAGCACTGTCAAGCTTGTTTAAATAAAATAAAAAAAAAACCTAAAAAAGAGTTGCATTAGACGCCCAAAGAAAGCAACTTGGCTGTCATTTTCATTTTCAAACTTATTACATTTTAAGCAGGGAAACTCAAATGTAGTTTTCCAAAAACTTTTAAATGAAATTCCAGAAAAAAAAGTTTTTAAGAAGTTACACCATACTGACATCTCATATTATACTTAAATTTTATTATATTTTGTACTATATGAATATCAATATTCAACAGTTACAATAAAAATATAATTTTCTACTCTATTAGATTTAATTCATCCTTTAATTATTATTTAATATCTGTTAATTTATATTATATAATAATTTCAAGATAAAAATAACTTTTTATATACTACGTTTTTAAATTTTCTGTTGAATCATATATAATGTTGATAATATAATTGTTATTGTTATATAATATATAATGTTAGTGAAAAAAAAAATAGTTAATTTAAATCAAATTATAATTTTTATTTACTACGGGAAACAGACAGTGAAAAATGCGCTCCCGCGCCGGGATGTGAACCATGGGTCTCCTGTATCATTCACTCCCTCAGCAAAAATCATTCTCCTGCGTAGCTTAGTTGGCCAGAGCATCTGTACTGGAAATACAGGAGACCCGTGGTTGAAATCCCGGCGCGGGAGTGTATTTTTCACTGTCTGTTTCCCGTAGTAAATAATAATTATAATTTGATTTAAATTAAAATTTTAATTTTCCGTAGTATGAAAACTACCAAAAACTTAAAATTGAAAAAAAATGTTCCGAATTTTTTTACTTCACATAAATGACAACCATCCAGAGAGCTGATCTTAAACCTATAAAAGGATAAATCTTTGTACAACGGATCTCCCCAACACCAAATCTAAAGCATGCCATCGATATATTTGAAATAATATAATCGATATTTCCTGTTTTGCTGTCATTCAATGTTTATCTATCACAAATTTGAGACCCGTCAAAATGAAGATTGCGTAAATATTGGATATGGCAAAACAAATAAAATAACTTGCGGATTTTTTCCGAACTAACTTTCCGCACAGCAAAATTTGCTGAAAACTAATTAAATTCTGCTGAAAGATGGCTAAAAATATTAAAATAATGCATTGTCATCGTGTTCTGAGCTATGCTAAAAGTTTCAAATGTCTAGCTATTCGGGAAGTTAGTTAGAAATCGATTGCCAGATTTGTACCGGACAAACAAACAAACAAGAATGCAAGCTAATAAAAACGTAGTAAAATCAGCGGGGTACAACCTGGCATCAGATCATTAACTTTTAAATTTAAAAATATAAAAAATAAATTAGAAATAGGAGCGGTAATCGAGAAACTTCTATTTCTTATATTATATATTGGGTTTTTACTGTCAATCAATGATTGAGCTTTCTCTTTGAATTCATTATTAGTATTTCTGATAAAACTTGATAAACTTAGTATAATATTAAAGAAAATAGGGGTTATTAAGTTTCTTGGAAAACTAAATGGTTATCTGTAGTGAGAAGGGATATTTGAGATGGTAGGTGGGCGTCTTTAGATATCGACGAGACCTCGGTATAAAAGGGACGGAAGCGAGAAAGTAGGCTCTTAGGGAAGCGACGGAGGCGAGGAAAAAGGTTCTATCTAGCACGAGGTGAGATTCTCATTAAAGCTATAAGGTTTCAATGGATAACTTGGCGGCAAGGAAAATTCAACCGGAGAGAAAAGCCGAGGACCCTTTCACCGAGAAAAACCCTGAAATATTGCTTAAGGTAGAAAAACACTTCATTTATATTTAGAAGGTCGACTTTGGAGAAGGAAAGGAAGGCGCTATCAAACAAAGCGAATAACCCTAATAAAGATTTCACCAAGGACCTTCTCTTGTTTCACTAGTGAATACCTCCAGCACACAGTCTTGTCCTTTGCTGAGACAAAGATTCAAAGGGTCCTGAATCCGGAACGACACAGACTAATAGCGACTTCAACTACTGTTAGTTCCCTCTTGTCTTCTCAACAACTCTGTTTTTGGCAAAACAATGGAAACAGTGTACAAGACAACAAAAACCCAATGAATTTTCAAACGGGTTTTCCTTTTTTAAAAGCATTTAAATTTTATATTCATAAAAATGAAAGAAATGGAATAATATCAAACAGAAAAATTGATGTTTTTTGTGTTTCAAATGTAGATTTTATAAATAATAGCTTTTTGTAAAAAACCTAGAAATGAACTATACATCGTTTTGCACAAGTCAGATTTCTAAATTAAGAAATACTTACTTGTTCTATATATGATGCCGATGCCTCTGACTATGAAGTCGCAAAGGCTGTTTGACTCCATATTGGCATGGTTAAGTTGGTAGACCACCGAACCGTACGTAGTGAAACCCGTCGCAGCTTCAGGATTCAATTTGGTCTGCTCGCATAGATGTCTTCTGTCATCTGTACTCACCTGCAACAAGCCGCAAAACAAACATTTTAACCATTTTGTTATTTACATTGATAATTAGGGAGAAAACCTTCAAAAAGATTACTCATACTAAATTTTCCAAATAAACTATATCTTCGTCCAGCGTGTTTTTTTTTTTTTAACTACACTAGTTAAAATTTCTTATCTATAGTATAACTTCTGTTTTTATTAAACAGAACTTTTAGTTCGGCTTTTCATTTATCTTTCTGTCTATTTTTAGATACAGAGTTTCAACCAAACGCGTTTTTCGATTTTCTTTAAATTTGGCATGGATGTTTTTTGAAGTCTTTAAAATCGAGCGTTTTCCCCCCACAAAATTACCAGTTTATTTACATTTTGTTGATAAATTGAATTAGTATAGAAAATTGAATCAAAAATTTAGTAATTAAATAATTTAACCCGGTGGAGAACCTCACCTCCTGACCTTCTGTCGTTATCTATTTTCGCTACTAATTTAAAAATTTGATTTTATCCAGTGAAAGCGACTATTGATTCAGAAATGAATGAGATGTTTGTAGATTCACCATCTTCAAACTATATTATTATAAATATTTAAATATTTTTACCCAGAGAGACTATTTTCTTAAATAATTATCCTTCTACGGTTACATTAAAATTTAAATGGACTTCAATTTATGAAAAACACAATTTTTAAGGAGACATGGCGCAAAATATTGATACAATAACATAACCAAATTTATATTTTTGTATTCGTCCCCTTTGTTCATTTAACACCTAAAATTATGATATTCCATAAAAAAAATGTTAACTACTTAAACATCAACCTCTTGTCAATAAGGGATAACTTTTTGGAGCTTCCCTACTTTTTTCCTGAGTTTAGGTTAGTACACAGAACGAAATTGCAAAATTCGAAATTTTTACGTTAGGTACTTTCGAAGCTCAGGCGCGTAACAGACATATAGACAGACAAGCCCAGGAATGTATAAGGGTCCTCGTTTTTGACCCTAAAAATAAAGGTAATAACTAATCACCCAACAATAGAGAAATTAAATAAAATTATTTGTAGCTAATGTTGTTGTATTCTAGCTAATGTATCAATTGTCAAGTCTGAGAACCTATTGTCTATAAATCTTGTAATTGCAAAAATATTGTATACCAACCTACATCACACTTGTCATAATAACTGATTTATAACATTTTTTCGAAACCAGTTATGTTGTTTAGGCTCTAAACGCGTTTGACAGTCAACTTTACAGATAAAAAAACAACTTGACAGATACAAAACAACTTTACAGATACAAAAAAACTTTACAGATACAAATTTAGAGACAATGAGTACGTTTTGGTTCGCCATCTCCGGATTAATAAAGCGTTAAATAAGATGCAGCTATAAAGACATACGGCATTATTTAGATATTCTCAAAAGCGTTAAAGACTTTAAGTAACAGTATCAATTACAAAGGTATTAATAATTCATAATGTCTAATGTAGACACGCTAAATTAGACTAACTTAATTAAATACATTGCATTACTCTACTTGGTAATTAATTATCTTCATCTCTCTTAGATATTTACAATGGTTCTGGCATAAAGAGGGTCCTTACGTCCTGGTTAATATCATTTATCCTTTGGAACGGGGAGATCCGAGGTAGAACCTAGATGGCAATCTAATTAGTTTCCTCTTAAGTGACGTGGCGTAAATACGGTTGAGAATGTTACTATACCGTTTTATAAAGCTAATGAAGTGATAGCCAACCCCGTGTTATACAGGGTGGTCCAAAAGTACCCCCCCCCCCCCTCTCTTAACTTTTGAACGGTGTGAGATAAATTAATGAAACTTGGGTGATCTCTACCATGCAAAGGGAAGTTTGTTTTCATGCCATCGCTCACTAGGGGCAACCACCCTCTTTGCCCCCAGGCCACCCAACTTCAAAATTTCAAATTTGAATGTATATTTTTGATAGCATATTTGCATTCTACGGTGAAAAATAATAAACTTTTACATGAAACTATTTTTTTTTATCTCCAATATTTTGCCCCCTACGGGGGGGCAAAGATAGCAAAATAACCCTTCCGAAATAAAATAACACTTAGATCGTTATAAAATCTGAATGGTTAGAAAGAAAGTTATGAAACTTGGGGATCTGTACCATGTAAAGAGAAGTGTGTATTTATCTACTCGCATACTAGGGGCAACCACCATTTTGCCCCCAGGCATTGAAATTTACCATTTCTATACCTTTTCCCCCCTGTAGGGGGCAAAATATTGGAGCTATCAAACATATACACTCTAGGTTACAATTTTAAAGTTTGGTGGCCTGGGGGCAAAATGGGTGGTTGCCCCTATGAAAACAAACCATTACATGGTACGGATCCCCTAAGTTTTATTAATTTATCTCTAACGGTTTAGATTTTACAACGTATTATCAGAAGGGGCAAAATATTGGAAATAGAAAAAAAAGTTATAGTCCACAGGCCACCACCATAAGAAGTGAGTCGCTGATTGATAAAGTTTTCTTACCTTATGGAATCGCTTATTTATGCCGTGTCCACCGATGAATTGGGTATATGGCAACTGGGCGCTGGGCCATTTCTTTTTTGTTGACATGCTAAACTTGCCCTTCTGCGGGAACATTGAAAAGAGATAGATAACGTTTTGATTTTCACAGGATCGTTTAATTAAATTATTTAAAAAACAGTGGTAAAGGTGGCCACCGATAAGAGTGGGCCGTTTGGGGTGGCCACCGCCCCAAACATATCGCTCTGCGGGGACGTTGAAAAGAAAACGGCCCACTCGTATCGGTGGCCACCTTTACCACTGTATTTGAAATAATTTAATTAAACGATCCTGTGAAAATCAAAACGTTATCTATCTCTTTTTAATGTTCCCGCAGAAGGGCAAGTTTGCCATGTCAACAAAAAAGAAATGGCCCAGCGCCCAATTGCCATATACCCAATTCATCGGACAAGGCATAAATAAGCGATTCCATAAGGTGAGAAAACTTTATCAATCAGCGACTCACTTCTTATGGTGGCCTGAGGACTATTACCAGTAAAAGTTTATTATTTTTCACCGTAGAATCCAAATATGTATATATACACTCCAATTTAAAATTTGGACAAATGAGACTTTTGGACCACCCTGTATAGTAAATAGTATAAGCTCTTTAGCAGGCCTAGGCCTTCCAAGGACTGTTGCACCTCATGAATTCATTGGAGCAGCATAATAGGCTCAAATGAAAAGGATATTTTGCATCCGAGCTTACCGAAGGTAACGGAAGTAATATGATCGTTTTGAAGAACGAAAATATTGTATGTCTCCGATTTCACAAATTCCAAGACAGAAATCCGTTTCAGACATCAGGGAACATTTTTGGTTCCGTGTCTGTCTGTCTGTCGCTCAATTTTTGCGAACAAGCATATCTTAAAAACTACTCGTCCAATTTTAATGAAATTTGGATGGTAGGTCATAATTTATAATTAGCTCATTGTTAGTCCTATATAAGTTGCAAACTTCTGCGTCCATTTGTTTCTCTTCCTTATGCACACAAACATACATTTATTTCCACCTATATCTTCAAAAGTACTTATCTGTTTATTGAAAGTAACCCGCAGATAGCTGAAGATTAATTTGAACCGTCTGCCTTCTTTAACTTTTGCTAAAAAGATACTTCAATTTATGTAAAAAATCAAAACAATTTTTACAGAATTCAGGGAACATATTGGGTCGATATACGTGTCTGTATATCGGTCCGAGGGTTTGTTCGTTACCAATTTTGTGAACCTACGTAAATTACTGGACTGCCTTTAATTAAATTGAGGTGAAACGAGGGTAATACTAAAAGTAAGGTACCCATAATTTTTAGAAATGGAATGATGCACTTTTTTAAAAAACTTTTTTTGGAACAAAGCTTCTTATAGCAAGTCACAGCGTCTGGACTACAGGAGTGAACCCGAAAAAAAACGGCCGTCACGAAATCGACTGATGACAATAACTAGATTAAAAGTTGGCCGATTTCGTTGAAATTTGGTACACATGTTCATTTTACCAATGCCTAGGATTAGTTCGTTGGAATTATCCGCCCAAGCGTTCGGGGGCAACAGACGCGTAAACGTAATCTTCAAATGTAAGGAGCTTCTATTTCTCTATATAATCGCCATTTTTCATAGATGCATCAAAATAGTCAAATCTGTTTGTGTATGCTAGTGCCAGTATAATCTGCACAACGTCTTTCCTAGCGTTTTTTTTTTTGCGTCTAGGGTGAATTTAAATACTTCCATTCACGCGATTGTTCTTAGGTCTCAGGTGTGAGGTGATTAACCCAGGTTCGATTACCTGTAACAATAGTATTCAAAATGTCGTCTTTTTCATCTGTATGAACTCCTTGAATGTTTGGGGCTTTCTGTGAGCATTCATGGGACCCATTTTGCTTACACCTCCCAATATTCGCAATTTTCCGTCAAACCCTGTAAATAGTGTATTCAGAAATTTCAGTCAGCAAAAAAGACAGTTCATTGATAGTCAGCCTTCGATCTTTATGCATGAATTCTTTAATCTTTGCGGCTGTCTCCGCTGAAATTGCCGACCTCCTGCTTCTTTTTTCATTAATGATTTCCTTACTGCCAGGTGTAAACTCTCTACACCACTTCCTTTTTGCCGTCCATAACCCCTCTTCTATAAACTTCGGTCAAATGCCTATGAGTTCTATTCGTCACTCCTTGTCCTTCGTCCACCGCAGTGTCACAGGACACCCGGTTGGAACGAAGTTCCTTACGCTTTTCATGAAAAATTAATTATAAAATCCACTACCAAGTACTCGATGCTAACTACTTATCCTTGGTGGAGTTAGAGAGGAGACAAAATTAAAAGTAACTGACTATTTGCACTTAGCGGAATTGAGAAAAAAAGTTTTTTCTTATCATTGAAGCGACCGTCTTGCATGGAATATGCATTGAATATTGAGAAAATAGTTTATCATGATGAGTTGATAGTTAAAAATGATGGTTGTAGTAGTCCCTAACTCATTTACGTCCCGGGTAACTCCATTTCAAATATAATAATACTTCTTAACACAAAAACTTATGCTTGTATCAGGTTGAAATTTTACATGCCTGTTTTAATTGTACTTTAGACTTAGACGATGTGTAAGAAGTTTTATTAAAATCGTTACGTTAGAACGTAAGATATCGGTAAAAACGTTGTTTTCTTTTCTTTATTTTAAACGTTTAGGTCCGCTTTAATAAATTTAGCAATATTTATCATTTCATACCAGTGTCGGTGTTTGTTTTATTAAAAAAAGTATTTAAAAAAGTAGTGTGTCTCATTGAATAAATGAAGAAGAATATTTTCCCGTCCTAAAATTCCAATTTTAAATTTGAAGCTTACGTTTACTCGAGCGTTGCGCGTGAACGCTTGGGCGGATAACGTTGTCCAACAAACTCAGTCTAGGTATTGGTAAAATGAACACGTGTACCAAATTTCAACTAACACGGTCATCTTTTACTCAAGTTATCGTCATCGGTAGATTTCGTGACGCTTGGTTGCGTGACGGTTATTTTTTTTACGGTGATTTTGGTGGTTTTTTTCGGATTCACTCCCGGACTACAGAAAGTGCCATAAGGAATTTCGTTCCAAAAACCTCCAGAATCAACACCAAGATCCGAGCCTGGGCCCTGGACAGCTTAAAGGCCATCGCTGCTACTCTCCCAAGGTAAATGCGTCGGCTTTAAATATTCTTGGTTTATAGTTCTCATTATTTATCCAGCCGAGTTTGTCTTCCCGTCCCTTGAGTCTGCTCAAACGGGAATTAGCCACAATGATTTCCCTGCTTCCCCAGTGGCCATGTGAACCAATGAGCTGAAGGTTGAAACTTATATGGGACTAACAATGAGCTAATTATTACATACCATCCAAATTTCGTTAACATCGGACGTATAGTTTTTTAAGACATGTTGGTTAGCAAAACTTGAACGTGAGACCGACATACCGCCAGATAGACACGGAACCAAAAATGTTCCCAGATGTCTGAAACGGATTTCTGTCTTAGAATTTTTTAAATTGGAGACCAAAAAATGTTTCATTCTTCAGAACGATCACATAGCTGGGACCAATTATGGGACTAATTATGTTTGTAATTTTCTAAGACCGAGCTATTATTAGTAATTTTGTGATAATTGTAATCAATTTATTGTTTCAAATAATAATCTTACTCATTCGATGTTTTAATTAGATCGTACTAAGTATAATATTATAGACAATATATTACTTGAAAACGTTATTATTGTAATTGCTTTAAACATTGAATTCAATTCAAATGTATTTAAATTTTATTTTTATTATCGGTATAAAAAATAATTACTTTAATAAGCTCACGTACAGATGGAAAGGTTTTTAGTTAAAAGGTAAAGTAAAATACAAATTTGCAAAAAGTGTTATTAGCAAAATTTCTAAATGGAAATGAAAGGAAAACTCGTGAAATATTGCCAAGTAAATGGTTAAAACTTGCCAAGTATTATCAAGTTAGAGTCTTTGGTAAGCTAAGCAGCCTTGTTCTTATCAACTTAAAACTGCATCACTATCACAATCTAATAAACGACTTTAACTACACCCTACTTAACTTTAAGTACCCAGAAGGCTCTTACACTCGCAAGTATCTTAGTAATTGCCTTGTTACAAATCACTTGATTCTAGATAACCAAATTACAGATACTTAAAGTAAAAAGGTAATATTACGAGTATATTACCCAGTTCTCATGTCCTCAGACTTAACTATCGCAGTATGTCTATCTGTCACACCCCTTATAATGTATGAACTGTTGAACGTGAAAACACAAAACTTCCTATTTTATGTAGATCGTACTAAAGTTGGTATCATTACGTAGGGTTTGATATAAAACTAAAAAGGGTAATCCTCACCCAAAAACTCATCCGAAATTTAAGAAGCCTGAAAAATAGACTACTAATTAGTGTGGCACATAGCCTCCTCACATCCTAGCACGTACTTTATTGATTTTGTTTTTACAAGCCATTATTGTCTAATTTATTTAATTATTTCCCCCGTTGTATTGTAAGGGTAAATTTATTGAGAGAATCTACAGCTGGTTGTTGAGGTGTAAATTAGGAAATGAAAAACACTAATTCATAATGCGAGACGTTTCGACCCTTAAATTAAGGTCATCTTCAGTCGTTTATTTGATAATCTACAATAAAAATCACAATAATTATAAACAATTCTTACGTTAATATAATTAATTACTATTCACTAATTGACTTAAATTAAGTATCCGATTAAAAATTCCTTAATAATAAATTTAAAATACTTACAGTGTCATAGATGTTGGTATTTATCATAATAAAAGAATTTCTAACTCCATAGGAGAGGGTCAGTTAAACAAATCTAAATTTAAAATAAAATAAGTCAAAAGACTTCTACCAACTTCAAAATACTACTGGTTCATTACATCATCTGATATAAAAAATTTAACAAAAAGTAACATGTGTAACAATAATTTAACAAGCATCTGTAGATTCTCTCATGAAATTTAGAAGGGTGTACTTCATTGGTTAATCATTTTTTTTTATTAATTTTCTCATTCGGGTAAATTTATGTTCCGCAATACACGTAGTGATTAATTCTGGATATGTAGGATTTAGACCCACGATACTGTTGTACCTCTGTAGATCATTCCTTTTATGTGTCGAAGGTGAAGGTTTGTATGCCATAGATAATATGTATGCCTCCTGTACTTATGTTTTATGTGAAGAGTGTTTATTTAAATTATGTACGTTTAATAAACTATTTCATGTCCATATTTTATTGTAGAAATACCCCTTTAGTTTTAATATGTCAAAATTGTTTTGATTTTTTACGTGAATAAAAGTATGAATTTAGCAAATGTTACCTTCGGTGAGCCTTGAAGTAAAAAAAAAAAATTCTTGTACACAGGAGTCCGCAAGACAGTGAGAAGTTTTCATATTTTCGCTCTGCGTAAACTACCGACATAAAATGAAATATAATCGGTAATTTATTCAAGTAATCGATAAAAGTAGATGGAAGATAATGTTATTCTTACCTCCACACCGGCACTGCCGCGGCTTGATTACAAACGACTGAATTCAAAGGCGCCGGCTCGCTTTCTACGAATTGTTAATATGCCTTCATACTAGGTATGCCGAGAGGGCTGAGAGTTGATGGCAACCTCCTGTACTTTCCAAACTCCCTGTCACACGTATAAATATTTTCAACTTTCTTCGGCCCTACGAAGCGCGGTAGGGGAAGGGCACTACAGCTGGAGACTGGATTACAGACCTCCTATACATTTCTAACTCCCTGTTATACTTTTCTGAGTTTTTATGCTAAAAGTAACGTAACTTTTTGACTTATGTTCCATAGCCTAAACATGAAAATGTCAAAATTGTCATTAACCCTCAAATGCACCCTTCCAACCCCATGTACATACAACCTAAAGGTTGATTCAGGGGCTACGAGACCTATTAATTGCCTAGCTGATTAATGTTCAAAAACAATAGCAACTTTAGCAATAATGAAATTCTCATAAAATTTCATAAGAAACTAGATCTAGATACTTCAGTTAAGAACTCGGAGAACCGATTTTGACTAATCTTATACTGCTTTCAAGTACTCAATGCTGCTGCAATAACGTTTAAAAAGTTAAAAGATTCAGATGATTTTGCTAAATGACCGACGAGCTGTTTATGGTTCTAAAACCCAGGTACCTAGATTTGAATTAATAGCTAGGTTTTTGTAATCATATTCAGGAATCCTGTGTTACACGGCATCTATCTTTGACTTGGGGGCACTTTTTAATGAGCTTCTGTTTCTGTGACAAATCTAGTAAACAACTTCTGACAAAACATATTACTTTTCAATGACTCCTCCCTTGGACTTAAATGAAGTTAAGCACAAAGTCAGCTGCTCAATGTTCCAAAACCCAGATACATGAGACTTAGAAATTGGGCTTTTTGTTGATGAGTAGCTGGTAGTTTCTGTGAAAAACCTATGACATTATGATTAAACGTAATGTTCTTAATTCCATCTTGGTGAAAGTAAAGATGTTGGAGGACAAGTATGCACTTGGGAGCCCACAACACGCTTATGCATTGCTGGCGAAACAAACAGCACAAAATGAAGGGTGTTTTGAATGACTGAATGAACAAAATGAACCCGTTTTCGTTAAAAACCCCAGGTGATAGAATATACGAGCATTTTATTATCGAAAAAGGGTGAGATATGCATGTTTAGCTGACTTTTAATTTACAATTTAACAGTTTTTTTGGGTGGGTGAACAAGAGAAAGTGTGGTTTAAGGTTTATTTATACAGAAAGAGCCACGAGATGCCTATTTGTATTTAAAATGAAAGAACCTTAGGTCTTAAGATCTTTACTTGCATTTAAAGAAAAAGAGCGGCATGATGTCTAGTTATATTTTCAAAATGTGGTTAAATTATAATTGTGAAATTAGCAAGACCCGCATATCTCACCCACCTAAAAACGGTAAAATAGTAAATTAGAAGTTAGCTATACCCGCATATCTCACCCTTTCGTCAATAAAATGCTTGCATATGCATATTGCATATACTTTAAACTGTTTTTTTTTTTTTTTTTTTTTTTTTAAAGTAAAAGGGGCCACCCTTCATTTTGTCTGAATATTTCGCCAGCAATGCATAAGAGTATTGTGGGCTCCCAAGTGCATACTTGTGCCCCAAGATCTTAAGTTTTACCTGCAAAACTTCAAAAACTTTCTTCGTTTTGATACTACGTTTTCACAATTAACTCATGTTACTCAGTTGAAAAGCGTTCCATGATATGACACAAAGAATAAAGTCGGAGAATAAAAGAATGTAATCTTTGCAGGATTCAACTTTATACTCAACATTATTGCTAAGTAACAAACAGCAAAATTATGAGTGAATCAAAACCTGCGCGCTTTTTTAACCAACCTATAGATTATAGATTGTTTGATGATTATATTTTGTTATAACCTAGTAAGCTGCTCATTGTTCCTAAACCCAACTCTCTTTGGATTAAAAAATTGATTGATGAGATGTGTGTTGTATATCAAGAACTATTACTAAGTTTGCTGTTTTTAACCACATCGCAAAATCTCAGTAGATGTAGGTTAAGGCTGGTTGATATAGAGCTAAGGTGATTGATTCCAAAATCCAGCAATCAGACTTAGAGGAATGTTTGATAATTAACCTGGCTTTCTATCGGGGATCATTTAATCAGCTTTTGATTAAAGCCAACAATTCGCAAACGTGTCTATATTGGACATAGATTAACGAATGATGGAAGGTTAAGGGAGGTTTCATTAAGAGCCTGGTAAATTGCTCACTGTTCCAAAACCCAGCTGGACTATATCACACAGTTTTAATAGAATACAAATAAAGAAACTTGGTAACTCTTCATCAAAAATTAGATCAGAAACACCTTTCTAACTCTTGTTACGCTTTTACACCAAAATTGTTGTAAATAAAAATACTTCTTGCATACGAGTCCGCAAGACAGTGAGACATTTTCATGTTTTCGCTCTGCGTAAACTACCGACATAAAATGAAATAAAATCGGTAATTTATTCAAGTAATTGATAAAATTAGATGGAAGATAATTTTTATTCTTATCTCCACACCGGCATTGTCGCGGCTTGATTACAAACGACTGAATTCAAAGGCGCCGGCCCGCTTTTTACGAATTGTTAATATGCCTTCAAACTTTTTATTTCTTTAGGCCAAGAGGGCTGAGAGTTGATGGCAACCTCCTGTACTTTCCTAACTCCCTGTCAAACTTATAAATCTTTTCGACTTTCTTCGGCCCTATGACATGCGGTGGAGGGAGGCCCAACAGCTGGAGACAGACTGTGCACACCTCCTATACCTTTCTAACTCCTTGATACACCGGGTAACGTTTTTTAGTAACGCTTTTCGAGTTATGTAGCATAGCCTAAACATGAAAATGTCAAAAAGTTGGTTAAAAGATACTAGCTCTAGTTTGCTTAGAGCTAAGTAACCATAAATAAAAAAACTATTTTCATTTCTAATATACATTCTAAAAATTAAATCATTTTACATTAGTACAGAGTTATATAAAATAATTTTTGATTTCAATGAATTGCTATACAAATCTTTAAGGTACTTCTTTAGATTGTTACTCCTCAATGTTTTTTTTTAGAATATAAATGACTTTTACTAAATAACTATTAAGGCAAAGGGATGTTCAGTCCAATTTACTTTGGGTCAAAGGAATATCACACTTCGTTATCTATAAGGGGAGTTAGAATCTAAAGATAACATTATGTAAACCTTCTTTAGATTGTTACTCCCCACAATTTTTTTTTATAAGGGGAGAAACAATCTAAAGAAGTGCCATCTTTAACATATCTATATTTTAAAAAAAAAAAAAAACAAGAACAAATTAATCAATAAATAGTTGATTTTTTTTAATAAAAGTAAAATACACTTTATTTAATAACACTTCATTCATAGTTGCATAAGAAAATATATAATATATCATTAATTATATCAAGATGCAAATATAATTAAAAAAAAAGAACATTAAATAAAAAAAATAATCATCTCTCTTGCAATAAATATAATAAATAAATTAATAAAATAAATTAACAAATACAATAAATAAATAATAATTAAAATAAATAAATTTAATTAAATTAATTCAGTCATCTAATAAATTAATAAATACCTTCTGACAAGTGGCTAGTACAAGACATCCGGCTCACTGGCATGGAGTTACTGGCAATGGACTCTATCAGTCTAATTAGGTAGTTTTTCATTTTACTTGGGATTTTTATGACATTCATGGATTTTATTTCTACTGGTTTGATTACTACTGAGGAACATACTATGAGTGATTAAGGGACTAAATTTAGTGATAAGGGGTGATACCAATAATACATCTAAACTACCATAAGTAATGCCAGGAATGAAATTTAAAATAAATAAAGAAATAATTAAAAAATAATAGTATTAATAGTCCAGGAGATAGCGTGCAAAAAAGTGCCTGACTAACATCAAGCAGGAATTTTGTGTATAAGTAACTTTTTTGGCGCCTTTCAAGAATATGTGGTCGGCTAAGTTCGTCTGCGGGTCATAGCTTGGCAATAGGCATTTGAAAAAACGAAATCTGTCCGAGACAATTAGTTTAATATTACTCAATTCAATATTCTGGTCAATTTAATATTACTGGGGTCGCTACTGTCTACTCTGAACTATATGGAGATGGTTCTCCACCACTCTAACCTTAGCAATGATTGTCCTAGAATGAAGTTGACTATCTTCTACATTTATTATCTCAGAATCAAAACTTAAAAATAGGTCCGAGACAACTTAGACAAACTTTCTCATATACGAGTTTATAATTACATAGCCCAGTGTTTTCCATTTATTAGTTTTCAAATGTACATTTAAATGTTACTGAACATTTCATCAAAATTTATCATAAAAATAACTTCTCCTGGGCGTGGAATCGAACCCGGGCTCTCTCTGTCCGCGTTTTAAGCTAATTTCTCAGGAACTAGATTTTTCCCGCGAAAACGGCGTATATCGTTAGATTCGTATTCAAATGGACTACATTTTTTTCATCAAAATCGTCGCAACCGTTTTCGAGAAATATTTTTTTTTCATGTTTTTTCATTCAGTTTTTGGGGGGTACCGCCCCCAAATTTAGAGCTAAAATTCATTTCTCGATTTTGCCTCGGGGGTATGATTTTTCTGAACATGTATGCCAAATTTCGTCAAAATCGGTCCAGTAGTTTAGGCTCCAGGCGTCTGCATAGACGACAGACAGACATTTTTTTAAAAAAACACTTTTTTGGACTCAGAGGACTTCAAAACGTGTAAATCTATCAAAATCGAATTTTTGCGCCATCACAATACTTTCTCTTGATATGAGAAAGTAAAAAACCGGTAGAGAGCGGCCATGTCCCCCCCTCTTTTTGGTGGACCATGTGATTTTAATGATCCTGAGTAAGAAGTTAGTCAGTAGACCAATACTCAAGTAGATGCTATTTTGTCACTTAAAAGGTTAGTCAGTCAAATATTACTCCAAATCAAAGAGATCACCTATTAAGTGGCAAAGTTGCATCAACTTGATTTGCTAAAGTCATAAGTAGAGTTATCTAAAATGTTTTGTTTCATAACACGAGTAAAATTGAATATTGCATATTCGAGTAGTTGTTTTATCAAAGAGTTGTTTGTTTTCTGAACTCAGGAGGAAGATGCAAGTGAGCAATGAGTTTAGTGCGCCAATAATAATATAATAATCATAATATCTGTTGTTGGACTTGTAGTACAGGTAAAAAAGACCCAAAATGCACTAAATAAATGACAAAATTTGTACATTCATGAAACTTTGCTCATAACTTCATATTGGCAGTGGAAATGAAAATCTGTAGAGTCCGTCAAAATTTAGGGGGTAGAACAACGCCCCAGGGGGGGGGGGAAGGGTGGATTTTTTGCTTTTTACCTCATACCTCGAAAAGTATTGACATTAGGTGAATTATGGATATTTATAAATTTGTTCTTCATTAAATTTCCAATAAAAATAGTCCTTTAACATTTTTTTTTTTAGCTCCAGCCGTTTTTGAGTTACAAGCGCTCAAAATTAGGTTATAAAAAATAAAGTAGTACAAGAAAAGTCGTAAGAAATTAAGTTGACGGACTCTGGAGATTTTCATTTCCACTGCCAATAAGAAGGTATGAGCAATGTTGCATGAATGTACAAATTTTGTCATTTTTAAAACCCTAATTTTTCTGTACTATATTTATAAAAGACTGTTACAAAAGGGTTAAAAAAAAAGTTTGTTATAATATTCTATTTAATTCGTGTAGTACTGTGTCCGTTAAAAAAAAAATATTCTTTTGACATAAGTGATGCTGCATCATTGTGTTTATACCTACACAGTATAATGATGTGTTATTAAAGAAAATAGATATATTGACGTTATTAAATGTAATAAAATAATACAATAATATTATAAAATTGGTACAAGATTATTTATTGTACTTAGAATGACAGGATAATAGATCCAATTTAAAGATTAGAAGGAAAGAAAGGATGGCATAGGGGGCACAGTGGGGGGGGGGGGGGGGGGGGGTGGCATAGTGAAACATTAATCAAATATTACCATTGACTTTATATAATATTATAGATGATTTGTGTGGACATAAAAAAATAAAAATAATAATAATAATAGTAAATATAGATAAATAATAAAGCTTGAAAACACGCAACTATATTATGTCAAGCATTCCATGCAACGTGTGAAATGAATAAATAAATAATTTTAATTAAAGTTTATATAAGTAAAATAAATATAAACAATAAGTAGAATAAGAGATAAAATATTAATTTAATAGACATGAAAAATTTAAATAAAATATATAAAATTTAAATAAAATATATAAATTATAAAAATAAGGAAAATTAATTGTAGTAATTAAAAGAAGAGTTTGAAAACTGCGAGTTGACTTATGTATATATAAATATATATATATATATATATATATATATATATATATATATATATATATATATATATATATATATATATATATATATATATATATATATATATATATATATATATATATAAATGCATTCAGATATATAAAATTCAAATATGACTGTCTCATTGATTCACCATAATTATGTTCATGGAATTAATTTCTAATCCTACAATTATAAATTTTTGTAAATAAGTTTCAATTATAGCTCCTAGGTACTCGCTAAAAAATCTTTTACATTCCGCCATCATGAATCAATATGGTGGGCATTTATATGCAAAATGCAAATGGATGATATCTCCGGGACAGAGCATACTAGAATATTTAAATTTCAAATTTAGCTTCCTTTTAACTTTGTAACTTTTGTCTTTCTAACATTATACCAACATAAACACACACACATATATTTATATTCACGTCTAAAATCTTTAGTAAGGATAAAGAATAAATGTAAACTGAGAAGTGTAAACCACGTTTTCTAATTTAAAAAGTGGGTTCTAATTTGGACCCATTATATTATCCCCGTAGTTACGAGTTCTGAGTCTTTTTACTTATATAATAGGTCCGTTTCTTTGAATACTAGGTCTGTTTACTTGAATGCTAGGTCTGTTTACTTGAACACTAGGTCTATTTACTTGAATGCTAGGTCTGTTTACTTGAATACTAGGTCTGTTTACTTATATAATAGGTCCGTTTCTTTGAATACTAGGTCTGTTTACTTGAATGCTAGGTCTGTTTACTTGAACACTAGGTCTATTTACTTGAATGCTAGGTCTGTTTACTTGAATACTAGGTCTATTTACTTGAATAATAGGTATGTTTACTTGAGAACTAGGTCTTTTACCTGAACACTAGGTCTGTTTACTTGAATAATAGGTCTGTTTACTTGAATAGTAGGTCTGTTTACTTGAATACTACGTCTGTTTACTTGAATATTAGGTCTGTTTACTTGAATGCTAGGTCTGTTTACTTGAACACTAGGTCTATTTACTTGAATGCTAGGTCTGTTAACTTGAATACTAGGTCTATTTACTTGAATAATAGGTATGTTTACTTGAGAACTAGGTCTTTTACCTGAATACTAGGTCTGTTTACTTGAATAATAAGTCTGTTTACTTGAATAGTAGGTCTGTTTACTTGAATACTACGTCTGTTTACTTGAATATTAGGTCTGTTTACTTGAATGCTAGGTCTGTTTACTTGAACACTAGGTCTATTTACTTGAATGCTAGGTCTGTTTACTTGAATACTAGGTCTATTTACATGAATAATAGGTATGTTTACTTGAGAACTAGGTCTTTTACCTGAATACTAGGTCTGTTTACTTGAATAATAGGTCTGTTTACTTGAATAGTAGGTCTGTTTACTTGAATACTACGTCTGTTTACTTGAATATTAGGTCTGTTTACTTGAATGCTAGGTCTGTTTACTTGAATACTAGGTCTATTTACTTGAATGCTAGGTCTGTTTACTTGATTACTAGGTCTTTTTACTTGAATAATAGGTATGTTTACTTGAAAACTAGGTCTTTTACCTGAATACTAGGTCTGTTTACTTGAATAGTAGGTCTGTTTACTTGAATACTAGGTCTATTTACTTGAATGCTAGGTCTGTTTACTTGAATACTAGGTCTTTTTACCTGAATAGTAGGTCTGTTTACTTGAATACTAGGTCTATTTACTTGAATACTAGGTCTGTTTACTTAAATACTAGGTCTGTTTACTTAAATACTAGGTCTGTTTCTTTGAATACTAGGTCTGTTTACTTAAATACTAGGTCTGTTTACTTAAATACTAGGTCTGTTAACTTGAATACTAGGTCTGTTTACTTGAATAGTAGGTCTGTTTACTTGAATACTACGTCTGTTTACTTGAATATTAGGTCTGTTTACTTAAATGCTAGGTCTGTTTACTTGAATACTAGGTCTATTTACTTGAATGCTAGGTCTGTTTACTTGATTACTAGGTCTTTTTACTTGAATAATAGGTATGTTTACTTGAAAACTAGGTCTTTTACCTGAATACTAGGTCTGTTTACTTGAATAGTAGGTCTGTTTACTTGAATACTAGGTCTATTTACTTGAATGCTAGGTCTGTTTACTTGAATACTAGGTCTTTTTACCTGAATAGTAGGTCTGTTTACTTGAATACTAGGTCTATTTACTTGAATACTAGGTCTGTTTACTTAAATACTAGGTCTGTTTACTTAAATACTAGGTCTGTTTCTTTGAATACTAGGTCTGTTTACTTAAATACTAGGTCTGTTTACTTAAATACTAGGTCTGTTAACTTGAATACTAGGTCTGTTTACTTGAATGCTAGGTCTGTTTACTTGAACACTAGGTCTATTTACTTGAATGCTAGGTCTGTTTACTTGAATACTAGGTCTATTTACTTGAATAATAGGTATGTTTACTTGAGAACTAGGTCTTTTACCTGAATACTAGGTCTGTTTACTTGAATAATAGGTCTGTTTACTTGAATATTAGGTCTGTTTACTTGAATGCTAGGTCTGTTTACTTGAATACTAGGTCTATTTACTTGAATGCTAGGTCTGTTTACTTGATTACTAGGTCTTTTTACTTGAATAATAGGTATGTTTACTTGAAAACTAGGTCTTTTACCTGAATACTAGGTCTGTTTACTTGAATAGTAGGTCTGTTTACTTGAATACTAGGTCTATTTACTTGAATGCTAGGTCTGTTTACTTGAATACTAGGTCTTTTTACCTGAATAGTAGGTCTGTTTACTTGAATACTAGGTCTATTTACTTGAATACTAGGTCTGTTTACTTAAATACTAGGTCTGTTTACTTAAATACTAGGTCTGTTTCTTTGAATACTAGGTCTGTTTACTTAAATACTAGGTCTGTTTACTTAAATACTAGGTCTGTTAACTTGAATACTAGGTCTGTTTACTTGAATGCTAGGTCTGTTTACTTGAACACTAGGTCTATTTACTTGAATGCTAGGTCTGTTTACTTGAATACTAGGTCTATTTACTTGAATAATAGGTATGTTTACTTGAGAACTAGGTCTTTTACCTGAATACTAGGTCTGTTTACTTGAATAATAGGTCTGTTTACTTGAATAGTAGGTCTGTTTACTTGAATACTACGTCTGTTTACTTGAATATTAGGTCTGTTTACTTGAATGCTAGGTCTGTTTACTTGAATGCTAGGTCTGTTTACTTGAATACTAGGTCTATTTACTTGAATAATAGGTATGTTTACTTGAGAACTAGGTCTTTTACCTGAATACTAGGTCTGTTTACTTGAATAATAAGTCTGTTTACTTGAATAGTAGGTCTGTTTACTTGAATACTACGTCTGTTTACTTGAATATTAGGTCTGTTTACTTGAATGCTAGGTCTGTTTACTTGAACACTAGGTCTATTTACTTGAATGCTAGGTCTGTTTACTTGAATACTAGGTCTATTTACATGAATAATAGGTATGTTTACTTGAGAACTAGGTCTTTTACCTGAATACTAGGTCTGTTTACTTGAATAATAGGTCTGTTTACTTGAATAGTAGGTCTGTTTACTTGAATACTACGTCTGTTTACTTGAATATTAGGTCTGTTTACTTAAATGCTAGGTCTGTTTACTTGAATACTAGGTCTATTTACTTGAATGCTAGGTCTGTTTACTTGATTACTAGGTCTTTTTACTTGAATAATAGGTATGTTTACTTGAAAACTAGGTCTTTTACCTGAATACTAGGTCTGTTTACTTGAATAGTAGGTCTGTTTACTTGAATACTAGGTCTATTTACTTGAATCCTAGGTCTGTTTACTTGAATACTAGGTCTTTTTACCTGAATAGTAGGTCTGTTTACTTGAATACTAGGTCTATTTACTTGAATACTAGGTCTGTTTACTTAAATACTAGGTCTGTTTACTTAAATACTAGGTCTGTTTCTTTGAATACTAGGTCTGTTTACTTAAATACTAGGTCTGTTTACATAAATACTAGGTCTGTTAACTTGAATACTAGGTCTGTTTACTTGAATGCTAGGTCTGTTTACTTGAACACTAGGTCTATTTACTTGAATGCTAGGTCTGTTTACTTGAATACTAGGTCTATTTACTTGAATAATAGGTATGTTTACTTGAGAACTAGGTCTTTTACCTGAATACTAGGTCTGTTTACTTGAATAATAGGTCTGTTTACTTGAATAGTAGGTCTGTTTACTTGAATACTACGTCTGTTTACTTGAATATTAGGTCTGTTTACTTGAATACTAGGTCTGTTTACTTGAATACTAGGTCTATTTACTTGAATGCTAGGTCTGTTTACTTGATTACTAGGTCTTTTTACTTGAATAATAGGTATGTTTACTTGAAAACTAGGTCTTTTACCTGAATACTAGGTCTGTTTACTTGAATAGTAGGTCTGTTTACTTGAATACTAGGTCTATTTACTTGAATGCTAGGTCTGTTTACTTGAATACTAGGTCTTTTTACCTGAATAGTAGGTCTGTTTACTTGAATACTAGGTCTATTTACTTGAATACTAGGTCTGTTTACTTAAATACTAGGTCTGTTTACTTAAATACTAGGTCTGTTTCTTTGAATACTAGGTCTGTTTACTTAAATACTAGGTCTGTTTACTTAAATACTAGGTCTGTTAACTTGAATACTAGGTCTATTTACTTGAATGCTAGGTCTGTTTACTTGAATACTAGGTCTATTTACTTGAATAATAGGTATGTTTACTTGAGAACTAGGTCTTTTACCTGAATACTAGGTCTGTTTACTTGAATAATAGGTCTGTTTACTTGAATAGTAGGTCTGTTTACTTGAATACTACGTCTGTTTACTTGAATATTAGGTCTGTTTACTTGAATGCTAGGTCTGTTTACTTGAATACTAGGTCTATTTACTTGAATGCTAGGTCTGTTTACTTGATTACTAGGTCTTTTTACTTGAATAATAGGTATGTTTACTTGAAAACTAGGTCTTTTACCTGAATACTAGGTCTGTTTACTTGAATAGTAGGTCTGTTTACTTGAATACTAGGTCTATTTACTTGAATGCTAGGTCTGTTTACTTGAATACTAGGTCTTTTTACCTGAATAATAGGTATGTTTACTTGAAAACTAGGTCTTTTACCTGAATACTAGGTCTGTTTACTTGAATAATAGGTCTGTTTACTTGAATAGTAGGTCTGTTTACTTGAATACTACGTCTGTTTACTTGAATACTACATCTGTTTACTTGAATACTAGGTCTATTTACTTGAATAATAGGTATGTTTACTTGAAAACTAGGTCTTTTACCTGAATACTAGGTCTGTTTACTTGAATAATAGGTCTGTTTACTTGAATAGTAGGTCTGTTTACTTGAATACTACGTCTGTTTACTTGAATACTACGTCTGTTTACTTGAATATTAGGTCTGTTTACTTGAATGCTAGGTCTGTTTACTTGAATTCTAGGTCTATTTACTTGAATGCTAGGTCTGTTTACTTGAATACTAGGTCTTTTTACATGAATAATAGGTATGTTTACTTGAAAACTAGGTCTTGTACCTGAATACTAGGTCTGTTTACTTGAATAATAGGTTTGTTTACTTGAATAGTAGGTCTGTTTACTTGAATACTACGTCTGTTTACTTGAATACTACATCTGTTTACTTGAATACTAGGTCTGTTTACTTGATTACTAGGTCTTTTTACTTGAATAATAGGTATGTTTACTTGAAAACTAGGTCTTTTACCTGAATACTAGGTCTGTTTACTTGAATAGTAGGTCTGTTTACTTGAATAGTAGGTATGTTTACTTTAAATTAAACAAGGGGACTATAAATAAAAATTCAGGTGACATCAAGAGGAAGAATGAGCACCACAGTATTCTTGAAGAGGAGATAAAGTGAGTACCTAGCTTCACATATTTATGGATTTTATAAAGATTAAACGCTCACTGGGGAGGTGGAAACAAAATTAGTGGCCAGGAGCAGTTGCCAAAACTGTGGTTAGCGTTCCATAATGATCGAGTCAAAATTATCAGGTGAGCTAAATGAGTCGGCGAGACAACTTCCTGTTTATTAGAACGGTCGCTTTGTTAAATAATGAGTTTTAAACTACCTGAGTGTGGGGCCACTTACCGTAGTCGCGAATATATCCGGAAACTCCTGCGTGGCAAGCTCAGACGGTAGCTAATGAATCAACAGAGATCGTGATCGATAATCATCAATTTTGTTAATTGATCTGTTATAATTAATAGTATTTAAACTTATTTTATTAAGTTTTTTTTTCCATACTACAATATTTTACTACGTATTATCTATACGATATAGTGGTCTCAGAGATCAGAACTACATTTACAGTTAAAAGTGTTGTCTCTGTAATCTAACATTATTATAGGTATAATTTGTTTCAGAAATAAAATAATTATAATTGATGATACCAATCTACTGCATAGACAAATTAAAGGCAGTTGGCCAAATTCTAAACCTATAACTGGATTAGGTGCCATTTTCTTGGGTTGGAGAGCTGTAGCTTAGTGATTTTATTGAATCTACTTATAAAATCTCAAAATAACTCTAATAGTATCAAAAGTAGAGTTTAATAACGCCATGTTAGTTCTTTGGGAATGAAGGTTTATTTTATGTGTTATGGACAAAGGTAAATTTTAAGCTTCTCGCTATGCCTCCTTGTTTATACTTATTTATGTTATTATTTTTATCCAACATTCTCAGGCTATTCTATAATACTTCCCACAAATCCTCTATTAGCCACGGTAATTACAATTTTTACTGCACTCATCTATTTACACTTGATCCAATATGACATCACATCCCCCTATGTCTGGTTCAAGTGCCCCAATGTCTACTTTAATAATATGCAAGAGTTCTCAGAGCTACAGTATATTGGTTATATTTCATATACTATCTAAGATCCTTAAATATTTCACACTACATCAAATTTATAATGATACTTATGGCAAATAGTAATAAATACATGTATAATAAGTTGAATTAATTATTTTTATTTATTAATGATAGATAATAAAATAAATATGTAATATTAAAATATTCCAGTCAACTCAGAAATAATACAAACTCTAAGAATATAAATGAATTAATAAAATAAATAAATAAAATGTAGAGCAAACAAAGATGGAATATGTGATGTAGGGAAAAATCTTACCGCGTGATGCGCCACCTTGGCGACATGTGAGGACACATAGGCAGGACCAATGAGAATGGCTTTAACCCCGTCAAGGGGACATAACTAAACAGACACATACAAGATACAGGTAAATACAAAAAACACAACACAAAAACACACAGCACAAAAAAATCTATTGGGGGGAAAATACTTTGGGCAAAATCAAGGTCCAATAAATTCGAAACATTCAAATAAAAGGTGTATATATATATATATATATATATATATATATATATATATATATATATATATATATATATATATATATATATATAAATATATATATATATATATATATATATATATATATATATATATATATATATATATATATATATATATATATATATATATATATATAAATAAATAATGGATCACACAATATAAAACAAAAGATTGGAATAATTTACAGTTTAATACCAAAACATAATTAATTTACAAATGTATTTAATTTTCAATCAAACCATTTTTTTTTATTATTATTACTTCAAGACGGCATTGCTAACGCTTACACTGAAGATGATATAAAGTGTAGAAACGTGTTTCTACGCGTCAATGTTCAAATCTGGGTTTTGTATTATTGATGTTTATGTTATTTGATTGGAGATTGTCAGTTGTGATTATATTTCTTGCTTAAACTAAAATGTTTCTTGATTCATTGATAAGTTATAAGTCAAGTAATTTACATGGTGTCAGGTATTTATGTAATTAAAACTGGCAGATTCTGAAGAACAAGAAGACTCTATCTGGAAGTATTTCCGTCAGTTATTTAGTGTTAGTAAATTGAATTGTCAGACCAATAAGTCTTATAATACAATGTCTTTATCAATCGAGTTAAAACCATTGAACTTCCAAGGCAATTTAAGTAATAATTTTAAGCTTTGGATGCAAAGGTTTAAAATTTATCTAATAGCACATTGAGTTAATAAGGTATCGGAAGAAAGACAGGTAAACATTCTTTTAAATTTTATTGGAGACAAATGCCTTGATATTTATAACTCTTTTAATTTGACTGTTATTAGTAAATTTCAGTCACATTTTCACCTAGGAAAAATCTAACTGTCTTACGTTATAACTTCTTTTCAAGAAGACAAAAACCTGAAGAATCTTTTGAGAAATATTTCACCGCTATAATTAATCTTGGTCTACAATGTGAATTGGGAGAGTTGCGAGAGGATTTGACGAAGAGTAAAATAATATCAGGTCTTGATCCCAAGTACTCCGACCTAAAGACCAAGCTTATTGTGGAAGAAGATGATAAATTAAAACTTTCGTATGTGATGAAATATTTAATTAATTCCGAATTATCGAAGCAAGATGTCGCAATAATGGATCAACCAGGTACTAGTAATAGCAATGCCGTTCTTGCTGTGCCTAGATCTGGCAAGCCGCAGCGAGCACAAGGTTTCTCTAATACTTATCCTGATAAAGATAAACGTACATATTATGATAATCAAATTAAAGATTGTGTTTACTGTACAGGAAACCATAATATCATTCGTTGTCCGGCTTATGGGAAGGCATGTTCGGCTTGCAGGGGTGGAAATAACTTTTCTAGCTCTAAGCTTTGTCCGATAAGTCCTAACTATATAAATAAAGCCTATTCCAACCATAAATCTAAAACCAATTACAGATTATTAATTATTAATTAATTAATTATTAATCGCTAGTTACTGATTCAGGTTCTCAATTTACATCATCGTTATTTAAAAAGTTTGCTTCTGATTTTGGTTTCGAACACATTATTACCAGCGCTAAATGGTCGCAGTCTAATGGTCAAGCAGAAAGTGGTGTCAAAATTGTAAAAAGAATCTTTAAAAAATGTCTTGAAGATGGTAGCGACCCCCTACCAGGTTTACTGGAATATAGGAACACACCTAAGCCTTGCATGCCATCTCCTGCCCAGTTACTTTTTTCTAGGAACTTGCAAAGTCGTATACCTATTACAAAAAACTCACTGAAGCCTCGCGTCTCAAAGTTTAATAAACAGGCTGAACGCCAGCGCCGCGCCGTCATAAAAGATTGCTATGATAAAAAAAACTCATGATCTTCCTTCATTGAAACCTGGCGATAATGTAATATTTAAGAAAACTCTCACTAGTACTTGGACTCCTGGGAAAATATTTAATAGGGCCAGACCACGTTCTTATGACGTGTCTTGCCCAGATGGAGGTACGTACTCTAGGAATCGGGCCCACAACCGCTCCACACCCTCTGCAGGAGGAAATACAGGACAACCTGAAAAGCCAGCTCCATCAGGGACTACTGCGACTGCCCAAACACCACAAGTCCAAGCCACCTCTAAGCCTGGCGTAACTATCACAAGAAGTGGAAGAGTATCGAAGCCCCCGATAAGATATCCACAATGAGTAATATTGAGTCTTGATGATCACCGTGAGAGAGGGGGATGTTTATATATATAATCAAATCTGGGTTTTGTATTATTGATGTTTATGTTATTTGATTGGAGATTGTCAGTTGTGATTATATTTCTTGCTTAAACTAAAATGTTTCTTGATTCATTGATAAGTTATAAGTCAAGTAATTAACAGTGTTAGCATAGTAAGTGAAAGACTACTTGGCGAAGTGGAAGACGGCTTTGCTAACACTTAACACTGAAGATGATATTTTATAATGTCGAAACGCGTTTGTTTATAATCAATATAACATTGTGTATTGTTGTGTTACTTTTGATTAACCCTGGAATGCTAGTAGTAGTGGAATCGACGAGTTTGATCCATAACCTTCCACGCTTTCGTGATGGTGATGGGAACCCTGCAGTGCTTGCATTGGTTGGTAACACATCCGCCAGGGTAGCACTAAAAGTTTTTTTCAGCATAACTCGTTTTCTGGAAACTTCCGTCAAACTACATCGTCGTTTAGACTAACTTTTAGTTTTAGTAATAAACGTAATTAATTAGTCGTCAAATAGGTCTATGGGCATAGGATAAATGGCCTTGGGGCAGAGGCAACTTGGGGACTGGAGCATTGGGCATAAGGCTTAGAGCTTGTGGTCAGGGGCATAAGGCCTGGTGCATTATGTTTGTTTAATTGATGTATTTACTTTATTGATGTAGTTATGTCAGATATACTTTGATGTTCCTACTAACTTATTTTTCATCAAATGTTCGTATATCTGATTTAAAATATTTAATAATAAGTTCTAAATAGTTTTCAGTCTATAAAAGTGTAGTTTCAACCTAAAACTTTTCTTTTCTACGAATGTTCCTCGAATCGACAAAGTTTTAGTAATACCAGCCATCCAATTATTATTAGCATTCCAGGGTTAACCTCTCTAGTCATAATTATAAATTGGCATTCAATAAGTTCATTTTTATAAACTTAATTTTTGGGATGGTGGATAAAAAAAAACTTCTCGCAAGGCGTATAGTACACCTAATCGACATTTCATTATGGTTTTAGAATATTAATTCAATCGCATTTTTGAAACATGTTAAGCTTTAAAAATCCAATATTTTATCGATATTTAATCCCAGTGTTATTTTTATACTTGATGCGTTCTATGGTTTCTAGTATGCAGTGGTTCTAGTATTCTATGGTTCTAGTATGCACTGCCTGCATACTAGAACCAGTCACTCAGCAGACCTGAGAGCAATAATTTTCAAATCACTTGTTAATGTTTCTTTTAGTGATGGAAAATTTTAATCTATAATTGTTGATTTTATAAGACAAACAAACCATGCACACACAAACAAATATATACATATAATATATATTACTTATGTAAGATGACATTCAGTTTAATTTAGTGTTAAGAAATTTTCAATTCTTTCCTAGTAAATTTCGGTACATCTATTCCTTAATTATTTGCTGTAAGTATTATGTTTAGTTTAATTTACTCTTTGTATATTATGTTTTCCTATTACTAAAGATCTAATTGTTTTATAAATGTATTTATTTTTACTTATACTCTCTGAAAATAGACCAAAAGAAGTTTTAATAATTCACTTTGTTCATAATGATTATAAAACTTATAATCTCCAGTGAGTCCAGCCTGACCCCAACTTGTTACTTATTCCCTAAAATTTCACCTTTTACTCGAAGGGTTTAACGAAATTGTTTCTTAAATTTTAGTAAAACGTAAAAAAACTCAGTCTTCAGTGGGTCCCAAACCGTATTAGCATGCCTGAAAATTCAAGAGCAGACCAGCTGGAGCATTATTCACATAACCCACCAATCTGACCTTTATTTTATTGGATTCTCACTGCTAGATTGATGGTGTAATTAGGAGGCATACCAAGGAAAATATTAGAATAATTTATTCCAAGAACAATGGAAGAGCCTTACAATATTAGTACCTGTCCTAGACTTCACTCCTATCTCATCAGGCATGGAACCTCCTTAAGTGCCATGACAAAATGCAACATTAGGACCTGTCCTGGACTCTACTCCTATCTCATTCTCATCAGGCATGGGACCTCCTTAAGTTCCATGACGAAATGCAACATTAGGACCTGTCCTGGACTCTACTCCTATCTCATTCTCATCAGGCATGGGACCTCCTTAAGTTCCATGACGAAATGCAACATTAGGACCTATCCTAGACTCCACTCCTATCTCATCAGGTATGAAACCTCCTTAAGTGCCATGACGAAATGCAACATTAGGACCTGTCCTGTACTCTACTGCCATATCATCAGGCATGGAACCTCCTTAAGTTCCACGACGAAAGGCAACATTAGGTCCTGTCCTGGACTCTACTCCTATCTCATCAGGCATGTAACCTCCTTAGGTTATCGTGGACGGAATCTTGTTGGTTGGCTTGCCTATTTTCCTCGCCTCACCTAACTAACAATGCTAAGATCTGCCTGGAATCCTATCCACCATCTTGAATACATGCCGACATGGCTCAGCCAGTGAATCCTATTATAATCACCCTCAAATTACAATCATGCCAACTGTCACGTAAATCCTTATTTTTCGTCCTTGATCTACTCATAGACTAGATTGGATATCCTCCTTCCTTTCCGTCCAATCGGAATAGCTTTTCCTCGTCCCTGGCCACTAGTGTCCATATCTGCTATCCATAAAACACTCTCTACTATTAGTGGCCATTAAAATCAGTGCAGTAGTTTAGGTTCTACGCGTCAGCTTAGACAACAGACTTTATTTTAATCAAGGGTTAAATGTGTGAATATGTAAATATTTTAAAATTGAAATTCGGCACTATCATAATACATTCTCTAAAATGTATTCTTCGTATATGAGAAAGAATAAAAGGATATAAGAAGTACTGCCGAGTTTGGGAAGTACAAAGAAGGACTTGGAATTGTTAAGGAGGTTTAGAGTGGACAGATAAAGGTTTTCTCGCGGGCACGAAGCCGTCCAGTATTAGAAGAATGTGCACGATCCTTCACGAAAGCAAGGTTTAACAAAGTGCCCGCTAGAGAGCACGACCCTTGACCCGTCCCCGGACCAGTTTAAATTAAAACGTGACCCTTCTCCTCTCAACTTCAGAGACCCTATCAATAAAAATTTCTAAACTTGCACCTTTCATGACTCCATTGAATGCGTCATATTGAAAATACCTTATTTACAAAGGTGGTTTTCAATTGGAACATTCAGGTCACCTTTAACTTTATTATTCCCTTAAAACTTGTCCGGAATGACGTAAGAGAAACCATTTGAAGAAAAAGACATTTAAAAAAAAAGTCCTCCCTTTAATTTTCTTATATACGTAGCATGTACAAGGTGACTCAAAAGTTGTTAGACCATAATTATAAAATTCGCATAACTTTCTAAAATTAGGTAATTTGATTAGATTATTATTGTGTAACCCTGAAAGTAATTAGGGAGAAATTCACTATATTTTAAAACTTTTAAATTTGAATTTACTCAACGGATTATTTTGTGAAACTCTGAAATCTGTGACTACTCCAGACTTCTTCCTGTAAGAGGTATTTAAAAGATAAAATACACCGTAGCATTCCTCGGACCATAATGCAATTGGAGGCCAATAATTGTGAAGAAATTGAATACATAAGGCAAGAAATATTACAACAGGTAGTAGCGGGTTGGTTTAATGGTTTAAAACTCAACTGCTACTTTTCTGACTTGTCTCCAAATCTTCCCCTAAAATATAAATGTAAATCCTTACCCGTGCTTTAAATTTAAGGAAGTAAACACAATTAGTGTGGCACATAGCTTCCTCGCATCCTATCATGTACTTTATTGTTATATTAACATTAAAATTATTGTTACATTACTTTATTGTTATATTGATTATTGTGTCAAAACTATTAATAGTTTTAGCGATATTGATCACTTCATAGGGAGTCGCTTGTTTTTATTTTTAATATAAATGAATTTAAAGATATTGTTTACTTTATGTTTATCACAAGATAAGAATTAGATGCCGTCATTTCTAATTAGTTCTGTTAATCCTTTTGTTATTGTTTTGAGAGATAAGACCAAGAGTAGTTTTTCCTTTTATTGTTATTATTAGGCAATCTTCATAAACCTTATTATAGATAATACTATCTCTTTCTATTGATAATTAAATTTAATAATAGAAAAGTTAGATTCCTGAACATGTGGTTTTACTAAAAAAATTGTATTTGAAAAAAATTGTTGTCTCATTGAATAGATTAAGTTAGATTTTTTCCCGACCTAAAATCCTAATTTTAAATTTAAAACTCACGTGTACGTGAGCGTTGCTCGTGAACGCTTGGACGGATAACGTTGTCCAACATTTACTCAAGTTATGTCGCACGTTTCATGCTTCGCGGACACACAGACCGACAAACATATAGACAGACAGACACGAGACCAAAAAATTTCCCTGATGTCTGAAACGGATTTCTGTCTTGGAATTTTTAAAATCGGAGACATAAAAGTTTTTCGTTCTCATAAGTGAACACAATGCTGCCGTTACCTTCAGTGAGCTCGGAAGCAATAAAATCTGAAAACTAATTATTGGGAGACCTAAATAATTTTCGTTTTGCAGAACGATCACTTAGCATCCATTTCCGTTACATTCAGGAACTTTGGAAGCAAAATTAATCCATAAAAGCCGTTTTCTGAGAAAAAAAAAAAAATCAATTTTTCGAGGTAAAGATGAAAATTAACCCAACTAAGCTGAAAATGGGTATCAAAATGTAAACAATAGTAATATCTTAATTGAATTGGTTTTCTTAGGCGGACTTGTAGAGTAGAAACGAAAAGAGTGAAGGCGTTGTTTGGAATAAAAGTCCGTGTTTTAACTTCTTTTTTTATTTTATTTCAAAGCTTTCTCCCAGGAAACCTGAGCTTCATCAGTGATTCCAACAATGATAGATAGATTTTAAATTATATGAATATTATAAATTTAGAGAAATTACCAATGAAAGTCTTACCTAATAATGTTTGTAAAAAAAAAAAAAAAAAAAAAAAAAAAAACTGATATTAATATCAGTAATTTTTTTTAGAGGTACACAAGGGGAATTAGTTCCACTCGCTTACATTACTGGGGTCGCTACTGTCTACTCTGAACTTTATGGAGATGATTCTCCACCACTCTAACCTTAGCAATGATTGTCCTAGAAGGAAGTTGACTATCTTCTACATTGATTATCTCAGAATCAAAACTGAAAAATAGGTCCGAGACAACTTAGACAAACTTTATCATTTACGAGTTCATAATTACTTTGCCCAGTGTTTTCCATTTACTAGTTTTCGTGTGTACATTTAATTATTATTGAACATTTTATCAAAATTTATCATAAAAATAACTTCTCCTGGGCGGGGAATCGAACCTAACTCTCTCCGTCCGCGTTTTAAGCTTTTTTCTCAGGAACTAGATTTTTCCCGCGAAAAAGGCATACATCGTTAGGTTCGTGTTTAAATGGACTACATTTTAGAATTTTTTAATCAGAATCGTCGGAACCGTTTTCGAAAAATATTTGTTTTTCACGTTTTTATAGAGTTTTTGGGGGGCAGCACCCCCAAATTTGGAGCTAAAATTCATTTTTCGATTTCGTCACGGGGTATGATTTTTCTGAAAATGTATGCCAAATTTGGTCGAAATTGGTCCAGTAGTTTAGGCTCCAGGCGTCTGCACAGACGACAGACATTTTTTAAAAACCACTTTTTTGGACTCAGGGGACCTCAAAACGTGTAAATCCATCGAATTTTCGCGACATTACAATACTTTCTCTTTATATGAGAAAATAAAAAGAGCGCGTCAGTGTGAAAAGCAAAATGGTGGTTTTTTAAAAGGTCTGGTATTTAAATCTAAGTACAATTAATTTTTAAAAAGTCAGTGTTCTGTTTAAGAAAAAAATACCAAGTTATTGTATTTTAAAATGGTCTAGTGTCTTTTGGGCCACCCTGTATATTTAGAGAACGTATTGTGATATAGTAGCAAAATTTTATGGCTTTACACCTATTTTAGTCTCCTGAATCCAATAAATGGTAATTATAAGATATCTGTGGCACTCTCATGTTTTAGTTGCGTCTGAGGCTAAATTCTGCAGTGGCACAGAGCCTGACATATTGAACAAAAGAGCGGAGACGGTTGAAATTAACCTGGGGCATATCTGCGGGTTACTTCCGACAAACCATCAAAATTTCATACAAATCAGATTAGTACTTTTGAAGATGTAGCTGTAAATAAATGTAAGTTTGTGCGCAAGTGGAAGAGCAACAAATGGTTATGTGCCCAGCGTTGAAACACATGGGACTAAAAATGGCCTAATTATGACCAATCATCCAAATTTAAATAAACTCTGACGAGTAGTTTTTAAGATAATATTATATTGGCCCACCAAAATTGAATGACAGACCGACGGACAGACACGAAACCAAAAATGTTCCCTAGTGTCTGAAACGGATTTCTGTCTGGGTATTTGTGAAATCGAAGAAAACTTTTTTGTTCATCAGAACGATCACACAGATTCCGTTACCTTCGTAAAGCTAGGAAGCAAAAAAATATATATATATATTTATCTACGATTGATACGAAATATAAACATTATATCTCTGTTTATAGATGCGTAGAAAGTGATTATTTACGTACTTGTATTCATTGCGCATGAGCGTCTAATAGTTCTGAAGAATTCCTCTTCTTTACCCCGCTAGCGCGGTAAAGAAGAGGAATTCTTCAGCTTTACGCACGATTAGCGAGTTTGTTTACATTTAACAAAACTAATTTGCTGTTCTTTTATTAAAGTAACTGTTTATATCGAGTTTTTAGTGAAAAACAATGAGTGAATCAAGTGACTTTGACGAAAATGTGGAAAATAATACTCCTTCAGAAATAATTAATTCGGCAAAAAATACAACTCAAGAATCAATGCCATCTTTATCAAGAGAGAAATACGAACTTACATACAGCAAGTTTATTTTTTTCAATATTTATTATTTAAATCTAACAATCGTAGATAAAGTACGGTACGAAACTCGTGCGAAAACGGCATTTTGCATTGCTCGTGTGGTTTTACTACCCTCACTATCGCTCGGGTGCAAACTCCACACTCGCATGCAAAATGCTACTTTCCGCACTCGACGCGTAATGTACTATTATATATATATATATATATATATATATATATATATATATATATATATATATATATATATATATATATATATATATTACACTAGCGAAAGCGTCTTACGGGACGTATAAGTAAGTATAATAGCGGGAAGTATACGTATAAGAGCTATAGAGCTTAGGCTTAAAACGTTTGAATCAATCAAAATGGAATTTTCATTACATATTACATATTATCGTAACTTAGTTATAATTTCATAATATGGTACTTTATTTAGTCATACTTTTTCTATATATAGACTAAGTTTATAAGAAAGTAAAAACTGTTTTAAATAAGTACAATCAAAGTAGATTTTACTTTATCTTTCTATAATACTAGCCGAATTGGCACGCTTCGCGTGCCTTATTCGTCTAGAAGTTGGCGCTAGGTGTAAAAAATAATTAGAACAATATAAGTAATATATCTTTTTTATTAAATAATTTTGTATTTTAGTGCAATTAGTTTATATTATTTTTTATTGCTTATTTTTAAACATTTTATCTCAATTAAATATATGACCTGCTTTTTTTTATATAAAATATATTTTTCATTATAAATGAATTTAACCATAAGTTTTTATATTTCCTACATATTTACTTGGCACTAACTATGTGGATAATGTATTTTGTTTAACAGTGTATTTTTTTTTATTTAATAATATTATTGCATCAGAAATGAAATCTTAACTCATAAAACTGTTGTTGGTAAAAGTTTTGTATGTCTTAGTTTGTTAGTTCACCGCTAGAATGCGTTTGAAGTTTAGTTTCTAAATGAAGTTCCTTAGGGCATGGCACATACAATATTTTAATGCTTTTAGTAATTTTTCAGCAGAATTTAATTAGTTTTCAGCAAATTTGCTTCATGGAAAGTCTGTTCGGAAAAAATCCGCAAGTTACTTTATTTGTTTTGTCATATCCCAAATATTTACAATCCTTCATTTTGACAGATTTCAAACTTAAGATTTTTTATTAAGAGGTAAACAGTGAATGACAGCGAAAAAGAATAAGTAAACCAATTAAACAAAGAAGATAAATAATTGAATATGAAGATAAATTAATTGAATTAAAAAACGTAGTATATATAAAGTTCTTTTTATCTTGTAATTTTATACATATATCTATATTTGATTAATTTATATTTTTATTTTTCTATACACTTTATTCTTTTATTGCCGTGCCGTATCAAAAACTGTCAAAATGTGTCAAAAATAAACAAAACAATGCACCCTTCACAAAGACAAACCCAAGCCTTTCTCAAAGTCTTCTCTCATTGGTTGGTCATATTATGTCAAATTAAACACCAGAAAACTGATGTAGAAAGCTTGTTGCCAAGAGTAACGGCTACAATTAGACTAACTCAACCACCAATCAAGGAACTAAAAAAAAAATCAAAACAAATCAAATGCGCAGCAGTCTATCGAATAAAAAATCCTTACTCTGCTGAGCAGCAGCAGTGGTTTATTCATTCATCGAATATTATCAAAATTGGTATTGTTGTAAAGGTCTCGATAAGAGCAGTAAAAAATTATTAATTAGTTTTCCATTTAAATTATAATCTAAAAAACCAATTCGGAAAAACAGATAAATTAACGGTTTTTTATGCTTTACACCCCTTAAAATGTAAAATTTTGAAAAAGTGTACATAACAACAAAGTAAAAGAAAGAGTACCGAGAAAGTACTTTTCAAGCACTGTAAAATTATATATAATATGATATATTTCGAGCATTTCGATCATTGTACCCATGTACCTCATATAGGTACCAACATTATATTAAAACAAATTAAATTCACTGAATGGTATAAAGCTTACTAAATAAAATCATTACTAATAACACATTGTTTCACAAAATAAAATCTCAAGTTAAAATAACACATTAGGTACCGTATGTACCAAAAGTACACATGTGTACAAATATGTTCAAGTATTAATTTTTTTCCGAGTTCCTAATATTAAATAAGGCATGCATACAAATTTTAAATCAAATCGAATCAATATTTCTCATATTTTTAATTTTTTATTAATTTCCCTATTTTTGGGCCCAGATTTTGAGCCGGAAAATTTGGGCAAAAAAAGTTGTCGACAACCCCATACAAACTATACGTTTTTTTAAAGCCCCCGTCGAGTAGATTACGAATATGCCGTCAGTTTACCATTTAGCACTTTTAAAGCCCAAAAAATGGCCAATCGAAAACCCCAAAAATTGCCAAATATGAACTTTGAGTGGCTTTTTCTCGGAAACTAAGAGTCTTGGAAAAAAAAGTCCAAGAGCACTTTCGTCTTGTATTTTTCATTTTTATAAGCGTGACAAATTTCATGAAGATAGTACAAACTTTATTTTTTACCAAAAAATCGTCAAGCCACACCCCTGTGATTTTTTTACCCGAAAAAGTCAAAATGAAGATAACAAAATAAATGAGGTATATTCGTAAACGTCTCGAAAAGGAGAGTAAAAAATAATAACAATGTTTTAAATTTCAACCAAAACCTAAGGAACCATTGTCAAAAAACAGCTATATAAGGACTTTTTTCAATTTTACCCCCCTAAAAAGTAAAAATATCACAAAACACTACATAACTACAATAAAAGGCCTATTCAAGAGTTTTTCAACGATATACATGAAAGTAGGTTTTGTGTTCAAAAGCATATTTGTACCCGTGTACCCATAGGTACCAAAAATATATTTAAAAATCAAACCATGTATAAGATCATTATTTAGGCTAATGAATTCTAATAAATGTAAAAATAAAATTTAAAAAAATTATTTCACCTTCTTAACCTGAACCAAAAGTACAAATCGGTACAAATGTACCCGTACAAAAAATTTTAAAAATAAATAAATACCACAACATTAAAGTATTAATCAAGGCCTTTAAAACGATATACGACACATAAAAATATACACGTGTTTTAAAAATCCAATATGGCGGCTATAATTCAATATGGCGGCTATATATCGAAATCAAAACACCCGCACTTTTCTAGTAGTGGTACACTCTACCTATGTACCAAATTTCAAATCTCTAGGTCAATGGGAAGTAGGAGAATTACTGATGAAAAAATCCAAGATGGCGGCAATAATTCAAAATGGCGGCTATATATCGAAATCAAAACACCTGAACTTTTCTATTTATGGTACACTCTACCTATGTACCAAATTTCAAATCTCTAGGTCAATGGGAAGTAGGAGAATTACTGATGAAAAAATCTAAGATGGCGGCTATAATTCAATATGGCGGACACATATCGAAATCAAAATGGCCGCACTTTCCTATTTATGGTACACTCTATCTATGTACCAAATTTCAAATCTCTAGGTCAATGGGAAGTAGGAGAATTTTTGATGATCAGTCACTGTCACTCTTAGTTTTATATATATAGATTTCCTACATAAATTAAGTAAGTAAAAAATGTATTTCTTTGTATTATTTAATATTACGGCGAAGCGATGTGTTTTAATACCATCAGCAATAATAATAATAACGTGAAGAAATTTATATAATTCCTTGAATTTAAATGGAAAATATTCATTTAGATTTTAGTATAAACAGTGAATTTAAACTGGGTTATGTTTACAGACATTATAGGATGTGACAGGTTTTAGAGTGGAAAGATTAAGAAACAGGCTGTCAGGCTGTCACGCAGTGGAGTAACTGTTCAACCCAGCATCAGGCTATCTGAATAAATTTCAACCCAAAGAGAATGCAAATCTCAAAACCACTTTATACCATCGAACTTGAGTTTTGGTGGTTGGGAAAGGAAGGTAGGAAACAATACAGGCAACACACCACTGCTTTGCCGGTTTAGCATATTTCGCATAGAGATTAAAACTACATTTCAAGATTACATTCCGCTCCAAACTATAGAATACATGGTTTTGTTAGACAAGGGAACATTTTATTAACTTCATTTTAGAAATATTATTACAAACAAACAAATTTATATTAATAACTAGGCATCGCGTGGCTCTACCATTGAAGCGAGCGTGGCTCTATCATTGAAGCGAGCGTATTGCAATAAAATACTGAATATTGAAATTTATGAATCATGATGAATGTCATAGTTGAAGATAAGTGGAAGAGGGTAGTGTGAGGTAGAGTGGGGGTACTCGGTACAAAGCTTTACTTCCTAAACAAACCTATACACACCTATATACACCCGTAATAGCTTTTATATTATTATTATAAATGTATCACTTCATTACTCAAATACTACTGCTTGTATCACGTTGAAATTTTACATACTTGTTTTAATTGTACTTTAGACGATGTACATGAAGTTTTATTAAAATAGTTAAGTTAGAACGTAAGATATTGGTAAAAAGGTTGTTTTCTCTATTTTAAACGTTTAGGTCCGCTTTAATAGTTTTGGCGATCTTTATTAATTCATAGCAGTGTCGTTGTTGGTTTTACTAAAAAATGTTTTTTGAAAAAAATGTTCGTCTCATTGAATAGGTGATGATAGAATTTTTCCCCGTCCTGAAATTCCAATTTTAAATTTGAAGCTCACGTTTACGCGAGCATTGCGAGCGAACTCTTGGACGGATCACGCTGTCCAACGAACTTAGCCTGAGTATTAGTAAAAGGAAGATGTATACCAAATTTCAACTAAATCGGTCAACTTTTACTCAAGTTATCGTCGGACACGTAAACGTTACACACAGACAGACAGACAGACAAGATGCATATTTCGTTGAATGTAAGAAGCTCGCTTACGCTCGCTTCAATAAAACTTTACTGACATTTGTACTTTAAGTAAAACGTAATGAAACTTTAATTGAATTATGACATCTTCAAGAATTATTGCTTCCGATCTTACCGAAGATAAGATTTTTATGTCAAAAATTCCAAGACAAATATCAGGAAACCTGTTTAGTCCGTGTATTTCTGTGTCGCTCAATTTTTGCAAACCAACACATCTGAAAAACTACAGGTCTAATTTTAATAAAAGTGTGATACAAGGTCATAATTAGCCCATTGTTAGTCACACATAAGTTTCAACCATTTGAGCCCATACGTTTCTCTTCCACTTAAGCGCAATCTTAAACCTATATCTTCGAAAGTACTCTTCTGATTTACTGTAAGGGATCTGGCCGATTCATTAAAGTCGGATGTCAAGTTCTTAAGACATGGTGGTTCGCAAATATTGAGCGACAGAAAGACAGACTGACAGACAGACTGGAACCAAAAATGTTCCATGGTGTCTGAAACATACAAGATAAAGATTGAAGTTGAAAGACGGGAAGTGGTTCAAAATTGGGGTAATAGGTGTGCGAAGAAACTTACAAAGCAAAGTAATATAAGACCAGTAATAAAAACATATTAAATCGTAAAGATAGACTGCATGATTTAGTAGACTTACTAACAATCAAAATTCTAACTCGTTACAAGTTAAGAAGTTTATTTTAATATGAATCGCATAGTTTCATGTATAACCGAGGACTGGCAACAATAGAATGACGTATGGGGATACTCTTGCTGGCTCGCCAATCTGATTGGCTGAAATCAGCGCATGCACTTTTAGGGAAGTCTTCCTCTCCTTCCTTAACTTAACGCTCATAACTATATCACTCTCAAGTCCCTCTTTCTACAATGGAAGTTGGACTCTTGATACATCTTCAACCTTGTTCAGCGAATAGTTTAGTTTAATATAACTTTTTCCCTGAACTAGTTAGCTTACATAAAGTTATGAATAAGAACCGGAGACCGAGCGCCCACGGTGCTCGAAAGGAAGAGCAATTTTTTTAAATGTGTCGGAAAAATGAATAAACAATTCCACTTTTAGTCATATTATTAAATATGCTTGGTTATCCAATAAGTATAAAGCTAAAAGGTTTGAAACTCAGTGTTAATGGATGATATTCAACACTCATTTAACCAGGTCCGAACAAACTTGAAATGTCGCTCGTAGTTATAGAATAACAGATCCCACTATGGAGTTGCCTCAGGGAAAAGCCTAAATTATTGGACGTTGTTACGCCTTGTGCAGAAACTTCGGAGCAATTTATTTTCCAAACTGTTTATTGTACGTAAAAAATGAACATAATGTGTCCTGTGTGAAAATTTATAATCTTTAATTTTTATTTGATCCTCAATTGGTCTCCGAACCAGAGGAAACGAGATATTCGCAAAAATAACGTAAAAAGTCGTGCAAACACAAACACTACGCAAGCTATAATAGTAAGCTAGAGTTCGTTGTGCGTAAAAAATGAATCTGACCTTTTTTATGGGAACTTTATTATTCTTTCTTTTTGATCGTCGTCATAATTTGCCTCCGAGCTATAGCAAGCGAGATATTTGTAATAATATGTACGTAGTCGTGCGGCGACAGATACTAAATAAATATTTATGGATATTCTTCGCTCTTTATTCCGTAAACCGTCCATTGTATACGTAAAAAATGAATCAGACTTTTTTATGGGAAATTTTGTTATCTTTAATTACTATAACCACCTTGATTGGTGTCCGAGCCATAGGAAGCGAGATATTCGCAAAAACCCGAATTTGTTGACCTTGGCCCATTAATATCTAATTTATAAAGAATTTATCATAAAGAAAAAATACTAAACAGTACTTGTATAACATAACTTGTAACGTACTATACAGTAACACATTTCTTCACAAATTATAACCTTCTATTATTTACGAGGTTCAATTAAAACCATAGAGAATAGATTGTAACCTTTCGGCACAAAAATGTTCGTGGTTTTTAGCTTTTTTCGTACCGTCCCGTGTTTTTGTTTACCTTATAGGTTAACTTTTTTCTGCATCTGTACTTCTTTAGATGTACCCGTACAAGGCCAAAACCTTATCAATTCCCTTGATATTGGGCTCATTTTTCTTCTCTCACCGTCCCCTACACGTGGACATATCGTCCGCTCGGTTTTGATGCGGCGTTAGCGAGATCCCAGGTACAAAGTTTTGTGCTTTTATAAGTTAAAGATACCTATTGAAAGATACACTCTTTAGAACAGTTAATTATTTTAGGTTTAGTTGTAGATCACAGGACTGTTTTGAAGTTGTAATCTTTATTTATAAACAGGTTTTCCTTAGGTTCATTAGTGAGGAGTGTTGTCAACACATCGGGTTAATGTGGTCTACCTAGGTGTCTTTAGGAGTTAGTTTTAACTTTCAAGCTAAAATTTAAAACACTAATTTACTAAGTTGTTTTGACCTTTCGCAGCTCACTTGAGTTGGCAGACCTGTGGTCTACCCTTAGAGAAGTTTATCAAACTATCCCCAAACAAACTTCTAAATAAGTCTATTAGTTTGCTTCGGAGTTTAGAACGAGTAAAGACTAAATTATCTTTTCTGACTTTGTCTAAGCCTTTAACTCTAAAGCTTAGGTTTACCAGGAGAGTGGTGCCGCTATATAGCCGACATAATCTAGCGGTCGTGACGTTATAAACTAAATAATGTTGACTGACTAGAGAGCGACAACGATAACAACGTCAACGGAGAACGACAAATAGCAAAGATGGCTATTTCATGTCATGGTAGCTGTCAAATAGATTTGCAACGGTTTATATTGTAGTGTTGAACATTTTATGCTATAATGTGAGTACCACCAATGTAGCCAAGTAAAGAGTCCTTTTACGTCCACTTTAGTGACGTAATTCGCCACTAGATTATGGTAGCTAGATTTAAGACGACCGTCATTTTACGTCCACCATAGTGACATCATTCGCTACTAAATTACGGTCGCTAGATTTAAGACGGCTGTCATTTTACGTCCATCACAGTGACATCATTCGCCACTACATTATGGTAGCTAGATTTAAGACGGCTCTCATTTTTCGCCCACCACAGTGACGTCATTCGCTACTAAATTACGGCCGCTAGATTTAAAACGGCCGTCATTTTACGTCCACCATAGTGACATCATTCCCCGCTAGATTTATGACGACTGTCATTTTATGTCCACCACAGTGACATCATTCGCCCCTACATTAAGGTTGCTAGATTTAAGACGGCCGTTATTTTACGTCCACCATATAGACATCATTCCCCGCTAGATTACAGTTGCTAGATTTAAGATAACTGTCATTTTACGTCCACCACATTGACGTCATTCGCTACTAGATTACGGTCACCAGATGTAAAAACAGTCGTCAGTTTACGACCACCATAGTGGTATCATTCCCCGCTGGATTACAGTCGCTATATTTAAGACGACTGTTATTTTACGTCTACCACAGTGACGTCATTCGCTACTAGATTACGGTCACCATTTGACAATTCATTTTGTTTCCGAGCTTACCGACGATAACGAAAGCTATGTAATCGTTCTAAAGAACGAATAAATTTATAATATCTTAAATTTCAAAAATTCCAAGACAAAAATCTGTTTGAAACATCAGGGAACATTTCTGGTTCCGTGTCTGTCAATAGATCTGCCTCTCAACTTTTGCAAACTAACATATCCTAAAAACTACTCTTCCGATTTTAATGAAATGGTACGTCATAATTAGCCTATTGTTGGTCCCATACAATTTAAACCTTCTGTGCACATATATGTTTTACCAATACTTTTATAAGTACTTATTATGATTTGTGGATATTAGTCCGCAGGTAACTCCAGATTAATACCAACCGTCTACGCTTTTGTTTTTGCAATTTTCAATTTTACTGTATTGATAGGTCCTTCAATTAATTCAACAAATCCAAACTAGTTTGACAAATTTAAATACCAGGGGGGGGGGATTAAATCAATTGTACAATAATAGGTTGTAAAAGCATCAAATAATTAAAGTATATCAAATAGGACGCGAGGAAGCTATGTGCCACACTAATTGCCACACTTTTTTAATACTTTCACAATAAAAAAAAAACATTATCATACATAATATTAAAACAAAATATAAAATGGCAAGGGTGTAGCGATTTAACGACAACTACGAGGTTCGATACGTCCGCCGCTTTTATCTATTGTTTGTTAATTTAAATTTTCTTATTCGAAGAAACTGCTTAAATGGATTATTACTAAGCATATTATTTTGTCATTCTGCATTTTTCATTCATTTTCATTTTTAATCCTACCTCATTTGTTGCTTTTGATATGATTTTTATAATTTCTGTTTAGAAGATTAATTAATATTTTTACATTTTTTGGATTAATTTATGATGTGACTCAGTAAGAATTTAGATTGGAAAAAAAATAATGAAATGCTTGGGATGTAATATTTCGCTTTGAAACTACCTCATAAGAATTATTTATTAACTTTATAAAGCTTGAATTAAAAGGAAAAAGTTTTTTCTAAAGATTAATAACCAGGGTTGTCTGTTGGCCGACAATATTGTTAATTCGGTGTAATATCCCCAAGCTCTGCTCAGCCAAACAAATTAATTCCCAAGAATAATTAAATAATTCCCAAGAATAATTAATTTATTCTCGACACTGTCTGGTCTTTCATTTCATTCTGAATATCGATTCATTCAAAACCTTTATAAATTATATCACTTAAGAATACAAAATAACTTATAAAACATCTCTATCACTGACTTTGTCTGACCACCTGAAACCATGTTTGAGTTCCTCTCACCACTTCTCACCAACTCGGACTTCCCCTGACCTCCTTTTAACCATCTCTGAGTTGCTCCAACCACATGTTACTATATCTGACTTCCACTGACCACCTCTCACCACCTCTGACTTGCTCTGACCTCCTTTAACCATCTCTGACTTCCTCTGACCACCCCTCACCATTTCTCACTTCCTCTGACTACCTCAAAGGATCTCTGAGTTCCTCTGACCAAATGTTACTATATCTGACTTCCACTGACCACCTCTCACCATCTCTGACTTGCTCTGACCTCCTTTAACCATCTCTGACTTCCTCTGACCACCCCTCACTTCCTCTGACTACCTCAAAGGATCTCTGAGTTCCTCTGACCAAATGTTACTATATCTGACTTCCAACCACCATCTCTCACCATCTCTGACATCCTCTGACTACCTCAAAGGATCTCTGAGTTCCTCTGACCCCATGTTACTTTTTTTTTTTTTTTTTTTTTTTCCAGAAACTACAGCATGCTCCACCGAAGTACTACATGCTTTTAAAATCAAATTAGAAATAATTATAAAACATAAAATTTAACTAACTATAACAAAATAAGTCGAAATGGCAAAGACTGTTTAACTGATTGATACAGAGAAAATTATAGTATAAACTTAAAAGTAAATTAGAAATAACAAAAAAAAATTCCAGGCTTAAATTAACTTTGCAATCTTGCAACGCTTGCGTTTTAACTATAAAACCTAACTTGAACAGTAAATCTAAAACATAAATTACTAGCACTTAAAATAAGTAAACTAATTATGCAAGCATAACTCTGAATATAATAAAAAAGATAACTCTAATCTACGTGATTACCACAAGGTTTTAACATAATGATAAAGTAAACAAATTATTAAACCATATATATATATAAAAATATAAATATAAATAATAATAGTATATTATAAAGTGAAATTAGTGGGAGAATTAATTTGTCGTGAATAAGATTTCAAAAGATTTGTAAACAAATCTTATGAAATTGTCCCAATATTTAACAGACAAACATTTATCTTTTGGAAGTGGCCAAGCTTTCCCTTGTGTTGTGACGAACTGAAGAAGTTGAGCTCTAGCTGGATCTAAAGTAGCGCAGTCCCATAAGATATGATCTACAGTTTGAGGTGTAATGTTGTCACAAATGCAAGCTGGGGAGTCTCGGAGGTCGAATCTGTGCAGATAGGAATAGAATTTCCCGTGACCAGTGACGATTTGAGTCAATTGCCAGCTGATGACTAAGTGATTCATGCCGAGGCACAAACGCTTCTCAACAGATGGAAGAAACTCTCTAGTCAGACGACCGGTTTCAGAGACCTGCCAGGCTTCCTGCCACTTCGTAATGCTACGCTTGTGAACCCAACATTTCACTGCTGATAAAGGTATCCGATCGTAGTGGGGATCTTCCTGGAGATGAGATGCAGTCTTTGCAAGTAAACAGCTCGTTCATTACCTTCAATCCCAACGTGGGCCTTAACCCATTGAAACGAGACCTGGATCGTGTTATCTAGAGTAATTAACTTTGTCCTGATGTTTTCTATTAGCTGAAAATGATTCTTATAATTGTTGAGAGATTCTAAGGTAATTCTGCTGTCCGTCTTAATGCATACAGAGTTACCAGGTGGAATAAATCTCTCAATCCACTCCAAAGATTTTAAAATAGCAAGCTGCTCTGCTTGATTATTTGAGCATCTTCCAGCTAAACGAAAACTTTGCTCTGCTAACACTCATGTTACTATATCTGACTTCCACTGACCACCTCTCACCATCTCTGACTTCCTCTGACCACCCCTCACCATTTCTCACTTCCTCTGACACTCTGACTACCTCAAAGGATCTCTGAGTTCCTCTGACCAAATGTTACTATATCTGACTTCCAACCACCATCACTCACCATCTCTGACATCCTCTGACTACCTCAAAGGATCTCTGAGTTCCTCTGACCCCATGTTACTATATCTGACTTCCACTGACCACCTCTCACCATCTCTGACTTCCTCTGACCACCCCTCACCATTTCTCACTTCCTCTGACACTCTGACTACCTCAAAGGATCTCTAAATTCCTCTGACCACCCCTCGCCATCTCTGACTACCTCAAAGGATCTCCGAGTTCCTCTGACCATGATGTTACTATTTCTAACTTCTACTGACCACTTCTCTCCATCTCTGACATGCTCTGACCTCCTCTAACCATTTCTGAGTTCTTCTGACCTCAAGTTACTACCACCGACTTCCTCTGACCACATGTAACTATCTCTAGTTTCCTCAGACTTCCTTTAACTATCGCTGACTTCCTTTGACCACAACCCACAACTAAATATCTCTAACATTTTCTGACCACTTCTAACTATCTCTGACTTCCTCTCAGCCTTTAACTATTATTATCAGACATTACAGACCTAATTATTGGATGATGGAGTGATAATTACGACAAAACTGATGGTCAGGAAAAAATGGTTTAGTAGTGAAAACAGACTGTGATGAGCCTTAAAATGAAACTTCCTCATACCACGTGAAACTATGCGAAATTTAAGAAAATAAGGTGTTACGTTAATTTGTTTACTGTGTAAGTGCAAACCGTGTTTACCAATTTCGCCAGGAAATCATCATCCTTCTGCGTTATACCTTAGTCGTTAAAGCATTTTGACATAAACCCTGGGTTCTGAGTTCAATATCCAGTGGCGATGTTAATAATTTGTACTCCCTCTTTTACTCATTCAATAATGAATGATACTACTTTAATAATAAAAAAAAATGTATAGCCGTCAGAGTCGCTTCTTTGGATAATTACTGTTCATTAAAATTAACTAATAATACCAAATATTTATTTTTATGATCCTCGACTGTGTTTTTCTCCAGTGTGTGATAGCGACTCATCATAGAAGAGATGTAGTTCAATAACCAAACGTATTCACACAAAATATATTTTGTAAGAAGACGTTGTTTTGGTTATTTCATTTGTATGTCAATAATATAAGACTAAATCAACCTGTTGATATGGAAATAGTAGCTACTAGGAAAATAATTATACAAAACGGATTAGGGAATTCTAATGATAAACAATTTTTTGAAAAATTGTATATCTCTGATTGTTATATAATTTACAGTACATATTTAAATGTGTCAAATCTTACACAACAATAGAGAATTGGCTCTTGAGATTTTGTACAAGTACATCTTGCAAATACCATGATTTGCCACGAGCCTGTTTATTGTTTATAGCTGGAACAATTTTACTGATTACTTCCTCATTATATCATGAATTTTCCCACAAGATTTGGCTTAATAGCTTTGTAGAAAGTTCCACATAGATAGTTAGGGACTTTGAGAATGCCATAGATTCCGACTTTTAGAAACCACTCCATCAATAAATCAATGACCACTCAGGGACATTATAAATGCTTAACCACAATCTACGCTCCAAAAACACAACATGAAAAAAAAATAATTTTATCGTAGAGAAAAACGTGACACTGCAAGTAAGTTAAGAGAGGACTAAATCATATCAGTAAAATGTAGCAATATAAAAAATTCAAAACAGGTACAACTTATACTAAACATACTAGAAATAAATGCTAATTTATAATAGGGTTCTAATTTCAATTAAATTCCGAAAGAATTGTAAAAGAAAACGTACTTGAAAAAATGGATTGTCTACAATTTAATATAGATTTCCAGAAAGTGTATTATACAGAATAGGTTGGTGGCTAACCTAGGATACGATAGAACTAGCTCTTCTGGAACCCACTTAGTCCTGTGTAGCAATTCCTAGACTTGGAATGGTTTGGTATGTCTACTAGATAATAATAATTCCCAGGAAGTGTATGTACAAGTTACTGGCTAACCTGGGATACGCTAGAACTAGCTCTCCTGGAACCCACCTAGTCCTGTGTAGCCACTCCTAGACTTGGAATGGTTTGGTTTGACCCCAAGATAATAATGATTCCCAGGAAGTGAATGTACAAGTTACTGGCTAACCTGAGATACGTTAGAACTAGTTCTCCAGGAACCCACCTAGTCCTGTGTAGCCACTCCTAGACTTGGAATGGTTTGGTTTGACCCCAAGATAATAATGATTCCCAGGAAGTGTATGTACAAGTTACTGGTTAACCTGAGATACGTTAGAACTAGCTCTCCAGGAACCCTCCTAGTCCTGTGTAGCCACTCCTAGACTTGGAATGGTTTGGTTTGTCTACAAGATAATAATGATTCCCAGGAAGTGTAAGTATAAGTTACTGGCTAATCTGGGATACGCTAGAACCAGCTCTCCTGAAACCCACCTAGTCCTGTGAAGCCACTCCTAGACTTGGAATGGTTTGGTTTGTCTTCAAGATAATAATGATTCCCAGGAAGTGTGTGTACAAGTTACTGGCTAACCTGAGATACGTTAGAACTAGCTCTCCAGGAACCCACCTAGTCCTGTGTAGCCACTCCTAGACTTGGAATGGTTTGGTTTGACCCCAAGATAATAATGATTCCCAGGAAGTGTATGTACAAGTTACTGGCTAACCTGGGATACAATAGAAATAGCTCTGCAGGCACCCACCTAGTCCTTTGTAGCCATTCCTAGACTTGGAATGGTTTGGTTTGTCTACAAGATAATAATGATTCCCAGGAAGTGTATGTACAAGTTACTGGCTAACCTGGGATACGCTAGAACTAGCTCTCCAGGAACACACCTAGTCCTGTGTAGCCACTCCTAGACTTGGAATGATTTGGTTTGTCTACAAGATAATAATGATTCCCAGGAAGTGTATGTACAAGTTACTGGCTAACCTGGGATACGCTAGAACTAGCTCTCCAGGAACCCACCTAGTCCTTTGTAGCCATTCCTAGACTTGGAATGGTTTGGTTTTTCTACAGGATAATAATTATTCCCAGGAATTGTATGTACAAGTTACTGGCTAACCTGGGATAAGCTAGAAATAGCTCTCCAGGAACCCACCGAGTCCTGTGTAGCCACTTCTAGACCTTGAATGGTTTGGTTTGTCTACAAGATAATAATGATTCCCAGGAAGTGTATGTACAAGTTACTAGCTAACCTGGTATACGTTACAACTAGCTCTCCAGGAACACACCTAGTCCTGTGTAGCCACTCCTAGACTTGGAATGGTTTGGTTTGTCTACAAGATAATACTGATTCCCAGGAAGTGTATGTACAAGTTACTGGCTAACCTGGGATACGCTAGAACTAGCTCTCCAGGAACACACCTAGTCCTGTGTAGCCACTCCTAGACTTGGAATGGTTTGGTTTGTCTACAAGATAATAGTGATTCCCAGGAAGTGTATGTACAAGTTACTGGCTAACCTGGGATACGCTAGAACTAGCTCTCCAGGAACACACCTAGTCCTGTGTAGCCACTCCTAGACTTGGAATGGTTTGGTTTATCTACAAGATAATACTGATTCCCAGGAAGTGTATGTACAAGTTACTGGCTAACCTGGGATACGCTAGAACTAGCTCTCCAGGAACCCACCTAGTCCTTTGTAGCCATTCCTAGACTTGGAATGGTTTGGTTTTTCTACAGGATAATAATTATTCCCAGGAATTGTATGTACAAGTTACTGGCTAACCTGGGATAAGCTAGAAATAGCTCTCCAGGAACCCACCGAGTCCTGTGTAGCCACTTCTAGACCTTGAATGGTTTGGTTTGTCTACAAGATAATAATGATTCCCAGGAAGTGTATGTACAAGTTACTAGCTAACCTGGTATACGTTACAACTAGCTCTCCAGGAACACACCTAGTCCTGTGTAGCCACTCCTAGACTTGGAATGGTTTGGTTTGTCTACAAGATAATACTGATTCCCAGGAAGTGTATGTACAAGTTACTGGCTAACCTGGGATACGCTAGAACTAGCTCTCCAGGAACACACCTAGTCCTGTGTAGCCACTCCTAGACTTGGAATGGTTTGGTTTGTCTACAAGATAATAGTGATTCCCAGGAAGTGTATGTACAAGTTACTGGCTAACCTGGGATACGCTAGAACTAGCTCTCCAGGAACACACCTAGTCCTGTGTAGCCACTCCTAGACTTGGAATGGTTTGGTTTATCTACAAGATAATACTGATTCCCAGGAAGTGTATGTACAAGTTACTGGCTAACCTGGGATACGCTAGAACTAGCTCTCCAGGAACACACCTAGTCCTGTGTAGCCACTCCTAGACTTGGAATGGTTTGGTTTGTCTACAAGATAATAATGATTCCCAGGAAGTGTATGTACAAGTTACTGGCTAACCTGGGATACGCTAGAACTAGCTCTCCTGGAACCCACCGAGTCCTGTGCAGTTACTCCCTGACCTCCTCCTCTACAGCCGCCCTTGTACGGAGATCCACTCCTACCTCGGCAAGCACCTGGAACAGACAATCATTATTTTACTGTTCGCACATATTTCATTAGCATTCGAGCCAAGAGCAAGAGATTTATATGGTTATTTAGCACACAAGGTATACTTAGTTTTATTACTGTTGGCAGTTCCTATATTATGTTTATTGCTTCCGAATTCACCGTTACATTTGGTCAACTCGGAAAGCGGTTTGATTAATCTAAACAACAACTGGACTTGATTGAAAAATTTGTCCAATCAGAATCAGGGAGGGATCCAAATCCAATTCAATTCAGATAAAGGGAAAATGTTTATGTTGTGTCAGGCAACATATACTATCCTCTATATTAGCGTCAACACACCGGAATGAAGCCAACAACATTTCAGTAGTAATGATTCATGAAGTTTCAAGCAATTAGCATTGCTAAAACAAAAATGTTGTATACACTATTTATTTCTGGTGATAATTGAAGGGTTTTCAAAATTGCTGATGAAAATGCTTACATAATTATGGTAACATCAATGTTACTAAAGCGTCTAAAAAGACTACAGACGAAAGACAGGCTTTTTTTAATTACCACCTTTTTTGACTCGGTAACCTTAGAACGTTAATATTTATCACAATCATAAAATCGGATTATCGCATCTTCTCTCTGTATATGCCACGTGTATAGTCTGCCAATGAGTGTCACACAGCTTCCTCTTAAAGTCTCATTTACTTTTAATGTTATATTATCTAATTCATTTAATCCCTCCTCCTGGAAGCGGAAGCTGTTTAATCCTGTAGTTAGTTAAAAATAATCAGTTATCGTCATTGTTTATAATTTTGTTTCATTTGGTTTAGTTAATCTTTGTTTAGACTTAATTTATTTTTAAGTTCTTTTCAAGTTAATATAAAAATTATTTAAAAAATCAAGTTAAAGTTCTCGGTGTTCAATGGGATCCATTAGAAGATGTTTTTAAATATGGTGTTCAATTACCTCCGTTAATATTAACAAAACGAGCAATTTTATCAACTATTGCACACATTTATGACCCGTTAAGACATATTTCACCAACAATTTTTTATGCTAAACAAATTCTACAAGAAACATGGAAGGCTTCACTTGAGTGGGATGTTAGAGTTCCCCATCAAATAGAAAAATCTTGGACTAACTTTATAGAAGATCTTCGCAACATCTGCTCTATAAGAATACCTCGCTTCCTACAACTTAATTTAGAAACATCTAGCTACCATTTTCTGGGATTTTGTGACGCATCTCAGAAAGAAATTTGTGACGCATCTCAGAAAGGAATTTGTGCTGTTCTATATCTTAGAGTTAAAAGTCTATCACAAACTAAAATATTTCTAATTAAATCTAAAACTAAACTCGCACCTTTAAAACAAATTACAATTCCTCGTTTAGAATTGTGTGCTACGGAACTTCTAGCCAAACTTTACATGTCGGTTCAAGATTTCTTAATTCACTTACCTAAGTATACAACTAGTTTCTTTACTGATGCTTCAGTTGTTTTAAATTGGTTAAGTACACCTAATCATCTTCTTAAAGTGTTTATAAGCAATAGTCGGTAATATTCTAAAACATACTAAGTTGGAATGGTGGAAACACATGAAAACAGCAGAGAACCCTGCAGATTGTGGTTGAAGAGGCGTCTTACCGTCTAACTTAACAAATCACCCGCTATGGTGGACTGGACCACCATGGGCACCATAACCAGTTGAATAATGGCCATAATTTTATCCTACCTTACCTATTGCAGCTCTCCCAAAACTAAGGAGAAACCCTGTTTCATTAATTACTTGTAAAAGTTTTCTTTCAGATTTTGACTTATGAACCAAAAGATTTTCAAAATATTCGAGATTGATAAGAAGTTTTGCTTATGTTATCCGCTTCATGACAAAACCTACCCAATGAAATTCTGGATCTATAACTTTTTCTGAATATGACGTGGCAAATTTTAAAATCATCAAGATCTTGCAACAATATTATTATCCAGAGGCATTTAAAAATCAAATTGAGTCAAATTCTACTTTACTAAGTCTTAACGTCTTCCTGGATGAAAAAGGTCTTCTCAGGGTGGGCGGAAGAATCAGAAAATCACACCTGCTTTATGATCAGAAACACCAAATTTTATTACTAAAGCGGTCACACTTCACATCTCTGATTGATTATTCACCACCTTCATCAATAAAATTTCCAAATTGGCCCAGCATCTTTGGAATCTATTTTGAATCAGAAATATTGGATACCTTCAGCTCGAAACCTAATACGATTGTGTAAATCAAAATGCCTTACCTGCATCCGCATGACTAAGAAACCTCAAGCTCTATTCATGGGCTCCACACGATTTCAAGAGGTAAGAGCTTTTTATACTTGTGATGTTGATTTTGCAGGGCCATTTTTATGTAAAGAATCCACTCGAAGGAAGTCACCTACCACCAAATGCTATCTATGTCTATTTATATGTCTCTCTACCCGAGAAGTTCACCTAGAGATTGCAACATCACTATCAACAAAAGCTTTCTTAGATGCAATGGACAGATTTATATCACGACGAGGAGTACCCGCTCAAATTTTATCAGACAACGGCACCAACTTTGTTGGAGCAGCAAATTATCTGGATGAGGTCGCTCATTGGTTAAAACAACATGACACACAAGAAGATATCACATCATATTTGGCCCCAAAAAAGATTAAATGGATCTTTATTCCTCCTCAATCTCCGCACTTTGGTGGAAGTTGGGAAGCCGGAATTAAAGTAGCTAAGAACCTAATGTACAAAATGATAGGAAGTTACACCTGTACAGTTAATGAGTTGACCACCTTATTTGTACGAATGGAAGGAATCATGAACTCACGCCCATTGACATCTTTATCTAATGATCCAGCTGATCTACAACCACTCACCCCAGGGCATTTCCTTATTGGAGGTCCCATCACGGCGCCACCTGAAGAAAACTTCACTGGCACTCCAGAAAACCGTTTATCAAGGTGGCAGCTTTTGCGGGAAAGGATCCTCTATTTTTGGAATCGTTGGCGAAATGAATACGTCTGCAACCTTCAACAGCGAAAAAAGTGGACACAATCATCACCATCTTTAAAGAAGGGAGATTTAGTCCTCTTTCAAGAATTAAACACCCCAACTCTAAAGTGGCCACTTGCTTGGATTGAAGAACTGCATCCAGGAGACGATGGAATCCCCCGTGTAGTCACAGTCAGAACAGCTGCAGGAAGGTACAAGCGACCAGTTACCAAACTTGTTACCTAAGAATCAACAGCATCAGACAACTCAATGGATGAAATGAAACTTTAACTGCAGCTTCAGCAACATATTCTTCGCAAGTTGCTTACCTGATTATTTTTAGTGGGCGGAATGTTTAATCCTGTAGTTAGTTAAAAATAATCAGTTATCGTCGTTGTTTATAATTTTGTTTAATTTTGTTTTTAGTTAATCTTTGTTTACATTTAAGTTATTTTTATGTTCTTTTCTTGCCTGGTTATCAAACCTGACTAGGCATTGTTTTTGTATTACCTCGTATAGCACTTACTCATCACATTATGTTTTTATTTAGATTATCTATCTTTACTTTAATATCTTTAATATTTTTATAAACATTATTTATCTGTGTAACAATTTGTGTATCATATCTGTGAATCTCTTATTTCTGCCATCCTAATATTTGCTTATATCTTCATCTACTTACCTGGTATTGTACTTTTATTATTTAAGCTATTGCTTCCGAGCTTACCGAAGGTAACGGAAGCTATGTGATCGTTTCGAAGAACGAAAATATTTTATATCTCCGATTTCAAAAATTCCAAGACAGAAATCCGTTTCAGACATCAGGGAACATTTTTGGTCCCGTGTCTGTCTGTCGGTCTGTCGCTCAATTTTTGCGAACCACCATATCTTAAAAACTACTTGTCCGATTTTAATGAAATTTAGTTAGTAGGTAATACTTAGCCCATTGTTGGTCCCATATAAATTTTAACCTTCTGAGCATATTTGTTTATATTCCACATGCTCACAAACATACATTTATTTACAGCTATATCTTTAAAAGTAATCATCTGATTTTTATGAAAGTTTTATGGTTTGTTGAAAGTAGCATGCAGATAGCACCTGCCTAATTTCAACCGTCTGCGCACTTTAAATCGTGCTAAATTAATACTTCTATATACTATAAAGCTGTCGCTAACTGTCTCACTGACTGACATTAATTTTTACACATTTCGAGATAAGCTAGAGACTTACGGCTTGTGCCATTCGAAGCGAATATCCACATTGTGAACCAAAATAATTATACAAAGTTCACTTTCCCCCCTCCTTCCCTCCTTAAAAATATTAAAATGGCCGACTTGATTTTAAGCTCTTTTGGGGGCTTATTGCCTTATTGGAAAACGGATAGCACCTGCGGTAACTGATTTTAAAAGATCGACAACAATGGTCCTATGACTTTTTGTCGTATCATCATCGGTTGTTTATTAGATGGTGATCATTTTGGTTTTATTTTTTCCCATTTTTGTCTTTGAATGGCCATAGTTTCTAAAATTGTTGACCGATTTTATTTCTGATTGAGGTGCTTGAATCTTACACTAATGCTCTTTAAATTGATAATATTTTATTTCATTTGTTCATCCTATTTTCTGAGAACATGAGACTAAACTTTTTCTCGTGTGCCGTGTCACGTGACCACTTTTTTGGTTTTTAATATTGTGTCGTATATCATTTGAAAGGCCTTGATATGTACATTAAAGCTATTTTATTGGATTATTTTTAAAAACATTTGTACACGTACTTTTGTACCGATTTTCAATTTTGTTGTAGGTTAAATATTTTTTAAGGGTAAGGGTTTAAATATTTTTTTGTTATTAGATTTCTTATTTATATTTATTTATTTGTTTAATTAATGCCCTTTTGTATTGTTTGTTTTTTATAAATATAATTTTGGTACCTCAAAGTACAGGGGTACACATGCCAAAGTTAATCTTTAATAATATGATGTATATCGGTGAAAAGCTCTTGAATAGTAGATTCAATTTTGTTACCTTCTATTTTGTGTTATTTCTAGTTTTGAGGGGGTAAAATTTAGAATAATTTATCATTTTTTGTTTTGTTCTTTTTAGACAATAATGGTTTGTAAAAGCATAAAATCAATATAGTACGTAAATAGGATGCGAGGAAGCTATGTGCCACACTAATTGGCAGTCTATTTTATATTTATTTGATATAATATAGTGTTTAAAGCATGTACTTAGTAAAAAAATAATCATTAGTTGTCATTGTTATTATTTGGATTATTTAATCTTTGATTAGATTTAAGTTCTTTATGTTTGTAAGTTGGAACACTGGAGTTACCGCACTCCAGTGTTCCAACTTAGTAAAATGAGTGTGGTAAAGTGACCGCAAGTAACGAGAGCGACCGGAGTAACGAGTGCAGGAATCTGCTGATTTGCGTATATATTTCGAGTGCGATTACAACAGCTTTATCGGTCAACTGTAGGAAATAGTTATTTATGCACCTAGGGAGTAAAGTAAGCCATTATTCCCTGAGCGAAAAAGTTGGTCCTTGAGGCGAAGCCGAAGGAACCATGGTCCCTAAATCCCGAGGCGAAGCCGAGGAAATTAGAATTTTTAATTCCCGAGGCGCAGCCGAGGGAATAACAATAATTAGCTCCCGAGGCGCAGCCGAGGGAGATAATTATCGCGAGGGGAATAATGGCACTTTACTCACGAGGTACATACAATATTTTATCTCCAGTAGAAATAATTAGTATAAAAATGTCATTTTTCAAAACTGGTCTTATTTTCAATTTTTTTTCTGTATTCTTCACCTTAGTTGTATCTATGTGCAAAATTTGGGGAAGATTGAATGACGGGAAGTGGTTCAAAATTGGGGTAATAGGTGTGCGATGAAACTTAAGAAGCAAATAAATTTGACGCCATTTTTTTTTTTTTTTTTTTTTTTTTCTTCTTTTTTGGTTTCTGTATTATTTACCATAGTTGTTTCTATGTGCAAAATTTGGGGAAGATTGAATCACGGGAAGTGGTTCAAAATTGGGGAAACGGAAATGTGCGATGAAACTTACAAAGCAAAGTAATATAAGACCAGTAAAAAGATTCACATTTTCGTCCATTGCACAGTTTTTATTTAATATTTTAATAAATAACAATCATTATTAGCACTTTTAATAGCAGATATAAGAGATTCAATATTAAAAACAAAACTCAAATAGAAGGTTATTTAGATACAGGTTATAATGTTGTAAACAAAGATAAACATGGTCAAAAAAGCGCAGTGCCGCCAACCTGATTTCGACAACTTCATTACATTAGCCATACATTTTCTACTATTTATAAAATAATTAAGTTGCAATCTTTACTTTTTTGCCCTACTTTACTTTTTCGCCCTACTTTTACTTTTTCTCCCTACTCTTTGAGTTAAGGATGAAATACCTGTTTTAGTCCCTCTAAACTAATTCAAAATCATAACTTTTTTTCCCTACTGGAGATAAATATATTTAATGCATTGTTTTTTTTTCTACAGATAAAACATCAATCAGCTGATCTTTAAAAACAACAACAATCAGCTGTTCTTTAAATAGAAAAAGAGTAAAGAAGAGAAAAATAAAAATGCTGAATGAGATTGAGAATGTATTGAGATAGTGATGAGGTGACAGTTCTGCCTCTAGACTTGTGAAATCTACTACATCTGAATACAATGCGAGTAGAGAGTTACAAGGGGGATGTCAGTGACATGGGGCCCGAGCTACAAGCCATACAAGCAGAGCTGGGGACGGGTTGTTATGGGGGTCTAGAACATGCCGCAGTGAAAACGTCCCCTTTAAATGTTTCTATGTTGTAGTTAGGGGGGTTGAGACATGTTTGTCGGGTTCTCATTCCGGGGACAGCCGTGTCCCTGGAAGACATCCCGTAACCTCCCTCCTTTCCTTCGATACTTTCGGGGACATCGGATACTATTTCCCTTTCCTATTGTAACAGCTTTGCTGAGCAACAACGAAAAAGGAAAAAGAAAAAAACTTGTGGGGTTCGACAAACTTCTAAATATCAGCTGACAAAACACGTATCCACCATAAAAAAAAAAAATGTGTAAATTCCCTTCCATCTAAGACTCGACGTGATAACTGATAACAGCTAAATCTTGCGTGAATTGTGAACTTGATAAACATTTACTCTCCGAGAACAAAATTTATCACATGTTAAGGGATAAAAAAAAAAAAATAAGCTGCCAATTAGTGTGGCACATAGCTTCCTCGCATTCTATCGCGTACTTTGTTCACTTTATGCTTTTACAAACCATTATTGTCTAATTGTTTCCCCCGTTTTTACTTTCTCATATAAGGAGAAAGTATTGTGATGGCGCAAAAATTCGATTTTAAGATTTTGATGGATTTACACGTTTTGAGGTCCCCTGAGTCCAAAAAAGTGGTTTTTAAAAAATGTCTGTCTGTCTGTCTGTCGTCTGTCGTCTGTCGTCTGTGCAGACGCCTGGAGCCTAAACTACTGGGCCGATTTAGACGAAATTTGGCATACATGTTCAGAAAAATCATACCCCGAGGCGAAATCGAGAAATGAATTATAGCTCTAAATTTGGGGGCGCTACCCCCCAAAAACTCTGAAAAACATGAAAAAAAATTATTTCTCGAAAACGGTTCCGACGATTTTGATTAAAAAATTCTAAAATGTAGTCCATTTGAATACGAATCCAACGATATAAGCCGTTTTCCCGGGAAAAATCTAGTTCCTGAGAAATTAGCTTAAAACGCGGACGGAGAGAGCCCGGGTTCGATTCCCCACCCAGGAGAAGTTATTTTTATGATACATTTTGATGAAATGTTCAATAATATTTAAATGTACATTTGAAAACTAATAAATGAAAAATACTGGGTTAAGTAATTATAAACTCGTATATGAGAAAGTTTGTCTGAGTTGTCTCGGACCGATTTTTTTTTTTTTTTAATCTGACACAATTGTTTTTATTTTTCGCACAAATTAAAGTATCAATTTAGCAAACGTTAAAGAGCGTAGACGGTTCAAATTAATCTGGGGCAATCGGCGGGTTACTTTCAATAAACTATAAAAAATGCATTCAAATCAGATAAGTACTATTGAAGCAGGTGTAAATAAATGTATGTTTGTGCTCAAATATAAGAAAAACAAATAGGCGCAGAAGGTTGAAACTTATATGGGACCAACAATGGGCTAATTATGACCTACCACCCAAATTTCATTAAAATTGAGCGTGTATTTTTTAAGATATTATGTTGGTTCACAAAAATTGAACGACAGACAGACACGGAACCGAAAATGTTCCCTGATATCTGAAACGGATTTCTTTCTGGGAATTTTTGAAATCAGAGACATAAAATATTTTCGTTCTTCAGAACGATCACATAGCTTCCGTTACCTTCAGTAAGCTCGGAAGCAATTGTTTTGATTTTTACACGAATTAAAGTATCAATTGAACAAAAGTTAAAAATGGCAAATGTTCGAAATTAATATAGTGCTACCAGCAGCGGTCTACTTTCGACAAACCATCCAAATTCCATAAAAATCATATGAGTACCTTTAATGTATAGGTAAATAAATGTTTGTGTGCATGTTGAAGAAAAAAAACAAAGAAAAAAAATACGTGTGGTGTCGCGGGAACCCGTTAGGAACGAAGTTCCTTACGCTTTTCATTAAATATATAAATTATAAAATCACACTGCCTGACACTGCTAAGTATACGTTGCTAACTACTTATACATGGAGGAGTTAGAAAAGAGACAAAATTAAGAGTAACGAACTATTTCTACTTAGCGGAGTTAAGGCAAAATTATATATACAAAAAAAAGCCTTTTTTTATCATGATAGCGTCTTGCAATAAATATTTATTGAATATTGAGAACAAAGTTAATCATGATGAGTTTATAGTTAAAAAGTGTGATTTTAGTGTGAGGGAAAAGGACTTTTAAAGGCCGTACCTGCCCGGCCTACTAAATTTAAAATATCATAAAATATATCCTCCATTGCACAAAAACTTCTGCTTGCATGAGGTTGAAATTTTAAATACCTGTGTCAATTGTACTTTAGACGATGTGTATGAAGTTTTATTAAATTCGTTACGTTAGAATGTAAGATATCGGTAAAAACGTTGTTTTCTCTATTTTATTGACATTTTCATGTTTAGGCTATGGCACATAACTCAAAAAGGATTCCCGTTACTAAAAGTAACGCTTAAAAACTCAGAAAAGTGTGACAGGGAGTTAGAAAGCTATAGAAGGTGTCAATCCAGTCTACAGCTGTTTTTAAACGTTTAGGTCTGCTCTAATAAATTAAATGATCATGAACACTTCATAGCGGTGTCAGTGTTGGTTTTACTTTTAAAAAAAAAATGTTTTTCTCATTGAATAAATGAAGTTAGAATGTTTTCCGTCCTAAAATTTCAATTTTACATTTTAAGTTTACGTTTACGCGAGCGTTGCGTGCGAATGCTTGGGCGGATAACGTTGTCCAACGAACTCGTCCTTGGCATTAGTAAAATGAACATGTGTACTAAATTTCATCTAAATCGGTCAATTTTTACTTAAGTTATCGTCATCGGTCGATTTCATGACGGTGTTTTTTTTCGGATTCACTCCCGGGCTCCAGACGCTATAACGTTCCATAAGGAACTTCGTTTTAAAATATAATTGACGCAGAAGGTTGAAACTTATATAGTACAAACAATAGGCTGATTATGACATACCATGCAAATTTTATTGACATCGGATGGTTTTTATATTTATGTTGGTTTGCACAAAAATTGAGCGACAGACAGACACGGAACCCAAAATGTTCCCTGATATCTAAAACGGATTTCTGTCTTGAAATTTTTTAAATCGGAGACATAAAATATTTTCGTTCTTCAGAACGATCAAATAGCATCGGTTACCTTCGGTAAGCTCGGAAGCAATTCGGGATTGTATTAAATTAGGGAGAAGCGTCGGGATATTAATTTATGACACCTAAGATTAATGTGTTTATCGTTTGTAATTACGATCGAGTAATATATATATATATATATATATATATATATATATATATATATATATATATATATATATATATATATATATATATATATATATATATATATATATATATATATATATATATATATATATATATATATATATATATTTAACATATATATTAAGTTGGAACGGACCAGGAAAGTGTAATCTAGTTTTACAGAACACTAGTTAGAGAAATGTAGTGCAAATATTCTGATATATATTTCTACATTAAGAAATATAAAAAAGAGATTAATATTAACGATCAAAGAATATCAGTGATAAAATCCCATAAAGAAACAGAGTTATAATAAATAAACAAGATATTAAGATAAATATATTTATCTTAATGTTGTTGCCTGAGAGCTGTAGAGAGAGAAACACATATATATTTGTCTGGTTGATGATTCTTTATTTCTTTCTCTAGACTATATTTCTAAAGCCCTGGGTAAATATACGACTTGTCGGTTCTGCAAGGAACTGCGAGAGAATTATGTTGCGGGATTAACTCGACTAAGTCCTCTTTCCCGGGGGAATTCATCTTATAACATGCATCCTGTACACGGATAAAGCTTTGCCTTGCCTTACTACAAACTTTAACTTAAAATTACTTACTATTAACTTAAAAAAATATTTGTTTATGGTATTAAAAAGATAACATTTAAACAGTAATGTATATTTAAGCAGTTGTTACAGGGATAATTTCGTCCAAATTAAAATAATTAGCCCATTTTTGGTCCTATAACTGTCTCAATCTTCTGCGTTAATTGGTTTCTCTTCCACATGCGCATAATCAAACATTTATTACTACGTTTTTATTAGGTTGTTTTCTTGTTTGTTTGTTTGTTGTCCAGTACAAATCTTGCAATCGATTTTTAAATATTTTCCCGAGTAGCTATAGACATTTGAAACTTTTAGAATAGCTCAGAACACGATGACAATGCATTATTTTAATACTTTTAGCCATCTTTCAACAAAATTTAATTCGTTTTCAGCAAATTTTGCTGTACGGAAAGTTAGTTCGGAAAAAATCCGCAAGTTATTATATTTGTTTTGACATGACCCATATTTACGATCTAATTTTTGTCAGGTTTCAAATTTATGATTTACGTAGTATATAAAAAGTTCTTTTTATCTTGAAATTATTTACACCTTATAGCTTCAAAAGTACTTATCTGATTAGTATGAAACTTTTATAGCTTTTCGAAAGCAACATGCAAATATCCCCAGATTACTTTGAACCGTGTGTGCTCTTTAAATTTTGCTAAATTGATACTTCTAATTCGTGTAAAAAATCAAAACAATTTTTGCAGATTAAATAAAACCGGTGAAACCAAAAAATTAGAAGATTATGCCTTGTAAAAGCATAAAATGAATTAATTACGTATATCAATTAAGCTATGTGCCACATTAATTGACAATCAATTTAGTTTTGTTTTAAATAAATATAAAAATATGTATTTTTTGTTGAATAAAATAATTTAATACTAAAATCTTTCCATATTGTTTTCTCTACCCTTCTGGAGGTAATAGCTATTTACGTACCTAGAGCAGTAAGGGCGTTATTACAGGCCGAGGGCGAAGTTTGAAAGCACGAGTGCGTTTAACGCCCGAGGCCTGTCATGGCACTTACTGCTCGTGGTGCGTACACTATTTTATCGCCCACCACATGTAAACTAATTACAAAACACGTAAACTATTTTGCCGTAATCTTCAAAAACAATAAATGCATATTAAGTTTAAATCAGTACCAAAACAAACCGCAGTTATGAAAATATTGATTTTTTACAAATTGAACAGCTGACGCTGAGAACTACTAGCGCTTCTTGCACGCCGCGGCCTGGCCAGGAAGCGGCCGCTTCTCGAACTACTAGTGGCCCTGTAATAAAAAAGCATGCATTTTTACAGGCCCCAAGGCTGTAAAATGGAACTTTACCGGCCGCTCAGAATAGGAATGTTTACAAGTGGAGGGCGATAAAATCTTGTACGTACCTCAGGAGTAAAAATCACTTACATACTCGCGATAATTAACTCTAACGTCATGGTTCCATGAGGTTCAATGGTCGTGGTTCATGGTTCCAACCAACTTCAGCGCTCAGAGTGCAATCACTTACTTTACTCCCTTGGTGCGTAAATAACTATTGTAGAGAAAAATTATAGTGACATCGCATTTTTATAAAGAAATGTTAAATTTAATTAAAGTTTTAAGTCTTACAGAAATGATTGACCGTTTTGAAATTAGATAAGGCGTCGGACAAGTGATTTATAATTTTGAATTTTTGAATTTAGTTTTTGGAAAAACCATAAAAGATATTCTGTGGAAATTGATTTTATTCTTCTTTCTTTATTCAACAATATGAAAGAGAAAAAAAATCTAAAACTGACTGGCAATGTCATCAAAATAAATTGGATGTTCAAGAAACCGATAAAAAAACTAAAAGTGTATTTGAGAGAAGTGCATTCGGGCTTGAAAATTAAGTAAACCAACCTTAGTGCCTTATTATTATTCTGATATATAAAAGCGAATACCATGAATTTTAAAATTGGAAAAAATCGGTAGAAAATAGTTGGGTAAAACCTTGCAGTGTTTTATTTCAATCAAGAATGTACTGGTGCAACAATTCTTGCTGTTAAATAAACATTTTGGATCAAAGCAATCTCTATAAAGAGGGGGTCATGGTCAACACAATCACTATAATGAGTGGATTTCGTTCAATCGATCACTATAATTAGTGAGTCTGTTCAACGCAATCACTACAACGTGTAAGATGTGTGTACAGCAATCACTATATTGAGTAGGGTTTGTTCAATCAATCACTATAATGAGAGGGAAATTTTTTTAAGGAATCACTAGAACCGAGTGTTTAATGTTCAATCCAATCACTGTAATTAGTGGATTTCGTTCAATCGATCACTATAATTAGTGAGTCTGTTCAACGCAATCACTATAACGTGTAAGGTGTGTGTACAGCAATCACTATAATGAGTAGGGTTTGTTCAATCAATCACTATAATGAGAGGGAAATTTTTTTAAGGAATCACTAGAACGAATGTTTAATGTTCAATCCAATCACTGTAATTAGTGGATTTCGTTCAATCGATCACTATAATTAGTGAGTCTGTTCAACGCAATCACTACAACGAGTAAGATGTGTGTACAGCAATCACTATAATGAGTAGGGTTTGTTCAATCAATCACTATAATGAGAGGGAAATTTTTTTAAGGAATCACTAGAACGAATGTTTAATGTTCAATCCAATCACTGTAATTAGTGGATTTCGTTCAATCGATCACTATAATTAGTGAGTCTGTTCAACGCAATCACTACAACGTGTAAGATGTGTGTACAGCAATCACTATAATGAGTAGGGTTTGTTCAATCAATCACTATAATGAGAGGGAAATTTTTTTAAGGAATCACTAGAACGAATGTTTAATGTTCAACACAATCACTATAATTAGTGGATTTCGTTCAATCGATCACTATAATTAGTGAGTCTGTTCAACGCAATCACTACAACGTGTAAGATGTGTGTACAGCAATCACTATAATGAGTAGGGTTTGTTCAATCAATCACTATAATGAGAGGGAAATTTTTTTAAGGAATCACTAGAACGAATGTTTAATGTTCAACACAATCACTATAATTAGTGGATTTCGTTCAATCGATCACTATAATTAGTGAGTCTGTTCAACGCAATCACTACAACGTGTAAGATGTGTGTACAGCAATCACTATAATGAGTAGGGTTTGTTCAATCAATCACTATAATGAGAGGGAAATTTTTTTAAGGAATCACTAGAACGAATGTTTAATGTTCAATCCAATCACTGTAATTAGTGGATTTCGTTCAATCGATCACTATAATTAGTGAGTATGTTCAACGCAATCACTACAACGTGTAAGATGTGTGTACAGCAATCACTATAATGAGTAGGGTTTGTTCAATCAATCACTATAATGAGAGGGAAATTTTTTTAAGGAATCACTAGAACGAATGTTTAATGTTCAACACAATCACTATAATTAGTGGATTTCGTTCAATCGATCACTATAATTAGTGAGTCTGTTCAACGCAATCACTACAACGTGTAAGATGTGTGTACAGCAATCACTATAATGAGTAGGGTTTGTTCAATCAATCACTATAATGAGAGGGAAATTTTTTTAAGGAATCACTAGAACGAATGTTTAATGTTCAATCCAATCACTGTAATTAGTGGATTTCGTTCAATCGATCACTATAATTAGTGAGTCTGTTCAACGCAATCACTACAACGTGTAAGATGTGTGTACAGCAATCACTATAATGAGTAGGGTTTGTTCAATCAATCACTATAATGAGAGGGAAATTTTTGTAAGGAATCACTAGAACGAATGTTTAATGTTCAACACAATCACTATAATTAGTGGATTTCGTTCAATCGATCACTATAATTAGTGAGTCTGTTCAACGCAATCACTACAACGTGTAAGATGTGTGTACAGCAATCACTATAATGAGTAGGGTTTGTTCAATCAATCACTATAATGAGAGGGAAATTTTTTTAAGGAATCACTAGAACGAATGTTTAATGTTCAACACAATCACTATAATTAGTGGATTTCGTTCAATCGATCACTATAATTAGTGAGTCTGTTCAACGCAATCACTACAACGTGTAAGATGTGTGTACAGCAATCACTATAATGAGTAGGGTTTGTTCAATCAATCACTATAATGAGAGGGAAATTTTTTTAAGGAATCACTAGAACGAATGTTTAATGTTCAATCCAATCACTGTAATTAGTGGATTTCGTTCAATCGATCACTATAATTAGTGAGTCTGTTCAACGCAATCACTACAACGTGTAAGATGTGTGTACAGCAATCACTATAATGAGTAGGGTTTGTTCAATCAATCACTATAATGAGAGGGAAATTTTTTTAAGGAATCACTAGAACGAATGTTTAATGTTCAATCCAATCACTGTAATTAGTGGATTTCGTTCAATCGATCACTATAATTAGTGAGTCTGTTCAACGCAATCACTACAACGTGTAAGATGTGTGTACAGCAATCACTATAATGAGTAGGGTTTGTTCAATCAATCACTATAATGAGAGGGAAATTTTTTTAAGGAATCACTAGAACGAATGTTTAATGTTCAATCCAATCACTGTAATTAGTGGATTTCGTTCAATCGATCACTATAATTAGTGAGTCTGTTCAACGCAATCACTACAACGTGTAAGATGTGTGTACAGCAATCACTATAATGAGTAGGGTTTGTTCAATCAATCACTATAATGAGAGGGAAATTTTTTTAAGGAATCACTAGAACGAATGTTTAATGTTCAACACAATCACTATAATTAGTGGATTTCGTTCAATCGATCACTATAATTAGTGAGTCTGTTCAACGCAATCACTACAACGTGTAAGATGTGTGTACAGCAATGACTATAATGAGTAGGGTTTGTTCAATCAATCACTATAATGAGAGGGAAATTTTTTTAAGGAATCACTAGAACGAATGTTTAATGTTCAACACAATCACTATAATTAGTGGATTTCGTTCAATCGATCACTATAATTAGTGAGTCTGTTCAACGCAATCACTACAACGTGTAAGATGTGTGTACAGCAATCACTATAATGAGTAGGGTTTGTTCAATCAATCACTATAATGAGAGGGAAATTTTTTTAAGGAATCACTAGAACGAATGTTTAATGTTCAATCCAATCACTGTAATTAGTGGATTTCGTTCAATCGATCACTATAATTAGTGAGTCTGTTCAACGCAATCACTACAACGTGTAAGATGTGTGTACAGCAATCACTATAATGAGTAGGGTTTGTTCAATCAATCACTATAATGAGAGGGAAATTTTTTTAAGGAATCACTAGAACCGAGTGTTTAATGTTCAATCCAATCACTGTAATTAGTGGATTTCGTTCAATCGATCACTATAATGAATGGGTCATGCTTAAAGAAATCGTAATTCTAAGCGGATCTTGTTGAATGCAATCACTAGTACGAGTAGGTTGTGCACAAAACAACTGGGGATAACCAGCTATTTACATGATGTGTAACTATCCCAGCTAAATATGTCAAATTAATTTGGAATGCAATTTGGTAGAAACACGTAGTTAGTCTATTTGGTCAAATATATATATATATATATATATATATATATATATATATATATATATATATATATATATATATATATGTATATATGTATATATATATATATATATATATATATATATATATATATATATATATATATATATATATATATATATATATATATATATATATATATGTATATATGTATATATATATATATATATATATATATATATATATATATATATATATATATATATATATATATATATATATATATATATATACGTTGATGTATTGGGTTCTTTCTAACTCTTAAATTTCTAAGGAGTACGGCAACTAAGTTGCTCCACCTCCCATGTCAACATGGTCCTTGTAATCTTCATTAGCAACGTTACAAGTTACTTTTTGTCTTAATTTTGCTGTTTCATTCTTAAGAAAAGAGTACTATTATTAAATCGAATTATGAGAAAGAACTTTTATCTACTTTTAACATATCTAATTAATCTCTCTAAGAAGCTGGAACATAAAATAAATATAAACAAATATAATATATTAAATATTTTGCCAATTAGTGTGGCACATAGCTTCCTCAAGTTCTATTTAGTATACTTTAATGATTTTATACTATTAAAACCAATATTATTTAATTTTCTACGTTTTTAAAACTGTCAAAATTGTCTTAATTTTTTTATTAATTAAATTAACATGAAAATGAAAATAGCTTTATTGACACTTCTTGTGAATCAAAAACCTCCCCTTAAGGGGGTAAACATTTTGTGGTAAGAAAATTTTGAACAGTAAATTATAAATAACAAAAAAGCATTTCATTAATTCATCTTCTAATTATACATTATTTTGGATAACTTTCTTCCAGTAATTAAAGTAACATACGAGTACATTAATGAAGTATCAAATTAGCAAAAGTGAAAGAGCGCAGTTGGTTGTTATTAATCAGGGGCTATATCTGCAGGCTACTTTCGACAAACCATCTAAATTTCATAAAAATAAGTGCAGATAAGTGGTTTTGATGATATTAACAAAAATGTATGTTTGTGCGCATGTGGAAGAAAAACGAATAGGCGCAGAAGGTTGAAACTTATATGGGATCTAAGATTGGCTATTTATGACCTACCATCTAAATTTCAATCAAATCAGAAGAGTAGTTTTTAAAATAATATGTTTGTTTGCAAAAATTGAGCGACAGACAGACACGGAACATAGCTTTCGCTCGAATGCAAAATCTATCTACCTTGGTTTTCCGGTGAAATCCGCTTAACGGGTTATGCTCCGACGTTTCGCTTCCACCACTGGAAGCTTCTACAGGGGTGTGATGCATAGTGATGTTTAGATAAGCAGCAAAAAGACTGACGACTAAAGTGAAGGATGGCGTACGAAATAACTCGGCGTATTTATTTCTTTTGGTCAGCACCTGAGCCAAGCAGAAAGTTAGAAACTGCGCCGCGGTCACTTCCCGACTTCCAACATCACCTGCTCTACAAGGGAACACTGCAAAGGCAGCATCTGCCCGATTGCGTCATTCAGACAAAGGATTTAACCGACTCAAGGAACCCCCTGAAGAATCTATATGGTTGTAGAGAAGAAAAGAACTGTCCCATCAGACTCCGTCGGCGAATTACTCCAATTAAAGTTTTATAACATAAAATATAAATCACCAACACTAAAAAACTGCTTGTATCAGGTTGAAATTTTACAGGCCTGTTTCAATTGCACTTAAGGCGATGTGCAAAAAGTGTTATTAAAATCGTTACGTTAGAACTAAAGATATCGGTAAAAACGTTGTTTTCTTTATATTAAACGTTTATTTATTTATTTATTTATTTCCAGTGATCTCAACAGCCGAACACAGGCCACAAGTGAGAGGCACAAAACAAAATAAAAACACGTGTAATATAAAATGTAATATGAATACAAAGTGATAAAAATATAATAGAACAATTTAGAATAGCAGGAGAGATTGGGAAATGGATTGAGGAAAAAAGCGCAAAACAGAGGAGAAATTAACATGACTAAAATTGGTAGAGTTAATGACTGTTATCATGGTAACTGAGAAGAAAATGGTAACAAAAACAAAATAAACTAGAAAAGACAAAAACACTGAAAACTCACAAACATACACTCATCACACAAGTCATCCTTAAAATAACACTTAAAAAAAACTTACACGAGATCACCAACATATTATGATAAAACTTAAAAATTAGTTAAAACTTAAACAGATGAATTATTTTTCAAGAAGTTTGGGGAGGACGTTCTTAAGTTTTTGAAATGAATCAATGGCTTCACGTTGAAGACCATGATCATTAAAAAAAAAAAAGAGAGCGAGCGATCGGGGAAACGTGGGACAGCTCTTTCGAATAGAGTAACCGACCAGGGCGACGATTTTGAGGCAGGATAACTACTTGCTGAGTGACATTGGAACAATTTATAGAATTGCTGAGAGCTTTCGTTAGAAATATAATGTCATAAGCTTTTCTCCGGATATTTAAACTCTCGAGGTTGAATTTTTTTTTGCAAAAATGGTCATAGCTATAGAAGCATTTATTAAAGAAATGACGATGATAAAGGGACCGAATAAATATTCTCTGGACTTTTTCTATTTTTTGGGAGCGTGAGGCATTCAAAATGTTCCAAACAGGAGTAGAGCATTCAAGCAACGGCCGAACTAGAGATTTATACAACGAGAGAAAACACTCGGGACACAAACCTTTAGAGACAGCACCAACGATGCTTCCTGTAGTGGAAGTTTCGTTTTTTTAGTGGAAGTGATGGAAAGTTCTGTTTGGAACTGCAAGTTCCAAACAGTTCATTACTTTTAATTTTGTCTCTTTTCTAACTCCGCCATGTATAAGTAGTTAGCAATGTATACGTACTTAGCAGTGCGATTTTATAATTTATATTTAATGAAAAATGTAAGGAACTTCGTTCCTACCGGGTGTCCCGCAACACCACACGTATTTTTTTTATTTCAGCGTTGTCCGGTCCCAGACATGGCAGCAGGTCCATTTTCTATTCCCCTATGAATGGCATGACGAATTATATGTATGAAATTTGGGAGACCTATCATGACAGGTTTAGTGTAGTGGGCTCCTAGACTATAAAGTAAATCATAATAATTTCAAGATAATCGTATGCAATGTTGATAATATAATTGTTATTGTTATATAATACAAAATGTTAGTGAAAAAAAAATAGTTCCGAATTTATTTACTTCACATAAATGACACCATCTACAGAGCTTGATCTTAAACCTATAAAAGGATAAACCTTTGTACAACGGATCTCCCCAACACCAAATCTAAACCGTGCCATCGATATATTTGATATAATATAATCGATAAATAATATAATCAATATTTCCTGTTTTGCTGTCATTCAATGTTTATCTATCACAAATTTGAGACCCGTCAAAATGAAGATTGCGTAAATATTGGATATGGCAAAACAAATAAAATAACTTGCGGATTTTTTCCGAACTAACTTTCCGCACAGCAAAATTTGCTGAAACCTAATTAAATTCTGATGAAAGATGGCTAAAAGTATTAAAATAATGGATTGTCATCGTGTTCTGAGCTATGCTAAAAGTTTCAAATGTCTAGCTATTCGGGAAGTTAGTTAGAAATCGATTGCCAGATTTGTACCGGACAAACAAACAAACAAACAAACGAACAAACAAACAAACAAACGAACAAACAAACAAACAAACAAACAAACATACAAACAAGAATGCAAGCTAATAAAAACGTAGTAATAGGGTTTACTTTTGACAGATTATCGCTATCTTTCTATTTCATTAAGTGAGGAAATCGAGATTATTTGTAGCATTTAAATGTTATTAAATTCAAATGTAGACTAAGAAATGAAGTTATATCCTGGCAACGATTTGAGTTTTTCTTAAACTACATATATTTTTGATGTCTTCAAATAATTCGTTTTATAGAGAATAATTGAAAATATGAATTATATCAGTTTAAAAAACTTAAAAGTTTATAAAAACAAGAATATTAATTTTCTTTTTGGCATCATTCAACTATTACCATTGTAAGAACTGCAATTCTTTATATATAATTATTGCATAATTGTAATCTGCTGACTGTATTAGAAAATTAACTGAATTTATACGGTGACATAAGGATGAGAATATATATATATATATATATATATATGTATATATATATATATATATATATATATATATATATATATATATATATATATATATATATATATATATATATATATATATATATATATATATATATATCATTTATTCATTCATTCATTCATTCTAGAATGCGTGTCCGGTTTGGACGTCGTGTTTGCAGTTGTTTGCAAACCCTGTTTGCGAATGCGCGTTTGGTGTGTACGAGGCTTAAGAATGAGCCTGCTTACATGACGCGTCAGCAAGTTGGTAAGCTTGTTTACGAACCCCGTTTCTCTACAAGACTGGGAGCAAGTCATGCTTACATCTCAGGTTCACGTCTATTAAATCAGCTTCCTCATAACGTCTCTCAACAGCCAATCTGTAGTTTTTTTTTTTTTTTTTTTTTTTCCGGGGGGCTTTTACGCCCGAAGACTTAGGCCACTTAGGTGGGCCCATAGAACAAACCCGGGTTAGGGACCGAAATCTTCATACTTTTTGTGAAGATGTGGTCGGTAACCATGACTCCCCTCCTGGTTGTATTACAACCAGGAGTGTCATCATCATGGTTTCCAGGCCGAAACCTGGTGGCGCCACTCTTTCGAGGAGCTTCCCATTTATTTAAACAATGCTGGGTTGACATTGAGCGGGGGGCCTGGTCCGGGAATCGAACCCAGAACTGTGGTCAGAAGCGTTCACCCTTCCATCTACTGACCATGCTCGAGGCTGCTTCACTTGCGTGATCACACGGCAAGCGCGCTAGCCTCTAAGCCACCCAGGCCCGCGCCAATCTGTAGTACATTTAGCTCATCAATTAATATATATATTAGGCCCAATAAGCTCATGTGAATTCTATACTCTACTCTTTTTACTTTCTACTGAATTTCATACTCTATTCTAGTCTATTTGTATACTCTATTCTACATACTCTATTTTTCTGTGGTAACACGCACATTTGAAGTGAAAATAAAATTTCTTTTAATTAATTAATGTAAACATTTTTACCTCCAGCGGGGAGAAAAAGTGAACTTTCCTCCCTATATACAGGGAGGGAAGTTACTCATTGCACCCGATCGGGTTAAACAGGGAGTAATGAAAAATAAGGGAATCATGAACTCTCATGATTCCCTCCAGTGTTGCCCTAGATAAAGCACACGTAAATAAGGTTGGTGCTAATACACATTTCATTTACTAACTTCTGTTTCTATAATGTCATCTTCACACATGACATGTAACCTCCACAACGGTTGCCATAGTGATTCATCAGTAAAAAAAACGAACAAGTTAAAAGTGGAAACATAATTTCTAAATGTAGATTAACTAATCCATATTTAAATATATCAGTTGTCAACACCATTCAATACACGACTCAGCTTCCAGCTGATTCACCCATTTAATTTTAGCATTGAAATTCAAATAATTACTATCTATAATTTAATTTTAACGTGATTAAACTTATTTAGAGAATTGTTAATATTATATCTAACTATACGTTTTTAAAAATAAATAAAAAATCTATGTATTATTTTTTGAATAACGTAATTTAAAATTGAAATCTTTCCATATTTTTTTCTCCTTTCTGGAGGTAAAATCTTGTACTTACCTTGGGAGTAAAAATCACTTGCACCCTCGCAATAATTAACTCCCGAGGCGGAGCCGAGGTGAACGTTATGGTTGCCTCGGCTTCGCCTCAGGAACCAACTTCATCGCTCAGGGTGCAATCACTTACTTTCCTCCCTTGGTGCGTAAATAACTATTGTACATTGGTAAGAGCAAGCCATTCCTCAACACGAGGGTTACTCATCGATTGATGTGCTCAGTATAACAATAAACAGTTATTTTATTTTGCTTCCGAGCTTACCGAAGGTAACGGAAGCATTGTGTTCACTTTTGAGAACGAATAACATTTATGCCTCCGATTTAAAAAATTCCAAGACAGAAATCCGTTTCAGACATCAGGGAACATTTTTGGTCTCGTGTCTGTCTGTCTGTCTGTCTGTCTGTCTGTCTGTCTGTCTGTTTGTCTGTCTGTCGGTCTGTGTGTCCGCGAGTTATGAAACGTGCGACGATAACTTGAGTAAATGTCGACCGATTTCGATGAAATTTGGTAGACATGTTCATTTTAGCAATGCTCAGGACAAGTTCGTTGGACAACGTAATCCGTCCAAGCGTTCACGAGCAATGCTCGCGTAAACGTGAACTTTAAATTTAAAATTGGAATTTTAGGTCGGGGAAAAAATCTAACTTCATCTATTCAATGAGACAAACATTTTTTTCAAATACAATTTTTTAGTAAAACCAACAGCGACACCGCTATGAAGTGTTAAAGATCGCTAAAACTATTAATAGTTTTTACAAAATAAACAATATTACAATAAAGTAATATAACAATAATTGTTATAGTACATGATAGGATGCGAGGAAGCTATGTGCCACACTAATTGGCAGTCTATTTTTATTTCTTTTCTTTTTGTAATCAACTTTATTGGCAGAAGAAAAAAAATGTAATTTTGTTTGTACACATATGTAATTTTTGTTAGTTTACTATAGAACAATTATAAAGAATAAATGTATTATTTTATTATAAAATAATTATGGGAAAATCCATGAGCTGCTTTCGACAAACCATCCAAACTCCTAAATTTCATGATTACTTTCATTTTTAAAATTAAAATTAGCTGAAAGTTAAAAAATTATCAAATTTAGCTCTATTTAAGGTAGAACCGATGGGTGGACAAAAAAGTCATAGGACCAAAATTGTAGATCATTTAAAATCAGTGACCGCTGGTACAATCTGCTTTTCTATTAGATTTTCCGTTTAGTCGCAATAAGCCTCCCACAAACATTAAAGTTGCGTCCGCTATATTTAATTTTTTAAGGAGGGTAAAAATAATATAAATGATCTTATCTGACTTTTCCAATCGGTTTGGGCCAATTTTTAACCAAACGCAAAAACTGTGAGTCTCTAGGTAGTCTAGAATTACATATATATTTTATATATGTTGATATGAAGGCAATAACTCTCGCGAATTTTAGAACTTCTGAATATATAAACTTAAAATTCACTTAATTATATAATTTGGTCTTTGACCTTTTGAAAAAGTAATATTTGACAAGACAATTTAAGTTGTATATTGTTACAGTAACTAAAGTAAAAAATAAGATATAAAGTTTAGCTTATCTCTGTGAAACCCGAGGAAAGGGAAATAACAAAAGAAAACATTTGTTCAACTTTTAATAAGCAGTCTTGAAACTTCTAGAGAGATTCTACTTTATTTTCTCTCGCACTAAATAAACTATAACTTGTCTCTATTCATTCTGTCTTTATTCTACTTGTCTCTATTCTACTTGTCTCTATTCTACTTGTATCTCTATTTACTTCCGTTAACTAGTAAAAAACTTGGTCCGGGGAATAAAGATCATCTCTCTTCTCTTTTAGATTATTCAAATTGACTCTGAGAAAATTTTGAGATGTTGGGTAATAACTGAAATTTCAAATTTGGGTTTCATCTTTGTCAGAGATTAGTTAAAAGTTAATCTATCTTTATGACAACCCGTAATTAACGTCTTTCTCTTATTCACTCACACTAATTAAAATAAACTAGATCTTATAAATATCAAAGTTCATTCAAGATTAAGCAAAATAAAGTTGCTTTGATTGTGTTTGTCTGCCATAATCGACCCAGCCGTTTTAATTTAAGATGGCGGCTATTCAAAAGTTTCTTTTCGTTATAACGTTGAATCAATCATTTTGCTTCCGAGCTTACCGAAGGTAACGGAAGCTATGTGATCGTTCTGAAGAACGAAAATATTCTGTCTCCGATTTTTTGAACTCCAAGACAGAAGCCTGTTTCAAACATCAGGGAACACTTTTGGTTCCGCGTCTGTCTGTCGGTCTATCGCTCAATTTTTGCAAACCAACATATCTTAAAAACTACTTGTCCGATTTTATTGAAATTTGTATGGTAGGTCATAATTAGGTTATTGAGGCGACCTGTAGTCTGTCTCTAGAGACTTCTTGGGATACACAGTTGCCCCAAACGGCATCCGACCACAGGAAGATCGCGTAAAAACCATCTTAAAATATCCACAACCCAACGAAGTACATGAGCTCCGCAGATTCCTAGGCCTCCTTAACTTCTACCGGCGTTGTCTGCCACGAACAGCAGAGAAGCAGAATATTTTGTTCGCGTTGATCCCAGACAACAAGAAGAAAGATCATCGTCTAGTAGCCTGGACGGAAGTGGCTCTCAACGCGTTCAATCAGTTAAAGAAAGACCTTAGTGACGCCACACTTCTCTCGCACCCAAACGCCTCGGAACCCGTTTGTCTTAATGTCGACGCTTCTGAGACCGCCATTGGTGCTGCCCTACAACAAAAGCAGGGCTCCCGAGTAGTACCTCCAGCCTTCTTCTCAAAAGGTCTTATCAATGCTCAAAAACTATACTCCGCTTACGATCGGGAGTTGCTGGCGATGTATGCAGCTGTTAAGCAGTTCTAACCCCTTCTAGAAGGCCGGGAATTCGTGATCTTTACAGATCATAAGCCTCTAACAACCGCCTTCGAAAAGTCGCTAGAACGAGCTACTCCGCGACAGCGCGGACATCTGGACTACATCGGCCAGTTTACAACGGATATCCAATACGTTCCTGGTGATCAGAATACCGTCGCAGACGCTCTATCACGAATAGGAGCAGTATCCGCCGCCTCCATTTCGGATACAAAATGTTATCTAAAGTTGGCACAGGCTTAAAAGAACGATCAGGAGCTGAAGTCACAGCGGAAAGGCCAAACATCTCTCCGCCTTCACGACGTGCCACTGTTTGGTACAGACGAATTTTTAGTATGTGATAAGTCAACAAATCAAGACCTACCTTACCTCCCACCAGAATTTCGATCCTCAGTATTCGAACAACTTCACGGCCAGTCACATCCAGGCATCAGAGCAACATCCAAATTGGTAGCCAGCCGTTATGTTTGGCCTTCACTCAGAAGCGACGTTCGCAAGTGGGCGCGAGCCTGCACGTCGTGTCAACGAAGCAAAGTTACCAGGCATACTGTCACACCAGTACAACCATTTCCTCTCCCAAAAGCACGCTTCCTAGACATCCATCTCGACATAGTGGGACCTCTACAACCATCACAGGGTTACCGATATCTGCTTACTATGGTGGACCGGTTTACTCGATGGATGGAGGCCACTCCACTAACAGAAATCACGGCGTCAGCTGTAGCAGAGGCGTTCTTGCGCGAATGGATCTCGCGTTACGGAGTACTATCAACAGTTGTTACAGATCAGGGTCGGCAATTCGAGTCAGAGCTGTTCCAGACTCTCGAGCGACTGTGTGGTTTCTCCAAGAACCGAACAACTTCCTACCACCCGCAAAGTAACGGCCTCGTCGAGAGATTCCATCAATCCCTCAAGGCTTCACTAATGGCGGGAATAGATGCAGCAAAGCAGTCGTGGACGCTCACGTTGCCCGCTACTTTGCTAGGACTTCGCACGGTCGTTCGAGAGGACCTAGGCGCTGCTTCCTGCGAGCTGGTCTTCGGACAGACACTCCGACTTCCGGGGGAGTTCTTTGCACCTGAAGCCACTAAACCTCCACCTACAGCCAAACTGCTCCGACTCCTGAAAGAACATCTGGGAAGCTGCAGACCAACCCCACCTCGGTCATCGCAACTTCGCCAACCTTTCGTTTGCAAGCATCTGAATAAGGCCACCCATGTCTTCCTAAGGGCGGACAAAGTAAAACCTCCCCTTTCACCTTCCTATGAAGGACCCTTTGTAGTTCTAGACAGGGACAATCAGACCCTCTTACTGAATATCAAGGGAAATGCCACTAGAGTGAGCAAGGACCGGGTGAAACCGTGTCATCTTCTCGCTGAAGAATATCACGCCCCTACAGCGGAGCTACCACCAACGCTCACAACACCAAGCACGCCAGCACCAGCTGGGTCAACACCATCCAGTACTCCCAAAGTGACTACGCGACCGGGCAGACATGTACACATCCCGAAACGGTACCAATGAAGCTCCGAAAAGGGGGGGATCCTCTAGAGACAGACTACAGGTCACCTCTAGAAATGCTTTGATTTCCATGATTGTTATTGTAAACCTTTTTCTGTCATTGTATTTTCTTGACACATTACATTTATTGAGTTATACTTTTCTACTTAATCTCCGGTGTCGTTATCTTATTTAATTAATATAGTTTTTGTTAGAAGCAAGACAAACTTCTACAAGGTCATGGTTAGACCCATATAAGTTTTAACCGTCTGCGTCCATTTGTTTCTCTTCTAAATGCACACAAACATACATTTATTTACACCTATAGCTTCAAAAGTACTTGTGTGATTTGTGTGAAACTTATAGTTTATCGCAAGTAACCCACAGATAGCCCCAGATTAATTTGTACCGTCTGCGATCTTTAACTTTGATTCATGTAAAAAATCAAAACATCACGTCCAACTATATTGAAATTTGTGTGGTAGGTCATAATTAGCTCATTGTTGGTCCTATATAAGTTTGAACATTCTGCGCTTACTTGTTTGTCTTCCACATGCGCACAAACATACACTTATATCATCAAATGTATGTACTTATTTGATTTGTATGAAATTTTTATAGTTAATCGAAAGTAACCCGCAGATAGCCCAGATTAATTTGAACCGTCTATGCTCTTTAACTTTTGCTAAATTAACCCTTTAATACTAATGGCAGTTGGATGGCTGGTATTACTAAACCTTCGTCGAATCGACTAACATATGCAGAAAATACATTTTATTGGTTTATTGGGTTGAATACATATATTGGTTTATTGGGTTGAAACTACACTTTTATAAAGAGAAAACTATTAAGAACTCATTATTAAATCTTTTAGTGAGATATAAAAACATTTGATGACAAATAACTTAGTAGGAACATCAGAAGAATCTGAAATTGAGTGAACATTAATACACCAGGTCCCATGCCCTGGGCCAAAAACCTTAGGCACTTTGCTAAGTGGTCCAGGCCCCAGATTATCGGCCATTAGTCTCTGGCCCAATGCCAATTAATTACCCTAGGCCCATTGCCCCTTACCCCTAGGCCTATTGCCCTTACCCCAGGCCCATTTTCCAGACTATAGGCTCATTCGACGACAAATATTTTCCCTACGTTTATTACTAAACATCAGTCGAATCGACGAAGTAGCTATGACGGAATTTGCCAGAAAACGAGTGTTTGCTCAAAAGCACTACTACCGCTACACTAGCAGGTGTGTTACTAACCAGTGCAAGCACTGCAGAGGGATGGGGTACCCATCACCATCGCATACCAGCGTAAAAGGTTAAGGTTCAAACTTTGCTCGTCGATTCCACTACCATAAGCATTTTAGGGTTAATACTATAATTCATTTAAAAATATAAAAACAATTTTGACTGATGAAAAAACGGTGGAAACAATTAACAATACACAAATTAGACAGTAATGGCTTATAAAAGAATAAAATCAATAAAGTACGTGATAGGATGCGAGGAAGCTATGTGCCACACTAATTGGCAGATTTTTTTTGTTTACTTTCGTATCCCAAATAGGTATATTATATAATAGCAAGTATTGAATTGACAAATAAATTAGGTACAAAAAATAAATATGGAGGTTGCTGAACAGACCTAGTCAAAAATTGATTAAATCAACACAGCCAGCTGAAGAAAATAATAAATTTTCAGCATCGTGTTTGTCCATGGTCTACACTCGAGTGTTTGCAGTTCCACTCAATATTCGACCACAACAACAAACCAATAAAAAACACACAAGTTTTCATTCCATTATTCCTTCAAAACACAGCGGCAAACAATTAAACAAAAACAAAGGAAAACAAGATAAAAGTATGTTTATTATGCTTAATAGTTTTCATGTAAATATTTATTTTCTATTAGGTAATTTTTTCAACATTCTATATTATTTTTTCTATTTTTTCAATAGTCTGTCAATTAGTGCTGCACATAGCTTCATCGCATCGTATTGCGTATTTTAATAGACTGCTAATTAGTGCTGCACATAGCTTCGTCGCGTTCTATTGCGTACTTTAATGGACTGCTAATTAGTGCTGCACATAGCTTCGTTGCGTTATATTGCATACTTTAATAGACTGCTGATTAGTGCTGCACATAGCTTCGTCGCGTTATATTGCGTACTTTATTAGACTGCTAATTAGTGCTGCACATAGCTTTGTCGCGTTATATTGCGTATTTTAATAGACTGCTAATTAGTGCTGCACATAGCTTCGTCGCGTTATATTGCGTATTTTAATAGACTGCTAATTAGTGCTGTAAAGTATTAATTTAGCAAAAGTTAAGGAGAATAGACGTTTCAAATTAATCTGGGCTATCTCTGGGTTACTTTCTATTAACTATAAAAATTGCATACAAATCAAATAAGTACATACATTTGATGATATAAGTGTATGTTTGTGCGCATGTGGAAGACAAACAAATAAGCGCAGAATGTTCAAACTTATATGGGACCAACAATCAGGGCCGTCTTAAGATATTCGGCGCCCCTGGGCTACTACAACAAATGCGCCCCTCTCCATAAGAAAATTCACAGAATGGCTGGAGGGAGCGGGGCATAGTTACAAAAGAAGTAGAAAACGTTATTACCAATATAGACTAAACAAAAAAAATGATTTATACAAGATTAATAAAAAAAAATAACCTGAATAAACAAGAAAAAAATAAAAAGGAAAAGTAACATATATTTATTTTCCTAGTTTTTTCTTTTGTAAATTGATCTCGAAATTTGAGTTATAAAATAAGTCATTTTCTATGGATAAAATACTTAGGTAAATCATTTAATTTGCTCTGTCCCAAAGAAGATCGTAAATGATCGTTATGAATTTATGTAATTTACATCGTCCTTATAAGTTTCGCACAACTTTGCAGAATTCTTTCTAATTACGTCTTCATTTAAATTTTTTAAATTGACCAGAAATCCAAATATTGAGTAAATGTCAACATAGGCACACCTTGTCTTTCGTCCTTCTTCTAGAAGTTTATCAATAATAGCATAATATATATTATTTTTGACCTTAAATTTATCTTCTTCTGATGAATCTTCGTCGTACTGTTTTTTTCTTTTGCGTATTCGTTTGTACTCATTACATCCGGACAATTTTATTCCTTCAGATTTGGAAAGGTTAAATGATTCTGTATTTCGTTTAGACAGTATAATGGCAGTATTGTTTTGTGAAGTGATATATTATTAGTTTTATCTATGATTTCAAATATTTCGCTCAAAATAAAAACCTTATTTTAAAGAAAAAACTTAAAATGTTTGTAACACGGATTTATACATGGTGGAAATATATAATTATTATTATTATTATTAAAATGCTACCATATTAGCAGTTTCCAGTGGGTTGAACTCATTTAACAACCCCTCAGCTTCAACTTTTGTTGCAGGCTTTTGAAAATTCTCTTCGAACATTTTCTTCAAACCATCTTTAAAATTTTCATAACCGAAAACCTAATATAACACCAATCAAAATTGCCGCCCCCTAAAGGCTTGCGCCTCAGGGCTATAGCCCATTTAGCTCTATGGTTAGGGTGGCCCTGCCAACAATGAGCTAATTATGACCTACCATACAAATTTCATTAAAGTTGGACGTGATGTTTTTTTTTTTTTCCTTGAATCAAAGTATTATCAATTAAGCAAAGGTTAAAGATCGCAGACGGTACAAATCTGGGGCTATCTGTGGGTTACTTGCGATAAACTATAAGTTTCACACAAATCACACAAGTACCTTTGAAGCTATAGCTGTAAATATATAGGCCTAGTGGCTTTATTTCTTCTCCCCCATAGGTTGGCTAATCTGAGCTGTCAGATGTGAAAAGTATAATTTCTTGAGTATAAAATCATATAGGTAGACAAAATATAACGCAAGGAAGCTATGTGCCACACTAATTGGCAGAGTATTTCCACTCATTTTTTAAATCTGTCTGTTATATTGTTGACAGTTAAATATTGCGGGATCTTGTGGATACTATCGAAAATTGGAAGGTAATTGTAAAGATAAGATATGGGTGTTTATAAGATACACAAATGGGCGCATAAGGTTGAAACTTATATGGCACCAACAATAAACAAATTATAACCTACCGAAATTTCATTTAAATTGGACAAGTAATTTGATCTACAATTGATACAAAATATAAACATTATATCTCTGTTTAGAAGCGTAGAAAGTGATTATTTACGTACTTGTATTCATTGCGCATGCGCGTCTCATAGTTCAAAAGAATTCCTCTTCTTTACCACGCTAGCGCGGTAAAGAAGAATTCTTCAGCTTTACGCACGATAAGCGAGTTTGTTTACATTTAACAAAACTAATTTGCTATTCTTTTATTAAAGTAACTGTTTATATCGAGTTTTTATTGAAAAACAATGAGTGAATCAAGTGACTTTGACGAAAATGTAGAGAATAATACTCCTCCAGAAATAATTAAATCCGCAAAAAAATACAACTCAAGATTAATGCCATCTTTATCAAGAGAAAAGATACGAACTTACATACAGCAAGTTTATTTTTTTAATGTATATATTATTTAAATCTAACAATCGTAGATAAAGTACGGTACGTAACTCGTGCGAAAACGGCATTTTGCATTGCTCGTGTGGTTTTACCACCCTCGCTGTCGCTCGGGTGAAAACTCTACACTCGCATGCAAAATGCTACTTTCCGCACTCGACGCGTAATGTACTATTAAAGATATGTTGGTTTACATTAATGTTCACAGGAAGACAAGATACTAAACATTTTCCCTGATATCTGAAACATATTTTTTGTAAATCGGAGATAAAAAAAATTTCACTCTTCAGAATAAAAACGCTTTCGTTCCCTTCTGAAAGCTTGCAAGAAAAATTTAATTAATTAAACAATGATGTGTCTTAAAAGCCAAAAATCATAAAACTACATCTTAGAACTCGTGAGTATGCATTGTGATATGTGCTATGTGCCACACTAATTAGCACACTATTTTAACTTTCTTAATCAAATATTTTTGGTGAGAAAATATTCTCATAATTGTCTATAATAAATTCGTGTGAATCCATCAAAAACTTTCATTCAATATAAACGTATATAAGAAAATATAAAATTGGCTGTTTTTAGGATTTCGAAGATCCTTCTTTAAAACCCTTATGCAGAGGGTGTAGAGTTGGGGGCTTCGGATCTAAACTGACCACGAAAATCCTCCAATTCAAATGAATAGGGAAAAAAGATAGTGCCCAGTAGAGGTATAAAAAATAATAATAATAAAAGTGATAATAATGGAACACAAAGTAAGCCCAAGTATTTTGGATAGTAAAAGGGGATTTATTAACAATGAAGAGGTTTATAATAATAAAGATAACATAATATAATATTGGCCTGGTGTATGGTGTGCGAAGCGGTGAAGAGTTCGAGTCTGCAAACTGGATCGGGTGTTCAGATGGAGACAGACTCTGGAGACGATTATAATATGTCCGAGCGGACATACAAGGAAGAACTGGAAATATGCAGTGGCTTGGTGAACTGATCGGTATATAAGTGTCCGGGCGGACATGCAAGGAAGGGTTTTAACTGAGGTGAAGAAAATAAATTTATCCGGGCGGATATATCACTTCCACATACTCACATCCATTTCATGTGACTGGCAAAAAGGATGTGAACTGCTCTGGCCAGGTTGGCCAATACAAAATAAATATATAAAATAATAAACTAAACAAAGATCTGTTAGAAATATGAAGGTTCTAAACCAAGATTAGCTTACAAAGGGGGACTCACACATCTGTGCCCCGAAACAAATAAAAATATTTAATATAAAATCAAAAAAATATACTTTTCCTTTAACATAATAATAAAATAAAATATAAATAAATAATATATACATATAAATAAATAAAATAAACTGTGGCTTTAACAGAGAGTGATGTGTCTGTCAGTCCGTTTCTCTTTGGTTCATATCTCTCCAACTGTTTAAGCTACAAAGTTGAAATTTGAAATACAGGTGTGTCTTTTTGATACACACCTAGAAAAAATATAGAGAAGATAAAAATTTAATATGCATATGTTGCAATTTGGAAAAATGTAAATTCAAATATTTAATTTTTTTTTTAATTTTCGTGTGGGGTATCAAATAAAAGCTGCTGTTGAGTAGGTTGAAAATATATATTACTTTTTTTTAAAAAATATAAATGATATATATAGAGTAAGACGCTTGTTTTCCCTTAAAAGAATAATTAGTGATTTTTACTATTACTACGTTTTTATTAGCTTTCATTCTTGTTTGTTTGTTTGTTTGTTTGTTTGTTTGTCCGGTACAAATCTGGAAATCGATTTCTAACTAACTTCCCGAATAGCTTGACATTTGAAACTTTTATCATAGCTCAGAACACGATGACAATCCATTATTTTAATACTTTTATCCATCTTTCAGCAGAATTTAATTGGTTTTCAGCAAATTTTGCAGTACAGAAAGTTAGTTCGGAAAAAATCCGCAAGTTATTTTATTTGTTTTGCCATATCCAATACTTAAGCAATCTTCATTCGATTATATTATTTCAAATATATCGATGGCATGCTTTAGATTTGGTGTTGGGGAGATCCGTTGTACAAAGATTTATCCTTTTATAGGTTTAAGATCAGCTCTCTGGATGGTTGTCATTTGTGTGAAGTAAATAAATTCGGAACTTTTTTTTTTTCACTAACATTATATATTATAATTATATAACAATAACAATTATATTATCAACATTACATACTATTCAACAGAAAATTTAAAAACGTAGTATATAAAAAGATATTTTTATCTTTAAATTGTTATTAATTAAACTGCTGATTTAAAAGAAGATGAAAAGATGATCTGTACAACACTTTTGAATAAATGGCAAAGAATGATTAGGAGTTAGAAAAGTTAAATAAAATGTGAAAGTGTTCAGTAATTCAATGATTTAAGAAAAGCTTAAACATGGCCCTAAGAGGGATTGAAATGTCCCTCAAAAATACTTCAACTACTCAAATTATACTTCAATATAATATTGAAGTAAATGTATGGAAACTTAAAAGTCTTAAATTTTTATTCATACTGCTCATTAGACCCAGTGAAGGGTTTTTCTTTTTGAATCTTAAATGTCGATAGAGAGCAATACAAAACTACTACAATAATATATATATATATATATATATATATATATATATATATATATATATATATATATATATATATATATATATATATATATCGGGATTGTAACATAAAGACGATTTTTGTGACCGAAACCTGAGTTTTGTTTGTTTTCTGTATATATATATATATATATATATATATATATATATACATATACAGTATGTCCACAGATTGAGTTGCCTATACGTGTAAATCCAAAAAAAAAATCAATTTTTGAAGAAAAGCCATTCTTTATAAAATCTTCTGCTTGGTCTTAAATGAAGATTTATAGCATACATTTTTGTTCAAAATGTACCCTGTACCTAGAAAGTACAATTTCCTAAAATCGTTCAAGAGTAAACCGGTCCAAATTTCGACTATACAAGCAAAAAGTATATATATATATATATATATATATATATATATATATATATATATATATATATATATATATATATATATATATATACTTTTTTTAAATGTTGCATTCCTTATTTGTATTATGAGTTAAAAATATACCCCCAAAAAATCCCCCCTACCAATATTTTTATTTATCAGAATGGAGAAATAAAATTTTACTTCAAATTTTTATGCTTAATAATCTACGAAATCCTAAAAGTACTTGGAAGGATGTACTTCTCTGCGATTTTGTTTTTTAATTTAGTAATATTCTATGAAAGGTTGTTTAGTATTTATGGAGTAATTATGATGGATAAAGCAGATTATGACTTGTGAAAAACTTAGACATGGGTTTCCATTGCAAACTGTTTTGGATCGTTTGATATCTAGTCTATAAATAGAAGGTTTGGAATTGCTTGATAACTGAAGGCAGGTAGAGTGGTTGAGTAGGATGAAGGCCGAGGATTCTCCAAGAGAAGAGGAATTTACTGGAGCGTGTTTGAAATACTCTGTGAATCACTGAAGGTATTGCAACCATAGAAATGATAACAGGTTCCTTGAGTCCAAACTACGCTCAGATACAGCTCAGTCTATTCCTATTATTACTCAAAAATTTCTGTTTGCCTCAAAAACAACTAAATTCAGCTGTAGTTGGGTCTATTAAGGAAATAAAAAAGCTCACTTTTGCAATATTTCGACCCCTCCTTGGATCATTCTCAAGCTGGAATCAAATTTATTTAGATGTTAGATTTTACAAACTATAAATATTCTCTGGACAAGACATTAACAAAATTTTAAGGGTAATGATTACTATCAATTTTAATATGTAAAAAGTTTTGATATTACTAATTTACATACTATTATTTACATGGTAGACTAGAAGAAGTTATCTTACATTATACTAGTTTTATTCTTGAAACATTTAGTTTATAATTATTATCCTCATTTAAGCATTATTATTTATTTTCTTCGTAATTTGTTATTATTAATTTTGTTATTGTTAATTTTTTAGCGAATTTCCAAAGGAAAAAAATCGCTAATGGAGCCACTGGCATGGCAGGAGTTGGAGCTGGGACTGTGGCCAAAATACGTTTCATGGGTCCCTGATCACGAAAAAATAGGTTTTACAAAACTTTATATATATATATATGTATGGAAATTTGTAGTTCAATGTTGTGCAGTTTAAACTTCTTTTAAACTACTACGATTATGTTTAACTAAGCAATATTCTAAAAACCCTAATCCAACTAAAATAATTCAATAAAAAAATTATCTTAACTTAAAATAAGAGGTGGTTAGAGGTGGCTCTAACTACCTCTAACCACCTCTAACCACCTCCAACCACCTCTAACCACCTCCCACCACAAACCAACATATATCTTAAAAACTACACGTGCGATTTCATTGGATGCTAACCTCCTGCACCTATTTGTTTCTCTTCCACATGCGCACAAACATACATTTATTTACACTTATATCTTCAAATGGACTTATCTAATTTTTATGAATGGATTGGTTTGTCGAAAGTAGCCTGCAGATGGTACCAGATTAATTGCAACCACCTGCGCTCCTTAAATTTTGCTAAATTGATACTTTAATTAATGTAAAAATACGGTAAAATGAACATGTGTACCAAATTTCAACTAACTCGGTCATCTTTTACTCAAGTTATCGTCATCGGTAGATTTCGTGACGGTGATTTAAAATTTGGCATACAGGTTCAGAACAATCACAAGCCCGAGCCAATATAGTTAAATGAATTTTATCTCCAGTAGGGAAAAAAAGTTATGATTTTGAATTAGTTTAGAGGGACTAAAACAGGTCTTTTCATCCCTGAACTCAAAAAGTAAGGAGAAAAAGTAAAGATTGCAACTTAATTATTTTATAAATAGTAGAAAATGTAAGGCTAATGTAATGAAGCTGTCGAAATCAGGTTGGCGGCACTGCGCTTTTTTGACCATGTTTATCTTTGTTTACAACATTATTACCTGCATCTAAATAACCTTCTATTTGAGTTTAATTCCAATTCTTATTTGTGTTTAATATTGAATCTCTTATATCTGCTATTAAAAGTGCTAATAATTATTGTTATTTATTAAAATATTAAATGTGAATATTTTTTCTACTGGAGATAAAATATTGTATGTATCTCGTGAGTAAAGTGCCATTATTCCCCTCGCGATAATTATCTCCCGAGGCGCAGCCGAGGGCTATAATTAGAGTTATTCCCTCGGCTTCGCCTCGGGATTTAGGGACCATGGTTCCTTCGGCTTCGCCTCAAGAACCAACTTTTTCGCTCAGGGAATAATGGCTTACTTTACTCCCTAGGTGCATAAATAACTATTAACTCTAGGGAAAATTTGGGGGAAGAAATTATAAATATGGAAAATATTTTTAACTCAACATTACTGTAAACATTTTTTAAAAATCCATCAATTTAAATTTGATTGTCTTTACAATCGATTTGAACAAGTTAGTCTTAAAAACTCAACAGGATTGAACCCCTAGCCAAGAAATGTGTTTTTTATCTATCTAGTGAGGCTCCTAGATAGATAGAAACATAATATGAGAACATGTGAGTAAATATTGACAGATAATACAAATTTAGAAAAAAAAAAAAAATCTTATAAAATTATTTTAAAATGAAGATATTATAGTCGAGGAGATAGCGTGCAATAAAGTGTATGACTAACATCAAGCTAGAATTTTGTGTATAAGTAAATGCTTTGGTGCCTTTTAAGAATATACAGGGTGATCCAAAAGTTCGGCAACGGCTTAATATCTTCGGTTATAATAGAGATATTAAGTTCCCGTTTGCGGGTATCTTAATCATTTGTAAAAAACTACTTTTTTGGTGGGTAATCATTTTTTCCGCCATATTTGTTGCCGCTATATTGGATTCAACTTTGAAATTTTAAATTGGAACACCCATAAAGTGATACATTTTTGGAAAGGTCTTGAAAAAAGAAAACATTTACCGCAAACCCGAGCTTTCTATCTACTTCCGTTTCAAAATGGCGGACACTCAAAGTTAAAAAATTCACTCTTTTTTTCTTATTCTTAGTTTAGTTAGAAATAAAAAAATCGGTCCGAGACAACTCAGACTAACTTTCTCATATAATCTCTGCCCCAGATCCCAGAAAACCTAGTTCGTTATCAAGTCATAGTTTCCGAGATATTGATGAAAATAAATCTCATTTGGTTGAAAATCGAAAACAAAAAGTAAACAACCACCTGTTGAACACATTTTAAATAAATAAATTAACTAAGCATCACGTAGGTTTATCATTGAAGCGAGCTTAATGCAATAAATATTTAATTTTATAATCATGTTTCCTGGGATCTGGGGCCGAGATTATATGAGAAAGTTTATATGAGTTGTCTCGGACCGATTTTTTTTATATCTAACTAACTATTGAAAATAAAAAAAATAAAAACAAATTTTAACTTTGAGAGTCCGCCATTTTGGAACGGGAGTAGATAGAAAGCTCGGGTTTGCGGAAAATGTTTTCTTTTTTTAAGGGCTTTCCAAAAATGTATCACTTTATGGGTGTTCCAATTTAAAATTTCAAAATTAAATCCAATATGGCGGCAACCAATATGGTGGAAAAAATTATTTCCCACCAAAATAGTATTTTTTTTTACAAATGATTAAGATAATATCTCAATTATAACCGAAGATATTAAGCCGTTGCCGAACTTTTGTATCACCCTGTATTATGGTCAGCTAAGTTCGTCAGCTGGACATAGCTTGGAAATAGGTATTTGAAGAAAACAAACCGGTGGAGAGCGGCCATGTCCCGCCCTTTTATGGTGGACAATGTGATTTTCATGATCCTGATTACGAAATTTGTTAGCAGACTAAAAATCAAGGTAATGATAGTTTGTCACTTAATAGGTTAGTTAGTCAAAAATTACTTCAAATCAAAAAGGTCACCTATTAAGTGAAAAACTACCATGAACTTGATTTTTGGTCAACTAACCAAATTTGTACTTAGGATCATGAAAATCGTATTGTCCACCAATAAGGGCGGGACATGGCCGCTCTCCACCATGGCTATGTGGACATAGCCGATCACAAGGCACCAAAACTTTTACTTACACCCAAAATTCTTGCTTGATAGTCAGACACTTTTGTGCACTTTATCTCCTGGACTGTTATCAATTTTAAGTTAAAGAGACAAATTAAAGTTTAAATTTAAATATTTTGATGTCCCATAGGTATGTAATAGCTTCTTTCAGACAACATATTTTTTCCTACTAGCGGCAGCAAAATTACGCATTATTGGACTTAGGAATGAAAATTTAATTTCTCTGAGGTTTCAAGAAAACTTTAGAATACGCAGCAAAATACGATTTTGCTGCCTAGGCGGCAAAATCGTATTTTGCTGAGGATTTTTCCAGGCTAAGCCACGCCCACATTCCCCGCTACAAATAAATAAACAAACAACCTTTTGGTTTATGTAATCTTTAGCCTAAATTATTTGAACAATTTACCTTAAAAATATTATGAATTTATAAAAAAAGGTTTATAAATACTTATAATAGATTATATTTATAAAATAGAATGGAGTAAAAAGATAAAAATAAATTAAAATATTACTATAATTAGAAAACAGTAGGTCTTAAAATAATCATAAAAAATTGAATTAGTGGCAACACTGTAGCTCGTCTATTATCATCATTTTGTTTTGTTTTTACTATGTTTCTGTCAATTCATTATTTATAATTGTAACATTTGATATTGTAGCTTGTTTTTATTTTAAATTTAAATAGTTCAATAATAGTATTTGATAAGTAAGTAAGTAAGTATTATGAAATAAATATTATTTATAGGAAACATTTTTAGTAGTAGGAAAAATAGTGTATGCAACAAGGCAGCAAAGGAAACATTTCTGCCTCATTGATATATTGCCTGCCTCGGCTTCGCCTTGGCAGTCAATCGAATAAATTACCTGCCTCGGCTTCGCCTCGGCAGTTAATTTCCATAGCCTGTCCTCGCCTCCGGCTCGGAGGCTAACTTTTAATCATTCGTCAGAAAAATTCCATTTTGCTGCCTAGTTACATAAATAACTATTTTATTCCAGTTTTTACATGAATCAATCTACAAACATCAACACAAATTTATTTATCTTCAAAGTGTTTTACTTTGAAAGGAAACTGTTAAAATGAAAATAAATGTTATATATATATATATATATATATATATATATATATATATATATATATATATATAAAACGTCGGGATTGTAACATAAAGACGATTTTTGTGACCGAAACCTGAGTTTTGTTTGTTTTCTGTATATATATATATATATATATATATATATATATATATATATATATATATATATATATATATATATATATATATATATATATATATATATATATATATATATATATAATATATATATATATATATATATATATATATATATATATATGAATAAATTCTCGACCGTAAATATAAACAGAAAACAAACAAAACTCAGGTTTCGGTCACAAAAATCGTCTTTATGTTACAATCCCGACGTTTCGGTTTTTACTTAAAACCTTCTTCAGGGGCCTAAAAAACAAACGAAATACAAAAACCCATGAAACAAACACTCATGACTATCAAAACGGAAAAAACTAAGAAACTGCTACACAATAAATATTAACCCAAGACCTAAACTCACCGTAAAACATCTAAACAACGACTGAAAAAATTCTCACGCGTCACACCTATATATACGGAGAAAAACCACAGCCTCCTAGATAAAACCATACTTTAACGTACGTACTTTTACGTACTTTTACTTTAAAGTATGGTTTTATCTAGGAGGCTGTGGTTTTTCTCCGTATATATAGGTGTGACGCGTGAGAATTGTTTCAGTCGTTGTTTAGATGTTTTACGGTGAGTTTAGGTCTTGGGTTAATAATTATTGTGTAGCAGTTTCTTAGTTTTTTCCGTTTTGATAGTCATGAGTGTTTGTTTCATGGGTTTTTGTATTTCGTTTGTTTTTTAGGCCCCTGAAGAAGGTTTTAAGTAAAAACCGAAACGTCGGGATTGTAACATAAAGACGATTTTTGTGACCGAAACCTGAGTTTTGTTTGTTTTCTGTATATATATATATATATATATATATATATATATATATATATATATATATATATATATATATATAAATATATATATATATATATATATATATATATATATATATATATATATATATATATATATATATATATATATATATATAAATATATATATATATATATATATATATATATATATATATATATATATATATATATATATATATTTATATATATAGGAAGAGAGATATGAAAAAGTGACAGTAGGCAATTTATATTTATGTATTTTTTTATATATATATTTTCAGTGTTGCTAGAAAAGCAAAGTGAAAAGGAAGGAAAAGCAATTGGGGTTGAATACGGTGTGAGACGACAGAGGAGACAGTGGAGATACATATTCTAATGGAGACATGAGGTAGTGGAGATATATATTCTAATGGAGACATAACATTTTCACATTTCCCTCCAGTATTTGTACACATCTAGCATTTTAACTTGACAATCCCCCCCTTGGAAATACAGCCGCTGTATCTATATCTGCATAAAATACATTCTTTATATTTCTTTTATGCTTATTCTTTACCGCTATCTTATATACAATATAGAAACAACAAAACAATCTTATTCTCAGGTTTCCGTTACAAAACCATACAACCCTACTATCTCTAGGTTTTGGTTCTTCAGAGCTTTAAAAATGGGGACCTCAAAACGCCTAAATCCATAAAAATCTCAAAATGGAATTTTCGAGCCATCACAATACTTTTTCTTTATATGTGAAAATAAAAATGAGCCTTGTACAAATTGTACTAAACTTTCAAATATTCAAGTATATTATTATGTTTTCGGTTTGTTAGTTAGTTTCATGGTTAAATTTATTAATTATAAAACATTTTATCAACATTTGTGAATACAAATATGTCCTTCCTGCCGGGATTTGAACACGACCTCTCATCCTTTGAAATTAAAGCAATATTCCTAAAATTTTAAAATATTCTCAGGAACTAGATATTATTTTCAAGAAAACTACTTATATGGTAAGATTAGGACGAAAATGGCTTACATTTCTGAGTTTTTTACTTTCTCATTTAATTTTTTTGAAAACGGTTCCGACGATTTTGAATAAAAAATGTCTATAATGTAGTCTGGCGCCACCTGGTTGATGCCACTTGCTTCCGCCACCTGTCATTCGTCACCCGAGTTTTTACTTTTTTTCGACCAGTCGAGAAATGGACCCGGAGGAGATAGCTGTGTTTGTTTATTATTATTTTCGTGAAAGAAGAAAGGGAAAAATGCGTTTTTGGGTTCATCCAATAATTTCAGACAAAAAAAATACTAGTTTGTTTCATACAGTGTACCCCCGTGTCAAAGAGCAAAGAGGACAGTAACAATTTTTCAATTTTTATTATTGAATTTTCAATTTTTTGCCGAATGTCGCGTGGAACTTGCAATGAATTGCTTATAATATTGAACAACAGTTTGACCAGTAAATACACTTATATGAGGGATGCAGTCAGTCCCTGAATTGATTTCCCCTATATTTGATTGAAGGAGTGGGGGCTGAGAGGCAGGGACTTGGGTGGCACCGTCTGGCAGGCTCTATTGAAAACAATGGGCTGACCGGGTGGAGCCACCAGTAGGTGGCGGCTAGACCCTGGGACAGTCGACCAGGTAGTGCCATCTAAAACTCTAAATAAATTAATAAATGGAAAAAAATGGAATAAATAATTATGAACTCGAAATCATCGAATTTAAAGAAATAAGATTATTTAAATATTTTTTGAGAGCAGTACAGGTAACATTATTTTTTTAATTTTACAAACAGATATCATATTTTGCAACATGCTACATTTGATTGAAATCGGTCCAGTAGTTTAAGCTCTACATAAATGACAGTAGTTTAGGCTCTACACGTCACAAATTCCATAAAATGACAGTCAGACATTTTCTAAAATATTATTTTTTTGGACTCAGGAAACTTTAAAACGTGTAAATACAATTAAACCAATATTGGCACCATCGCAGTACTTTCTCTCTGCATATTGAAAGTATATGAGAAAGTAAAAACACCAGCAAAGGTAAGGCAGAAAATATACAATAGCAATACTTACAGTAGGGATGCATCAACTTAAAGAACGAATAAAAACTCTTACAACAGACAAACTAAACCCTAGAGCTAGAGAAACAACTGTCCCAGACTTTAAGATAACATTTAAATTTCAAATTCAAATAAAAATTTTCTTACGACACACAACTAACTATAGAGCAAAATTCAGGTTTTTATGATAACAATATAATAGTCTTCTGTAACAATGGTGCAATAACAATTCATTGTAATTTATTCACTCTAGAATAAATTAAATTTAGTTTCAACATTACAAACTGGATTTTTGAGATAAAGAAATTCTTTTTCAAGCGAAGCATTTTGAGAATTATTCTTCTGAAATCTTGCGCTTGAATTAATTTAACAGAGATATCTGATATTTCAAAATCCCTGTTTTTACTTTGACAAGAGCTGCAACAGCAGTGACATTACCCTTATTGGTTCTTATACTGTATTCATACTGATAACATCTTTCTTTTATAAAACGGCTTCCTTCGCCATTAAACTTTCAGTAAAAGTCGTTAAACTTGATAGAATTTAGGATATTACACTAGAAACCATTTTGAAACTTAGTCCTCATCCATCGGAATCTTTTGAGTTTGCTGTCGCAGATTCATCTACATCAATGTAGTTGAGCCAATTAACACTTTGGATCAAGTAATCTCCAATCGGAAAAAAATCCAAATGATCCAATTTTGATCCCATTTAAAAAACACTTTATACGATCAATCAGATTGATCGTATCGATGATTAACCGTGTAAATTCAAGATTGATGCATTTGTAAGGCGGTCTACTACTCTAATTTTAGGAAGCATGGAAGTTGATTTTATTTAATTCGACGTTAAGGTTGTTGCCATTAATTTATTTATTCTAAGAATTCTATATGGACTGTCTGAAATGTGTTGGTAGTGGTGTGCATTTAAGTTTATTCGGAATAGAGTTATTTCTGTTGTGTTATTACTGTTGTCAACGCTCCTTTTTAACATTGCCTTGGAGGCGGTGATGAGGAGGCTACCCACTAACCCAGGAGGCTCTTTGCCAACCGTACAAGTCAAAACCTGGCTTTTGCAGACGACATTGATATGCTTGCAAGAAAACCCAGTGTGCTAAAGGAGAATCTAGACACCTTGAAAGAGGAGGTTAGTAAAGTGGGGCTGGAAATTGCCAAGACAAGAGCGAGTACATGATCAACAGCCGGAACAAAACCAGATGAAGGAATAATCAGGAATTTGATGGGTACCAGAGGGTCCAACAATTTAAATAATTAGGCGGGGTGATTACTAAAGATAATAAAGTTTCAGAGGAGATAAAAGTACGAATAGCGGCAGGGAATAGGTGCTATTGCAGTTTCATTAAGCTGCTGAGGTCATCTTTAGTGACAAAACAACTGAAACTTATGGTATACAACACGATTATCAAGCCGGTAGTTACCTGTGGCTCAGAAACGTGGACGCTGACAAAGAAGGATAGAAACCTAATATGATCGTGGGAGCGAAAAGTGCTTAGAAAGGTATTTGGGGCTGTGAACAATGAGAATGGCTGGCGCATTAGAACCAATGAGGAGTTAGCACAACTGTATAACAGGCTGACAATCATAAATGACATTGCAGCAAGTAGGTTACGTTGGCTTGGACACGTACAACGAATGGACGATCAAAGAGTTCCAAAGAAAGTTATGAATACGACACTAGATGGATACCGACCAGTGGGGCGCCCAAGGAAACGATGGCTAGAGGATGTAGAAGATGACCTTCGGAAACTGAAGGTGCGTAACTAGACAGGAATGGCGCTGTCATGAGACGACGCGGACAAAGGTGGTTGCTGAGGCCAAGGTCCTTCAAGGGCTGTAGCGCCAGGATAAGTAAGTTAGTAAGTTATTTCTGTTATCGTGGAGAATGCAAACTAGCCAGATATTACAAGCTAGCACGTGTATGCTGAATTTCTATTTAGCTGAGACTGGAGGAGAGGGGAATGAAGTCTCCCATAAGGGAGGGCAGAGTGTGGTCGGGTTGGATCCCTTTGATCCGGACTCTTCAGCAGATGTGATTTAATCTTTATCTCCAGTAGGGGGAAAAAGTTATGATTTTGAATTAGTTTAAAGGGACTAAAGTAAGTCTTTTCATCCCTGAACTCAAAAAGTAGGGAGAAAAAGTAAAAGTAGGACTTACACATTGAAGAATGCGATTGACAGATTTCTAGATATTTTTAAATCCGAGTTTTAATCGTAGGGGTGGAGGGCTTAATGTTAACTACTGGCGTAACTTTTTGACCCACACATAGAAAAAACATTGAGAAGTTGATAAGAATGAATTTTTATGACTATTGTGCTTTTTACGGCCAATATTGCGTTATTAGCGCCAAAATGTCACCCCCCCCCCCAAAAAAAAATGTCATCCCAACTACCCAATAACATTTCAATAATTCATGCTAATATCTTATGGTGGGGCGATGATAATAACAGAAAGGGATTTCAGAAGATTATAAATCTATAAGACATTTTATGACTTATGTGCTTTTTAACCGTCAATTTTGCGTATTTAGCGTCCCGCCCAACCACCCTATAACGGCTAGTCCAAATTTTTTTTAAAATTACCAAACAAATTTTGTTTTTTTTATTTTGTTTTTTTTGGGGGGGGGGGGAGGGGCCATCCATTTTAATTTTTTTTTTTACTTTCGTAGGGAGGATGGGGAACTACCAAAATGTTATTTTAACATATAATAATCTACGAAACCCTAAAAAGTACTTATCTGTGTTATTTTTCAGGTATGTACACGGTTTAAATGATATCGTACATAATAAAAAAAAGAAAAAAAACATAATTCGCAAGAGGTGAAGGGAATTATATGGTAGGAATGGTTTAGAATTAATAGGACGGTGGTGTCCGTGGTCGCTGAAGTACTTTCTGGCTTGCTTCCAGGATGCCATTATCATTAAGGTTTCTAATGTGCCATTTCCACACCGGATGATCCTCTAGGTTCTGCAGGTGGAGTTCGTAGACATGACCGGGGAAGTTTCTCGTCCACGCTAAATTCTTGGAATCTTGAGGCTGGGTCTGTAGTGAAATGAGCACGTTTAAAAGGAACAAGGTTTTTCATCAGACATTGCAAAAATTGGAAGTGATTTGTATGGCTTCTTTTACAAATGAGCGTGGCAAACCTTTATACATTGAGGAAAGTGTAACAACACTAAATATTTGCCAAGTTGAGTATCATAGTTGCAGATGAAGAGTGTGAGGAATAAGCCAAGGAATTGAAGTTTCGATTTTGATAATTTAGAAAACAAATTTTATATGAAGGTTAATTTGAACTTTTACTAGAGAGTACAAATCAATAGCGCCCTTTGGCAACCAAATTTGACCCTCCAGGGCCAAAAAAAAAATATTTGTATATATTTTTATGTAAAATATGTATGTGTATGAAATTTTATTAAAATCATTAAGTTAGAACGTAAGATATCGGTAAAAACGTTGTAAAAAAAAAATATATTTATAAAAGTTGTTTGTCTCATAAAATAGATGAAGTTAGAATTGTTTCCCGTCCAAAAATTCCAATTTTACATTTAAAACATACATTTACGCGAACGTTGCGCGCGAACGCTTGGGCGGATAACGTTGTCCAACAAACTCGTCCTGGGAATTAGTAAAATGAACATGTATACCACATTTCAACTAAATCGTTCATATTTTACTTAAGTTATCGTCATTGGTCTATTTTGTGACGGGCGGTTTGTTTACTGTCTGTTTTGTGACGGTCGGTTTTTTTACTGTCTGTTTTGTGACGGTTGGTTATGTGACGGGCGGTTTTTTTACTGTCTGTTTTGTGACGGTCGGTTTTTTTACTGTCTGTTTTGTGACGGTTGGTTATGTGACGGGCGGTTTTTTTACTGTCTGTTTTGTGACGGTCGGTTTTTTACTGTCTGTTTTGTGACGGTTGGTTATGTGACGGGCGGTTTTTTTACTGTCTGTTTTGTGACGGTCGGTTTTTTTACTGTCTGTTTTGTGACGGTCGGTTTTTTTACTGTCTGTTTTGTGACGGTTGGTTATGTGACGGGCGGTTTTTTGTACTGTCGTTTTGTGCTGGTGTGTCTGTCTTGTGACGGTCGGTTTTTGTTACGGTGTGTTTTGTAACGGTATGTTTTGTGACGGTCGGTTTTTGTTACGGTGTATTTTGTTACGGTATGTTTTGTGGCGGTGTGTTTTGTTACGGTGTGTTTTGTAACGGTATGTTTTGTGGCGGTGTGTTTTGTGACGGTCGGTTTTTGTTACGGTGTGTTTTGTAACGGTATGTTTTGTGGCGGTCGGTTTTGTGACGGTAGGTTTTTGTTACGGTGTGTTATGTAACGGTATGTTTTGTGGCGGTCGGTTTTGTGACGGTCGGTTTTTGTTACGGTGTGTTTTGTAACGGTATGTTTTGTGGCGGTCGGTTTTTGTTACGGTGTGTTTTGTAACGGTATGTTTTGTGGCGGTCGGTTTTGTGGTGGTGGGTTTTGTAACGGCGGGTTTTGTAACGATAGATTTTGTGACGATTGTTTTTTTTCGAATTTACTCCCGGGTTCCAGAAGCTTTAAAGTGACATAAGGAACCTCGATCCAATCATTTTTAAAAGTAGTTAGTTTAAATACTATTCTAAAATATATAATTTCCCCGGGAAAAATATATTTCCTGAGAAAATAGCCTAAAACGCAGACGTTGAGACGACGGGTTCGATTTCTGGCAGTGGCTGTTATTTTTATTGTATATTATGATGAAATATTTAACAATAATCAAATGTAACTACAATAACTCGAACTCTGGACTAAGTAATTATGTACACGTTAGTTTGAGTTGTCTCTGATTCGATTTCTTATAGAAATTTTAATTATTTCACTGATAAAAACAATAAAATATAGCAGACTTAAAAATTATCATATTTTTTTTATGTTATTTGAAAAAAAATATATATATAAAATCTTTCTTACTTATTTATGTGTACAGTAAATAAAAATAACAATCGGTGAATAATGGAGGTAAGAAAAGTAATATTGGATGGAGAGAATGGAGGTAGAAGATAAGAAGGAGAATTTCTTTCTCCACTAACTTGCCTCCTCCATCCTTCACTTACTTCTTAGAATAAACTAAGTTTTTATTATTCCGATAAAACTGAACTTGAGAAAGAAGTTCATTATCCGACGAGGAAAACTTTCTATAGAATCCAACTCAACTACCCTTAAAAAAACTTAGAGGCACAACTTTAGAGCTTTCATTGTGTTTCTAAGAATCGACGAGAGAGTGCAGCACTGAGTCTTTCATACATTGAACCAATCAACTCTCTCTTTCTAACCACAACTAAAGCCAACGTCATTTCTAAATGATTAATAGAAGGAAAACTAAAAATCAACAGAAAACCAATAGATTTATAAAAACTTGTGCAAGACTTTATTTTTTATAAATGTACATTTTTAAATGTACCTCACTTACGTACAAACTTGGAAAATAGACTGCCAATTAGTGTGGCACATAGCTTCCTCGTATCCTATCCATGTACTTTATTGATTTTATGCTTTTACAACCCATTATTGTCTAATATGTTTAATTGTTCCCACCGCTTTTTTAAATGCCACGCAAGCGTGACACATAGGAACTGTTCCAACATCAGACATTACGACAAAAAGAAGTTAGCTCGGCATTACGCTATGTCCTGCATCGTTTCGTCGCGTCCGACTCATCAGGGGCCCTGATGCGTTGTTTAAGCCACTATCTTTATGTGCATAAATGTTTGTGCGCATTTGGCAGAGAAACAAATGATCGCAGAAGGTTGGAACTTATATGGGACCAACATCGGGCTAATTATGACCTACCATACACATTTCATTAAAATCAGACGATTAGTTTTTAAGATATGTTGGTTCGCAGATGTACACAGAACCAAAAATGTTCATTGGTTTTTTGAAATCGGAGACTTATAATAAATTCGTTCTTCAAAACGATCACATGGCTTCCGTTACCTTCGGTAAGCTCGGAAGCAAACACAGTAAACACTTCTTGCATACGAGTCTGCAAGACAGTGAGACATTTTCATGCAACGCTTTTTGGTTTCGTTTTCTGGTAACGCTTTTTAGTGTCGTTTTTTTTGGTGACTTGGTAACGCTTTGCGAGTTTATGTGCCAAAGTAAAGACATGAAAATGTCAAAAACTTCGAGCATTCAGATTCTTGCGTTTGTAAATTAGGAATTAAATCGAACGTAGGTTGTGTACGAAGAAAGAAAGTACTTTTCTTATTTTCCAGTTTATTAAGAAGTAATCTTTTAGCTTCTTCACCCATATTTTTATAATAAATACAAAAAATTATAGTAAAACAAAAATAAAAAATAATAAAGTAAAAAATAAATTCTATGTATGTAAGTTTATTAGGAATAACATTTTAAGGGTTGTGGCGTTTGTCCTGTGCATATTGGAGCAGTAGAACAGAAGTTAAAGTTGGGGGGGGGGGGGAGCCGCTGGGGTGAGCGAGCGACTCTTGGAACTGTAGCGAGAAGTGAAGAAAGTTAGACGTGGTGCAGGTTGCCAATCGGGAGGGGAGGGGTAGATAGGCTCTACCGAGAGCGGTAGGGGGAGACCCTTATACCGTATGCGGGCAGACTTGATACTTGATTGCCTACCTCTTATATCTTTCTAACTCCCTATTACACGTGTAACGCTTTTTGGTCTACATTTTTAGTAACGCTTTTCCAGTTTATGTAGCACAGCCAAAACATGAAAATGTCAAAAACATTACAGTACTCACCAGGTGGAAGGTCGACACTGCCTCGGGGACTCCGACTAGGTTCGTGGCCGCCCCCGGCAGATCCTATACTGCCTCGTGGACTCCTTTGAGTAGAGGGAAGACTGTTCCTCGGACTCCTGTTGTACGAGTGTTCAGACGCGATGGAACCCCTAGGACTACGAGAAATCTCCGGTATGAGACTTCCTCTGGGAGACCTGGATCCTTCGATACCCGCTATCGAACCCCGTGGACTTCGCCCGGCCGTCGTTTCCACGATACTCCCTCGTGGACTTCTTGCGTTGTCACCAGGCACCAGGCTACCTGAGAAATAATTATATCAGTCAATCAGTGAACAGTGCTCATACTTTCTATATTATTAAAATAGTTTATGAACAAACAGTTCCAATTGGATAGAAATAGTAGGATCGTAGAGATCAAAGTTTACTCAAATTGTAGTTGAAAGGTGATCCCTCACTAAGTATGTAGTTGATAGTGGGTCAAAAGGGATGTATAAATAAACAGGTCACGTGTGTGCTGGTCAGCACACAGCGAGGGTCCATAGACCACATTGTATAAATTAAGAAGTACCCTATTGATGGTGTTTTAAAATGCTAAAAAGCTTACTTTGAACTATCCTATGGGTCTGATATTCTCAAAACACATAAACAAACTTCCGATAAAGTATTTTTTTGCCACTGAACCGGACTACAACCATATAAATATGGACTACAACCATAGAAAAAAATAAAATATTTTTTTCGAAATTTCCAAAAAGTGGTATCTTTACTTTTGGTCGAAGAATGTTCAGGAATTTTTTCAGATTTTTTGCACTTCACATAAGCGAGATAGAGGGGGGGGGGGGGAGGACACGTTTCACACCCGCTTCGAACTCGCCTACGCTCGCCCTATCAAAGTTATAACCAAAGAATTATATATTTTTGTAATCAGCCCGACGTACCCTTTCATATGATACCCCTCACGGTGTCGGAAAAAAATGTAAAATTTTTAACCCTTAAGTTTTTTACCCTAATTTTTTTGAAAAATATTTTTTTTTAAGTCGCTATATTTTTAAAATATGTGGGTCGGTACAAGACACATACATGCCAAATTTCAAAATGATCGGACGAAAGGTGTAGCCGTGAGAGCAAGCGACTGGACGGACGGACAGACACACGCAGGAAAATATAAGGGTCCTTGGTTTTGCCTACGGACCCTAAAAACAAACTCACCTATCTCATTTTCCTTGCTATATTTCGACTCTTACTTGAGTCATTTTACATTTGCAAAGATCTAATCATTTTGTTTTGAAACAAAAACGTCAATTTTAAAATGCTTATGCACCCAAGTCTCCCAAACATATCCATCCTATGAAGGACAATATCCCAAGTCCAAACATTAATATCAGCCTAATTCTTTATTGCACAAACATAAATAACTCATCCATCTTTAAAATAAATAATAGTACATTACGCGTCGAGTGCGGAGAGTAGCATTTTGCATGCGAGTGTGGAGTTTGCACCCGAGCGACAGCGAGGGTAGTAAAACCACACGAGCAATGCAAAATGTCGTTTTCGCACGAGTTGCGTACCGTGCGTTATCTACGATTGTTAGATTTAAATAATAAATACAGAAAAAAATAAACTTGCTGTATGTAAGTTCGTATCTCTCTCTTGATAAAGATTACATTAATTCTTGAGTTGTATTTTTTGCCGAATGAATTATTTCTGTAGGAGTATTATTCTCCACATTTTCGTCAAAGTCACTTGATTCACTCATTTTCTTCACTAAAAACTCGATATAAACAGTTACTTTAATAAAAGAACAGCAAATTAGTTTTGCTAAATGTAAACAAACTCGCTAATCGTGCGTAAAGCTGAAGAATTCCTGTTCTTTACCGCCCTAGGGTGGTAAAGAAGAGGAATTCTTCAAAACTATGAGACGCGCATGCTCAATGAATACAAGTACGTAAAGAATCACTTTCTACGCATCTAAACAGAGATACAATGTTTATATTTCGCATCAATCGTAGATAAACAATTTAATTGCAAATGTAAATAATGCTTGATAATGACTCATGTAAGAGTAGAAATATAGCAAGAAAATTGAGATAGCAGAGTTTGTTTTTTATACATCCCTTTTGACCAACTATCAACGACATCAAAGTTTACTGTTTGTGATGTTTTTGTGTCACCATCATCCCTGATCCTTACCAAATAATTTCAAAATGGCGGCAGATATCAAGTTAAAATATGAAAGAATTATTTATCTTATTTAAAAGGTATAATCGGTGCGAATTTCAGCTCATAATACAATCAGCCAATAGTATACAAATCATTTAGCGTTAAATTTTTAAAGTTCAGAAGTCGATATTTTGACAAAAGTGGCAGATTATAATTAATACAAAAATGCCGTTTTTCAAAACTGGTCTTATTTTCAACCATTTTTTTTTTTTTTTTTTTTGGTTTCTGTATTCTTCACCTTAGTTGTATCTATGTGCAAAATTTGAGGAAGATTGAATCACGGGAAGTGGTTCAAAATTGGGGAAACGGAAATGTGCGATGAAACTTACAAAGCAAAGTAATATAAGACCAGTAATAATAAAAACACGAAATTCAACGGAAATGTGTCTTATAAAGAGGTGAAATTGGTGCAAATTCCATCCGCAATTGGAAAATTTTCGACTTTTCAAAATTTTTGCTAGGTCGGCAAAATGGGTTTGTTGCGTTACAAATTAATGATTTTGCGAGCAGCACAACTACATGTAAGGAATAATTTATTTACCAAGTTTCAACTCCCATATTTGACAACAATTTTTATTTGCGCGCACACACTCACACACACACACATATAAATAATTGAAGCGAGCGTAAGCGAGCTTCTTACATTCAACGAAATATGCATCTTGTCTGTCTGTCTGTCAGTGTGTAACGTTGACCGATTTTGTTGAAATTTGGCATACACGTTCCTTTTACTAATACTCAGGCTCAGTTCGTTGGACCGCGTGATCCGTCAGAGAGTTCGCGCGCAATGCTCGCGTAAACGTGAGCTTCAAATTTAAAATTGGAATTTCAGGAAGGGAAAAAATTCTATCTTCACCTATTGGATGAGCGAACATTTTTTTTAAATAACATATTTTATTAAAACCAACAACGAAACCGCTATAAATTAATAAAAATCTCTAAAACTATTAAAGCGGACCTAAATGTTTAAAATAGAGAAAACAACCTTTTTACCGATATCTTACGTTCTAACGTAACGATTTTAATAAAACTTCATATACGTCGTCTAGAGTACAATTGAAATAGGCATGTAAAATTTCAACTTGATACAAGCAGAAGTTTTTGCTTAATGAAGTTATACATTTATAATATTTGTTTAAAAGATACTGCGGGTGGTTAAGATTCTTATAATCGTGTTGTAGGTTTGTTTAAGAAGTAAAGCTTTGTACCCCCACTCTACCCCACACTTATCTCCAACTATTCATCATGATTTCAATATTCAGTATTTCATTGCAATACGCTCGCTTCAATGATAGAGCCACGCGATGCTTAGTATATATATATATATATATATATATATATATATATATATATATATATATATATATATATATATATATATATATATATATATATATATATATATATATATATATATATATATATAAATTGTCTATTTCAAGTCCTGTGAAATAAGAAAAGATGGGTGTTTGGATAAGAAGGCTTTTATCATTTCTCGTAGAATAACTTTTAGAGTTCGGTGGGGGGATAAGAGGAGAGGAGTGGGGAAAAAGAGAAGGGAGGGATGAGAGGGGGTTGAGAAGAAGTAAGTTAGATAAAGTTTAATATTAATACTTAAAGATGGCAAACGGAGCAAGTTTTATAGGGAGAGATGGGCTCGATTTCAGTTCAAATTATTCCTGAGTTGATATGAAATGGGCGCTCTGGGACTGAAGATTACCACCCCCTCCCCCCCTCTACCCGCTGTTCCTAATCCTTCAACATCTATCCCAGACAGCCAAATTCCTTGCAATATATCTATTTCCCCCCCCCCCCTTTATTCAAGTAATTAATAAAATTGTCGTTTCTTTTTGAGTTTGAAAATATTCAAGAGAAAGTAAAATGGAATCAGGAAAATTAAATATCGAGAATTTAATAAAGTTAATTTTTCTCTTTTTGTTACTTTTAAAATAATTTAATTATTATCATAAATTAAATACCATAAAAGTAATAAAAATAGATATAAATTTAACGATAATCTTTTGTTATTTTGGTAAATGTTTTCTTTATATTTATCAAACTTAATCCATTCAGATTAATAAGTTAAAAAATAAAAGTTCATTTAATTCTTGGCATTAACATTATATTAATCTCCCTCCAAAGTAGAGACTTACAAAATTGATCCTTTAGTATAAAAGGAAATTTATCCAGAGGCTGAAGTTATTTAGCTTTGTAAATTTTAAATATTTAATATTCTATAGAGAGCCCTTCTTAATCTAATTCAACCTTTAAAACAAAAGTAATCGTTACATTTTGAGAATACTGTTTGATATTAAGAAATTTAAGTTTTTACTTTCTCGTATAATATAATAATAATAATAATAATAATAATAATAATAATAATAATAATAATAATAACCATTTATTAAACATAAAAATACATTCAATTTTTCTTCTTCTTTTCTTTTTTTCTTTTTTTCATAATATTTAAATCAGCTTTCGCTGTGGTAGCCTAGTGGCTTGAGTTAGTGTTTTTTTGCATCGTATATTATTCATTTTGTGATGATTAAAGTCTCATATAAAGAGAAAGTATTGTGATGGCGCGAAAATTCGATTTTGAGATTTTTATGGATTTACACGTTTTGAGGTCCCCTGAGTCCAAAAAAGTGGAGCCTATACTACTGGGCCAATTTTGACGAAATTTGGCATACACGTTCAGAACAATCATACCCCGAGGCGAAATCGAGAAATGAATTCATCTCTAAATTTGGGGGCGCTACCCCCCAAAACCCCTGAAAAAACGTGGAAAAAATGATTTCTCGAAAACGATTCAGACGATTTTGATTAAAACATTCTAAAATATAGTCCATTTAAATACGAATGTAACAATATAACCCGTTTTCCCGGGAAAAATCTAGTTCCTGAGAAAATTGCTAAAAACGCGGAACGAGGACAGACCCCGCCAAGGAGAAGTTATTTTTTAGGTAAATTTTGATGAAAGTTTAGTAATAATTAAATGTGCATACAAAAACTAATAAATGGAAAACACTGGGCTAAGTAATTATAAACTCGTATATGAGAAAGTTTGTCTGAGTTGTCTCGGACCGATATTTTTAACCATACCCCTGGAAAATATGTACATCAAAAGGACTGTTGATTGACGTTTTATTGATTATACCTACTTATTTCACTTTTAATTATTGGACATATATAATATATAGTTACGTGAGGCCTACTCACATCTTAAGACATTTTTAGCAAGCCTTCACTATGTTTTTCCAAGTACTAAATGACATTATGTGTTATTTAATGTCATCTAAATGTTATAGCGAAATATGTAACATTGTTAACATCACCATTGAACCTAATGTTCTCTTTCTGATTCTAATCAAGTAGATGATACAATCAAATAATGGGCAGTTATAGATTACCCACCTCAAATTACAATTTATCTATTCCCTTGTCTTAATAGCTAATTAGATTAAGGGATAATAATCACCTAAATACAGAAGAATTATGAAAATTACTAGAATAATAAGTATATTATTACAAACTTTTTTTGGACCAAATGTCTTTATTATAGTTATTAATAATTAATATAAAAATGTCATTTTTCAAAACTGGTCTTATTTTCAACTTTTTCAATTTTTTTTTTGTTTCTGTATTCTTCACCTTAGTTGTATCTATGTGCAAAATTTGGGGAAGATTGAATCACGGGAAGTGGTTCAAAATTGGGGAAAAGGAAATGTGTGATGAAACTTACAAAGCAAAGTTATATAAGACCAGTAATGATAAAAAGAATTCCTAGGCGTGGTTCAAGGAACAAATATAGAGGGGGAAGGAGGAGGGTAACCAATTTAAATCTTTTGCCACCTAATTTAGTTGGTGGCAACCAAACACCATCATAACTTGGAGGTCTCTAAAGCCCCGTTTCCATTTCAACAAATTTGTGCCGCAACATGTTGCCGGCACAAGTTCCAGGATTTTGTTGTAATGGAAACAGTCTGCAACATGTTGCCGGCACAAGTTCCAGGATTTTATTGAAATGGAAACAGTCTGCAACATGTTGCCGGCACAAGTTCCAGGATTTTGTTGAAATGGAAACAGTCTGCAACATGTTGGACATGTGCCGGGGACAAAAATGTGCCAAGCGACTGTGGGACACAACTTGTGCCACGGGCAATGGAAACACTTTGCAACATAACCCGGGGAAAGGCGCACGCGCGGTGCAGTTTATACTCACTGCCCAAACCATAACTAAACCTTGCTCCCTACCTACACGTGCTCTCTTGTTTGTGGTTGAGGTATTTTCAGTGTTGTGACTGAACTGTTGCGGAACTGTTTCCAATTGCACTTGTCCCTCAACATGTACCGGGCACGTGTTGCGCAACATGTGCCTGGTACTTGTTAGAATGGAAACGGGGCTTAAGTAAATTAAATTAGTACCGAATAATGTTATAGAATGCAGACATTACCTCTAGGGCTGCGAGGCATAGCGCTATCTGGTACTAAACTCTTTCTATGTGTTCTGTTGTTCGGATCAGGTACCAGGGAGTTCCTGGGAGACCTGTTGTAATCAGGTACTAAGGAATTCCTCGGAGAGCGGCTGTAGTGGATGCACTCGTCAGGTATGAGACTTGTTCTAGAGCTGCGATACTGGTCGGGTTCGGGCACCAGACTGCCTCTAGGTGTCCGGACGTACCCGGATCCAGGATCCAACAGGTTGTTTTGTCTGTACTCATTGGGTACGAGGGAGTTCCTCGGGGAACGGGAGTAACCCGGGGCCAAGCTGCCTCGAGGCGAGCGGTCGTACACCTCGAGAGTGATCTCAGGATCGGACTCGCCGTCGTCAGCCGCAGTGACCGTGACGAACTCGCACGAGGAGTTCCTGGGGCTGGTCTCGGGCGTGGCGATGGAGGCTCTTCTGACGGTGGCGCGGCTCGGCGGCATAGTCGTCTCTTGACTCGAGACCACGGACTGCCTGCGAGGAGACGTCGCCGCTGAGCGGGACGGTCGCCGCCGCCTCGACCCCACCCTCTGCATTCTCACCTCCCGATCTCTAGTCTTTCCATCTAAAACATAATATAAATAACATAAATAAAACTATGAATTTTTATAGAATTCAGAAGCTATAATCACCGTGAAGTCATAGACCTTTTGATGGCGACGCTATTTAGATATACGAGAGAAAACCACATCAACTTAAGTTTATTTATTTGATTTTTTTGAAGAACTAATATTAGCATTCTTGAAAATGATAATTTTTTTGACCTTGATAAGACCAGTAGCAACAAATGGCTTAGAGACATGGACAATGACTTCTGCTGATGATAGACTGATGCTCCATAGGATATTCGGTCCAGTACTGCCTCTAGGTCTACGGACATACCCGCATCGAACAGGTTGTTTTGTCTGTACTCATTTGGTACGAGTTCCTCAGGGAACGGGAGTAACCGGGGGTCAAGCTGCCTCGAGGCAACCATGAAGAATGGGGAGTCCTATGTAATGAATGTAATGATGAATTGGAGAACCTCAAAAAAGGTAAACATAGTGTACTTCAGGTGTTTACTTAAGGCTCAAAGAATTCAATGTTTGGGGCATTTAGAAAGGATAGATGTTCAAATGCCGGATCGAATGCTCCGTGGAAAGCTACTCATCCGAAAAATGTAAGGACGTAACCGGAATCGATGGATGGACAAAACTGACGAGGAGACATACACAACGGGCATTTTGTTACTTTCAATGTTTTTGCATGAAGTGGAGAAAACCAGTGTACATTTGACTAATTGATATTGGAGACGGATCTTAAGGTGTCAAATTATGAAATAATAATTCAATTTGATTAATTTTTGGTCCGCAAGGAGCTCTGATATCATTTTATATAAAATTTAGAAACTTCTATCGGCGAAATTTAGTACTACAATAAATACAAGTGAAAACCAATTCACCTCCTATTATATTCTAATTTCCTTGCACGATATGATATACCACCACATTTTGTATGTTGTTTATTGAAATATTAGCCCACCTATCATGAAATGAAAACCTATCGACCTCCTTTTAATTCCTAACTTTGTAGCACGATATTTAAAAGAATAAAATTTTTCACGTCGTGTTTTACATGACGGTCATTTCTTCATTTTAAAATTGACAAAAATAATATTCCTCTACTGAGAATTGAACTCTTGATCCAATGGTTTTACTTTACTCCTCCATAAGTCGTTTCACTATCTAAAGAGGCACCTCATTCATAGAAGAGCATTATGGCTTTCACTAAGCTCAATTTAACATCATTTTAAAAAAAGTGGTAAGTTCATTAAGTTAGCTTGTAGGAGATAAAAGAACCAACTAATTAAACAGTTTTTTAATTTGGCTCTCCGTTTTTTTAATAATTAAAAAGCTTTAACTAAGTTACAAAAAGCCAACTAGTTTTCATTTTATTTTCAACTCGTTGGATTTTTTTAAAAACTCCTTTATAATTTAGTACCGCTTAAAAAGTGGTTGAAGGAGTTAAAAAATAAAACCATTTCCACTATCAAGGAGCGAACAAAAAATTAATATTTTTATCTTAACTTTTTATACTTGATCGTTAAATTCAAACTAAAGCTACGTCTTTATTTCATTTTTTTTTTTACACTCTCACCTTTTGTGATAGTTAAGTCCCGTAAAAACGCCGAGAATGTTATAATCACGAAAGTTAAGTCATTAAATTTATGTTAAAATAGAGGTTACTTTATGAGGTAAAGTACTATTTACAGCAATTCCATTAGTTTCAAATTACATTATAATTGAGCGTACGTGGTGAGGGTCTATGTTTCATATTTCATTTTTCTAGACTAGACTGTTAGGAATTTTCTTCTGCAAATGTATGTTATGTAGTTATACGACCCAAGTGTGTAGTTAAATTTTCTTCAAATTTGGCATAAATGTTTCTTGTAGTCATAAAAATCGAAGTTTATGGATTATTTTTTATTGTATATAAGAAATTTAAAAGAATTATTGGTTGAGGTAGCGTATCTGGGGCATCATTTGTAGAAATGAAAAAAAAAACTGCTACATATAATTAAATTTTACTTTAAATCAAATTATAATTATCAATAACTACGGGAGACATACAGAGAAAAATAGACCCCCGCACCAGGACTCGAACCACGAGTCCTCCTATTAATCCGTTACAGGTGCTCTTACCAACTAAGCTATACGGAAATAAAGTATAATAATAAAGTTCCCGTATAGCTCAGTTGGTAAGTGCACCTGTAACGGATTAATAGGAGGACCCGTGGTTCGAGTCCTGGTGCGGGGGTCTATTTTTCTCTGTATGCCTCCCGTAGTTATTGATAATTAAAATTTGATTTAAAGTAAAATTTAAACTTTCCGTAGTATTAATACTAACAAAAACTTAAAAAATTGAGCATATAATTTAAGTCATTTCTACAGATTGATCAAAAATGCACCAATTGTGGATTCTTATTTATTTCACAATTTTTCTCATCAACAAAAAAAAACAAGATACGGTACATCGATGCCCAGTTAATCTACGACAGATACATACGCCCAAGATTCGCAAAATTGACCTGTATATAGGTGTGTCTTAAAATAGAGGACTAAATATGGAAAGTGTATTAAGACAAAACTTATGAAATGAAGAAAAACCCATAATTGGTGCATTTTTGATCAATCTTCAGAAAAGACTTTAATAATATGTACCAGCTTTTTTAATTTCTGTACATAATGCCCCAGATACGTTACCTCAACCGAATAATTAGTTCTCGTCAAAAACTTATTGGATTTTAAAGTTGGAATATTTCTGGAATTCTGAAATTAACGTTACTCGAGGAAGATAACGATTCCTTACGACGATCTGTGGATAACTGAATTTTAGGTAAACGTACATATTGTAAATATATACGTGTTCAATAAAACTACAGGAAAGCGAAAGAAAAAGCCCAATTTCACTTGTAACATGAAAAATAGAAAAGCATGTTGCTCAGCTACCATTCAACTAATGGGTTTTCAGCACGATATTTTTTTAGGAAACTAGCCAATTTCCACAGGAAGAGAACCACTCCAGTATAAACTTCCTTTACTCTTACTAACACATCCATATTATAATGTATGTGGTCTTTAGTTAGTGGATCGGTTGCAAGTTCTCCGGTAGTCGAGTCCGTTCAACGAGCCCGGGTTCGATTCCCGGGTAGAAATACATTCACCTAATTTTCTTAGTAGGTTTAACCCTAGAGTGGTACTGCTTCGTAATTTTTACGAAGGGTTGTCTTCTTCTGTAAATTACAGAAATCTAGAAATGTGGAGGGGGTTGAGACCTTATCTATGCCTTCACTGGAATGTTTTCAGTATATCGGTTGACCTTCACGTGTCGGTGAATCATCGTTTGTCAGCTACAACTGTTTTTCCAAAAGTCACTTCGTCGGATTTACGTAGATGTACCGTTACACGTAGTAATTTTTACGTATCATTACTGGTGTATCCTTTATAGATATAATTAAGACTCGTTAATTTGTTTTTTAAGTTGTATTTTTATTTTCATTAACAAAATAAGTGACAAAAAGGTCAGGGATGTCGAAATTTTTTTGCTTCCGAGCATACCGAAGGTAACGGAAGCTATGTGATCGTTCTGAAGAACGAAAAAATTTTAGGTGTCCGATTTAAAAAATTCCAAGACAGAAATCCGTTTCAGACATCAGGGAACATTTTTGGTTCCGTGTCTGTCTGTCGGTCTGTCGGTCTGTCGGTCTGTCGGTCTGTCGGTCTGTCGGTCTGTCGGTCTGTCGTTCAATTTTTGCGAACCACCATATCTTCAAAACTACACGTCCAATTTTAATGAAATTTGGGTGGTAGGTCATAATTAGCCCATTGTTGGTCCCATATAAGTTTCAACCTTCTGCGCTTATTTGTTTGTCATCCACATGCCCACAAACATACATTTATTTACAGCCATATCTTTAAGAGTAATCATCTGATTTTTATGAAATTTTTATGGTTTGTCGAAAGTAGCCTGCAGATAACACCTGCCTAATTTCAACCTTCTGCGCACTTTAAATCGTGCTATATTAATATGTCTTATATTATAAAGCCGCATGGCTAACTGACTCACTGACTGACATTAATGTTTACCCACTTCCAGAAGAGCTAGAGACTTGTGGTTTGCGCCATTCGACGCGCAACGTCCATATTGTGGCCCAAAATAATTATACAAAGTTCACTTTTCCCCCTCCTTCCCCCCTTAAAAGAATAAAAATGGGTGACTTGATTTTTAAGCTGGTTTGGGGGCTTATTGCGGCTAAACGATAAGTCGTATTAGAAAATGGGTAGCACAAGTGGTGACTGATTTTAAAAGATTTAGAACTTTAGTCCTATGAGTTTTTGTCGTATCATCATCGGTTGTACCCTAGATGGTGATAATTTTGTTATTTTTTGGTTTTATTTTTTTCCATTTTTGTCTTTGAATGGCCATAGTTTCTTTAATAGTTGTCCGATTTTATTTCTGATTGCGGCGATTGAATCTCACACTAATGCTCTTTAAATTGAGTATATTTTATTTCATTAGTTCATCCTACTTGCTGAGAACATGCGAGTAAACTTTTTCCCGTGCGCCGTGTCACGTGACCACTTTTTTTGGTTTTTAATATTGTGACGTATATCATTTTAAAGGCCTTGATATGTACATTAAAGCTATTTTATTTGTTGATTTTTTAAAAATTTTGTACATATACTTTTGTACCGATTTATAATTTTGTTGTAGGTTAAAGGGTTTAAATACTTTTTTGATATTAGGTTTTTTATTTATATGTATTTATTAGTTAAGTGAATGCCCTTTTGTATTGTTTGTTTTTTAAAAATATAACTTTGGTACCTCAGAGTACAGGGGTACACATGTTAAAGTTAATCTTCTATAATATGATGTATATCGTTGAAAAGTTCTTGCATAGTAGATTAATTTTTGTTATATTCTATTTTGTGTTATTTTTAGTTTTGAGGGGGGTAAAATAAAAAAAAAACTGTTTATACAGCGGTTTCTACGATTTGGTTGCAGTTTTATATTTGTTTATTAAATTAATTATATGTGCGCTAACTTTTGGTGCTTGTTGGAGGCTTTGTTTCTCCAACAAATGTTTAAATTTCTTCAACTTTAATTAATATTTACTGGAACAGTGCCGCGCCGTTCCAACTTTTTGATTATGTTTATCGAGGTATTTTTCTTAATTTGGTCTTTTCTTTGCGAGGAAGCTATGTGCCACATTAATTGGCAGAGTATTTAGTATTATGAGGGAAATGTCTGACGTCGAATATAATGATGAAGATGAAGATCATTTAGATTTTTGTCGTGATTCAGACTTACCAGACGATATTGTGTCTTCTGATAACGACATTGATGATCCTGATTTTGACCCATTTATAGAAATAGTTGCTGGAACGATGGTGCAAAACGCCATAGATGATTCAGAGGCCCAATTAAACTTAATACTTTATACTTAATATATTTTATTAATATTTGACGAATGCTAGTAATCCTCTCTTTAGCAGTGTTAAACAATGTTTATATATGCTCAAAATAGATGGCGATAAATATATAAAGGTAACGAACCTCGAATTATTGGTAAGTGTATAGGCAAAGAGCGTTTTTTTTATTTATATATACTTAGGCACCAGCTATAAATTTGGTTAACATTGTGATTATAGTCGTAATAAAGGCCTTTATTTATATTTTAACACCAATAATATACATAAAAAATGTCGGAAGAGAATAACAATTGTATAGATGGTTATTTATTGTGCTTAATATTAAAATAAAGAAATTTTGGGATGCAATTAAATAGGCTTCAAACTTTATTCTTAGTAATGTAATAATACAAAATAAAAGTCGGATGTGATCCGCGCTTAGACATACAGACAGAAAGTAAAAGTCAGCTTTGGTTGTTATTTAATGTTGGCAATGAATACGTATCCAAATATTTTGCAATTCTGATCGACGTACAAAAAAAGAAAAATGAACACAGATGACTATTGGAAAGCATGCGAGGAAGCTAGGTGGAACACGAATTCACAGCCCTAATTTAAATATTATTCCTTTTTTTTTTCTTTTTTTTTTAAATAAATAAAATAAGACAGATTGAGCAAGTCGAGAGTAAAAAGTGAGAAAGATTAAACAAGTCAAGATAAAAAAATCAAGTTCGCGTGATTAAGTCTCTACTCCTACTTCCAGAAGCTTTATTTAAATGAGACGAATTACAAAACTTACGAAACATTTTGCTATATTCCTCAACATAATTTATGTTTGGGAGAAAATTGTAAAGAGCACCATATTTATGATTCTACAAATTATTCAAACATAAAAATTTCACATAAATCTCAGTCAAATAATGTTATTTCCCTTTTAATTAAGTATTGTAGTTAACTTCAAAACAACATAGTTCTTACTATTCTAGACTAATATTTATTGTATTTTCAAGTTTTATGTATTTTAGTGTGGTAATTTGCTTGTACGTCTTTTGTTTTGGACTGTTAAATTTAATGTGTTTATTAAATAAATTAATTTTATTACTGTTTAAACTAATACTTTATAGTAAAACTTGCGAATACTATAAAAAAAAATACGTGTGGTGTCGCGGGACACCCGGTAGGAACGAAGTTCCTTACATTTTTAATTAAATATAAATTATAAAATCACACTGCTAAGTACTTATACATTGCTAACTACTTATACATGGCGGAGTTAGAAAAGAGACAAAATTAAAAGTAAAGAACTGTTTGTACCTAGCAAGAGTTAAGACAAAATTAAATGAAAATCATTATTTTTGGATCATTAAAGCAAGCGTTTTACTATAAATATATATTAAATATAAGAAAAAAGTTGATCATGATGAGTTTATAAGTATGTTGGATTGAAATAGGACTGTTTTCTACCTACCCGACCTATTAATTTAAAATATATCTCTTCACTTCTCTAAAGCTTCTGCTTAAATCCGGTTGACATTTTACATGCCTGTTTCAATTGTACTTTAGACAATGTGTAAGAAGTTTTATTAAAATCGTTATACGTTAGAGCGGAAGATATCGGTAAAAACGTTGTTTTCTTTATTTTAAACGTTTGGGTCCACTTTAATATATTTAGCGATCTTTATCACTTCATAACAGTGTCGGTGTTCGTTTTACTAAAAAAAATATTTTAAAAAGTTGTTTGTCTCATTAAATAGATGAAGTTAGCATTTTTTTTCTTGGATTACTCAAGTTATCGTCATCGGTAGATTTCGTGACGGTGATTTTGTGACGGTTATTTTATGACGGTTATTTTGTGACGGTGATTATGGTGTTTTTTTTTTATTCACTCCCGGGCTCCAGAACGTGCCATGAGGAACTTCGTTCCAAAAAGAAAATCAATAAAAAAAAATGTATACATTTTCCACCAGGATTTCCGTGCATCGCTACGGAACGTGGTTTTAGGGTTTTGTAGATAATTCTCAAAACTCTTATGCCAAGGGTGATGTGTCCGTCTGTCCGTCACTCTTTTGTTCATAGGGCTCGAACCGTTTAAGCTAAAGTGCTGAAATTTGAAACACTGGTGCAACTTTTTGACTCAACCACAGGAAAAATATACAAAAGTTAAAAATTAAATGTGCGCATGCGCAAATCGCAAACATGTGGTAAACTCAAAAATTTAAATATAGGTATAAAAATATCAAAAATGTTGTATATAGGTAGAGTTTATTGCACAAATAAAGGAAAAAATAAATAATCTAGTTCTTTGTCTCTTTCAAGGCTAATAGAAAAACCGCCTATTCAAAATATTGTAAAAAAAAATTAAAAATTGTAAACAAAGCCACTAGAGCTACCTAGTGGAGAACTTTAAAACTAAAAAATGATGTTGAGAACCAGCGATCATAGAATCTTTAAACGGAAAGATTTCCAATTCCCCTCTTTATCTACCTGTGTTAGACTACTAGCGCTCCACGGGAATTGGCGGTTAATATTGTACCTAAATCTTTTACACCATTCAAAAGATATAGAGCTTCTTAATTCAAAGAAATAAATTAATAAATTAATTTGTCAATATACTAGATTCGAACCCGGGAACTTCCTCATTCTGAGCTATCGCGCATCTCATTCGGCCACCGAGGCTGTTTATTTTTCTGTATTGTTTATTTACAAAATAGTACAAATGTCAAAAGATCATAAGTAGTTTACAATTTTAACCACCATATTCTCGTGGAGCTCTAGTGCTCTTACACCTCTAGAATACTGGAGTTGGATACCCCTGTTGAGAACGCTCATTAAGGTTGATTTGACAGTATTGTTTGACAGTTATCTTAAAGTTTAAACAGATTTACTCCAGATCATTTGATTTAGTTCAATTTGAACACCCACCGACGAAAAAGTTACTCGAAAGATTAAAAAGAACAAAGAACCATGAAACAAGAACAAAGAAGGAAAAACGAAAAATTGTTTTGGGCAATGAAAAATTTCTTACAAAAAGATTTGAAACCCCAACAAAAAAACTAGTGTTAAAAAAGTAAGCTAAATCTCGCGCAAAGTTGTGAGATGGTAGGTTTAGCCAAGTCTGCCACTGTCCCAGTAAGTTATTCTAGGTCTAATTTATCCAGTGCAAGTACATGATGTTTGTCTGTCTCTCTCTCTATTCTCTTTCCCAAATCACTCTACACGTTTAAATTTAAAAACATTTTCTGACTTGGCAAATACACACACCAAAGAGGCTAAAATTAAATGAAATTAATGTGCTGCGACACTCAAATGAAAAAATATTATTTATTATTTGATTTAAGTTTTTAGTGTGTACTTGCCAAGTCAGAAATAGTATATTATGTTACTAGGCTGTGAAGTGAGTTTTTTCTTTACCGCGGCAATTACATTTACTGTCGAGCGAAGCGAGACAGTAAATGTAAATGTACCTCAGAAAAAATAGCATATGCTACGCGACTGTGAAGTGTTTTTTCTTTACCTTGGCAATATTTACTGTCTCGCTTCGCTCGACAGTAAATGTAATTGCCGCGGTAAAGAAAAAACTCACTTCACAGCCTAGTAACATAATATACTATTTTCCGTGGTAGGCTGTAAAATATTAACTTTAGAGCCTAAAAAACATAGCTAAAATCCATTTTTTCATTACGTGGACTTAAAAGATCTTTTCATTACTCCTAGCCGTAAAGAAAAAAATTTTACGTCCTAGGACGAAAATAGTTATTTGTGCAACTAGTGCGGAAAGTGGCACTTTGCTGCACTCGAGAGACATATTTACGGGAAGTTTTCTGGAGTGCAGCAAAGTCACTTTAAGCTCGAGTTGCACATTACATTTTTCCTACGGTTAGTTTTAATCTGTAAAAAAAAAAAAAAGAAAAAAAAAAGAGTGTTCATCAACATGTAAAAAAACTTTATTTTCATTCAAATTAATGTACAAAAAAGAAGAAAAACATTTTTTGCTTGGATTGTTGCTTTGAGCATTGAATAAATACTCCAGAGCGATGAAAATTTCATAACTTTTGATAGTTCTGAGAAATATGCAATTAAAATATTTTCAGACAGTTTTCCTACCTTCTTATTGTTACACCAAGAACTAAAACGTTCGTATTTTTGTTTGGACTTATCTGGAAGTAAATTCAGTGTTACATTTTTCGCTATTGTAGCCAACTCTTCTGGAGTATTACTAAATTCAAAATCACTTTCACTACAACTATCCATTTTCAGACAACTGTTTCTAAAAGGAATAATGAAAGGTTTTTCAATATTTACTAAACCAGCTGTTCTGTTTATAGTCAGTGTTGCCTTTTTTTTCGAGATTCAGCAAACCTGACCAAGCGCTGTTATTATTTTTTATTATAACACTTACTCATCACATTTAATTCTTTTTTTTTAGATTGTCTATCTTTAGTTTTTTATATTTTAACATTTTTATATTTGATATATAGTGTAAATCATGTATTTAGTTAAAAAAGTAACATTAGTTGCCATTGTTGTTTTTATTATAATTTGGATTATCTAATCTTTGTTTAGATTTAAGTTGTTTATGTTCTTAAGTTGGAACACTGGAGTGCGGTAAAGTAAAATGAGTGCGGTAAAGTAAAACGAGTGCGGTAAAGTAGAAAGTGCAGGAATGTGCTGTTTTGCGTACTATTTTGAGTGCGATAATAACCACTTTATCGGTCAACTGTAGGAAAATGTTTTTATTGTACTGCTGGCAGTTGTCAAAACTTCCGTTAGTAGCGCTGCAGTCTTTGTAGAAATGCTTAGTACGATTTAATTCCGCTAGATGTCAATGCGTTTTATTTATCTTTTCTTATAGTGTAACCTCTTTTTAAGGTTTCTTTTTTAAAATATTAAGTATGTACTAATATTATTATATTGATTATTTATTAATATTTAATGTTTTTTCATTGTCTGCTACCTCGGAAAAATAGCATATGCTACGCGACTGTGAAGTGTTTTTTCTTTACCTTAGCAATATTTACTGTCTCGCTTCGCTCGACAGTAAATGTAATTGCCGCGGTAAAGAAAAAACTCACTTCACAGCCTAGTAACATAATATACTATTTAATTTAAAGGTGTAGAGTGATTTGGGAAAGAGAATAGAGAGAGGGACAGACAAACATCATGTACTTGCACTGGATAAATTAGACCTAGCAGAACTTACTCGGACAGGGGGAGACTTGGCTAAACCTATGATATCACAACTTTTTACGCGGACGGAGACTTGGCTTATTATTTTACACTAGTGTTTTCCTTGGAATTTTAATTATTAATAGATTTAAGGGACTAAAAGTTAATTAAAATCTAAATCAATTCCAATGAAATCTCTAAAAAAAAGTAAATAAACTTTAAATTCAGGTTTTAATATAAATATATTATATTTATGTATCTTTTGTGTTTTGTTAAAAAACGAGATTTTATATATATATATATTTTTTTTATTATAGTTGATAGAAATACAAGTGAATCAAATTCAAAGCATGACACAGATGATTTGTAGAGAAATTTAATTTATATTATTCCGAATAATTCGGTAATTAAAAAAGCCTTTAGAAAAGAGGAACTCAACTTCCGCTATATTTATATATTTTATAACTGAAAAATCTAGTTAAATGAATTTCTAGTTTATTTTTTATGTAATTGATTTCCTAAAAGTCAATTGCAGTATATTTGATTTGATAGTAATTTTAAATTTAATTAAATATTTTTTTGCAAAATACAGTTATTGTAAATACCAAGAAATATATAATTTTGTCCTGTCATTAATCGCTCCAACTTAAAATAACTTAAATATAATACAAGGGGCTTTAGCTCACAACAAGTGATCACACAACAAGATCTTCTTACATAAGAGGTTAAAACGTACCACCAGTCTGCAGTAAAACACGACGCCTCTTACCTGAAAAACTTCGAGATGCGAAAAAGGAATTCGACGCTATGATACAACAGAACATCTGTCATATTCACGATATTGCTCACGGACTCGCGAATAAGACCATTTCCTCCACACTCGACCTAACCAAGGCGTATAATTAAATGCCAGTGGAACCTTCCGTAATTACTCCATTTGGGTTGTTTGTGTTCGTGCGTATGCCCTTTAGGTTGTGTAATGCAGGTCAAACGTTTCAGCGATTTATCCACACTGTTCTTAGAGGATTGGATTTCATATTCGTCTACCTGGACGACGTTCTCGTCGCCTCAACATCAGAAGACGAACATCTACAAGATCTTCGACTAGTTTTCACCAGACTCCAAGAGTACGGTATCTCTTTAAATGCATCTAAATGTGTTTTCGGTAAACCATTAGTTAAGTTCTTAGGATATGAGTTTTCCCAAAAAGGACTTAAACCACCGTGAACGAGTCCAAGCAGTTCAGGACTTCAACCGACCTGAAATAATCCAACAACTTCGAAGATTCCTAGAGTTAATGAACTTTTACCATCGTTTCGTTCCTAATTTATCAAAAAATCAAACACCTCTAACAGAACTAATTAAAGGATCTAAGAAAAAATGATTACACCAAGATTTCGTGGTCATCTACTACTGAGGAGGCGTTTATAAAATGCAAATGTGCACTCACTGAAGCTACAACATTAGCATTTCCCAAAACTGACGGACAACTTTTGCTCATGACCGACGCATCCCACGTTGCAATTAGTGCAGCTCTACACCAGCTTGTAGGGCAGGACGCACGACCACTAGTTTTTTTCTCAACTAAACTAACGCACGTACAACGACACTACAGCGCTTACGACAGAGAACTATTAGCGGTTTACTCTGCAGTGAAGTACTTCCGGCACTTGCTTGAAGGACAACACTTCACAGTCTATACAGACCACAAACCTCTATCGTTCGCGTTTCAAAAGAAAACTCTCTCGAATGCTCACCCCGAAAACTGAGATATCTCGACTTCATTAGGCAGTTCACAACAGACTTACAACATATCGCTGGAAAACACAATATCGTAGCTGATGTTCTGTCAAGAATTAACGCCACTTTAACACCATCGCCTATCGACTACGATAAGATTGGGCAAGAACAGGAAGATGAGGAACTACAGGAAATACTTAAAGGGAATACATCACTTAAACTGCAACTAACCACGGTCCCCAACATCAAAAAACCTCTGTACTTCTTAAACGATGGAACCAATATAAGACCGTATATTCCCAAACACTACAGGAAACAAGTGTTCCACAGTATCCACAACCTCTCTCATGCGAGCCAGCGCACAACATCCAAACTTGTAAGACAGAGATTCGTATGGCCAAATATAGGAAAAAAACTGTACAGAGTGGACTAGGTCTAGTGAAGCTTGCCAACGTTCCTCAAGAGTCACAACGATTCTTTACCATCCATATCGACCTGGTCGTACCCCTACCATCTTGTAAAGGCTTCCGATACTTACTGACTTGTATCGACCGGTATACTAGATAACCAGAGGCAATTCCGATACAAGATATTACCGCCGAAACTATTGCGTACACTTTATACGCGAACTGGGTTGCTCGATTTGGAACCCCATCCACCATCATCAGCGATCAGGGAAGACTGTTCGAGTCCGTACTTTTCGACGCACTGGCGAAGCTTTTAGGAACCAAGAAAGCGAGGACTACCACGTATCACCCCGAAGCCCAGGGGATGATAGAGAGGGTTCACAGACAGCTCAAAGCCGCCATTAAGTGTCACGAGAACAAGAATTGTCTCGAAGCCCTTCCCACAGTCCTACTTGGGATACGAGCAGCACTGAAAGAAGACCTGCAGTCTAGCTCAGCAGAATTGGTATACCGACTACCCGGAGACCTAATAACCAAAACAGTCCAAGACATTCCGCCCAACGAATACGTTCGCCAACTTCGTGAAGCGATGGAAAACACCAGACCAACACCAGCGTCTAGGCACACGAACAACACCGTGTTTGTTCACAAAGACCTACAGAAATGTTACTCATGTTTTCCTCCGCTACGATAAGGTTCTAAAACCACTCCAGCAACCTTACTCAGGGCCACACGCAGTGATGCAACGGGGAAAGAAAACGTTTGTCATACCTGTGTCCGGCAAGGAAAAAGTTATCTCAATCGACAGGCTTAAACCTGCCTACCTACAAGTAGACGACTTCGGCAAGCCTCCCTCTCAGCTCAAACGAGCCAACCACAAGAAGGTCCGATTCGAGGAAGGGACGTGGAGGGGGGAATCCTTTGGATGACGTAACACGTCACCTTAATAATAATATTATTTTAATAACAAGTTTGTTTACTTTTTCTATATCTGTCAAACGTTCTGAAATATACATAAGTAATAAGCGACCATTCTCTGAGTCTACGCGTCACCTCAGGTACCTACACACACTCATTAAATTTGACCAAAGTGACCCTTTAATGAAAAAAATCAAAACTATATTTACAGTTTTAATAAAAGGAGGAAAATTAATTAAATTTGACAATAATAGTTATAGGTTTTAATAGTATAAAATCATTAAAGTATACGAAATAGAACTTGAGGAAGCTATGTGCCACACTAATTGGGAGAGTATCATCTATAGCATGTATATGGGCAAATAAAAGGAGATTGACTATTGAAGAACAGGAATGCGTTACAGACGCATTTCTGTTGAGGAAATGTTTATTTAAAGACGAAAAATCACCACCATTAAAATGCTTTCGTTAACTTGGATAAGCTTTGAAGGAAAAATATTAAATTTTAAAGCAATTCAAATTGAAACGGGAAAAGCCTGAGTAAACAAGATGATTATTGATTAGGTCTTGAAGGGAAAGCGGGATGTTTACCCTGAGGCAACTTTCCTTTTACTAATTCCAATCAATTTACGTTGAAAATTAACCACTTAGGTAAAGCAGTTTGATTTATTTCAATTCTTGCATTTCAATTGGTTAGCTGTGAGAGCTATGCGGAACCCGCACTTCTCAGTGTTTCGCTTCCTTCCCTGTCTAGAGTTATTATAAATGGTCCACATTCATAATGGAAGGTCGAGTTCGCTGCCAACCTTTCCAAAGTCATTGATCAAACTTTCCCTAGCTTCTACCCTTGTCTTTTACCATTACCAACTATACAACAAAAAATACACGGGCAAATATCCCTACAACTTATTTTCTCGATTATTAAACCCTTGTCTGATTTTTTTATTTTTTCCATTTCTCACTTTTATCTTAAAACTTTTAACATGAAAATACAAGGAAGGAAAAAATGAAATTGATAAATATTCAAAATAAAATGAACGCTCCAATTTATATTTGTTACTAAAATTATTTTTTTCCGCGGTAGGCTGTGAAATAGTAACTTTAGAGCCTAAAAAACATAGCTAAAATCCATTTTTTCATTACGTGGACTTAAAAAATCTTTTCATTACTCCTAGCTGTAAAGAAAAAATCTTTTACGTCCTAGGCACTAAAAGATTTTTTCTTTACGGCGGGTAGTTGTCAAAACTTCCGTTAGTAGTGCTGCAGTCTTTGTAGAAATGCTTCTAGTACGATAAAAATCCGCTAGATGTCAATGCGTTTTATTTATATTTTTTTATAGTGTAACCACTTTTTAAGGTTTCTCTTTTTAAGTCTTAAGTATGTACTAATATTTGTTATTATTATATATTGATTAGTGATTAATATTTAATGTTTTTTCATTGTCTGCTACCTCGGAAAAAATAGCATATGCTACGCGACTTTGAAGTGTTTTTTCTTTACCTTGGCAATATTTACTGTCGAGCGAAGCGAGACAGTAAATGTAATTGCCGCGGTAAAGAAAAAACTCACTTCACAGCCTAGTAACATAATATACTATTTTCCGTGGTAGGCTGTGAAATAGTAACTTTAGAGCCTAAAAAACATAGCTAAAATCTATTTTTTCATTACGTGGACTTAAAAAATCTTTTCATTACTTCTAGCACGAAAGAAAAAAAATTACGTCCTAGGATGTAAAAAATCTTTTCTTTCGTGCTGGTAGTTATCAAAACTTCTGTTTTAGCACTGTAATCTTTGTAGATATCCTTGTTAGTACGCTTAAAATCCGCTAGATGTCAATGCGTTTTATTTATCTTTTCTTATAGTGTAACCTCTTTTTAAGGTTTCTTTTTTTTAAATCTTAAGTATGTTATTATTATTATATTGATTATTGTCTGAACACAACAGACAATGAAAAAACATTAAATATTAATCACTAATCAATATATAATAATAACAAATATTAGTACATACTTAAGACTTTAAAAAAGAAACCTTAAAAAGAGGTTACACTATAAGAAAAGATAAATAAAACGCATTGACGTCTAGATTTTAATCGTACTAGAAGTATTTCTACAAAGACTGCAGCGGTACTTGGCAATATTTACTGTCTCGCTTCGCTCGATAGTAAATGTAATTGCCGCGGTAAAGAAAAAACTCACTTCACAGCCTAGTAACATAATATACTATTTTCCGTGGTAGGCTGTGAAATAGTAACTTTAGAGCCTAAAAAACATAGCTAAACTCCATTTTTTCATTACGTGGACTTAAAAAATCTTTTCATTACTCCTAGCTGTAAAGAAAAAATCTTTTACGTCCTAGGAACTAAAAGATTTTTTCTTTACAGCGGGTAGTTGTCAAAACTTCCGTTAGTATCGCTGCAGTCTTTGTAGAAATGCTTCTAGTACGATTAAAATCCGCTAGATGTCAATGCGTTTTATTTATCTTTTCTTATAGTGTAACCACTTTTTAAGGTTTCTCTTTTTAAGTCTTAAGTATGAACTAATATTTGTTATTATTATATATTGATTAGTGATTAATATTTAATGTTTTTTCATTGTCTGCTACCTCGGAAAAAATAGCATATGCTACGCGACTTTGAAGTGTTTTTTCTTTACCTTGGCAATATTATATTGGCAAAAAACTCACTTCACAGCCCAGTAACATAATATACTATTTCATCTGAGCCCATGTAATGCTTATTGCGCATGCGCTGTGTGTCTTTCCTTGAACCAATTCACCCGGTTTTTCCTCACCCTCATATCTCTGCTTCCTCTTACAATGGGCTTCTGCGTATTATTAGCTTATGATAATATAGAAAATTTTGGTTTAGAATTTGGATAGGTGAAAAAAAAAATTTGGTACACAGGGGTTCGGGTTACATAAGTCAAAATTGTATTTACCCTTCAAGATGCATATCGTTGGAAAGCTCTTTATGAGTGCAGTAATTGTTGTTATGTACACTTTTGTCATATTTTCATATAGAAGGGGGGAGGAAAGAATGGAAAAAAACCTTTTTGCTATTTTTGACCTAAATTGTCAAAATTTGAACCCTAAATGAACACAAACAATTCTGGCCAACGAAATCATCCTTTCTTTTGATATTATTGACATTTTAAAGTTTGTTTGGATTTTGCTTCCGAGCTTACCGAAGGTAACGGAAGCTATGTGATCGTTCTGAAGAACGAAAAATATTTAGGTCTCCGATTTCAAAAATTCCAAAACAGAAATCCGTTTCAGACATCAGGGAACATTTTTGGTTCCGTGTCTGTCTGTCGCTCTGTCTGTCGGTCTGTCGTTCAATTTTTGCGAACCAACATATCTTAAAAACTACACGTTCAATTATTATGAAATTTGGATGAGGTTTGTCATAATTAGCCCATTGTTGGTCCCATATAAGTTTCAACCTTCTGCGCCTATTTGTTTCTCTTCCATATGCGCACAAACATACATTTGTTTACACCTATAGCTTCAAAACTACTTATCTGATTTGAATGAAACGTTTATAGTTTATCGAAAGTAACCCGCAGATAGCCCCAGATTAATTTTAACCCTCTACACTCTTTAACTTTTGCTAAATTGATACTTTATTTCGTGTAAAAAATCTAAACAATTTTGACAGATTAAAAAAAAACGGGGGAAACAATTAAACCAATTTGACAACAATGACTTGTAAAAGCATAAAATCAATAAAGTTCGTGGATAGGATGCGAGGAAGCTAAGTGTCACACCAATTGGCAGTCTATTTTAAGTGCATCCTAGGGTGAGATATCGTCTGGAGTGACACATACATATTATATATATAAAAGAAAAGTTAAAAATTCTGGAATCGATGGTTTAAAAACGGATTTCCATGGAGAAAATTTTCAAAAATCGCATTACAAAAATATTGAAGCCATTGAAATAGGTTAATTTTATTCGAAAATTAGCTAACATATAGATTAGGCGTAAGTACCTCAGGACGCTGCAAAAAATTATGCCCTTTACATCAAGGGAAAGTTTCAAAATTTGCATTTTTGCTTCTACACTTACTCATCATCTAAATCATAAGTGACTTTCAGAATAGCAAGAAACTCAAATTTGGTACATTTGTAGATATAGCCGTGTAACTGACAGGAAAAATCCAAAAAGTTCAAATTTTTCATTCCTCCCTCCAAAGAGAAGGAGAGAACTCAAAAGAAAAGGAAAAAGTTCAGGACCCCCACACAAAATAGTTATACTATCAAAGTATAGTGATATCTACATTGCGGCCAAGTTTGTTTACTCATTCAGGAACTGGGTAAGAGTTAAGCAATAAAAAGAAAAGATCAGTGTTGCTCATGAAAGTAGGAGTCAAGTGAGGCTATATACTAAAATAGAGCAGACTTGGCCATACAGTAGATCTCACTACTTTGATAGGCTCACTACTTTGGGAGAGGGTCTAGAACGTGTTTCTTTTTAGGGTCCGTAGGCAAAACCAAGGACCCTTATATTTTCCTGCGTGTGTCTGTCCGTCCGTCTGGTTGCCTGCTCTCACGGCTTCACCTTTCGTCCGATCACCTTGATATTTGGCATGTATGTGCCTTGTACTTACCCACATATTTAAAAATATATCGACTTAAAAAAAATATTTTTCAAAAAAATTAGGGTAAAAAACTTAAGGGTTAAATTTTTTCATTTTTTTCGACACTGTGAGGGGTATCATAAAAAAGGTCGAGCTGATAACAAAAATATATAATTCTTTGGTTATAACTTTGATAGGGCTAGCGTTGGCAAGTTTCAAGCGTGTGTGAAACGTGTCCCCCCCCCCCCCCCCCCCCCTCTATCTCGCTTATATGAAGTGCAAATAATCTGAAAAAAATTCCTGAACATTCTTCGACCAAAAGTAAAGATACCACTTTTTGGAAATTTCGAAAAAAATATTATTTTATTTTTTATTGACAAAATACGTTTTTTATAACTTTGGTCTTTTCGATGTATTTATATGGTTGTAGTCCAGTTCTGTGGCAAAAAAAAATCAGAAGTTTGTTTATGTATTTTGAGAATATCAGACCCACAGGATAGCATTTTAAAAAGCACCATCAATAGGGTACTACTTAAACTATACAGTATTGCCTACGGACCATAAACTATACAATATTGCCTACGGACCATAAACTATACAGTATTGCCTACGGACCATAAACTATACAGTATTGCCTACGGACCATAAACTATACAGTATTGCCTACGGACCATAAACTATACAGTATTGCCTACGGACCATAAACTATACAGTATTGCCTACGGACCATAAACTATAAGTATTGCCTACGGACCATAAACTATACAGTATTGCCTACGGACCATAAACTATACAGTATTGCCTACGCACCATAAACTATACAGTATTGCCTACGGACCATAAACTATACAGTATTGCCTACGGACCATAAACTATACAGTATTGCCTACGGACCATAAACTATACAGTATTGCCTACGGACCATAAACTATACAGTATTGCCTACGGACCATAAACTATACAGTATACGTCGCGTCAGAGAGGTTACGTAATAGTGACAAAGGTTGCTGTGACGTCATTCGCCCTCCACGATTTTTCGTCAGGTTATCATTTCTGGCTCATAATAAACCATTGTTTACTAGAGTTCTGTAAGCATTTTATAGTTTTTTCCTCTTTTTATTGTATTAAAAGCTTTTTTAACCGTTTTTAACCTTATCATATATTAGTAACATCATTAATAAGCCAACAAATGTATACATTATAGATGATAAAACAAATAATTCTCACAAATAACTCAAATAAGATGTAAGATAACTTACTTACAGATGTGCTCTTTTTACTCTATTAAAAGCTTTTTTAACTGTTTTTAACCTTATCATATATCAGTAACGTCATTAATAAGCCAATAAATGTATACATTTTAGATGATAAAACAAATAATTCTCACAAATAACTCAAAGAAGAAGTAAAATTACTTACTCACAGATGTGCTCTTTTTACTCTATTAAAAGCTTTTTTAACTGTTTTTAACCTTATCAAGTATAAGTAACATCATTAATAAGCCAATAAATGTATACATTATAGATGATAAAACAAATAATTGATTAAAAAATAATAATAAAATAAAATAGCACTGATAAAACAGCTAACCTGACAACACACACTTTTTTACGTAAGTGACGTCACACTTCCCCGGCGTATTACCTAGGGTCAAGTGTGTGCTGAGCAGCACACACTTGACCTGTTTATTTCACCTGTTTATTATTCAGTGTTTTGTTAGTTAAGTTACAATTAGTTGTTAATGTTACTCAATCAAAGCTTAATTGATTACTGTGATTGTGTTTACAAGTTTGATCTGTTTGTACAATCACTTGTTTAATAAACCAACTGTGAAATTTACTTGTTGTTTTAATGCTTTGATGCCTTCCATATAAATCAAACTTATCATCATAATACATAACATTTTAGACTTGGCTCACTTACATTATTATTAATATTATTACTTGTTATATATATATATATATATATATATATATATATATATATATATATATATATATATATATATATATATATATATATATATATATATATATAGATATATATATATATATATATATATATATATATATATAATATATATATATATGTATATATATATATATATATATATATATATATATATATATATATATATATATATATATATATATATATATATATATATATTATATATATATATATAATACCAATGAAAACAGTGGTAGGTTATATGTAAACTTTAATAATGAAACGGAACCGTCACAAACACACCTCAAACATGACTCATATCAGCACTCTTTTGAAATACAGCATACCTTCTGTAGTTAACCTCACGCCTACTCCATTAATAGAGTACGCGTGAGGGTTAGAGAAAATCCTGTTCCCTTACTTAACTACAACCATCCGCTTTAACTATCAACTCATCATGATTTACTTTTGTCTCAATATTCAATACATATTTATTGTAAGACTCACGCTTCAATGATAAATAATTACAAGATAAATAGTATATTATGTTACTTTAATAGGCTGTGAAGTGAGTTTTTTCTTTACCGCGGTAATTACATTTACTGTCGAGCGAAGCAAGTCAGTAAATGTAAAGAAAAAACACTTCACAGTCGTGTAGCATATGCTATTTTTTCTGTGGTAGCAGACAATGAAAAAACATTAAATATTATTCAATAATCAATATAATAATTACAAATATTAGTACATACTTAAGATTAAAAAAAAAGAAACCTTAAAAAGAAGTTACACTATAAGAAAAGATAAATAAAACGCATTAACATCTAGCGGATTTTTATCGTACTAAGAAGCTATCTACAAAGATTGCAACGCTAAAACGGAAGTTTTGATAACTACCAGCACGAAAAAAAAGATTTTTTTACGTCGTAGGACGTTAATTTTTTCTTTACAGCTAGGAGTAATGAAAAGATTTTTTAAGTCCACGTAATGAAAAAATGGATTTTAGCTATGTTTTATAGGCTCTAAGGTTACTATTTCACAGCCGACCACGGAAAAAAGAGCTTTTTATATACTACGTTTTTAAATTTTGTGTTGAATCATATGAAATGTTGATAATATAATTGTCATTGTTATAATATATTGTTAGTGAAAAAAAAAAATATAGTTCCGACTTCACATAAATTACAACCATTTAGAGAGCTGATCATAAACCTATAAAAGGACAAATCTTTGTACAACGGATCTCGCTAACACCGAATCTAAACCGTGCCATTGATATGCCCCTGTGTAGGGGACAGTTAGAGATGAAAAATGAGTACAAGTAAAGAAGTACAGATGCAGAAACATTGAACCGATACCTAGGACACAAGTGTAAACAAACCTGGTTGTCACACGTCAATTAATTTATTTCTTTGTTTACTTTTCCTTTTTCGCTGTCAATAATAAAAAAAATACAAATTTGAAATCCGTCAAAATGAAGATTGTAAATATGGGACATGTCAAAAAGAATAAAATAAATTGCGGATTTTTTCCGAACTAACTTTCCATACAGCAAAATTTGCTGAAAACGAATTAAATTATGCTGAAAGATGGCTAAAAGTATTAAAATATTGCATTGTCCTCGTGTTTTGAGCTATTCTAAAAGTTTCAAATGTCTAGCTACTCGGGAAGTTAGTTAAAAATCGATTGCAAGATTTGTACTGGACAAACCAAAAAACAAGAAAGCAAGCGAATAAAAACGTAGTAAAAAAAAGCTTTTCTTTTAATTTTGTCTCTTTTCTAACTCCTTCATGTATAAGTAGTTACTGCTAAGTATACCATCGTAGACTTAGCAGTGTGATTGTATCATTTATATTTAATGAATAGGGTAAGAAACTTCATTCCTAACGTGTTTCGGTTATTAAAGCACATAACATACCTACAAAGTTTTGGAGATACAGGTACGCGTTGATACCATAGACAGACAGACAGCCAGTCAAACACAGGAAATTTTATGTATCCTAGGTTTGCCTAAGGACCCTAAAAATAGAAGTGTTTTCAGACTTTAGTTTTACAAAGCATGGTGTCTAAAAGATAATGACACTTGTTCAGTGCTAGGTAGGCTAGGTTTGGAGGGGGCACATTAGAGGTAACTTTAGATTAAGGGGGGGGAGGGGGGTACCGAAGTGGTAACAAGACAAGGGAACTACTTATTCAACAAAGCAGTTGCTCCCCCCCCCCTTAAAAAAATGTATAACTAATAAACAAAAAAAAATCTCCGCGCCCTAGAGACAACATAACTGTTTTAGAAAATGTTATGCTGATGCTTACTGCAGTTCAATATCATACTATGTAAGTCATAGGCGCGTCTGCAGTTAATTATTGGGGGGGTTTTATGGCGGGGGGCCCTCCCCCGGAAAATTTTGAAAATAAGACCTCTCAAAACAGAGCTTTTATGCATTTCTGAGTTGTAATTAATTATGAGGTGAATGTAAATAATATGTATTAAATTATCTTTTTTTTTAAATTAGGCTGGTCTCCCTCTGTGCCCCCCCCCCCTGGATACGCCACTGCACATGTTTACAAGTATATTGTGGTGTTGAGACTTATGTTTAAGGTTATTCCTCGAGAGGTAACTTCATTGCTTGTAAACTTCCCGGGATTTTCTGTTAAACAAGTTGATTTTATCGTTACAAACAACTTGCGTCTCGTTTCATCCATATTTAAAACCAGGGGGAGGGTAAGAGAAGCCTAGAAACAACATTTAAGTGAGTTTTAAATTTGGTCTACTTATTAAAACTTTCAGTTAGAGTGCGTCACATTCCACGTCACGTCCTTCCCCCTCTCTTCCAACCCCCCCTTCCATCTACTTGAAAGTAACACCAACTTAACAATGATTAAAGTTTATCAAACTTGTCTAATATTAGAGTTAATGAGTTATGAGTTTCCCCCTCGTCGCACGTGATTAAAGAGTTACGACAATACAGACATAAACTCGGAATTATGACGTATTAACTAGATGAATTTGGTCTAAATGTTCTATAACTACTTCCGTATTTTATCGATTTAAAAACAAATTTTCAAATTTATATGAATAAAACATGTCTCTGCAAAATAGCATTACGTGGTTATGATATTACATTAGTTAGGTAATATCGACATGATTACTTGCTCCAAAGGAGACGAACGGGTTAATAGCACCTGATGCTATGCACGGTTTTGGCCTCTGCAGCTTGTTATAGATATTTCCGTTTTCTACGAATATGAGAGAGTTTGGTATGAGTCGTATACTGTCAGATTTTTTGGAACGAAGTTGCTTACGGCACGTTACAGCATCTGGAGCCCGGGAGTGAATCCGAAAAAAACCACCGCGAAATCGACCGTCACAAAATCGACCGATGACGATAACTCGAGTAAAAATTTACCGATTTAGTTGAAATTTAGTATACATGTTTATTTATTTTACCAAATTAACAAGACGAGTTCGTTGGACAACGTTATCCGCCCAATTGTCCACGCGCAACGCTCGCGTAAACGTAAGCTTCAAATGTAAAATTGGAATTCTAGGACAGGAAAAAATTCTAACTTTATCTATTCAATGAGACAAACAACTTTAATAGTTATTTATGTAACTAGGCAGGAAAATGGAATTTTATTGACGAGCGAGTAGATTAGCCTCCGAGCCGAAGGCGAGGACAGCCTATGATAATTAACACTCGAGGCGAAGCCGAGGCAGGTAATTTACCTATTTGCGAAGATATAACAACAAAATACAAAATACACGTTTATAACACAAAACTTCTAAATGAATAATGCACGCAATATAAAATATTTATTTATATTTTTACTAAAAAAATACTAAAAGTATTAAAGATATCTTCTATTGCTTACAATAAAAAAAGTAACTAGGATAAATTAAGAAAAGTAGCTAGTCTAATCTAGAATGACTTCAATAATAATAATATGAATGTTGGATATTTGATGTTTACATGAAGCTGCAGTGTGGCCAGAGACTCCGCTATTTTTTTAAAGATCTACTATTCATTGAACTTATTTAATAGAATTAACAAATTATTTTATTATTAAAACGTTTATTTATTAAATATTACTTATTGAACTATAATTTATTATTCAATTTTTACAGGAGACCCGTGGTTCAAATCCCGGTGCTGGAGTGTATTTTTCACCGTCTGTTTCCCGCAGTTAATAATAATTATAATTTGATTTAAATTATAATTTATAATGTTATAAGATAGAGATAATAGTATAAACTGTTCTTGCCAAAATCAGAGGTTATGACACGCAGTGGTAAACACTGTTACTTTCTCTGCCTAGGGAGGGAAATATTTCCCTGCCTAGGCAGAGAAAGTATTTTCCTGACTGTTTTAACTACTTTCCTGCCTGTTTTTAATATTTTAATGACAAATCAGGGAAATAGTACTTTCCAGCCTAAAAACAGTTAAGTAATGTTTAATTTTGCTGCCGCGAGTAGATAAAATATTTATTTTTTTATTTTTGTAAAACCACCGACACCACTATGAAGTGTTAAAGATCGCGAACACTTTTCAAGTGGACCAAATTAAGCCGACCTGGCTAGTCCGACACTGATACTCATGCAACCATTCATTCAGTAATGGGACACGAGGAAGCAATGTGCCACACTAATTGCCAGATTACTTCCTTAACATTACATATAATTTCAGTATGTTAAAACTTGGAATATCATAACGTTGATTTATATAATTCAATCTTAAATAAACGTTGGGCTTTATTATTACTGCACTAAATTTACGTTATAAAAGAAATTGAACCCCCAAATACATCGTTTGTCTACATTTAGAGAGCAGTATCATTTTAATTTGACATGTTAATCCTCGGTTAAAATATGACTCTAACAATAAATCTCATCTTTTTATTTAAGGGTTTATTTGGTTCAACTACGAGAGAGAGAAACATAAACCTTGATAACAGAGTATAAGAATGATTTAGTCAGGTTTCAAGCATGACACATCCAACTCAAAGCACGTTTTCCTTTTCCCGAGAAAATCTTCTCTTTAGTTTTCTCAAATTTATTTGTACGCTACACATGGGCTGTTATATTTTCCTTTCTTTTTCTCACACATCAACATTACAATCAAGAGTAAAAGCCGGAAAATGTTTTCTACCTCTCAATATTATAGTATGTTACAGAACAACTTCATTTAACACAATATCTAGATTTTTTTTAAGAAGATTACGTCAAATATTTCGGATGATATCGGAATCATATCAAAAAAACCTGTCGGAAGCAAAAGAAATGATCAAAGAACTGAGAGAAAAAGCAGATTCTGTAGGACTAGAAATAAATTTTGAGAAAACAAAGGTAATGACGTTTAACTTAAAGAACGAAGATCTAAACATAGGTGAAGAAACAATAGAAAATGTGAACAGTTTCATATATCTAGGCCATCTAATAAATAAAGAAAATGAAAATAAAGAAATAGAAAGAAGAATTATACTAGCGTGGCACTGCTACAACAAATATAGACATCTATTCAGATCTAATGTAGATATGAAACTTAAACGTAAACTGTGGAACACATGTGTCTGAACAATAATGACATACAGTTGCGAAGCATGGGTCCTCTCTAAGAAAAATATACAAAAAATCAGAGTGGCACATCGCAGCATGGAGAGGAGTATGCTGAAAATATATAGAAAGGATAGAAAATCAAATGATTGGATAAGGGAACCAACAGGATTAAAAGACATAGCTGCAAGTGTTTAGAAAGAAAATGGAACTGGGCCGGCCACATCGCCAGAACTCAAGATGAGAGATGGACTAAACACATGATTCAATGGTACCCCTATGATTTAAAAAGAGAAAGAGGAAGACCACAAATGACATGGGACAACGAAATAAACTGTGCTGTGGAGAAGAAACATGGACAAGAGTAGCAAGGCAACGGGTTGAGTGAAGCATGTCTCTATATCAAAGAATGACTTCATTAAGAGAATTCATTTCAATCTAAATTCAAATTAAAATAAATAAAACTAAAAATATATTCAACAGAAACTAAACTTTAACTTCAACCCCTTAGGGGCGCCTCGGCATATGCCGAATTGCCATAGTAAACATCACTATTAAGAAAATAACAATCAAAAGAGAAACTTGGCAATAAAAGGCTTTCATTCATTCATTCATTCACGTCAAATATTTTTAAAATTTTAAATTGATTTTATATCTTAATTACAATAATCTAATAGTATATTATGTTATTAGGCTGTGATGTGAGTTTTTTCTTTACCGCGGCAATTACATTTACTGTCGAGCGAAGCGAGACAGTAAATATTGCCAAGGTAAAGAAAAAACACTTCACAGTCGCGTAGCATATGCTATTATTTCCGAGGTAGCAGACAATGAAAAAACATTAAATATTAATCACTAATCAATATATAATAATAACAAATATTATTACATACTTAAGACTTAAAAAAAGAAACCTTAAAAAGAGGTTACACTATAAGAAAAGATAAATAAAACGCATTGACATCTAGCGGATTTTAATCGTACTAGAAGTATTTCTACAAAGACTGCAGCGGTACTAACGGAAGTTTTGACAACTACCCGCCGGAAAATAAAACTCTTTTAGTTCCTAGGACGTAAAATATTTTTTCTTTACAGCTAGGAATAATGAAAAGATTTTTTTAAGTCCACGTAATGAAAAAATGGATTTTAGCTATGTTTTTTAGGCTCTAAAGTTACTATTTCACAGCCTACCACGGAAAAACATACTTTAAAGTAATTCAGATATTTTGGAAATCCCGTAATTGTTGACATTTCCATTTTGATTTTTTGCTAAATCGGATTTATTTTCATCAATATCTAGGAAAATAGATTTCTACTTGTAAAATGATTAAAATTGGTAAATTTTTAATTAAATGGACTGAAAAATAGAAGAGTCAAATCTAAAACTTCGGAACGGGTGTTTTGAGGTAGCAAGGCTACCAAATTTAGAGCTAAAATTTAATTTTTCAAATTTGGTGATCATATAATATGTAAAAAATTACATCGAAATTTGTCCAATTATTTAGATTATGGACAACAGAGAACAAAGAAAAATGAGGATAAAGAAAAGGACAAAAGGATTTGACTCAATTAACTATAATAATATCTTCGATCATGTTGTCTTTAGAGATTTAATAGATTTTTTTTTTAATTTTTTGTATGGTTTGACAATTATCAGGCCTAAGCCTGAGCTTTTAAACCTAGGAATATTAATTATTTATGTTTTCTTAGCTAGGTTTATATGGTGTATTAAATATGGTTTCAATACGGTTAATGTTCTCAACTAAAGTCAGTTACCACGACAATTTTAGGTTAGTATTTGAAAATATTTAGATACAGCTCTGATGTAATTAGAAAACAGCTGATTTTGAAACGTGATAATTATATATTAAGGAAGGGGGTCATTAAGGGTATTTTTGAATAAAACAAGAAGGTTCTGGTCAACAGGTTATCCTACGAGTTACCACCTGTTACCCGATTTTTATATGTTTAATGTTAGCTAAATGTTGTTTTTAAATTGTTATATTGTTGAGTTTTGGTATTTATTTTTCGATAAAGTGTTCCGGGAGAATGAGAGTATAAAGAACCCAATAAAATTGGGAGATTTTCACGTATATCTTTTATATATTTTGTGACACAGAATTATTCCTTTGAAATCGAACGGTAAGAAAACCACTTAGTTTTTAAGTCATTATATTTTTTTATCTTCAATGTTTAACAGTTGTGATTTACATTAATTGTATTGTATATAATAATAATAATGATGTTTTAGGCACGTCTATGCCCCGGAGAGGGGCGAAATATAGCCGAATTCAAAACAACATGTATTGATGTCAAGTTTTATTCAAAAATACCCTTAATGACCCCCTTCCTTAATACTAAATTTATATAAAAGGGACAACTACAAGAAAAACACCACGTGATAATTATGATGGCTGTGAAAGAAGGTTATATTTGTTTGATCGTTGTGCCTGGTTACTCAGTCCCATATAGTCATAAAACTGCGCATGCTCAAATAAGATCTCAATACTGTAAGGAGTTTATATGTAACTGAAGGTGTGTTCAATACGATACAGTAGCAGACTTTTTGGTGTATCGACCTTGAGATAAACTAGATTAAATACAGTGCATTTATATGGCAGGATACTGTATTCAGATCGTTTAAAATACACCATTTAAACGTAGGCTATTAAATTGTCACTAGTCGAAGAAATTTGTTTTAAATATACTAAAATTAATAATTAATATCCTCTATTATAAGTTAAGGTTAGAGGTGTTTAGAGGTGGTTAGAGGTGGTTAGAGGTGATTAGAGGTGGTTAGAGGTGGTTAGAGGTGGTTAGAGGTGGTTAGAGATGGTTAGAGGTGGTTAGAGGTGGTTAGAGGTGATTAGAGGTGGTTAGAGGTGGTTAGAGGTGGTTAGAGGTGGTTAGAGGTGGTTAGAGGTGGTTAGAGGTGATTAGAGGTGGTTAAAGGTGAAATCAATATCCTCTATTATAAGTTAAGGTTATTTTATTTCTGTAATATTTCAGAGCGAAGAATTTTAGTAAATTGAAGGAAAAGTGTAGATTAGGATTCAGTGAATACCTGAGTTAATATATAAGGACTCGGGAGGGGGGGGGGATACATGAGGCAGGAGAGTGAGAAGTGAGGTACAAGATGGATGTCACAGTTAGCTTAGGTAGGGAGAGATGAGGGATGATGCCACACTCTCTCTCCTGTGACACGGCCCAGAGAGAGGGATGATTCATTTCAACTAAAGCTCCAGTCCTATGAAATAAAACCCTCAGCCATCATGCGTCTTAATTACAAGATAAATTAGTCTGTATGCAGCCAGACCCTCGTCACTCCGGCCGTACAGTCCTCTGACTCCCCCCACTCCTCGCTCCCTCCCCCCTCCTCTACCTCCCCCTCTCCTCCTCGAACTCCCCCCACTCCTCGCTCCCTCAACTCCACTCCATTCATCATCCTCTTTATTTATTTTCCACGACAAATTCTTACACTTTTACATCGCTGTAAAAACTTCTACAACATTCATCACCGAAAAATATTTATTAATAATAAATTATATTTATTTATTTTTTAATTTATTAACAATAATTATATTTATTTATTTTGTCAATTAGACCATTGTTGGTCCCATATAAGTTTCAACCTTCTGCTCCTATTTGTTTCTCTTCCACTTGAGCACAAACATACATTTATTTACACCTGTAGCTTCAAAAGTATTTGAACTTATTCGATTTGAATGAAACTTTTATAGTTTATCGGAAGTTACTCGCAGATAGCCTCATATTAATATGAACGGTCTGCGCTCTTTATCTTTTGCTAAATTGATACTTTAATTCGTGTAAAAATCAAAACAATTTTGACAGATTAAAAAAAAGAAAAAAGAATTGCTTGCATACGAGTCTGCAAGACAGTGAGGCATTTTTATGTAACGCTTTTTGGTAATGCTTGTATAACGCTATTTGGTAAAGCTTATCGAGTTAATGAGCCAAAGTAAAGACATGAAAATGTAAAAAAATCGGCCGTGCAGATTCTTGCGTTTGTAAATTAGCAATTTAATCGAACATATATTGTGCACGATGAAAGAAAGTACTTTTCTTTTTTTCCAGTTTATTTATAAGTAATCTTTTAGCTTAGTCACTCATATTTTTATAATGAATCAAAAAAATTATACTTAGTACCTATAACAAAAATAAAGAAAATAATAAAGCAAAAATAAGTTAGTTTATTAGGAATAAAATTCTAAGAGTTATGGCGTTAGTCCGATGCAAATCAGAGCAGTTGAACAGAAGTTGTAGTTGAGGAGGGGGGGGGGGCGGTTTTAGTAGAGTATTATCAAGAGTATTAAACTGCAATCATAACTCAGCCGACCTCTAAGCAGCGATGTAAACGAGTGCAGTTAGCTCCAACCTTTTTCTATTCACCTAGCACAGTGTACAGCGTTTTAGAATCGCTTGGGGAGGGGACGCCCTAGCGACAGCGGTACCTAGCGCGGTAGTGGGAGATACTATCCCTACAAAGAGCGGACAGCCTCGATTGAACACCTCCTATACCTTCCTGAAACCTTGATCCTATATCTTCCCCATTCGTGTAACGTAACGTTTTTCGAGGTTAATGTGCCTTAGCCAAAACATAAAAATGTCAAAAACGGGGGAAACAATTAAACCAATTAGACAGTAATGGCTTGTAAAAGCATGAAATCAATAAAGTACGTGGATAGGATGCGAGGAAGCTATTTGCCACACCAATTGACAGTCTATTTTGCTATTAGGTTGTTTATTTATATTTATTTATTAGTTTAATTAATGCCTTTTTGTATTGTTTGTTTTTTAAAAATATAATTTTGGTACCTCAAAGTACAGGGGTATAAATGTCAAAGTTAATCTTTTATAATATGATGTATATCGGTGAAAAGCTCTTGAATAGTAGATTAATTTTTGTCCACCTCTAACCACCACTTCTATTTTGTGTTATTTCTAGTTTTGAGGGGGTAAAATTGAAAAAAATAAATAAAACTATCAATTTTTTAAAGAAAATAATGGTTTGTAAAAGTATAAAATCATTAAAGTACGTGAATTAAATGCGAGGAAGCTATGTGCCACACCAATTGGCAGTCTATTTTGATTTTTTTGTTTTTAATCAAATAAAACTATGTATTTATGTAAAAAAAAAACACAGTTTGTAGCAATTACTAAATAAAGGATCTATTATTATTATTGTTATTATATTCATTCTTCTGATGGATCGGCTCCTCGAAACTTGACTCTGGAAGTCCTAGATTCATTATCCTCAGTTATACCCTTCTCGAGATGTATTGGCTCATCCATACTACTCATTCATTGATTCTTCAATATTCTTAGCAAATATTTATTAATACTGTAACTGCTTTTTTATCCATTCCATGTTTCGTAAAAGAGAACAGATTTTTTATTTTCATTTTTCTTAAAGATTCTTAGCTTAACCTTTTACTAAATTATGATACCATTGTCTTAAAAGATTTAATTTTTTGTCCCGCTTGGTCTGCTTCATATACTTTAGTATCACATTCCACCGTTTGTTTAAGTATGGTGTAACCCGAATTAATAATTGATTTAAGCCAGTATTAAAGTGTTATAGCGTAATAACCAAACTGAGAGGGTTATAAAGTCAAATATTTATGATGTTGGCTCCTCCATTAGATTAACTCATTAAAGCTCAAGTCGTATAGAGGAGCAAAGTTGATTCGATATTAACGAGGGAGAGGGCCCCCCCCCCCTCGAGGGGGGGGGGGAGGTCACAAGTTCCAACTCATCTCTTATTCAGGTGTAGTAACCTGTATTTAACTTGCTTCTCACTCGTCTGCCTTCCTCTCTACTTTCCTTGAAACTTTCCTCTGTACTTTCCTTGAAACTTTTCACTATTAGTGATGCAACATTCAACAACTCATGGGCCTACTAGTTAGACGAAACTTTAATTTATAATATTGAGGTGAGCGATCATCAGTTAGAAGTAAAAATCAAACTTTACTTGTGGCCTGTGAGAGCACTGTAAAATAAATAAATAAATAACAAATTCCAAACTATTTTACGCATATAATTTCGTCCCACCGATACTAAAGATGATAACTAGACTAGTAGCTGAAAAACTGCTTTGTAGAATTAACTTTTTTAAGGTTTCGTTGGTAAAACCAAAAAAAGAAACCCTTATAGTTTCGTTCATGTGTCTGTCAGTCTGTCACTCTGTACGGTTCCAATAACTTTTAAATAAAAAGAGATAGAAACGTGAAACTTTCCAATATTAAAGATCGTTTTGACGCAACACAGGAAAAATATAGCGAACTTAAAATTATCAGCTGTTCAAATCCAAAATGGCGGATAATTCATGTCACAGGAAATTTTTTTTTTTTAAATATTGTGTGGGGTATCAAATGAAAGGTATTGAAGAGTAGATTACAAATATATATATCAATTAGGGAAAGTGTTCAATTTTCGGCGCCATTTTGTCAAAAAACATCGAAATTTTGCGTGTCCCCCCCCCCCCTAAAATCGTATTTCCGCTGTTACTAAAAATATAGAAAAATATGCAAAATGTACAGTCTGATGGGCCAAAGAAAAAAAAAGAATACCAACTTGGTCGGATTAACTGGGAATCCAAGATGGCGGCTATTTGCTGTCACGGGGAAAAAAATATTTTTTCTAAATTTTGAGTGGGGTATCAAGTAAAAAATATTGAAGAGTAGATTACAAAAATATATAACACTTGTGGAAAGCGTTTAATTTTCTACGCCATTTTTTCAAAAAACATTCAAATTTGGAACCCCCCCCCCCCCCCCCCCAATTACTAATTTCATGTTTACAACACCAACGAAACCCTTTTTACGTGAGACTTCACGCACTACCAATTTTTTAGAAGAGATGTAGTTCAATAACCAAAATAACGTCTTCACACAAAAAATTGTATTTGTAACAATTGGCCAGTTTCGACTGTTCTGATACAGCCTTCTTCAGACAATCTGTGTAGCTTATAAAGAGACTCTAAAAGTTCAAGTACTTTTTTACGACACCTCTTCTATGATGGGTCGCTATCACACACTGGAGAAAAACATAGTCGACGAGTAACTTATTTTATCTACGATTGATACGAAATATAAACATTGTATATCTGTTTAGATGCGTAGAAAGTGATTCTTTACGTACTTGTATTCATTGCGCTTGCGCGTCTCATAATTCCTCTTTTTTTAGACTTGACGACGCCAAGACTGCGTCATTCAATGCGGTCTGGCAGTCGTGGCAAGCCACGTGAGACCGTTCCTTCACCCAACTTAAAAGAATAAAGAGGAATGTAAAGGAGCAGATTACGGCACTGTCCTCGTCAAGAAGGGACAGTGTCGTACTCTCGCGTCTGAGACTGGGACACACACAGTTGACGCACGGGCACCTTCTCAGGAACGAACGTGCCCCTCGATGCCGACACTGCAATAGAGCAACGCTGACAGTGAGTCACATGTTTGAAGAGTGTGATTCACTGGCAGAGCTGAGGACGACTTGTGGCGCACCGGAGAGTGTGGCAGTCGCCCTCAACGAGGATTCTCACCGAGATTCAGTCCTCGACTTCCTGCGTAGAGCAGGATTTTATGAAGAGATTTAGGTTCAGTAAAGTCAGTTTATAGTAAGTTTTAAATAAGTTAGTTTAGGTCACCGGCTGTCGTAACTACTCACCCCGGCCATTAGTTCAACCCGGTTGGTGAGTAGGCTCCTCTCGCTGGTCGAGAGGATACGGCAGTCGGTTTGTTTTTAACTAGGTTAAGATAGTGTAGTTAAGGTTAATTTATTTATTTATTTATTTTATTTAAATTATGATATAACCCTACTGTGATACTAGTTTTTAAGATAGGTTTAGTTAGGGGGTGAGAGTTAAACACATCTGGGTACCATTCCCAAACCGGATGTGCTCCCACAGCATAGCTGGAGGAGGCTCTCACCCAAATCTGTGATATTTAGTTTAGTTAGTGTAGGTCGATGATACCAATTCTAGCGAAGTTTCAACCTAGCTGATTGGCTTATCATCAACATCCTGTGATATTAGGCTAGGTCATGTAAATATTATGTTTTTAACTAGGGTTAGGTATTTATTATTAGGTTTGGTCAGTGTTTAGATTTTATTTATTTATTTATTTATCATTTTACATTACAATATTAGCTTACTTGCCATAAGCGTAATGAATTCAAATAACAAACAATAATTTACAAAAAAAAAAAAAAAAAAAAAATGTTCACTGTCTTTCACAAATTACATTATATCAAGAATAGTCTTTAATGTAGATATAGAGTCCAATTGGTCCATATTAATATTTAAGTTGTTAAGACTTTTAACAAGACGAACAACAGGAGATATATCAGAAAGTTGGCTCGTATAAATTAGTCTAGTTGATCTTCGACCCGGTGCTAATATATTTACCTGCTGGGCAACACTCGTGCATACAATGTCCCCGGACAAAACATTTTTGATAAAAAAAGCTTCATAAGCAGAACGCCTCTTGGATAACATTTCTAAGTCAAACCTTTTACAAAGCCTCTCGTATGAATAAAAGCATTTTTTATAATAGAAACGGTAATATAAGGTTCTGATAAAGATTCGCTGAACATTCTCAATTTGGTTGGAGCGAGTTTGGTTAAGATTATTCCAGATAATAACTGCATATTCCAGAATAGGTCGAACTAAAGCAAGATACAAGCGAATAAAACATTCCATTGACAGACCTTTAGAAATAGAGCGTATTAAACCTAAGCAGCGAAGGGCTTTGGACGTTATAATGTCTACATGGTTGTGAAATTTCAGTTTCGAATCAATAGTAACGCCTAAATCCTTCACCTGATTTACACGAAGCAAGTTGATTCCAAATAAATGGTAACTGCTAGCAATTGAGATTAATTTACGAGAAAAAGATATAAAAACGGTTTTATCTAAATTTAACCTCATCTTATTAAGATGCGCCCAAAGTAAAATACTATTGATATTATATTGAATGAAAGATGAACCAGAGGGGGAATCAATGGGCCAGAAAATCTTTAGATCGTCGGCAAAAAGAGAGAACTCTATGCTAATAAAGTTTGCCAGATCATTAATGAATAAGGAGAAAAGGATTGGACCAAGGACAGAGCCTTGATGTACTCCGGATGAAACATGAAAGGGGTCAGATAGAACATTACCAAGCTTAACGCTGCAGACACGATTGGAAAGGTAACTATCAAACCAAGCAACAAGAAGTGGGTTTCGCAGAGCCAAGCAAAGTTTATATAAAAGGATCTTATGGTCGACAAGATCAAACGCTTTACTAAAATCAAAGTAAACGGAGTCAATCTGCTTGCCTTTTACTATCGAAGGAACAACAAAAGAGAGATAGTCAGCTAAATTGGTAGAAGTAGAACGCTTCCTTCGAAATCCATGCTGGTTGATATTAAGCAGGGGCTCAATGTGGGGAACTAAGAAGGAACGAATAACTCTTTCAAAAACTTTGCAAAAAATAGTATTCAGAGCAATGGGACGATAGTTAGACGGAAGGCTACGATCACCTTTTTTGTGGATTGGAACTACTAAGGCTTTGTTCCATAGGTAAGGAAATGTAGCAGTAGCTAGAGACTTATTAAAGATAAAGGCAAGTAAGGGAGCTAAAACAGGAGCTAGAGCCTTAACAACAAAACATGGAATATTATCAGGGCCGCAACTCTTAGAGGATTTTAATTCTTTAATTGCATTAATTACTACAGTATTGTTAATAGGAGGAATAATTAGACTATTATCTGGTTCAGATGAAATGTTAGGAAGAGGATTGTAAGGAAGAGGACAACTAGATACTGCTGAAGAAGGACGGTAAACAGAGGAAAAAAATTTAGCGAATAGATTAGCTGATGTTTTAGTATCAGTAGACACATTTCCACTACAGTCGTCGTAAATTTCTGTCGGTATGTTATTGCTACCACGTTTAGTCGAAACATGTTTCCAGAATTTCGTTGGATCTTCTTTCAAAGTGGCATCTATTCTTCTGTTATATAACGTGGTTTCTTCGCGATATAGATTCTTAAAACTTCGACGGTACAGTGAACCCATGTTGTAATGAAGACGATTTTTAGTTTTAGAGTATTTCCTGAAATATTTATTCTTCATTTTCACATATAATCGCATTTTAGCAGTAAACCACTTAGGAAACTTGGATTTCTTGACAATCCTTAGAGGAACATGTTTATTTATAGCATCGTTCAGTAAGTAGTTAAGTTTTTCGACATTGTTATTAACATTTACATCATGATAGACGGGTCCCCAGTCTACGTTGACCAAAGTATTGAATAAGCCTTCGTAATCACCACTTGAGAAGTCCCTATACGTAAATTCTGAGGTAACAGTCTCATTATAAGGTCTCACGTAAAAATGCATAGATAACGTAGGGTGGTGCAAATCTTCAGAAACAAATGGGTCAAGACTCCGAATTACATTGATCTCATTAAAAGAAGACAGAACCAAGTCCAGAATTACACTGTTGTGATTAACAACTGAGTTGCATTGTGATAAGTTGAAAGTATGACAGAGTTGAAAAATGAGATCAGCTCTATTTCGTTTCAAACTGTTGTTACCCTTATAAAGCCAATCAGACCAATCTATTTTAGGTGCATTAAAGTCTCCTAAGATAATTATCTCGTAGTCATAACAACAGATAGTGTCAGTTAAAAATTGAAAATAACTAAGCAATTGAGCAGCAGAAATATTATCAGGTATATAATGGTTACCAATGAGAATATTTTTCCTTCCTCGCAGGCGAATTTCAATCCAAACACACTCCACAATATACTCAAGGTCAAGTCTTCTGTGATAGGATAGATGATTTACAACTGCTGTACAAACACCTCCACCTTTTTCATTGAGACTAGAATAATTCCTATCATTTCTTTCCACTTTAAAATTAGCAGGAAAATAATCTGAATCAATACATGTGACATTAAACCAAGTTTCGGTTAAAAATATTAGATCGACTTCAGATGTGGAAGCAGCACATAAAAACTCGTATGCTTTGGTGCGAAGTCCTCTACAGTTCTGGTATTGTGATTTTAAAAGAGTCATTGTATTCATATATTAATTAATTATTAGCTTCATCTGTCGCTGCATACAACTTATCAGGCGTTAAAGGGCCAAAAAAAGGTTTTACTAAAATATTTTTTGGCCAGACATCAGGAGATAACAGTGTAGTAAATAGGTCGTGAGATATTTCGACCCAGTAAGAGGCATAGTTTGGGCTCCTAGTCCTTAACCTTTTTATGGAGATAGAATCGGAACTCTGTATATTTAAACCATCTTTATCCTGAAGGTATAATATTAAATCATTTTCAGTAGTAGAAGGATTCAACCGAGACACGAATAAGGATCTATTTCTTGGCGCAGCGGACAGTGTAGACGTATCAGTTTTATTACCATATACAGCATTGTTCGGTCTCCGACGCCTTGTAGTAGCGAGAACAAAACCGTCACTAGAGCCGTTAGTCGTATATCTATTATTTCCATTATTGGATCCATTTTCGACAATAAGACCAGTATTGTCTTGATTATTTAAGGAATTAAAGGCTGGAGAGGGAGGCTGAAGCTGATACGAGTACTCAGTAGAGAAGCCAGAACGGGGAATAATAATCGGATTCCTTGTCACTTTGGAGGGGTGATGGGCGGAGTCTAGGACACCTGATCCAGTTGTATTTGATACGTGAGTCATTGGCACGGTAGGGGCCGGCCCTCCAGGAGGGGGATCCTTGGCAGCCCTGCCCTGTACTGCATTAGAATAAGATCGCAACTCACTATTGTTTATATTCATACTGCTAGAATAAATTAAAGATTTTAGAGCAGCATTTTCCTTTGACAGTTCTTTAACTGTTCTAGTTAAATCATGAACCACTAACGTCAAATTTTTCAGCATATCGTAGCATTCAGCAGTATTTTTAAGAATCTCAGGTAAATACATTTTATCAGACATTTCATTGGTTCTTGGTTTATTAGTACCACAAGGCATATGTTTCTCAGCATCTTTAGATGTACGAACAGGAGTATTAGGACCTTTAATAGACTTGCATGTTTTACATTTCCATTTACCTACAATAAGGTCAAACTCATCCGGAGACATTTTACTATCAAAACAATCCGAATGGATAGAACATTGACATGATAGACATTCCAGAAAATTCTGAGGAGGAATTATTTGTAGATTACATATACAACAATTAGGTCTCACCTGTCTTGTTTTAGGGGGCATGATGAAATAGCGTCAGGGTAGAGAGCACGATAGACTTCTACCCGCGACCAATGTGATAACAAACAATAACACACAATAACTATTATGATGTTTACTCAACCACTATCAGTTGAAGACTCAAGATTAGGAGATTAGGATCAAGATTAGGATCGACCACCGTTATCACCACCCCGGCTATTTGTTCAAACCGCGGTGGCTGAGTCTCTCTCTCGGAGAGGCGGTGGCCGAATTTTTTTCATGTGATATTAGGCTTTAGTTGTTTTGTCTTTAGGCTAGTGAGACATTAGGCTGCGTTAGGCAGGCCGGCTGCGTCAGGTCTCGACCCGGTTATATGTTTCCCCGGAGTCGATTCCGTTCTGAAGCGGCCTTCTCGCCGCCAAGAGACGCAGTCGGAAACTTTGTTGGACCTAGTTGTGTTGTGACCTTACCCTGCAGGATTCATCAACTTCTTCTGTACTCTACTCACCATCATCTACAGCGTCTCTGGGTGTGAGGAGGTCCTCTGGTGCTGCGGCTTTGGGGCTGCGTCGGGGGGTGTAGCGGCCTCCGCTGGATCTGCCGGTCGTTAGGGGGCCCGGGGAGAAGGTTCTTCTTCTATCGGAGGGAGAGGGGCCGGAAGCTCTGGCGGCTCGATGGGTCGGTGGGTCCACTGTGAGGGCGGGTCCCCCTCGGGGTATCTCTCTGGCTCGGGGTGCTGGAGGCCGCTGAGCGCTCGGGGGCGCTTTCTTCTTATCGTCATCGTCGTACAGAGAAGTAACTGACATCGATGAATCCTCAGCCTCTTCTTCCTGACTGGAGCAGGAAGCATAGAGGAAAGGTAAGTCTAGGAAACCAGGAGCACACGATCATCATATGAAACGATGATGACGTTGTAGCTCTTGGTAGTTATAGTGATAATTATAATTATAGTCACGTGAGGTACCATATGCTCCTTCAAGAGTATGGTACCCAAAATGGAGGGTTTTTCACCGGCAGGGATTTTAGTGGGGTAGGGGCTACCAGCGTCTGTCTCTGTCGGCTGAGCAGTCGGGAAGTAGCTCAATCCCCGCACTCAGGGATCCCGGGTTCCTGCGATAGGTCTCGTTATCGAGAGTAGGATAGCGAGGCTCCAGGGTGGCTTAGCTTAGCTTCATACACCCTGGGGCATAAAACTTTTGCCCTGCAGGAGCCGTTGTCTTTTCCCGCCAGTCAAAAAAAAAAAAATAATAATAAATAAAAAAAGACAACAAAAATTATTATATTAGATATTTAATATGTGAACTCGGGTCTCCAGTTTCAAGGTTTTCCTTCTTGGAGGCTCTTTTGATTTTTATATTAATTTGTTTTGAATAATAAATAAGAGCTTAAACATATTTAGCGAGGGCGGGGGGGGGGGGGTTAAATTACGACACCCGTTTAAATGTCACCAATGATTTTCAAGAGGAAAGATATCAACAAAGTACGAATTCTTTTATCATCAATCTGAATGATATGAAATAAAATACGTTACGTTATTACTCTCGTTGTTTTTAAAGCATGTAGGTTAATTTCTGTTTCGTGCGGGTCTTATCTTAGCTTTAAATGTGTAATCGTTTTGCGTTTTGTTTTTTTCTTTTTAATTTGTCGTGTTCAAGTAACAAGTAGAGTGTGACATTATCTTAGTGTCCAGGGTAAATATGTTTCACTGAAAATGATACTGATTTTTAAAAGAAAGATGGGTGTCATGGTCGTGTTTGTGGCGCTATCTCACGGTTGATTTAACATGGTAATATGTAAAGTGGTCAACACAGTCGTGTTTTTTTTGTCTGCAGTTTCGTTCCTATCTCAAACCATTTCCTTTCTAATTTCCATATCTATGTAAATGAAGCGTTAAATTCATGGTGGTAGAGTTTCAAGTGAAGTACTACAGAGAAAATAAATTTAAAATTCACATTATTTAAGCATCATTTTAAAGATTTTTTTGGGTTATTCAACTCTTATCTTGTCATTATGAATATATCTTTTGTTCAATATACTGTCCTTTCAACTCTGAATACATTGCAGAGATACATTGTTTGTTATTGCTTAAATAATTGCAATGTGGCTTCAACACGGTTAATATTATTGCACCATATTTCATATCGTGGCAATTGTGATAGCTAAAGACAATAGTCATGAAATTCACCTAGAATTAAAAGTGCTGGAACATAATATATGAATCGTTTCAAAAACCTGGGTACACTAATCAGTACAGACGAAAGGAACAGAAGTTAAAATAACCCAACTTTCAGCAGCAGCAAAATTGTTTGGTGCACTATACAGGATTTTTTTTTTTAAGGTAAACAGGAAATATAGAAAAACACAAAAATGCTAATCTACATGAATATATATTGGTTGCATTTCAGACTCGTTGTTCCACCCAAGGGACAAACATTTGACTATGTACATGTACGTACCCAAGGGCAAACATTTGACTATGTACGTGTACGTACCCAAGGGACAAACATTTGTACGTATCCCCACAAGTCGTTTTGAAGGGACTGAGAAGGATAGTTTTTTTTTCGGTTGTGAGTTCAGGTTTTAAATTGGGTTTGTATTCAATCAGTGTTACCACAGAAAGGTTATGAAGCCCAAAACACATCTTGAGGAAACCCACTTTCACAAACAGAGTTTTCATGTATTTATCCATAAGTATTTATTTTATCCTAAATAAAATAAAAAATAAACAGGTCAAGTGTGTGCTAGTCAGCACACAGCGAGGGTCCGTAGGCCACACTATATAGTGTTTAACTGTAAAGTGTATAAACAGTGTTTTTTCAAAATGCTAAAAAGCTTACTTTGAACCATTCTAAGGGTCTGATATTCTCAAAACACACTCTGATAAAGTATATTTTTGCCACTGAACCTGACTACAACCATATAAATACATCGGAAAGACCATAAAACGTTATAAAAAAAAACGTATTTTGTCAATAAAAAATAAAAAAATATTTTTTTCGAAATTCCAAAAAGTTGTATCTTTACTTTTGGTCGAAGAATGTTCAGGAATTTTTTCAGATTTTTTGCACTTCACATAAGCGAGATAGAGGGGGGGGGGGGCACGTTTCACACCCACTTCAAACTTGCCTACGCTTGTCCCATTAAAGTTATAACAAAGAATTATATATTTTTGTAATCAGCTCGATGTACCCTTTCATATGATACCCCTCACGGTGTCGAAAAAAAAAAACTTTTGTTGAAAAGTGAAGAAAGTATCATGAAAACTTAATAAAAGATTGATGGAGTACGAAAAAATTTTAATTATATATAACAATTGTAGCCTGTCATTTATAATAACCTTCATGTATTCAACGATTTCCTTCAAGCAAGGAGGACAATCTGGGCTTGAACTTACCTTCAAGCTTTTACATCAACACTTTGTGGCCAAATGAATATGAAATTTCTTTTGTCATTTAAAAAAAAACTTGACCTTGAAGTGATCGCTGCTATTTTCCTCGATCCCAATGCCACACCAGGGCAGGTCACCGAGGCAGGAGGGAACTTCCTTGCCTCACTATATAGAGCCAACTATAAAACCCAAAATCTCCTCCATAGACCTACGGTTTCAGATGTTTGTGAAGGCAACAAAAACTTTTTACCTCCAGCGGGGAGAAAAAGTGAACTTTCCTCCCTAGTTTATAGGGAGGGAAGTTACTCATTGCACACGGTCGGGTTAAACAGGGAGTAATGAAAAATAAGGGAATCATGAACTCTCATGATTCCCTCCAGTGTTGCCCTAGATAAAGCACAAGTAAATAAGCTTGGTGCTAATACACATTTCATTTACTAACTTTTGTTTAATGTCGAAATCTATAATGTTATCTTCACACAAGTCATGTAACCTCCACAACGATTTGTCATAGTGATTCATCAGTAAGAGAAACAAACAAGTTAAAAATGGAAACAATTTCTAAATGTAGATAAACTAATCCATATTTAAATACATCAGTTGTCAACACTAGTCAATAAACGACTCAGCTTCCAGCTGATTCTCACATTTAATTTTAGCATTGTTTGTGAAGGCAACAAAAACTTTTTTCAACCAAGCCAGATTGCCTTCAACTCTACTTCCCCACTGTCAGAATATGTTCAACACTGTTTGTAATGCATATGTTGCTATGGCTATTATTACTGTCATCTTGTCTTATATTTTTGTGAAAATATAATCACTTCTTTTTGTGTTTAGTGAAAATTAGACATAATATGCATCTAGCCATAATCTCCAATAACTACAACGGACCTCATTATATAGGACTTAACTTTTAACAGACGAACGAAATTATAATAAAAAATATCTGGCACTTTCTTACTTTAGCACCCCCTTGGTTCTAATCAATAATAGTCCGCCCTACAAAAGTCTCAAAGGTTTGTGTGTTTGTCTCCCCAAGACATTGAGACTCCTGGGGGCAGTTTTATCTTTAATATTCCTTTATCTTAATAGTTGATTAGACTATGGGATATGATTACAATTATAAACACAAGTGTTGTTATTACATTGTCCCTAGGTATTGGAATAAATATCCCTTCGTCTTAATAGTAATTTAGATTAAGGAATATATTTATGATACTGTGTATAATGATCCTTAGTTTAAATAACTATTAACACAAAAGGATTAGGGGGGTGCTAAAGTAAATAAACAGGTCAAGTGTGTGCTAGTCAGCACACAGCGAGGGTCCGTAGGCCACACTATATAGTTTAAGTAGTACCCTATTGATGGTGTTTTTTTAAATGCTAAAAAGCTTACTTTGAACTATCCTATGGGTCTGATATTCTCAAAACACATAAACAAACTTCCAATAAAGTATTTTTTGCCACTGAACCGGACTACAACCATATAAATACATCGAAAAGACCATAGTTATAAAAAAAACGTATTTTGTCAATAAAAAATAAAATAATATTTTTTTCGAAATTTCCAAAAAGTGGTATCTTTACTTTTGGTCGAAGAATATTCAGGATTTTTTTCAGATTTTTTGCACTTCACATAAGCGAGATAGAGGGGGGGGGGGGGGACACGTTTCACATCCGCTTCAAACTCGCCTACGCTCGCCCTATCAAAGTTATAACCAAAGAATTATATAATTTTGTAATCAGCTCGACGTACCCTTTCATATGATACCCCTCACGCTGTCGAAAAAAAAAGTAAAAATTTTAACCCTTAAGTTTTTTTACCCTTATTCTTTTGAAAAATATTTTTTTTAAGTCGCTATATTTTTAAAATATGTGGGTAGGTACAAGACACATACATGCCAAATTTCAAAGTGATCGGACGAAAGGTGTAGCCGTGAGAGCATGCGACAGGACGGACGGACAGACACGCAGGAAAATATAAGGGTCCTTGGTTTTGCCTACGGACCCTAAAAAGTACCAAATATCTTTTGATGAGTAAAAGTTGCGAGACGCGCCGCGTCAGATTTGTTTCATCATTGTTATGCCAGCGGAGTGATGGTGTACTTTCATCCATGTTTTTAGCGACCTTTCTGTCTAGCCCGAGAATATTCTCTTCGTGTGAGTTTACATAAACTTCATTAAGTCAGAATATTATGTATTCAAGAAACATTTTATGCTTTTTTGTTTTTCTTTTTATTTTCAAGGAAGACAGGAAAAATGTCTTTTGGTCCTGAGACAAGGTACATGGGTGAGGGAAGGATAAATTATACAGAAATATATTTTATATGTGCAGGAGAGTAAAGGAAGGATCTGCAGATCGATCTGGTCTAACCTGGAGGAGCTCCTCGTTAGTTGGGTCGTATCCAAGGGGGGGGGGGGGGGGGGGGGAGGTATCAAAATTCAAGAGGTTAGCGAGGAACGTGGTTTGTAAACACGTAAACCGACATACCCCCACCCCCTTAACTTTAGTGTTTATTTAATCCCTTAATCCCACTGAGTTTCCTTGTTTTTCTTTTTTTCCTATGTGGTAAACATTTTTATTTCTTTTAAGAAGGAGCGAGTTCATACATTTTTAATGTACTTGCAATCTATTTATTGATTTAATTATACGTTAATCTATAAACACAATGATTATTTAATTTAGAGTAGTGGAGTAAACTAAGATATAATAGTTCATTACGCGTCGAGTGCGGAAAATAGCATTTTGCACCCGAGCGACAGCGAGGGTAGTAAAACCACACGAGCAATGCAAAATGCCGTTTTTTTAAGATTGTTAGATATAAATAATAAATACAGAAAAAAAATAAACTTGCTGTATGTAAGTTCGTATCTCTCTCTTGATAAAGATGGCATTAATTCTTGAGTTGTATTTTTTGCCGAATTAATTATTTCTGGAGGATTATTCTCCACATTTTCGTCAAAGTCACTTGATTCACTTATTTTTTTTTTTTTTTTCACTAAAAACTCGATATAAACAGTTACTTTAATGAAAGAACAGCAAATTAGTTATGTTAAATGTAAACAAACTCACTAATCGTGCGTAAAGCTGAAGAATTCCCATCTTTACCGCCCTAGAAAGAAGAGGAATTCTTCAGAACTATGAGACGCGCATGCTCAATGAATACAAGTACGTAAAGAATCATTTTCTACGCATCTAAACAGAGATACAATGTTTATATTTCGTATCAATCGTAGATAATGAATTTTAATTTTCTAACATCTTATTTTTACTGAAATCTTTGGTTTATTTGCTAGGTTCAGTATTTCTATTAGAAATCACTCAGAAACTATAGTTTATGTGCCGGGTTAAGTATTTCGACAAATATTATTATACTATCGAATATGTGCTGGGTTAAGAAAAAATTTATTGAAAAACTATGAATTATGTGCTAGGTGAAGTAAAAAGTTATTAAAAAGTTATGCTTTATGTGCAGGGTTAAGAATTTATAAAAGTAACCCAGAAATTATTTGATGTATGTGATAGATTAGGTACTTTTATTAAAGTTACTAAAATAGTACGGTTTATGTGCCGGGTCAATTATTTCTATATACATGCATAAATATATTTGTTATGAATATTAGCTGCTTATAGCAATTAAATAAATAAAAAATGTCCAGTCATGCACCATGACTTAATGGGAGAATTTCCAATGAAATCTGCGTATTATTGGCTTATGATAATATAGGAAAATTTTGGTTTAGAATTTGCATGGGTGAAAAAAAATAAATAAAAATAGTACACAGGGATACGGGGTTCAAAAGTCAAAATAGTAATTTCCCTTCAAGATGCATGTCGTTGGAAAGCTCTTTAAGAGTACAGTAATTGTTGTTATGTACACTTTTATCATATTTTCATATAAGAGGGGGGTAAAATGGAAAAAGCACGTTTTTGATCCTTAATTGTAAAAATTTGACCCCTAAATGAACTCCAAAAATTCTGTTCAACGAACTCATCCTTTCATTTGATATTATTGACATTTTAAAATTGGTTTGAAATTTTTAAGTGCATCCAAAGGGGAGATATCGTCTGGAGTGACACATAATATATACATATATTAATATATAAATACATACATAAAAAAAGTGTTTTTTGGAATCGATTCAGAACGGTCTAAAATGGATTTCTGTGGTTTTGAAGTCATTGCAATAGCTTAATTTTCTTCGAACATTCGCAAGGTATGAAAGGTAATTTCATTCGATTGTTTTTGTCCGAAATGGCAAACATGATATGGCTGTGAAAATTTAGTGTAGATAAAATACAGGATATATAATACAGTAATTCTACGGAGAGGAACACCTGTTACTCAAGTACATCTAGATACGTTATGTCAACAGGTGTCACTGTGCTCGTATACAAAGCAGATCTCTCGCGCAGCGTGTTACAAAAAAAACCCTCTTTTATAAAAGTTCAAACATAATAGATTTGACTTGTCACTCCGCAGACGAAATAACTCAAAATGTATGTTTGATAAATTCTCATATGCTTTGGTAAATTCTTTACCTTAATAAATGTATGCACCGTTAATCTATATAATAATGGATGGATTCCTGTGCTTCGCTTTGTATTTTGTTATTTTCAATTTATTAGGTTTATATTCTCCTACAAAACATTGCAATTATTTATCTGGACGTGAGTATATTAAGATATTCCTAATAAATAAAAGCCAAATTAAAACCTAAACGTGAAAAAAGGGCCAACTTCCAGACCCTCTCCCAAAATATTCAGCATATCAAAGTAAGTGATGTCTACTTTTGGCCAAGTCTGCTCTTTTTTTAGTACATAACCTCACTTACCTTGGACCGATTTATTACAATAACAGAACTTAGACAAATTACTAACATCAACACTTTTTAAAACCAGAATAAAACAACACTTACTTACAGACCAAATGAGTGTAAAATGAGTGTATATTTTGTGTGTGTAAAAGTATGTGTATATGTACGAGTATGTAGGTATGCATGTGTATGTATGTTTATATGTATGTGTGTGTATGTGTATAAGCCTCAACTTATATATATGTGTGCGATATATATGTATAGTTGAGTAATAAATGTAATAATAAAATAAAATAAATAAATATGGGCTAAATTGAGAGACGGAGTCCTCTCTCTAGATGCTGTGACATCTACTGAGGACTCTCACCACACAATATTGTTTATCTCCAGTAGGGACACAAATGTATGATTTTGAATTAGTTTAGAGGGACAAAAACAGGTATTTTCATCTCTGAACACAAAAAGTAGGGAGAAAAAGTAAAAGTAGGGCGAAAAAGTATAGTAGGGCAAAAAAGTAAAGATTGCAACTTAATTATTTTATAAACAGTATAAAATGAATGGCAAATGTAATAAAGTTGTTGAAATCAGGTTGGCGGCACTGCGCATTTTTGACCATGTTTATCATAGATTCATTGTTTATAACCTGCATCTAAATAACCTTCTATTTGAGTTTAATTCCAATTCTTATTTGTTTTTAATATTGAATCTCTTATATCTGCTATTAAAAGTGCTAATAATTATTGTTATTTATTAAAATAATAAATAAAAAGTGTGCAATGGACGAAAATGTGTATTTTCTTTCTACTGGAGATAAAATATTGTATGTACCTCGTGAGTAAAGTGCCATTATTCCCCTCGCGATAATTATCTCCCCAGCTGCGCCTCGAGAGCTAATTAGAGTTATTCCCTCGGCTTCGCCTGGGGATTTAGGGACCATGGTTCCTTCGGCTTCGCCTCAAGAACCAACTTTTTCGCTCAGGGAAAAATGACTTACTTTACTCCCTAGGTGCATAAATAACTATTATTGCATACTTCATTAAGTGGTTGTTATTATGGTTATATTTTTTTTGTATTATCTTAATTGTATATATTTTTTTTTGTGGTGAAATAAAGAATATTTATTATTATTATTATTACTTCACTCCTTTCATGAGCAAGACTGATCTTTTCTTTTTATTGCTTTACACTTGGCCGGTTTCTGAATGAAGCATTAAACAAACTTGGCCGCAATGTAGATATCATTACTTTTTTAGGATGACTTTTTTGGCTGGGGGTTACAAAGAAAAAAATTAACTAGATTACGATTTTCCCTGTCAGTTATACGGCTATATCTACAAGTCGCTTATAATTTTGATGATGATGAGTGAGAGTGCGTCAGTAACAATAATACAAACTTTGAAACTCTCCCCTGTTGTAAAGCCTGAATATTAAGGGCTAAATTTATTACAGTGTCTTCAGCTACTTAGGACTAATCTATGTTTCAAATTTCAAAAGTCCATCATAAGACCTCATTCACACTAGAGATTCCGGAATGCGATTCACGAATCGAAGATTCTAATGATACCAGGCGGCCTATGTATTTTGCTTATGTCCATTCAGACTACGATTCCGGTATGCGATTCGTATGAGATTCTCAAATCGAGTATCCCGTCCCCGTGAGCCGCCTCGATTCTTTTTAGAATTCTTCTTAGAAAGCGGCTCATGATACATTGCGCTATATGGGCCCATTCAGACTAGGCCATTCTGAATCGCATTCTGCTTCAATCCTCTTGCTATTTATTTTCTTTAAATAAAATATTTTAATTATAAATTCATAATAATTACTGTAATATCATTAATTATAATATTTTATTATAAATAATTTTATTTAGGTTGCATAAAATATTTTAATTATATAAATATATTAATAAATCAATGTAATATATTATTTAATATATTTTTTTTTCTATTTTTTTATTTACTTTAAATAAAATAGGTTAATTATGAATATAATAATAAATATAATATAGTTAATTATTTAAAAATTTAATACATATATATGTTAGTGTATAATAAAAGTGGGATCAAAACTAGGAAAAGTGGGGGGAAGAAGCCGCCGAGATACTGAATCTTGATACTTTTTTTAATCTCATACACGAATCGCATTCCGGAATCCCAGTGTGAATGAGCCCTAAGAGAAAGCAGAGATATGAGGGTGAGAAGAACCGGGTGAATTGGTTTAAGTAAAGATACACACTGCGCCTGCGCATGCTTACTGGAACTTGGCCTTGCGCACTACCATGCGCTCAGATATAATTTGCAAATCTCCCTAATTAGTCCCAGATTCTCAATACATGAGACGAATTTTGAAATGTTACATTTCCAGGTAAAACAGATGTTTTGTCCTCCTGCAATAATCCCCTCCTACGGGTCTCATCGCATCCCTAGTACATAATTTTAGCAAGGAGACTTAGATTTCAAATACTTTATGGCCGCCATATTTAATCAACAAGGCCGATTGGAAAGCCCTTAGACTAATATTGTTTACGCCTTAAGAGGAAGCTAACTTCCATATGATCAAGGTTCTAGTGCAATTTGTCCTCATAAGAATGTTTGTTTATAAATAGCAACCATCTTAAATCAAGATGAGTGATCTTAAAATGATTTCTCAGCGAGTAAATAGAGCCTAACATGAACCCAACTACAGAATTGCATGGTCATAGGTCTTGTTGTTATAGACATATCCTGATGAATCAGTCAGTCAGTCAGTGAGAGGTATTTGGATTTTAAAAAAATATTTAGATGGATTGCAACAACAAAACTCTTACTTATTTGTCACTAGAAGGAGGGAGATCAGTTAAAGCCCTTACTCATTCGCCACTAGAAGGAGGGAGTTTACTTAAAGCCCTTACTCATTCGCCACTAGAAGGAGGGAGTTTAGTTAAATCCCTTACTCATTCGTTACTAGAAGAAGGGAGTCTAGTTAAAACCCTTACTCATTCGTTACTAGAAGAAGGGAGTCTAGCTAAAACCCTTACTCATTCGTTACTAGAAGAAGGGAGTCTAGCTAAAACCCTCACTCATTCGTCACTAGAAGAAGGGAGTCTAGCTAAAACCCTTACTCATTCGTTACTAGAAGAAGGGAGTCTAGCTAAAACCCTTACTCATTCGTCACTAGAAGAAGGGAGTTTAGTTAAATCCCTTACTCATTCGTTACTAGAAGAAGGGAGTCTAGCTAAAACCCTTACTCATTCGTCACTAGAAGATGGGAGTCTAGCTAAAACCCTTACTCATTCGTTACTAGAAGAAGGGAGACTAGCTAAATCCCTTACTCATTCATCACTAGAAGAAGGGAGTTAAGTTAAATCCCTTACTCATTTATCACTAGAAGAAGGGAGTTAAGTTAAATCCCTTACTCATTCATCACTAGAAGAAGGAAGACTAGCTGAAACCCTTACTTAGTATTTGCACTAAATAAACAAAATACACTAACATCCATCCTATAACAGACATTATTATCCTTATCATGATTATAAGGAACAGGTAGCTTTGATCCCTCAAATAAAAACTCGCTGCTAACACAAAAGTAAAGCGACTGGAATAATTATAGCGCTCTCTTAGCAGAAAGAGCAAAAGGAAAAGCGAAATTTCCTACAAACACAGAGTTTTCATTAGAAACCCCATGAATGTGATGTTATTTCTGATTGGGAGTTTTCCGATAGAACTGCCACAAAGCTGATGACTACATCCTCTATAGCCACAAAGGACTGAACAAGAAATATTTGTTAATTTGTGGGTTTTCCAGGAAAAATCAGTCTGTATAAAACCTCCTGCTTGTTAAAAACACTCTTAAGGATGTTATTTTTATTTAGTCTAGAAAAACTAAGAAGAAATACCCTTCAACCTGGGTGAAATTGCTTCACGAGCGATTGAAGTGGTTTTCAACTAAACTAACCTTGCTTTATAACACATCCAAACCTATATTTTACAATTTTTAAACTTTTTAAACTTTAACTAATGAAAATGAGTGAACTAATGTTATTATGGTCGATATCAAAATCATTATGTACAAATGTGTTTCAGAAATGCAAAAGAAAACTTATTTAAGATAAAAATAATCATTTATATTTTCTGGAAATGAAATAAATAGTCGTAGCTTACAAATTAAATGAAAAAATAAACAGGTCAAGTGTGTGCTAGTCAGCACACAGTGAGGGTACGTAGACCACACTATATAGTGTTTAACTGTAAAGTGTATAAACAGTGTTTTTTTAAAATGCTAAAAAGCTTACTTTGAACCATTCTAAGGGTCTAATATTCTCAAAACACACTCTGATAGTAGTATCAGTAGTAAGTATTATTTTGCCACTGAACCGGACTACAACCATATAAATACATCGAAAAGACCATAATAATAAAAAATAAAATAATATTTTTTTCGAAATTTCCAAAAAGTGGTATCTTTACTTTTGGTCGAAGAATGTTCACATAAGCGAGATAGACGGGGGGGGGGGGGGGGGGGGGCACGTTTCACGCCCACTTTAAACTTGCCTACGCTCGCCCTATCAAAGTTATATCCAAAGAATTATATATTTTTGTAATCTGCTCGACGTTCCCTGGGCAGGTACAAGACACATACATGCCAAATTTCAAAGTGATCGGACAAAAGATGTAGCCGTGAGAGCACGCGAGAGGACGGACGGACAGACACTCGCAGGAAAATATAAGGGTCCTTGGTTTTGCCTACGGACCCTAATGATGGTAAAGTTAAAAGTAACTAACTATTTGTACTTAGCGGAGTTAAGGCAAAATTAAAATAATAGTACATTACGCGTCTAGTGCGGAAAGAAGCATTTTCCATGTGAGTGTGGAGTTTGCACCCGAGCGACAGCGAGGGTAGTAAAACCACACGAGCAAAACAAAATGCAGTTGCTTACCGAACTTTATCTACGATAGTTGGATTTAATAATAAATTCAGAAAATCATTAAATATACATTGTTTATCACTCAAAACTTGATAAAAACAGTTAGGAAATTAGTTTTGTTAAATGTAAACAAACACGCAAATCGTGCGATTGTGAAACGCGCATGCGCAATGAATATAAATACGAAAAGAATCACTTTCTACGCATCTAAACAGAGATAAAATGTTTATATTTCATATCAATCGTAGATAAATGCTTTTTTAGAGTCCGTAGGCAAAACCAAGGACCCTTATATTTTCCTGCGTGTGTCTGTCCGTCCGTCCTCTCGCGTGCTCTCACGGCTACACCTTTCGTCTGATCACTTTGAAATTTGGCATGTATGTGTCTTGTACCTGCCCACATATTTTAAAAATATAGCGACTTCAAAAAAATATTTTTCAAAAAATTTAGGGTAAAAAAACTTAAGGGTTAACATTTTTTTATTTTTTTTTTCGACACCGCGAGGGGTATTATATGTAGGGTACGTCGAGCTGATTACAAAAATATATAATTCTTTGGTTATAACTTTGATAGGGCGAGCGTAGGCGAGTTTAAAGCGGGTTTGAAACGTGTCCCCCCCCCCCCCCCCCTCTACCTCGCTTATGTAAAGTGCAAAAAATCTGAAATAATTCCTGAACATTCTTCAACCAAAAGTAAAGATAAAATTTTTTGGAAATTTCGAAAAAAATATTATTTTATATTTTATTGACAAAATACGTTTTTTTTATAATTATGGTCTTTTCGATGTATTTATATGGTTGTAGTCCGGTTCAGTGGCAAAAAAATACTTTATCAGAAGTTTGTTTATGTGTTTTGAGAATATCAGACCCATAGGATAGTTCAAAGTAAGCTTTTTAGCATTTTAAAACACCATCAATAGGGTACTGCTTAAACTATACAGGGGTCCGTAGGCAACTACGGACCCTCGCTGTGTGCTGACTAGCACACACTTGACCTGTTTATTATTAGCTTGCTTTCTTGTTTGTCCAGTACAAATCTTGCAATCGATTTTTAACTAACTTCCCGAGTAGCTAAACATTTGACACTTTTAGAATAGCTCAGAACACGATGACAATGCATCTTTCAGCAGAATTTCATTAGTGTCAAGCAAATTTTTCTGTATGGAAAGTTAGTTCGAAAAAAATCCACAAGTAATTTTATTTGTTTTGACATATCCCATTGTATTTACAATCTCCATTTTGACGGGTTTCAAATTTATGATTTATGACAGAAAATTTAAAAACGTAGTATATAAACAGTTCTTTTTATCTTGTAATTTTTACATCTGAAGTTCAAGTTTATTCGAGCGTTGGACACGGACGCTTATACGTTCGTGTCCAACGAAATTGTCCTGGACAACAATAAAATGAACATGTGAACCAAATTTCAACTAAATTGGTCAACTTTATCGTTATTTAATCAGTTAATAAGTTATCCTCATTGGTCGATTTCTTGTCGTTATTTATTTATTTTTTTTTTTTTTTTCGGATTCACTCCTAATAGCACGTTACAGCGTCTGGATCTGTAACATGCTATTAGGAACTTCGTTCCAAAAAATTAATATAAAATATGAGTTCTCTTTTAGGCTATCCTAAGCTCACAGTTTCTATCAAAGTAACTTTGGAATGATGACTTGACCAGAAGCATGCAGAGTTTACAAGCAGGATTTAAGGAGAAGTTTCATCGGAAAATACTTAATCCTCAAAGAAATAGGAAAACCGAAACAACCACACGTTGATTTGACTTCTATTGAAAACAGAGTGAGAAGAAAACCTTGGCTATTCCTTTTGGTTTCGTTGATTTTCTAGGTGGGCACAAGGAAACCTTGTGAAGCGTTACCAAGGTACTATTTGTCTTGGTGTGAGATGGGTGGTTTTCAGGTTTGTATAATGATGGCCAAGGATCCCATACTTCAAGGCGAAGGATCAAAGCTTTTCCTTGTAACCAGAGAGCAGGATCCCCGGACAAAGCATATCCTTTATAAGGCCGGCTAGAGGTTGTTGTGTGACGCGAGATGAGACACCTCCGCAGCTACAAACATCTCGTCTATTTACCTTAACTTCATTACTCATTTATAAACTAAAAGTCTAAAATACAAAACAAGTTTTCACTGTAGGAAATGTTGAAAATCCTCAACTTCATTCATGTCAGCTTTTCACCTCATCTATAATAGTATATGATTAATGATTCTTATTTAACTTTACAAACGAAACGATAAATAATCTTTAAAGATAAAACTGCTTTACAGAAGTTAAACATTTTGTTACTATTTCAGAATTTATATTCCTATGCAAATCTATTTTGCTTCCGAGCTTACCAAAGGTATCGAAAGCTATGTGATCGTTCTGAACAACGTAAATATTTTATATCTACGCTTTCAAAAATTCTAAGACAGAAATCCGTTTCCGACATCAGGGAACATTTTTGGTCCCGTTTCTGTCTGTCGGTCGGTCTGTCCCTCAATTTTTGCGAACCACCATATCTTAGAAACTACTAGTCCGATTTTAATGAAATTTAGTTAGTAGGTCATAATTAGCCCATTGTTGGTCCCATATAAGTTTCAACCTTCTGCGCTTATATGTTCATCTTCCACACGCTCACAAACCTACATTTAAGTATATTACCTACCTTGGCTTTGCCTCGGCAGTTTATTTTCATAGCCTCTCCTCACCTCCGGCTGGGAGGCAAACTTAATCACACTTCAGCAAAATTCCATTTTGCTGCCTAGTTACATAAAGAACTATTCTCGATAACGGTTCTGACGATTTGGATTAAACAATTCTAAAATGTAGTCCATTTAAATATGAATCTAACAATTTAAGCTGTTTTCCCGGGAAAAATCTACTTCCTGAAAAAATAGCTTTAAACGCGGACAGAAAGAAGCCGGGTTCGATTCTTCGTTGAGGAGAAGTTCATTTTATGATAAGTTGATTTTGATTATATATTCAATAGTAAATAAATGTACCTACGAAAACACGAAAACTAATAAATGAAAAAAACTGGGCTAACAAATTATATATATAAGAGAAAGTTTTTCTAAGTTGTCTCGGGCCGATTTTTTATTCATGTACCAATGCGCTCATTAATAAGATGCGAGGAAGCAATGTGTTACACTAACTGGCCCACTATTTAAATATTTTTGCACAATGACTTACACGTTGAACTATATTGTATAAATCTGATCCCAGGAAAAAAAAGAAAATGAGTTTATAGAAATCTGAAATTTATTATTTATCAAATTCATTTTTAAGATGTGAAAAAGTGAAATAATGTTACCTTATATAAATGTAAGTTTGAGTTAGTTGTCAAATGAAAACTGTAGATTTGCATGAATTACACTGTCTGTCATTTAGAGCTCAACCATCTAATTAATGCATGTCTGAAACAAAACAACAACAAATATTTTATTATAGTCAGTTTACAATCTATTAAACAATTAGTTCAGAAAATATTAATCAGAGACTACTCAGTCAAACGATTTTATATATTTATTAACATTACTAACAAATACAAAGGTAGAGACATAATAGTAACCTGTAGCTAACATCAAAACTACCTTGACGTAATAAATAAAAAGACTAAATTAATTTTTACTTTTCCTCACCTATGAGGAAAGTAGGCAAATTTATGTTTTCACCGCAATTTTTTTTTATCGAGATTTCAACTGAATTGTCGGTTTTGGGTGTTTTTAAGACCACCTGAGTGGTTTTCAGCATGACTTCTGTATGTGTGGTTGTGTGTTATCATTGTAGCTCCCAGGGTATTTAAAACTTGACAGAAAAATCAATTCTTACTTCTAGTTGTGCCGCCTGGAAAATCAAAATTTTCTGCCATCTAGAACTTTATTAGCTAAGTCAGCAAAAATTTAAAAAATAGAAAATTGGTGATCGAGTTGAAATATGGCGCGAATATACATTGTATGACAAACAAATCCGCGAATTATGAAACGTGTGACGATAACTTGAGTAAATGTCGACCGATTTTGATGAAATTTTGTAGAAATGTTCATTTTACCAATGCCCAGGACGAGTTCGTTGGACAACGTTATCCGTTCAAGCATTCACGAGCAACGCTCGCGTAAACGTGAACTTTAAATTTAAAATTGGAATTTTAGGTCGGGAAAGAGATCTAACTTCATCTGTTCAATGAGACAAACATTTTTTTCACATACAATTTTTTAATAAAACCAACAGCGACACCGCTATGAAGTGTTAAAGATCGCTAAAACTGTTAATAGTTTTTACACAATAAACAATATAGTAATATAACGATAATTTTATTGTTAATATATCAATTAAGTACATGATAGGATGCGAGGAAGCTATGTGCCACACTAATTGGCAGTCAATTTTATTTATTATTACATCCAAGTGAACTATTCTTTTGTTCAAAATGTATAGGATTAAAGGTTACTTTGCCTTACTAGATTGTTATACCAAAGGGTATTGTCATTTTTATTTACAGAAGTGCCATATTCCTTTGTCTCAAAGGAATATTTGAACATTTCCCATTTAAGATTGTTAATTAATTTTAAATAAAACAAAAAATAATATAAACCTCAGAGTAAGGAAGGGGTAGAGGGAACAATATTATAGAATCTTAAAAAATAATATAAACCTCAGAGTAAGGAGGGGGTAGAGGGAACAATATTATAGAATCTTAAAAAATAATATAAACCTCAGAGTAAGGAAGGGGTAGAGGGAACAATATTATAGAATCTTAAAAAATAATATAAACCTCAGAGTAAGGAAGGGGTAGAGGGAACAATATTATAGAATATTGGTCTCAAAAAGTGGTTCATTATGCGACACCCCTTTACTAAATCTCCCAAGCGGCAGTTTCGTGAAACAGTATCGATATCTCGATAAAAACTCGAAATTTATCTGATGTCAGCTGATAAGGATAAGTATAATGTGATATTTTCTTACGATATTTAATATTTTAATACAGTTTTCTTTATAAATACATATCTTTACTATTTAGTGCTTGTTGTTAACCGAGTTAATTATCTAAAGGCTGTTACGTTGTTAATAACATGTAATAGTTCCTAGATAACCAAAAGCAATCTTATATAAAACAAAATCGTCTTCTAAAGAAATCACATCAGATTTTTCTCTTAAATATTTTATATTTTGACATATTTGACATTTTGATAATAAAACAATCAAACAAAGCACAAGATGAGGTTAAAGGTTTTGTTAACAAGCGTCCGGGCACGTAAGGACAAGGAATAGACCAATTAGACAAGGACCAGTGACCACGTGATAATGGTGTTGACACTTTAGTTTGGATTGAGCTCGCTTGAGAGGTTTAGTATAGGGGGGAGCATAATGAACCACTTTTCAAATCACATTGCTCCCTCTACCCCTTCCTTACTCTGAGGTATAAACAAATGGTGGGTAACCAAGTAAAGTCTTGCCGCATCTGACCTAATTTACTTTTTTTACTTTTAAAGTAAAAACAGTACCGATTTTTGAATCTTGAAACTTTGACAGTTAATAATACCGAAAGTATAAATATGTTTTTGGCTTATAGCATATCGTTGGAACCGGTAAATAATAAAGAACAAATATAAAAAAAACCGATGAAATTAATTTAATTAGTTTAAAAGTTATAAGCAAACATAATTATTAATTATTTTGATACTTTTGTTAACGTCAAATGTTATTTAAATCTGTCGAAATTCAAATAATTAAATGAAATAAACAAAAATAATGTAAATTTAAAAAAAAAAAAAAAAAAAAAAATTATAATGAAACAATCAGTTCAAAAAGGTCACCCATCCAAGTACTTACCATACCCAAAGCTACTTCCTCCTACTGCATAGTTGCAGGAGAGGCCACTTTAGTGGCCTCCGAAGAGAGGAAAAGTTCCGAGGTACCCCGTACCCCTAGTCTTTAACAAGATTCTTCAATCTAAATTTTACTTATAAATTAGTTCTGCTGTCCCGCTGTCGCCTGCTGTTCTGCTGCCCCACGCATCTGCACAGTGGATAGACGACCTAACACAAGCTTAGTTATAAAGTTAGACTCAAAGTGCTTCAATAATAACTGGGAAGTGTGCGTGACAGACAAGTAAGTAAATATTTAAGTATACCTGCTTCTCTCAACATGGGTAACGCATTAAGTTCAAGTCAATATTTAATAATCTTAGAAACACCACGATGTCATTGATAAAATAAAATAAAATCATTACTCCACTTCTACTCAATATTATTCAATGAAAAAAAACTAACATGCGCCAAATGTTAGCGCACACCAAATACATGAATTTGTTCAGCAAATTATATGTTATGTCTGTGTGTGTGTAAAGTCTGACTTGTGCAAAGCCTAGACGGACAGACAGAGAAGAAAAAAGTTCAGTTTTGATTTTAGTAACACATGAGTCAAAACATAAAAATTAAATTTATGTTCTGTTACAATTATTTCAATCTATTTTATAAAATAACAATAAGGCGCGCCTCACGTAAGGACGTGGTGCGATAATCGCCGGTTTCTGTACAAAGTTAAAATTATTGAGTGTAATATAATTACACTAATTTTAATAGTAATATTCTTTTTCTACTCTTCAACACCTTTAAATTGATGTATAACATGTCATGGTGACTAAAAACTTGTTTTTATTCACCCGCCATATTGGCCGCCATCTTGAAACTTTTAAGAGTAAAATTTTAATAATTGCATATTCTTTTTCTACACTTCAAGACCTTTAAATTGATGTATAACATGTCATAGATGCTAAGAACGTTTTTTAGTCGCCCGCCATATTGAAAATATTACGTGTGAGATTTTAGTAGTTGCATATTCTTTTTCTTTATTTCAAGACCTTTAAATTAATATATAACATGTCATGGTGACTAAAACCATTTTTTTAGTCGCCCGCCATATTGGCCGCTATCTTGAAAATATTAAGTGTGAAAAATCCAAAATGTGTCTAGTTGCCTCAAATGCCGAGATGCACCTGTGTGCCGAATTTCATGTTCCTACCTATAGTTGTTTATGAATTGAAACAAGCAACGGACAGACAGACAGACAGAGCCGTTATATTATAGTTTCTTTTTGTACTTTGTACAGAAACCTAAAAAATCGGGTACTTCGGAGGGTACCCCGGAACTTTTCCTCACCTTGACAGGACAGGTGAGGAGGTAACCCTTTTGAACTAGCTGATTTTCTTTATTGTAATTTTTCAAAAAAATGTTTATACATTATTTATATTTTTTTTTTCCTTTTTATATTTTTTTATAAAGTTTAAATTTTAATTTAAATCAAATTATAATTATTATTAACTACGGGAGACAGACTTTCCGTAGTATGAATACTAGCAAAAACTTATAAATTGAATCAATTCAAAGGTCATGAACTGTAGAAAAAGAATATGCATTTATTAAAATATTACACTTAATAATTTTAACTTAATGGTACAGAAACCGGCGATTATCGCCTCACGTACTTACGTGAAGCGCGTCTTACTTATTTTTGTATTTGTTCCTTATTTTTTTACCGGATTCCAACGATATGCTATGTGTCACAAACGTATTAATACTTTCGGTATTATAAACCGTCTTAAAAGTTTAAAAAAATAAAAATCGATAACTTCAAAATCGTGGCCAATATTAAAATAAATTTAGTGGATTTGTTTGTCATACAGGTAGGTACATTCGTGCTAAATTTCAACAAGATCGGATCACTTTTCGTTTCTTTAAGATTTTTTAAAACATTTTCTAACTCAGCCAACTGGCTTTAGGATGACGGAAAATGTTGATTTTTCGGGCGGCTCAACTGATATATAATGACTGATTTTTCTGCCAAGTTTCAAATTTATAGGTTTTACCCTGGACGCTACAATGATAACATACATACTCTCATACATACATACAGACGTCATACTGAAAACCATTCAGGTCTTAAAATCACCCAAAACGGATAATTCAGATGAAATCTCAAGTAATCTCTCAATCTTGAAAGGAAAAGTAAAGAAATGGTGATAAACAGGTAAAGTGTGTGCTAGTGAGCACACAGCAAGGGTCCATAGGCAACACTGTATTGTTTTAGTAGTACCTATTGATGGTGCTGCTCTTGAGAGAACTGTAATAAGTACAATAGCTTGAAATTTGAATAAGCTGAGTATAGCTCGAGGTAGAGTAGTTGTCCAGACATGGTCTCTCACAACTGGCTAGCATGCATGCTTAGCCGTGCGTTTCATCTACACCGCGTTATTTTTAATATGCTAAAAGGCCTGCTTCGAACTATCCTATGGGTCTGATATTCTCAAAACACATAAAAAAATATCTCATAAAGTATTTTTTATGGTCCGTAGGCAAAACCAAGGACCCATATTTTTTCCTGTGTGTGTCTGTCCGTCCGTCCGGTCACCTGCTCTCACGGCTACACCTTTCGTCTTTAAAATTTGGCATGTATGTGTCTTGCACCTACCCACATATTTTAAAAATATAGCGACTTAAAAAAAAAAAAAATCAAAAAAATTTGGGTAAAAAAACTTTTATTATTTTTTTGCGTCACCGTGAGGGGTATCATATGAAAGGGTACGTCGAGCTGATTACAAAAGTATATAATTATTTGGTTATAACTTTGATAGGGCGAGCGTAGACAAGTTTGAAGTGGGTGTGAAACGTGTCCCCCCCCCTCTATCTTGCTTATGTGAAGTGCAAAAAATCTGAAAAAAATCCTGAACATTCTTCGACCAAAAGTAAAGATACCACTTTAGGAAATTTCGAAAAAAATATTTTTTTATTGTCAAAATACGTTTTTCTTTATAATTATGGTCTTTTCGATGTATTTATATGGTTGTAGTCCGGTTCAGTAGCAACAAAATACTTTATCAGAGTGTGTTTTGAGAATATCAGACTCTTAGGATAGAAAAAAGTAAGCTTTTTAGCATTTTAAAAAAACACTGTTTTTACACTTTACAGTCAAACACTATACAGTATTGCCTACGGACCTCGCTGTGTGCTGAAAAAAAAAACACGCCAAATTCCCATCAAAAGTTTTTTTTATAAATTAGATAGATTTTCTTTCCATTTGAACATTATTTTGCTTAGGGTTTTCTTTCCTCTTAGTGTGTCCTAATTGTGTTCTGGAGAGGGGAAAAGAAGGTAAAGGGAAGGTTGTAAATTCGATTATAAAGGACAGGATCTGGTATTAAAGAAGAGGTTAAGAGGGTATTTAGTAAGGTCTAAACCTGCAGGACCTGAAGATACCCGAGAAGCATGTTGGACGAGGTTTAGTAGGTCCTTACTCCTTAGTTATAATAATGGGGTTAGAGCTCGCTATCTTACACTACCCAGGCAACAGGTGTCTATCATTTATCAACGCCTGAATTATACTCTTCATCATAATCCTGACATATCTCCAGACTAATTACCTTCAGCAACGCCTCTACGCTCAACTAATCATCAAACACCCCATCATAAAATAACTTATCATAAACCAATTATTGGAACATTTATGCAAGTCTTTTAAAAAAAAAATACGTGTGGTGTCGCGGGACACCCGGTAGGAACGAAGTTCCTTATATTTTTCATTAAATATAAATTATAAAATCACACTGCTAAGTACGTATACATTGCTAACTACTTATACATGGCGGAGTTAGAAAAGAGACAACATTAAAAGTAACGAACTGTTTGTACCTGGCAGAGTGAAGGCAAAATTAAAAGAAAATCATTATTTGTATAATTAAAGCAAGCGTCTGACTATAAATATATATTAAATATAAGAAATAAGTTGATCATGATGAGTTTATAGTGAAAGAGTATGTTTGTTAAAGGAGTTTGGATTGAAATAGGACTGTTTTCTACCTACCCGGCCAATTAATTTAAAATATTATAAAATATATCTCTTCCCTACTCTACAGCTTTTTCTTGTATCAGTGTGAAATTTTACATGATTATATTTTAATTATTTACAAAACAAAGTGACATTTTTGACATATATAACAAAAATAATCAAAACAAGTCAAGTAACAGGCTTCCTTAATAAACCATTTTCCCGTTTTTGGAAGCTTACGTTTACGCGAGCGTTGCGCGTAAACGCTTGGGCGGATAACGTTTTCCGACGAACTCAGCCTGGGCATTGGTAAAATGAACATGTGTACCAAATTTTATCTAACTCGGTGATCTTTTACTCAAGTTATCGTCATCTGTAGATTTCGTGACGGATTTTTTGTGAAGGTGATTTTGTGGCGGTGATTTGTGACGGTTATTTTGTGACGGTGATTTTGGTCGTTTTTTTTCGGATTCACTCCCGGGCTCCAGAACGTGCCATAAGGAACTTCGTTCCTAAAATGAAGAAGGTGATAATGAAATATTATTCCACCTTAATAAATACAGGTTAATTCATTTTTGTTTTATTAAAATCATATTTAAATAGGGATCTCTAAATGGAACAAAACAGTTCTTATGGACCATACCTCGATTCTCTTTCGGCAGTTATAGCCATTAAAATCTTTCAAATAGCACGAATATTTCTAGAAAAATTAACATATTATATTTTTTTACATTTAAGCCTGCACAATTGACTAAGAACTATTTTTAAAAGGTTTACATTCTCTTTCAAAATTACCAATACACTTGATCCTGCAGCTCTATTTAATTAGGAGTTCCAAGCTTTGAAATAAGATTTTTCTTTTTAATCTAAAATATAGTACATTTAAATACAAATCTAATGATATAAGTCATTTTCCTGAGGGAAAATTAGTTATTTATGTTACTAGGCAGCAAATGGAATTTTGCTGACAAGTTCGTCTAAACAAATTTACTGCAGAGGCGAAGCCGAGGCAGGAAAATTACATGTTGACTGATGAGACGAAGCCGAAGCAGGAAAATGTTAATTACCTGCAAAGATTTAAAGAAATGAAAGTTGTAAAAAAACGGAAGTTTGAGAAGCCAAGAAAACAAAATGAAAACGAATTCAGTGTTAACACATTTTTTTATTAACAGCTGTAAATAATAAAATTTGTTTTATTACTATAATTATTAAAGTTTTTTTCAAAAATAGATATAAATATTTAGCAGAATATTACGCTTAAATTTATAAAAATAATAATGTGAGAGAGTTCACAACCTTTTTGTAGTAAAATTTTCTAAAACTTTTGCAGCCTGTTTGTTTTTTTGCTGCGTGTTTTTTGACATTTTACAATAGAATAAAGAAAAATTACATTTTGCAGATTGAAAACAATACAACAATGCTTAATTTTGCTGCCGTGAGTAGATAAAATCTATTTTTTTTTCCAGACACCCATAATAATTAATTTAATTTTAAATTTTGAAAATCAAAAGCATAAAGTAAATAAATTGGCTTAGTATGTGCTTTCAGCAAAGACAAAGGGAGTTACATATTCAAGGACAGGCCGAACGAGAGATTTGTAGAGAAGAAGAAAACACTCGAGAGAGCGATTATGAGTGATCGTACGAATTAAACCAAGGCGTTGGTTGGGGCTTGAGTGGCTCGGAGGCTAGAGCACTTGCCGTGCAATAACGCAAGTTAAGCAGCATCGAGCCGGGTCAGAAGGTGACCGCAGCTCTGGGTTCGATTCCCGGACAAGGCCACCCGCTCAATTCCACCCAGCATTGTTTAAACAAATGGGAAGCTCCTCGAAAGAGTGGCGCCACCAGGTTTCGGCCTGGAAACCATGATGATGACACTCCTGGTTGCATTACAACCAGGAGGGGAGTCATGGTTAACGAACATATCTTCACACGAGTGTGAAGATTTCGGTCCCTAACCCGGGTTTGTACAATGGGCCCACCTAAGTGGCCTGCGTCTTCGGGTGTGAAAGCCCCCCCGGAGTAAAAAAAAAAAAATACATAGCGTGGAGCTGACCATCAAATCTTAGCTTACTGTCAAGGATAACACCCAGATCTCTTACTGAAGAGACTGAAGAGATTCGAGGAAGAGTATATAGTACCATAGGAGTAAGGAAAATATATAGGAGACAAGAAGCGAGAGAAAGAAATTACCTGACTTTTTTTAACATGTATCTCCATAATATTTTCGGTACACCAATGGCCATTGAAGGACAAGGTTATGGTATTTAAATATATGAAAAAGTTTTCTTTCTCAATTAGTTTTTTGTTCCAATTTTATCTTTTTAGGTTCCTTAAAATAACATATACTTATAAATAAACTGTTTAATTTACTTTATATTATTTGATGCATTATCGCAAATATTAGTCCTACTTTAACTCAAAATTTATTTATTAAATGGTTTACCTTTTTAAAAAATATATATATTAATTAATTAATTGGTTTTCCCTTTATTGGAATTATGTAGTATATGTACTATTCTGTATCAATTATATTAATTAAAGGTATTAAAAATAGACTGCCAATTAGTGTGGCACATAGCTTCCTCGCATCCTATCATGTAGTTTATTGTTATATTAACATTAAAATTATTGTTATATTACTTTATTGTTATATTGTTTATTGAGTAAAATATATTAATAGTTTTAGCGATCTTTAACACTTTCATAGCGGTGTCACTGTTGGTTTTACTAAAAAATTGTATGCCCAAAAAAATGTTTGTCTCTTTGAATAGATGAAGTTAGATTTTTTCCCCGATTAAAAGTTCCAATTTTAAATTTGAAATTCACGTTTACGCGGGCGTTGCTTGTGAACGCTTGGACGGATAACGTTATCCAACGAACGTCCTGGGCTCATCCTGGTAAAATTAATATGTCTACCAAATTTCATCAAAATCGGTCGAAATTTACTCAAGTTATTGTCACACGTTTCATAATTAGCGGACACACAGACCGACAGACAGACACGAGTTCAAAAATGTTGCCTGATGTCTCAAACGGATTTCTGTCTTGGAATTTTTAAAATCGGAGACATCAAAGTTTTTCGTTCTTAGAAGTGAACCCAATGCTTCCTTTACTTTCGGTAAGCTCGGCAGCAAAATGTGTTGATAAGTAGGTAATAAGGCTGTAGTGTCAAATTTATATAAACTGAAAGCAATTTTAATGAAGATGTCGGTTTTACGGTTAGTTGAGCTGTTTTAATTAATTTAGTTGCTTCCAACAAGAGACTTGAGTCGCGGGCACAGTCTAGTCCTGTTTAATACCGTAAGAGAACGATGCGATATTAATTTAGCGGTTACAGTTCGCCTTGGGGCGTCCAAGCAAACACGACACTACCTAAAACTTGTGTTTATCTTATTTGAAGTTATTCAAGAACCAATTCCGTCATGCCTGAGAATCGAATCTAACAGTTATCGATTTATTTGTCCGGGGGTCTGATAATTCCCTGCCGAGTTCGACCCCTTTCAAGTTCAACATGGGGTCTTAAGAGCGACGTTAAAATATTATTTCAACTAGACGTCGATAATTGAAAAACTAAGTGAGGAAGACAACCTTCTGTTCCGATCCAATAACTTCTGTTTATCTACTTTACTCACTCGAGTCTCAGCCCACATTCAAATGATAAAATTGAATTTTACATTTAACTCTATTATTATTAATACTACTTTACTTATTCTAAATGTCTGTTATTCCCATATAATAATAATATGTTTGCTCCCAAACTACTACTAAAGGTAAATAAAGCATTATGATCTGATCATTCTTACAGATCGAAATTTGTTTGCCTCCAAATTCAGCAATTCCTAGAGAGACCTGAACAGAACATGTTTCAAACATCAGGCATCATTTCTGTCGTTTGGTCAACATTTATGTAAACCTCTACAACTTTAAATGCACTAGCATGATATAGAAGACATCTACATGGGGTACTTCTTTAGATTGTTACTCCCCTTTTTTGTTATTATATAAATGACTGAATAAATAACTATTAAGACAAAAGGATGTTTAGTCTAATGTACTTTGGGACAAAGGAATATGACACTTTTGTTTTTATAAGGGGAGTAACAGTCTAATGGGGGGCCTGGGTAGCTCGGAGGCTAGAGCGCTCGCCTGGCGATAAGGCAAATTAAGCAGCTTTGAGCAGGGTCAGAAGGTGACCGCAGCTCTGGGTTCGATTCCTGGACCAGGTCCCCCGCTCAATGTCCACCCAGCATTGTTTAAACAAATGGGAAGCTCCTCGAAAGAGTGGCGGCACCAGAGGTTTCGGCATGGAAACCATGGGAATCATGGTTAACGACCATATCTTCACACGAGTGTGTGAAGATTTCGGTTCCTAACCCGGGTTTATTCTATGGGCCCCCCCTATGTGGCCTGCGTCTTCGGATGCCCCGAAAACAAAAAAAAAACAAAAAAAAAAACAGTCCAAAGAAGAACATTCTGTACACCTTCTTTAGATTGTTACTTCCCTCTGTTTCTTTATTAGGGGAGTAGCAATCTAAAGAAATGCCCAACATGGTAGGCCATAATGTTGGTACCATGTTTATTTCAACCCTTTGCGGTCATTGGTTCGCAAAAATTGAGCAACAGACCGACAGGCAGACTCGGAACCAAAAATGTTCTCTGATGTCTGTAACGGATTTCTGTCTTGGAATTTATGAAATCGAAGATCAAAAATGTGTTGTTCTTTAGAACAATCGCATAGCTTCCGTTAGTTTGGTAAGCTCGGAAACAAAAGGAAGAAAATAAAAAACTTTCATGTTCCAAATTTAAATCTTATAGGACCACCACAGCTTGGTTAAAGTAATATGAATAAGGAAAGAAGAAAAACTCGACATATGCAAATAATTATCCACTTCAATAAATTGTGGTACTATTATTATGTATAATATAAGAAAATGAAAAGGGCTAATCAAGTAAAGCCCAATCTGCCGGTGTAACTGGCATAAAGGCGGAAATACACATACTAGTTACTCGCACAAAAACGTACGAGTAGCTCGCAGAGAAGAGCTACTGGCATGTGTATACATCTAATAGCATGCGAGTGAAAAGCATGCGAGTAAATCGCACAAGGTTTGATACTACTAGCAAGAGTCTCCCTTCAGTCTTCAGTTGCGTTCCTTCCTTTCGCGGGTATCTGACAATAACTCATCACCTTTTCCGGAAGCATTCGCAATTGATTCCAAAAACCACTGACGTCCCCGAACCGCATTTCATTTAGTGGCACTTACTACTAATCGCTCCAAGTATCTAATTCCCTTCTAGCTATCCAATCTCTTACCAACATTTTTCGTGTAATTTTATTATTTTTCAAATGTTTAAAAACACAATTCTTTGCAAGTAACAACAATCTGGTTAATTTCATTCCGCACCGATACATTCATAATGTACATTGAAACACAATTAATAAAACTATCAAAATGAATTAAATCAAATACAATTATTTCACAATTTATTCCAGCTAAAAGAAATCAAGAAACGATTGCCTGTTTCAAAACTAGAATTGTGACTGGAATGTGTATTGTCATGTGCTAGTAGCTCGCACAAGACCTATCATCCGGATGATACTAGCATGCTGTTTCACTGGCAAATGTACACAGTGACTGCAGCATGCCAGCTACTGACGTGCTAGTACCTCGTCACTGCCATGCTTTTTTACTAGCATGTGTATTTCCTCCTTAATGCAAGTAAGAGCTTACTCAAGATTTAGCAGATATTTTTTCTTCAATTCTTTTTATAACAGAAATATTTCAAGTTTATTTTATTTTATTTTAAGCTTAATAAGATTTGAGAAGCGCACTGCAGAATATATGACATGGAATACATACTAAGGTTTTGACAAAATTCGATTGACTAAGATAAAATTCCATAAATGTAATTTGAAGGTAATCCCACTCGACAGATAGGATCATATTATAGTGTAAGGTTTAGCTCTGCTGAGATAAAATGGAAAATCCTCTGCATTCCCTACATTTGAAAACTATCTTAATACGGATGTGTAGTTTATATACTGTGAGACCTCCATGAAACGAAATTGATGGTTCCAAAAAAAAATATCACAACAATAATACTTATGTAAAAAAAAATATGCCAAATCTCGTGTATAACGTTGTGAGATCATAGGTTTAGCCAAGTCTCCCCCTGTCCGAGTAAGTTTAACTATAGGTAGGGTTACCATACGTCCGGATTTCATCTGGACTGTCCGGTTTTGCGTCCGGATTTGAGAAATGTCCGGATTTTAAGAAAAATCAGAAAGCTAAATGGGCTTCCCTACCAAAAGAAGAAACCCCTAAAACTCATGAGAAGTGGAAATAAATATTACGTTTTTCTAGAAGCATTTTCTAGAAGAAACGTCTCTATTTTAATATATTTAATATAGTATAATTCGCCATATGTCTGCCCGGTTCTTATAGGCTCCCAATGAACGTATTTTTTCATTGATGGGGTCTATTTGGACGCCTGAAAGAGAAAGATTATCTCTGTCAGTTGTAAAAGAGCTTCTAAATATTACACCAAATTCAATTATCACATGCTCAGAATTCCACGACAAATTAAAAAAATGAATACAAGCCTTTTCTAAAGAAAATTAGTTCATCTGAAAAGTACGATGGACCCAGCAGATACTAGCTAAAGTTGAATATGATATTAATAAATAAGTAAATATTAATAAATTAATATTATCAAATATTGTATTAATAAATTTATTATATATATATATATATATATATATATATATATATATATATATATATATATATATATATATATATATAAATTAATTATATATTTGTAACTTATTTAATTCCCCAATTTCCCCCCCCCCCTCCCCCCAAAAAAAAAAATATATATATAGGTATATATACATCTTTTTTTGCAATATTTCCGCTGACGAGTAAGGGGAACTTACTTGTACTGGATGTATTTGACCTAGTAGAACTTACTTGCACTGAATGTATTGGACCTAGTAGAACTTACTTGCACTGAATGTATTAGACCTAGTAGAACTTACCTGTACTGAATGTATCAGACCTAGTAGAACTTACTTGTTCTGGATGTATTTGACCTAGTAGAACTTACTTGCACTGAATGTATTAGACCTAGTAGAACTTACCTGTACTGAATGTATTAGACCTAGTAGAACTTACTTGCACTGAATGTATTAGACCTAGTAGAACTTACCTGTACTGAATGTATCAGACCTAGTAGAACTTACTTGTTCTGGATGTATTAGACCTAGTAGAACTTACTTGTACTGGATGTATTAGACCTAGTATAACTTACTTGTACTGCATGTATTAGACCTAGTAGAACATTAACTCCTTAAACTATTAACTCCTGCCTAGTTAATGAAGTACTTTTCTGTACAAATATTTCTTTGTTCCTAAACACAATCATAGTTTGTAAACTTGTTTGTTTTTATCTCTTACAAGAGTTAAGAGAGAAGAGTTTAAAACAGCTGATGATAAGAGCATGGGAAACTATATTTTAACTTAAGGAAAAGAAGAAAAATATGTTACAGGATATTATAAGTCTCGAAGGAGTCGTGTAACTTAGTTCCTGTAGCCACATCTCAGAGTTTGGTCTAACGACAGTTTTCATTTTCCCTTAGTCCAAGGGAACAACACACTTACACAGCCAGGAGTTCCTTTCAGTAACTCCGTGAAAAACCTTGCTTCCTTTATCTTCTTTATTATTTATAAAGGTTTTCTACACTATTTTTCAGGGTTCAAAGCCATAAAGCAATATTGACAGAATGGCCGGACGCAGGGGCAAAACCTCATTGAGAAAATAGGAGAAAAAAGAGTTACAAGTTAGAAGGAGGGGGGGGAGGATAAAAAAGTAGTTTTTCCGTTAAGATGAGACGTTAGTAGTTGAAAAATTGAAGTTTGCAGTGGGCCGGACTCTTCCAACTATTTATTACCCCCGCGAGTAACATAACTCTCCTCGTCTAGATCCCCCCCCCCCTTCCAAATTCAACCCCACGGGAAATTGAATCCGACATCCGCAAAGTATTAATCCAATTTTTCGTGTATACTACACCCCACTCCCCCTTCCCAAAATAGTGAGATGGGTAAACGAGTTGAAGTCAAAGCTGTTAGACAAACTTTTCGAGCAAAAAAAAGTCCTTTATCAAATGAAATGTTTTATGAAATGTATCAAATACTGAATTAATTTTACAAGTATGCAGTATATTAAGTTTAACATAAAATAAAAAGGTCAAGAGTGTGCTAGTCAGCACACAGCGAGGGTCCGTAGGCCACCCTGTATAGTTTAAGTAGTACCCTATTGATGGTTTTTTTTTTTAAATTCTAAAAAGCTTACTTTGAACTATCCTATGGGTCAGATATTCTCAAAACACATAAACAAACTTCTGATAAAGTATTTTTTGCCACAGAACCGTACTACAGCCATATAAATACATCGAAAAGGCCGTAGTTATAAAAAAAAAACGTATTTTGTCAATAAAAAATAAAATAATATTTTTTTCGAAATTTCCAAAAAGTGGTATCTTAACTTTTGGTCGAAGAATGTTCAGGATTTTTTTCAGATTTTTTGCACTTCACATAAGCGAGATAGAGAAAGGGGGGACACGTTTCACACCCAGTTCAAACTTGCCTACGCTCGGCCTATCAAAGTTATAACCAAAGAATTATATATTTTTGTAATCAGCTTGACGTACCCTTTCATATGATACCCCTCACGGTGTCGAAAAAAAAATTTAACCCTTAAGTTTTTTTACCCTAATGTTTTTGAATTTTTTTTTTCGTCGCTATATTTTTAAAATATGTGGGTAGGTACAAGACACATACATGCCAAATTTCAAAGTGATCGGACGAAAGGTGTAGCCGTGAGAGCACGCGAGAGGACGGGCAGACAGTCACACGCAGGAAAATATAAGGGTCCTTGGTTTTGCCTACGGACCTTAAAAAAGAACAAATAGATAATATTCAAAACGATAAAACATTAGAGGGCCTTCTTTTAATTTTGCCTTAACTCCACTAGGTACAAACCGTTAGTTATTTTTAATTTTGTCTCTTTTCTAACTCCACCATGTATAAGTAGTTAGCAATGTATACGTACTTAGCAGTGTGATTTTATAATTTATATTTAATGAAAAGCGTAAGGAACTTTGATCGCACCTGGTGTCCCGCGACACCACACGTATTTTTTAATAATATATTTTTATATTAAATATTAAATATTAAATAATAATTCAATATTTTCCATTTTCCATTAATTTTACAAGTATACAGTATTATAAGTTTACCATAACAAAAAAAGGCTATTCAATTATAGTAATTATATTTAAAAAGGTGCAACATTAGTGGACCAGTTTTATGATTTTGTTTTTATTTAATTATTTTAAAGAAGATAATAATGTGTAGATATATCTATTTTTAGGTCAATAGCAATAAACATCCAATTTCGAAATAATTCCTACAAAAGCTTATTCTTATTCAGGTCTGTAGGGAATTAATATCTTCAATTCAATCCGTTTTTTGGCTATATTTCATCTCCTTTGAAGCATCTTCAGGCCTTTTACAATTCGTCCTAAAACATAGCTTTATTTATTTTTCCTAGTTATTTTCCTTCCCAGCAATTCACCTTCTCGTAAATAGCACGTCAATTGCGGTGGTAACAAATTTGTATCGAATTCAAACAATAAAAATTTATAAACTAAATAAAACTAGACAGGAAAATAAAATAAATCTTCAAAGCCTTTCCAAAAATAACGTAGTTCCATGAAGTCTTGGAAAGATTGGAACCGTTCCAACACTGGAACTAGTTAATTTTACAGTTACGTTCCATTCCGCCCATCTCTACTCTAGACTTAACCATAGAATTCTGTAGATAATCATTAGCCTCAAGATGCTTGCTAAGAATTATTTTTCCAATCCGCCATTTTAATTCAAGATTTATATAATATAAACAATACGACAATACCTCCGGAGCCAATTGCACTAGAACAATAGCTTCCTTTTTATGGCAAAAATACATCAGTAAAACGGTTTTCCCAAAGGCCATTTTGTTACATAATTATAAGTCATGTTCTCTTGCACTTCTGTGGTTACTTGTGTTCTCCTTGAATTTATTATTTGTAAATTAAGTAAGATTTGACTTGAATTGTAAAGGCTCGTACGCAATAAACTAGAAGGGAATCAAATTTATTTAGTTAAAATCTTACTTTAACATCTTGATAAATAAAATATAACAAAACTCTTTGAAATCCCTCACGTATTTCAACTCTTTTAAATAAAAATGTTATATATATATATATATATATATATATATATATATATATATATATATATATATATATATATATATATATATATAAATTAGGAGGGGGAGGAGTGGAATTATTTAACTTGAAAGGAAGCAATCATTTTTTTAAATTATTGGAACATGTTATTAATTTCTTTTGAATTGCTATAAGTTGCCTTTGAAGGTTTCTTTTACAGATATTTCTCTCTCAGTCATTTCTATTAATTTCTTTTCTTCTTTGTTGCTTTGAGTGAAGCAACTTCTTTAAGCTTTATACCAGAAGTTTAATTACTAAGGGGCAGTAAGGAGCCCTCAAGCAATAAACTTTAATTATAAAGTGGCCAAGAAAAACCGAGCAATAAAGAAATAATACCTTCTTCATACTTCCTTGCCTACAGGTAAATGCGCCTTCAATTACTAATCAAGGGTACAGCCTTAGCCCCCCAATTATTATTATTATTATTATATAATAAATACGAAATTATATTATATATAATAAATTATTATTATTATTATTATAATTATTATGATATAATAAATACGAATTATATAATTTATACGAGTATATTAGGGTGGGCCTTAATATTTTTTTTTTAATTTTAGCTCCCAGCCCCTAAATTTGTGCGAATACATGAAAAAATGATTTTTGAAAAGTTTCAGGTCAATCGGAAAATTGTAAATGGTGCTTTTTTTATTTGAAAATTGGTATATAAAAAAAATTAAAAGAGCTATTTTTTATAGAAACTTTTTAACGATATAATTTTATTAACTAATATAACTCAAAAGTAAGTCAATAAGTATAGAGATAAAATATTAATAGATATACATATATAGCAAAATAGTGAAAATTGATTAAAAAATAGGGTTGTTTTTCGTATGAATTTCGTAATTATTTTAATCATATATGAACAATATTTAATGTTTTAACATACATTAAAAGGTACTACAGGTTATGTGCTTCATATTAATACGTATTAACAATGCATACCTATGATAGTTTTTTTTAAACCAGTAACATACATACTAGTGGAGTCAATGAAGCTATAACATAAGTCACATTTTGAACGAAAAAGACCGTCTTTTGAGTTTGAATATCTTTTATGCATTATTTTTTTATTTTGGATTGCAAACAAGGAATAAGGGTTTCTGGGGTCGCTGATTACGAAATTCGTGATAATTATACATAAATTAAGAACGAAACATCTAACAAAAGTTTTTTTGGGGGTCACTGATTATGAATTTAAGGTAACAGTACAAAATAGTAGAAAAAATGTTTCAATTTATTAAAATATTCATAAAGCAATAACGTGCATTGTATAACATACATAATAAAATAGCAAAAATAGTGGAAATAATTATTTTTTAAATATTATGATCAAATTATAATTTAAACTTTAATTTTATAATCTAAAATCTATGTAAAACTAACTATGTACAAATATTTAACATTATTATATATTACAAACGAAAAACTTTATACAAAATCATTTTGCAACTTATTATTACTGGTCTTATATTACTTTACTTTGTAAGTTTCATCGCACGTTTCCGTTTCCCCAATTTTGAACCACTTCCCGTGATTCAATCTTCCCCAAATTTTGCACATAGAAACAACTATGGTAAAGAATACAGAAACCAAAAAAAAAAAAAAAAAAAAAAAAAAAAAAAAAAAAAGTTGAAAATAAGACCAGTTTGGAAAAATGGCATTTTTATTTTTCATGTTCCTTGTTTCGTGTCTCAGATATTTGAATTATAATTTGATCATAATGTTTTTGTTTTTTTTTCACTGCTTTTGCTATTTTTGTATTATGTTATTGCTTTATTAATATTTTAATAAAATAAAAGATATTTTCCACTATTTTGTATTTTTAATCTAAAGGATTACTATAGGATTACTAGGTAGTGTGCATTCCTGAGCCTCAGGGCCGAGGGCTCAGGCAACTGCGGTAAACAATGATATGCCGGAAAGTTGGAGTGCAGGCTAGAGACTAAACTGTGAAGCGGAAAAAACGGGAGAGGTGTCGAAGTCCAAAACTGCGAGCGAGAGTCAGATCTCCAAGAAACAGTGAAAAATCCGGTGTCGCCGTAGTGGGGGTGGTATGTTTTGTAGGCCAATCATAAGGCTGGATCGTCAGCGTTGCTAAGGTTAATGGCGTTGTTAAAGTTATAATATAGAACATATTATGTGCTTCGATATAGAAAGATAAAGCAAATAATATTCTTAAATTCATCAGATGCTTATAAATTTAGTGAAACGTTAGCATAAACCTTCTCAAAGTGTTTTGCTTCCGAGCTTACCGAAGGTAACGGAAGCATTGTGTTCACTTTTGAGAACGAAAAACTTTTATGCCTCCGATTTTAAAAATTCCAAGACAGAAATCCGTTTCAGACATCAGGGAACATTTTTGGTTCCGTGTCTGTCTGTCTGTCTGTCTGTCTGTCTGTCTGTCTGTCGGTCTGCGTGTCCGCGAATTATGAAACGTGCGACGATAACTTGAGTAAATGTCAACCGATTTTAATGAAATTTAGTAGACATGTTCATTTTACCAATGCCCAGGACGAGTTCGTTGGACAACGTTATCCGTCCAAGCGTTCACGAGCAACGCTTGCGTAAACGTGAACTTCAAATTTAAAATTGGAATTTTATGTCGGGAAAAAAGTCTAACTTTATCTATTCTATGAGACAAACATTTTTTTCAAATACAATTTTTCAGTAAAACCAACAGCGACACCGCTATGAAGTGTTAATGATCGCTAAAACTATTAATAGTTTTAACACAATACACATAACAATAAAGTACATAATAGGATGCGAGGAAGCTATGTGCCACACTAATTGGCAGTCTATTTTTTTTTTTTTTAAATCATCTCGCTAAAAGGAGAATGTTGATAATTAATATGAAACTTCTATGATCTGACGTCAAAATGTATTTTAATAGCACGAGTAGTAGTTTTGAGAATAAGGCTAGTGACACACTTCGTCACCCGGGTAGCGCCACCTGGGTGGCACCCACCTGGTTGATGCCACTTGCTCCCGCCACCTGACTTGCGCCACCCACTTATATGAGGGATGCAGTCAGCCCCAGATTTGATTTCCCCTATATTTGATTGAAGGAGTAGGGGCTGAGTGGCGTGACTTGGGTGGCGACGTGTGACAGGCTCAATTGAAAACAATAGGTTGACCGGCTGGCGCCACCTGTGGGTGGCGGCTAGACCGCCGGACGGTCAACCGTGTAGTGCCACCCGGCAGGTGGCGCAACCCTCGTGTGACAGATTCCTTCTATTCTCATTGACGACCGTGTAGCGCTACCCAGGTAGCGCTACCTGGGTGACGAAGTGTGTCACCCCCCTAAAAGAAACCACACAAACGAGACGGACGGACTGAAAGACAGACATAAGACAAAAAATTACTGATTTCTGAAACGCTTCTTTCTAAAAAAATGTTAAATTTGAAAAGTTTTTGTTTCGAGAAAAATTTCGTTTAGAATCGTCAAAGTGCTTGCATTACCTTCAATAAGCATTGAAGAAAATTATAAAAATAAAATATTTTTCCGGCTATCTCGGAGGAGAAAAAACCCCTTATGAAGTATAAAAGAGCCTAACTGGTTGAAATCATGCTGCTACGGCTGTTAGGTGAGTTTTGTTGAGTAAACTGCTTCAATAACTACTGGATAAAAGAATTTCCCCCTTTGAAAGCGCCCCCCCCCCTCCTCTTTTGTACAAAAGTTTCGGTACAAAGTTTTCCACACAGCTGCTACTATTCTTTCACTTCTTATCTTGTTCTAAACTTGGTATTTTTGTTGTTCCACAAGGGTTTCCATGGATCAACTTCTTTTTCTCTTGTTCTTATATAAAGAGTCTTTCAACATTCTTATATTGAAGAACATTTAAAGATTAACCTTAATTTATAAAATAGTTAAAGGAATTTATTTGGGTTTTTTTATGTATTATATATATATATATATATATATATATATATATATATATATATATATATATATATATATATATATATATATACAATATAGGGTATGAGTAGAAAATCACAGGGATATACTCGCATCCAAGTACTTTTTGAGTGTTTCGTAGGTTATTAGGCATATAGGTTATTACATTATGCCAATATAAAATTATATAATTTCCTTTCCCGCCTTTTATAAAAGTACAAAAAGAAACACTGTAGCGTAAAGAGAGTAGAGTAGGCACCCTGGTTCGATCAAAATTGGGTTTATCATAACATCATAATCCGTATATTATATGGTTTTTAACATGGTTTATCATGATCCATATATATGATAATTAAGATAACTAAAGAGTCTAAAATTATATATTCAGATATCTGCGTCAATTCTTTTCTGTCCATACCAATATCTTCAAAAAATAAGTCACTTAAGTATGGTGCCTCTTGACCCGAACCAAAGTGCTTTAACTTAATATTCTCTAAGACCATGGATTTCTAGAAACTTTTCTTGATAGTAATTGAGACAGTTGGCATAAATTCTCTTTTTCTCTTGATGCACCTTCTCGCCTTGCTGCAGGTCATTACCTTCGTAACTCACTGTCGGGTCGATTACTAATGCTTCTTTGGTGTTCTCCTTAAAAGTAATATTGTCAGCGTACCTGGTGGAACCATCCGAATCAATACTATAAACTTCCTCGTAGCAAGTATACCCTTTTATTTTCATCAAGTCAATGATCTTATGTTTGACGTGGAGAGCTAGCGTGGCCGTGTGGGTTTAAACCACGTCTGCTCGGCCATTACTGAATTATGAGTGGAACGAGACGTTGTTCGATTCCTCGCCGTGACGCTCTGATTTATATGGCTCACTATTGATCACATCAAACTCGCTTCGGCGGTACAATGTACTTATGTATGATGTGTGAAGTGGCTGGAACTCTCTACCGCGGGGCGTAAAAAGGGCCTAAGTGATGGCCTAATTGCAAGGTTCAAACAATTGGTTCGTCCTACCCGTTCTAGTAGAAAGTACTAGATTACTACTACTACTATGTTTGACGTTATGGTGACGGTGAGTAACAAGGAGCATGTTATTAGGACAATTACCAAGCACATGGGCTGGGGTTTCTGTCTCTCTACTGCATCTGCTGCAGAGGGGTCCTAACTCTCCTATATACTGGCCGCCGTTTGTTGCAACACCTTCGGAAGACTCAGTTTTTAAAAACTTTATTCTTTTCTATTAGTCATTAAATACAGAAATACAGTGATAAGTGGATAATAAGCACTGACAAATTATAACATGAGTGAGCAAGGAGCCTAAAGCTCCCTAGCATATATATCTGCCATCCTGCTGCAGTCTGCAAGCCTGTTTTTGCAAGCTTGCTTATATTCTGCTTGCATCAGCAGGTTTTAGGAACTTAACGGGCATCATTTATGTTCATTTTGGTACTTTTTTTTATTGTAACTTCCCTCTGTTGTTTTAGAATATAAATGACTGAACAAATAACCATTAAAACAAAGGGATGTTTAGTCCAATGTACTTTGAGACAAAGGAATATCACACTTCTCTTTTGATAAGGGGAGTAAAAGTCTAAAGAAGAACATTCCGTATCCGTACACCTTCTTTAGATTGTTACTCACTTCTTTTTTTTATAAGGGGAGTAACAATCTAAAGAATTGCCTTCAATTTTATTGCATTGGTCCATTCGGATCCCGTAAGTATCTGTCTATTACACATCAGCACCCCAGGGGTAAACTGTGTTAAGTCACAAAAACACATTTTTCAGTAGAGACATTTTAAGATTTTTTGTTTTTTGTAATAAAATAATTACAAACAGACCATGGATAATTTGTATCTTAATGATAGTAATTTATTTTATTACTTGAAACACTATCCTTGGTCTGTTTGTAATTATTTTATTACAAAAAAAAATCTTAAAATGTCTCTACTGAAAAATATGTTTTTGTGACTTAACACAGTTTACCCCTGGGGTGCTGATATAAATTCATTAGATTTTGTATTATCTGTAAAATTAATAATTAATATAAAAATGCCATTTTTCAAAACTGGTCTTTTTTTTTGTTTCTGTATTGTTCACCTTAGTTGTATCTATGTGCAAAATTTGGGGAAGATTGAATCACGGTAAGTGGTTCAAAATTGAGGTAATGGGTGTGCGATGAAACTTAAAAAGCAAATAAATTTGACTCCATTATTTTAATTTTTTTTTTATTTTTGGTTTCTGTATTCTTCACCTTAGTTGTATCTATGTGCAAAATTTGGGAAAGATTGAAAGACGGTAAGTGGTTCAAAATTGGGGTAATAGGTGTGCAATGAAACTTGAAAAGCAAATAAATTTGACGCCATTTTTTTTTTTTTTTTTTTTTTTTTTTGTTTCTGTATTCTTCACCTTAGTTGTATCTATGTGCAAAATTTGGGAAAGATTGAAAGACGGTAAGTGGTTCAAAATTGGGGTAATAGGTGTGCAATGAAACTTGAAAAGCAAATAAATTTGACGCCATTTTTTTTTTTTTTTTTTTTTTTTGTTCCTGTATTGTTCACCTAAGTTGTATCTATGTGCAAAATTTGAGGAAGATTGAATCACGGGAAGTGGTTCAAAATTGGGGAAACGGAAATGTGCGATGAAACTTACAAAGCAAAGTAATATAAGACCAGTAAAAACATTTATACCTTGCCATTTACTCCATTCTTCAAAGGCTTTCTCTCGAAGGGACTGACGAATCTTCTTAGAACTATATACTGTTCTCCAAAAGTCGGGAATTCAAATCCGAGATAAACTGCACAATCGGAAATATCAGCGGCACAATAGAGTATACTCTGCAACTGCACTTCGGTCGCACTTTTCAATGTTTGAAGAATGCTCAGGTGTTGCAAGGGAGCTTCCTACAAACATCTAACCATATCGAAGCCTCTGTACCGGTGAGATGCATAGAGCGTTGCAGTTAAAATTGCGTTGAATTTGCAGTCAGACCCACTATGGATTTAACTAATTTTGTACTCAGGATCATCACATTGCCCACTATAATGATCTGGACATGGCCACTCTCCGCCAGATTGTTTTATTCAAATGCCTATTGCCAAGCTGCCAAGCTATGTCCCGCAGACGAACTTATTCTTCTTACCACATATCCTTAAACTTAAATAAAAAAATTAACTCGTACACAAAATTCATTTGCAGACTATCTCCTGGACTTTAAAAATAACAGATTTTTTTTTTTTTTTTTTTTTTTTCAAATGAACCTGTTTCAATTTCTAGAGGGAACACATTTATTTTTATTCAATATCTAGAAAACTAGATTGTTCCAGAATAACGACTAATAGGTTAAATTTTAATAAATGCTTCCTCTTAAAAAGGTTCTTAATCAAAATCTGTCCAAAAGTTTTAGAGAAATAGTTTAGAGCTTTCAACAACAATTAGAGCTTAAATTATGTTAGCGCTTTTGCCTTTGCGTCTGTTGACCCTCGAGCCTATACTACTAATGTTTTGAAATAATTAACCTCGAGGTAAAATCAAGCATCTGTTCCTAATAGTCCAGTTATTTTAGTCCAAAATATGTCTTCTGTTCCTAAAAGCTCTTATAAATATGTCTTCTGTTCCTAAAAATTCTTATAAATATGTCTTCTGTTCCTAAAAGCTCTTATAAATATGTCTTCTGTTCGGAGCTATTTTTTTACTACGTTTTTATTAGCTCGCTTTCTTGTTTGTTTGTTTGTTTGTTTGTTTGTCCGGTACAAATCTGGCAATCGATTTCTAACTAACTTCCCGAATAGCTAGACATTTGAAACTTTTAGCATAGCTCAGAACACGATGACAATGCACTATTTTAATAATTTTAGCCATCTTTCAGCAGAATTTAATTGGTTTTCAGCAAATTTTGCTGTATGGAAAGTTAGTTCGGAAAAAATCCGCAAGATATTTTATTTGTTTTGCCATGTCCCATATTTACGCTCTCTAGATGGTTGTCATTATTATGTGAAGTAAATAAATTCGGAACTATTTTTTTCACCAACATTATGTATAACAATGAAAATAATATTATCAACATTACATATGATTCAACAGAAATTTTAAAAACGTAGTATATAAAAAGTAATTTTTATCTTGTAATGTTATTTTCTTTTTGATCGCTTTATTTTGACGTTCTGAAAAACATCATCAAAATCGGCAACGAGATCGTGGTCGCGTAAATAGATATTCTAGGGCAAAGGTCAACAAATTCGGTTTTTTGCAATTTAATATTTAATATTTTTTGCAATTTCCTACAAAAAAAGTTGTGTACCTTTGCCCTTGAATATCTATTAACGCGACCACGATCTCGTTGCCGATTTTGAATATGTTTTTTCAGAACGTCAAAATGAAGCGATCACAAAGAAAACATTTTAGCTCCGATTTCTTTTGAAACAGAAAACCTAAAATGACTTAACTATAAAAATATTTGAAAATATCTATTAAAATCATTTTTATTTTCTAGAGTTGTCTCGAACAAATAGAAAATTCGTTATTAAACTTATTAATAGTGAATAATGAGCGTATGCATTAATATTTTATAAATAACTGATTTACTAATAATGCTAGAATAAAGAATAAATAATAATAGTTAGAAAAGTAAATTAATTATAGAGTAGATAGAAATCGAATTAGGTCATTATTATATATTATTTTTTCACAGACAAAGAGCAGAGAGGATTTGAGGGTAGAGACACGCAATAATGTTTGAAACTCCTTAAAAGTCTTTCATAAAGAAAAGCTATGCTAAGCTTGGGTACTTGATTTGGATTTTAACATCAAGGCTTGCAGCATTTTTAATTTGTTCCGCCGGATTTGTTTAGTTAAAGAATCAAGTAGAAAGTAAACAGTACGATAATCAGTGACCGGATAATTGACTCTGTTCTTTGAAGTACCAATTTCAAATTCTTGTACAATTTACACTATGACCCGCTTGACACGACAGATTGAAATTAATTGTTTGTATAATACGTAGGTGGGATTTCATGTTAATTACATTTACATAGTATATATTACATGCAATTCATGTAAAGCAGTACATGAGAACTAATGTATATTTTGGTACTAACAGACGAACGGAAGGCAACCCCAGAAATATCATTAACTTTGTCAAACTTAACAATTGACTGGGAAATAGTGAGAAACAGTTTTATTCCAGGGATTTATCGCAATAAACCATTTCTGGTCGCAGTGATGTCAATATAAGCCTTGTCGACCTAGTTTAAAACCGACCTTGTCGAAATGTTTAGTTAATAAACAATGACACGAATTTATTTATGTTGAGTGGAAAGAGGGGTATATAAAACTTACTATCTACACTTAAATAAGACGATATTTGTTTATTTTTTTTCCTTCCAAAAAAGGGGGGGGGGGAGGCATAAAATGACTAGAAGTTATAATGCTGTTAAAAAAGAGAGAAGAAATAAAGTAAAAATGACAAAGAAAATTCTTCAAAAAATAAAGAAAACCGTCTGAAATAAGAAATGAAAATAAAGAAGAATAAAATAAATAAATACTACGTTGACCTCACAAAAAAAAACAACTTATTTTTATAACTTGTTTCTTAGCAAGAAGATAACTCTTGTATGATTGTAGGGAGGAGTTGGGGGTAGTAACGAGTTTAAACAATGTCTCTCTTTCCACTCGGCCTACCACTGTATTGTTACTCCCCTTGTTTTTTCCGTCTTTTGTACTTTAGTTGAGCTATAAATTTATTCTTTGGAGTTAAGATACCTTGTTTTATGTCCTTTGAATTTCTTTTATTCTCGTAAGAAACTAAGTATAGATAACAACATAATGCATTGTATTAAGTCTAGTAAAACATCTCAGTTTGCAAATATAAACACCAAGTCATTCTGTAAATACTAGATTATTAATTATTTCTGTGATTACCCAGCATGGTTATATAAATATTCATTTTTTAGTAAACTAAATTTACAATTAAAACAATATCTACAGATTACACGGTGGTTTTAATGAGTTTAATTAATAATTATAACAACTACTAAAATTTATTTACTTATTACTTTTTGCATGATGACCTAAAAACTACTCGATAACGAAAACTCCTATTCAAGCAAGTAAAATAAGTTCCTGACTGTTGCGTAGTTACAGAAAGTTGTTACTCTATGTGTTGAAAGCAAGGATCTCATAAAATAGGGATGGAGCACTAAGCACAATTCCTGGGTTGAGAAGTGTCGCCAAGAACTTGGAAAAAATCTACATCAAACTACCACTGTGCGCGCGCATAGGTAGGCCCAATTTCTTCCCGACTGTTATCCCCACTGTTTATTTTGAAAAAAGGTTACAATCTAACATTTTTAATGAGATATTTTCTTGTTTTAAGGGTTTTTTATTTCATTTACAGTTTTAATTTAATATATTAATAAAATTTAGCTATTAGAATAGTTGTTTTATAACCGAATAATTAATATTAATTAATTCTGAAACGGGTTGTTACTATTGCAGAATAAGATTTTTCTACAAAATTATCTCAGTTTACCTTTTCAAATAATTTAATACATACAATTTTAAAAAGTTTAACGTAAATGTTATACATATTTAAATATGTATTATTTTATCTTATAGTTAAGCAAATAAGACGAATTTGAAGTAGATAGGAACTAAGTTCAAGTAAGCCTTCTACTGATTTTGATTCTGAGATGTAAATTTTGAAGTATTAATATTAAAATCAAAGTTTTATATAGAGTTTTTTGTGTAAAACATTGGTTAAAGTTATTTATTCACAAACAAACAAGGAGAAATACAAAACGCGAGTGGAAGGGAAGAAAATAACATAACCTGATCGAATTTTTCACATTCTTCTTCATCTTCTATAGTTATAACCATCGGGAAGGTAATCTATCCTACTAGACTATTTTCCAAGTTCGTGGCGACACTTTTATCGCCTTGTTCTCAATCCCTATTTTATAAGATCCTTGGTTGAAAGATACGCAATAGACAGAAATATCAGATAATTTGATAAAGTGAGGTTTCTTTTTTTTTCTTTTTTTTTTTTTTAATTTTAATTTTAATTTTAATTTTAAGCTACTTGCAAAAGATTGCTATTAGTAACATAGATGACAATGGTTAATTAGCGTGGTTGATCGTGAGAGGAGAGGCTACCCAGTGGTAGTACTCCTATCAGGTATTTTACATTATTATAATTATTGCAATAAATTTCTTGGCAAACTCCTCTTCAGCCGACGGGGAGGGCGGTCGGGGATATGAATGGAAGCCATGGATTCGACTAAAGGATTAGGATGATGGGTTAGGTTTTCATGGAATTTTGTGTAGCGGGAAGAAGCGAGGTCTTGTACAAAGGGAATTTTGAGGTCGTTGTGAATTGTGAGATTAGAAACGTATGCAGGAGAGTTAGTGATTTTTCAAAGGATCTTTGATTGAAGGGATTGGATTCTATAAGAATTTGAGCGCTTGGTGCTACCCCAGAGCTCAATTCCATAGGTCCAAATTGGTTTGAGTATGGAATTGTAGATAAGGAGTTTATTAGAAAGGGATAGGTGGGATCTTTGGTCGAGGAGTCGGAGTAAGAGTTTGTACCGTCTGTTAGTGTCCGTAAGTTTAGTTTTGGTGTGCAAAGCCCAAGTCAATCGTCGGTCAAGATGGAGACCTAGGTATTTTACGGAACAGGACTGAGGGATGACTCCTTGGTTGGGGATGACTGGAGGACAAGTTGAATGCCTGAGGGTAAAAGTGACGTGAACACTTTTTTGCTCAATTATTTTTATCCTCCATTTCCTTAACCAAGGTTCAAGGAGATCAAGATGGTTTTGGATGTTGGTGGATGCTGTATTCGGATCAGAGGATGTGGAGAATATACACTTGTCGTCAGGTAGCTAATTGGTAGTAGGAAGTTGAGGGATATCGGATGTATAAAAGGAGTATAGTAAAGGACCAAGAATACTTCCTTGTGGAACACCAGCGAGAATAGGATATGTAGGTGAACTACAGTGAGGTAGTTTAAAAAACTTTTTTTTTAAGTATCCTTTATTCACATAATAAATACTAAATTATTTTAATACTACAAGGTACAATTAAAATAGTTAATATTTGTAGGATAGTCATCATACAGTTATAGTATTATTTCGGAACATCCTCCACTAATTAGGGCATAGTGTCCTGTGCTGTGGAGGCTTTCTGTGCCCGACCTTATTATATTCTGAATACTATATAATATCTATAATATACTACATAAATATACTATATACTATTTATGTACTCTAATAACATACTCAATGAAATACTCAATTCTTATCATTCATTTCATTTGCTCATGCATTAATTCGACATTTGTACAAATTTATAATAATAAATTATAGATAAGATATATAGGTGGGAATTACTATTTTCAGAAGATTATGATTGTATCTACGAGTGTTAGTCTTGGTTTTGTTGTAAATAAATAAGATGAGATATGATATAGAGAATAATAAAATGAAGAAAGGGTTTGACCTTGGTTACTTATGTTCAATGTTATTTTTTGATTGTTTTTTTTTTTTTTAAACAAAGTTCCTTATGGCACGTTGTGGAACCCGGGAGTGAATCCGAAAAAAACGACCAAAATCACCGTCACAAAATAACCGTCACAAAATCACCGTCACGCAAAATCCGTCACGAAATCTACAGATGACGATAACTTGAGTAAAAGCACACCGAGTTAGATGAAATTTGGTACACATGTTCATTTTACCAATGCCCAGGCTGAATTCGTCGGAAAACGTTATCGGCCCAAGCGTTCACGCGCAGCGCTCGCGTAAACGTAAGCTTTAAAAGACGGGAAAAAGTGTTATTAAGGAAGCCTGTTACTTGACTTGTTTTGATTATTTTTGTTATATATGTCACTTTGTTTTGTAAATAAATAAAATATTATCATGTAAAATTTCACCCTGATACAAGCAGAAGCTGTAGAGTAGGGAAGAGATATATTTTATAATATTTAAAATTAATTGGCCGGGTAGGTAGAAAACAGTCCTATTTCAATCCAAACTCATTTAACAAACATACTCTTTCACTATAAACTCATCATGATCAACTTTTTTCTTATATTTATTGTAAGACGCTTGCTTTAATTATACAAATAATGATTTTCTTTTAATTTTGGCTTAACTCTGCCAGGTAAAAACAGTTCGTTACTTTTAATTTTGTCTCTTTTCTAACTCCGCCATGTATAAATAGTTAGCAATATATACGTACTTAGCAGTGTGATTTTATAATTTATATTTAATGAAAAATGAAAGGAACTTCGTTCCTACCGAGTGTCCCGCGACACCACACGTATTTTTTGTTTTATTTTAGCATGTAGATTATTCAGATGTTAATTCATTTTGTTTAATTGATAAGAATTTTTTTTTTTTTTTTTGGTGAAATGAATTGTAAAATAAATTGAATAATAAATAAAAATTGTTGAATAAATCGTCAAAGGAGATTATTATCTCTAGGGTCTCTTAAAACTTGAGTTTTATTGAGAGCTTCATTGTTTTGTTATTTGAAATCCGTGGCAGCTGGATGGAATAATAAGATTAGAAAATTGTATAGTAATGTCAAATGAATCGGTAGGGTAGTACTGGAGAGAACAGACCTGAGATGGAGCAGCTACCACGAGTTGACGGGGTTTTTATAGGGAAACGTTTTAGGGCCATTATCCCTGCTAGAGGTCGGGGTGCCCTTACCCAGCACAAAATGAAAATGACCTCTCCCCCCCCCCCCTCCACCATAAAATACTCCCTTAATAACCCTTGATAGTTTCCTATCCCTTATATTCTAGTGTTAGTGTCACCTCTTTTTATTTTATCTACTCTGATACAAAAAAAGTCTTTGTTATGTAGTTAAAAACGTACAGTCTTAATGGAATGTTCATATTTAGTTTTGGTCTTAATTTCTGTTTCATATGCTAATGTGTATGTTTTATAGAGACATTTCATTCTCTCTCGTATAAATATATGCGTTTTCTTTTGAAAAAACAACATTAATTCTCTTATAATTTTTTTTTTTTTTTTTGTATTTTAGGTGTACATTTTCTTTAACATGGAAATATGCAGAGAACTGCATTATTTAAACATGCTGAGTTTCCTCTTTGAGTCGAGCTTAGAATCCATTCTATTCATTAAAAACTTGATTTAAGCTTTCACAACTTCATACAAAAAACATAGAATAATACTAAAAACAAATTCTATATTTTTCAGAGTAATTAATTTATGAGTACCTAATATGGTAATTTAGTTAATGAGTTTAACTTAATTATGTAAGTTTAAATAGAATTGAATATTGAATAGAATAATGGAGGTGGTTTGTGACAGTGCAAGTATAACGAGAGCGTATGTTAGCGAGATGCTGTCAAATAAAACACAATGAGAATTTTTATGCTAACGTTTCGCTAAATTTATCATCAGAGGAAGAAACAAAGTGTAAAATAAAAATAATACAAAAAAAAGTCGAGGTTATTAATAATAACCTTATTAGGGGTTCGTTGGTAAAACCAAAAAAAGAAACCCTTATAGTTTCGTTCATGTGTCTGTCTGTCTATCACTCTCTATGGTTCCAATAACTTTTGAATAAAAAGAGATAAATACATGAAACTTTCCAATATTATGGATCGTTTTGACGCGCACACAGAAAAAATATAGCGAACTCAAAATTATCAGCTGTTCAAATCCAAATGGCGGATAACTCACGTCATGCAAAAAAAAATTTTTTTTTTAAATTTTGAGTGAGGTATCAAATGAAAGGTATTGAAGAGTAGATTTCAAAAATGTATAGCACTTGTGGAAAGCGTTTAATTTTCCCCGCCATTTTGTTAAAAACAAAACATTTTGCGTGCCCCTCCCCCCCCCCCCCCCCTAAAACTATATTTCCGTTGTTACTAAAAATATAAAAAAATATGAAAAATGTGTGGTCTGATGGGCCAAAGAAAAATAAGAATAGCAACTTGGTCGGATTAACTGAGAATCCAAGCTGGTGGCTAATTGCTGTCACGGGGAATTTTTTTTTTTTATATATTTTGAGTGAGGTATCGAATGAAAGGTAGTGAAGAGTAGATTACAAATATATATAACACATGTGGAAAGCGTTTAATTTTCTACGCCATTTTGTAAAAAAACATCAAAATCTCCCCCCCACCCTTTACTAATTTCATGTTTACAATACCAACGAAACCCTTTTTACGAGAGACTTCACGCACTACTAATTTATTTTAAGTTGGTTTGAATGGTATATTATTCTACCCTCTCATTAAAATAAAAGAAAATAAAAGGGCTTAAAAATTTCTTCTAAAGAAATTTATCAAAAGAATCACAAGAAATCAACAAAAGATCACAACTTGATACTGTCAATGCATTTCCTTGCATTGAAATTATGTTTGATGCAAAGCATTTTATAAAGGAATAATCAAAAACTTCTTACAGCGAATAGTAGCGAACATTTGACTAACAAACGAATCTTTATACCTTTGTTTATAACCTGACTAAACCAAGTGTAGCGGGGGGGGGGGGGGGGGGGGCAATTACAGCGACAAATTATTCTCCACGGCTTTATCAATATACTTTATCTACTCACGACTGCAAAATTAAGCATTGTTGTACTGTTTTCAATCTGCAAAATATCATTTTTTTTAATTCTTTTGTAACAAGTCAAAAAAACACGCAGCAAAATAATAAAGTGTCACAAAATAATAAAGTGTCACAAAATAATAAAGTGTCACAAAATAATAAAGTGTCACAAAATAATAAAGTGTCAGCCAAATAACAAACAGGCTGTAACATTTATGCTAAATTTTACTACAAAAAGGTTACTACATCGCAGGTTATAAACACTCCCACATTGTTCATTTTTTATACATTTAAGCGTAATATTCTGCTTGATATTTATATCTTTTTTGAAAATAACTTAAATAATTATAAATTCATATTTTACCATTTTGGTAGTATTCATACTACAGAAAGATTAAATTAATTTAAATCAAATTATAATTATTATTAACTACGGGAAACAGACAGAGAAAAATACACTCCAGCGCGGGGATTTGAACCACGGGCCTCTATATTTCCAGTATAGCGCTCTACCAACTAAGCTACGCAGGAGAATGAGTTTCTCTGACATTAATGATACGATACCTTGTCCCGAATTTAAGCTTTCAATTTTCCACATAAGTCTTAGAAGTCAACATTAATGACATAGAACTAGACCGAGAAATAACGCTTATAATTATAAAGTACCCAATTAGTACCTGTACCTAGTACAATCAATTAGAAATTCATATTTTACCATTTTGGTAGTATTCATACTACAGAAAGATTAAATTAATTTAATATAGATTAATTAATTAATATAGAGGCCCGTGGTTCAAATCCCGGTGCTGGAGTGTATTTTTCTCTGTCTGTTTCCCGTAGTTAATAATAATTATAATTTGATTTAAATTAAATAATTATAATTTAAATCAAATTATAATTATTATTAACTACGGGAAACAGACAGTGAAAAATACACTCCTGTGCCGGGATTTGAACCACGGGCCTCTATATTTCCAGTATAGCGCTCTTCCATCTAAGCTACGCAGGAGAATGATTTTTCACTACCGTAATCGATAACTAGTCCCGAATCCAAGCTTTCAATATTCATATACATTTAGACAGTCAATATTTATGACATTAGAACTAAACCAGAATTAACGCTTATAATTATAAAGTACTCAATTAGTACCTGTACCTTGTACAATCAATTCGAAATTCAATTTTTTAAGTTTTTGGTAGTTTTCTTACTACGGAAAGTTAAATTTTAATTTAAATCAAATTATAATTATTATTAACTACGGGAAACAGACAGTGAAAAATACACTCCTGTGCCGGGATTTGAACCACGGGCCTCTATATTTCCAGTATAGCGCTCTTCCATCTAAGCTACGCAGGAGAATGATTTTTCACTACCGTAATCGATAACTAGTCCCGAATCCAAGCTTTCAATATTCATATACATTTAGACAGTCAATATTTATGACATTAGAACTAAACCAGAATTAACGCTTATAATTATAAAGTACTCAATTAGTACCTGTACCTTGTACAATCAATTCGAAATTCAATTTTTTAAGTTTTTGGTAGTTTTCTTACTACGGAAAGTTAAATTTTAATTTAAATCAAATTATAATTATTATTAACTACGGGAAACAGACAGTGAAAAATACACTCCTGTGCCGGGATTTGAACCACGGGCCTCTATATTTCCAGTATAGCGCTCTTCCATCTAAGCTACGCAGGAGAATGATTTTTCACTACCGTAATCGATAACTAGTCCCGAATCCAAGCTTTCAATATTCATATACATTTAGACAGTCAATATTTATGACATTAGAACTAAACCAGAATTAACGCTTATAATTATAAAGTACTCAATTAGTACCTGTACCTTGTACAATCAATTCGAAATTCAATTTTTTAAGTTTTTGGTAGTTTTCTTACTACGGAAAGTTAAATTTTAATTTAAATCAAATTATAATTATTATTAACTACGGGAAACAGACAGTGAAAAATACAAATACCGTAGTTAATAATAATTATAATTTGATTTAAATTAAAATTTAACTTTCCGTAGTAAGAAAACTACCAAAAACTTAAAAAATTGAATTTAAATAATTATAGTAATAAAACAAATGTTATCATTTTCAGTGATTATTTTAAAATATCGCTAAAAATTGAGGTAATAATATTAATAAAAAAAAGTGGCAACACTGAATTCGTTTTGCCTTTCTTTTGTTTTCTTGATGACTCAAACTTTAATTTTTTTACAACTTTAATTTCTTTAAATCTTTTATGTATTAAAAAGGGAATATAATAATAATTAATGTAATTTTTCTGCCGTTAGTAGATAAAAAATTGTATATAACTATGCAGAAAAGGAAACATTCCTGACTCGTTTAAAGATTACCTGCTTCGGTTATACCTTAGCAGGTAACTAACATTTTCCTGCCTCGGCTTCGCCTTTGCAGTAAATATTTTTAGCCTATCCTCGCGTTCGGCTCGGAACTAAAACTTAAAAACTTGTCAGCAAAATTCCATTTTGCTGCCTAGTTACATAAATAACTATTTATCTATATTGTCCAATACGCGCGGAGATCCGCTAGCTGTTAACCCACCAAAACTCGGTAAAAGTTTGGAGGAAAATGATTATTTCTCTTTTGTTGATAAGGATTTGACCTCTGCTACACGATGCTGACATAAAAAATAGGGTTTCTATTAAAATGTTGCCTTTCCCAGAGCTTTTCATAGACATTTCAAGGGCATCTATATGTTACAATTTTATAGATTTCTTGGATATTCTCAACTTTTACATGCTTCCTTTTTCATGAGGCTGTAACCTTTAGTAACATGCCTTAGTAGTTTTGTCAAACCTTTAGTAAGGGGGGGATATCACACTTTTCGAACACCACATATAAATTTATGTTCTATAAAAATTCTTTTATAGAACATGTTTTTAGGTTCTAAGAAGTAAATTATTTTCAAATTTCAAGGTTCCAGTCAATTTATTTGGGGATCATCAAGCATTGAATGTTACAAAAATTAATTAAATTGGCGAAACAAAAAATATACCTTCTCATCAGACATTAGTAACATCAAAGAAAACTTGATATCACGTTTGCCAACTTTTAGCTGGTTTAATAATATAGCGATTTTTAACAGGGCAATTGATGATCGCAAAAGAATAATATTAAATTCAGTTTATAAATAAAAAATTTGTAGATCTTGTTGCCATAAGAAATGAGTTACGTGAAAGCCGTTTTTTAGGGAATAATCTAATTCCTGAGAATATCGTAACAAGCTTTAAATTCAATAATTTAGTGCCATTTAGCATATCGTACAAATTCCACGCCATATTGAGTCAAAATGGTGGATAATAAAAAGAGACCTTCAAAATGTAGCATTTATTTTTATGAAATGTGGCACTAAAAAGTGTGGCAATATGGCACTTATTTTGGCCAAATGTGGCATTTATTTTAGCTAATGTGGCATTCATTTTTAAACTTTCCACTGAACTTTTAATTGAAAACAATGGGCTGACCGGGTGGCGCCACCTGAAGGTAGACAGAGGGACGGTGGACCGGGTAGTGCTACCCGGCGTATGGCGCCACCTCGTGTGGTAGGTTGCATTCTATTCTCATTGGTGATTGGGTAGCACCTCTCGAGTGGCGCTACCCGAATCACGAAGTGTGTCACTACCCTAAGATAGGAATCCACGTCACTTGGGGAATCCTCAGCACCTTGGAATTCTTCCCTGCAAAGGCGTATCTTAATCTTACCTGGTTTTATGGGTTGTAGCAGAATCCCTTAGAATATTTCTATTTTTTTCTCAGAACTTGGCCCAAATAATGCAAAGTGTGGCATTTTACCGAAAATCGGCAAAATGTGGCTTTTTACCGAAAAATAGGCAAAATGTGGCATTTTAGTATGGCGCCATGGCAAAAAGACATTTGAAGGTCTCTGATAATAAACTTCCTTCACAGTGGAGGCCTACATTATTTGTAAATCTGGGTCAAAATTCTTGATTCCAAATTTAGGAGTACCTACCCTAAATTGATTGTAGTACCTAATGTAGAGTGTAGAGTTTCTTTTACTCCTTCACTGCAAACAAATGTGATAAAACGTATACATTGCAACATTAAATGCAGACATAAGGTAAACCGTTATTTAAGTCAAATAGTTTTGATGTTACTCTTGTTACTATATTTTAAAGTTTGTGGTTTTTATTCTGTTTCTGTTTTATTGTTTTTAAATTTATAACCAATTTTTAAAATTTAACTGTGGTGAAATTAATTATATTTATTGAATCGTTATTTGTAAGCCTGATGATGCCCAGGAATGGCGATATATTACAAATAAATTAATATATAATATATTTCTTTTAAATATTATTATATTAACTAAATACCAAACAAATAAAATATTAACTGAAGATTAAAACTAAAATTAGGGGTTTAATTGGGATTATGTGGAATTTGCTCCAACATAAATTATAGAACTGTTTCCCGGAGTAAGTAAAAAATTGGAAATCATTGTAAGAATTTTTCCTAAACATGTTTGAGCCACTAGATGTAATTAATTGAGTGAGGAAAAATATGAGCATTAGGGTATGAAACCATATTATGATCATTATGACGGGGAAAGGGAAATAATGGAAGAGCCCATAAAGACCATACACATATACATACACAAGCAAATATACACACAAACACATCACCATTGGTACACCCTTGTTGATTTCATATCTCTATACATACATATATATAAATATATACTTTTTTTTTGCGGGAGTGTATTTTTCACTGTCTGATTCCCTGTTTCCCGTAGTAATTAATAATTATAATTTGATATATAAATATATATATATATATATATATATATATATATATATATATATATATATATATATATATATATATATATATATATATATATATTTCTATATATATATTTCTTTCTTTCTTTAGCGAAAAAATGTTTATTTCTTTTGTTATGTAAAACTGGGAATAGGGTAATTTGGTTTAAAGAGTAGACAGGTGTGGTTTTGTGGTAACGAGTATTTGACAAGGCACCCCCCCCCCCCCCCCCCCCCCCCGCTGGCAGGTTCTTTTGCTGGAAAACATAAATTTCATTCTAGCCAGATGTTGCTTGCTGAGAGAAGGGTCCTAATTTGAATTATTCGAGAAGGCGGCAGACAGAGCCGCCCCTCAGTGCCGAGGGTTTCTGTTCTTGGGAATTCCCTGCTGAGGGGGGGCAGGCTCTGTAATTTAACGCGTCCCTAAGCAATCTGGGTGACACGGTGTCGCTAACCCTAAATTCGAACCCGCTTTTCTTACAGTAGGTTATTGGAATTCACTTCTCTTCCTTATTAAACTTATTATTCCCTACCTTAATTTATCCCTAACAAACAGAGATTATCCCTAGGTTAAGGGATTTCAATAGATTTTCTTTTTAATACTCTGCCAATTAGTGTGGCACATAGTTTCCTCAGGTCCTATTTCGTTAAATTTAATGATTTTATGCTCTTAAAACCTATTTATTAACCATTTTATATATTAAAATATAAATATATGATGTCCCCTTTCTTATAATATTTATAAAATCTTTGTGTCCAAAGGGGTAATAAAACTCTTTTATAATTTGTTAGGTAATATTTCGTTCCTCCATTTGGAACATTTTCTAACCTGAAAATTTTATTTATCAACAATTATCTTTTTAATACATTATTAAATACATATAAAAACAGTTTAATAATAAGTGTGGATAGTATGTAAATTAATTAATCAGTAAAAATAAAAAATATAAAAATTTTAAATATGTTAATGGTGACTATGAAATTCAAGTAAAAATAAAAATAAATAAAAATTAAAAATAAATATTAAAAGTATTTACCTTGTTGTCTAAGGAGTTAAAAATCATTAGAGAGTTAAATCGTCAATTTTACATAAAATTAAAAAAATTAACAGAGGTGAGTGAGTAGACAACTCCTCATGACTCACTCACCTCTGTTAATTTTTTTAATTTTATGTAAAATTGACGATTTAACTCTCTAATGATTTTTAACTCCTTAGACAACAAGGTAAATACTTTTAATATTTATTTTTAATTTTTATTTATTTTTATTTTTACTTGAATTTCATAGTCACCATTAACATATTTAAAATTTTTATATTTTTTATTTTTACTGATTAATTAATTTACATACTATCCACACTTATTATTAAACTGTTTTTATATGTATTTAATAATGTATTAAAAAGATAATTGTTGATAAATAAAATTTTCAGGTTAGAAAATGTTCCAAATGGAGGAACGAAATATTACCTAACAAATTATAAAAGAGTTTTATTACCCCTTTGGACACAAAGATTTTATAACTATTTATTAAATTTCCCCCCTTTTTTAAATCTGTTAAAATTGTTTTAATTTATTTACATGAATTAAATTATCAATCTAATCAAATTTAAAGAGCGCTGAAGGTTCAAATTAATTTCGGGCTGTCTGCTGGCTACTTTTAACGAACCATCAAAATTTCATAAAAATCAGATAAGTACTTTTGAAGATAGAGGTGTAAATTGATGTATGTTTGTGTGCATGTAGAAGTGAAACAAATGGGAGTATAAAGTTGAAATTTATATGGGACTAACATTGGGCTAATTATGACCTATCATCCAAATTTCAATAAAATCATGCGTGTATTTTTTAAAATATGTTGGTTCGCAAAAATTGAACGACAGACTGACACTGAACCAAAACCGATTTCTTTCTTGGAATTTTTAAAATCGGAGACCTAAACATTTTTCTTTTTTCAGAAAGATCACATAGCTTCCGTTACCTTCGGTAAGCTCGGAAGCAAAAAAGAAAAATATTATTAAAATTATAATTACAAGACGTTATAAATATTAATATCTTTTATCTTGGCCACTCAATAAAGAAATTCGGTTAATTTAAATAATAAATTCACCTAAATAAAATGAAGGTCAAATATTATATTAGCAGAAACCTGCAGACGTTTAACTATTATAATTGATTTCACATCATGATAAAGGGAAACATTCAAAATATTGTAATTCATCAACAATAAGGTAAAAAATCAATCCAACACAACTCAGACAAACTTTCTCATATAAGAGTTCATAATTACTTAGCCAAGTGTTTTCCATTTACTAGTTTTCGAGTTTCGTAGTTACATTTAATTATTATTTAACATTTTGTCAAAGTTTATCAATAAAAATAACTTCTTCTCGGCGGGGAATCGAACCCGGCCTCTCTAAGAACTAGATTTTTCCCAGGAAAACGGCTTATATCGTTAGATTCGTATTTAAATGGACTATTATATTTAGATTTTTTTAAATTAAAATCGTCGGAACCGTTTTCGAGAATATTTTTTACTTTTTTTTCTTTAGAGTTTTTGGAGTTAACTCCCCCAAATTTGGAGTTAAAATTAATTTCACGATTTTGCCTCGGGGTATGATTTTTCTGAACTTGTGTGCCAAATTTTGTCCAAAATATTTTTTATTATTAAAATTGTGTTTATTTCGTCCCAGACGGGACGAAATAAACACGGCTTTACGCTTCTGCTCAGACGACAGACTGACAATTTTTAAAACACACTTTTTTTTATTCAGGGTATCCAGAAACGTGTAAATCCATCAAAATCTCAAAATCGAATTTTCGCACCATCATAATACTTTCTCATTATATGAAAGAGTAAAAAGAGAACCGAATATTGTAATCGCTTAACGCATCAACAATGTAAATCGCCCGAGGTTCTATTTTGTCTTGCCAGTAGCAAGAGTCAAGTGGGAGAGGGGGGGGGGGGGTATAAAGCGTGTTTTGTGCTCCAACATGACCGATCATCCAGATGATAAAAGCATGCTGTTTCATGTACACAGCTTCGGCAGCATGCCAACTACTGGCATGGTAGTTACTCGCCACTAGCATGCTTTTTTACTAGCACGTATATTTTCAACTTCATGTAACATTTTTGGTGTTCAAAGTAGACGTGATTAACAAAGCACTGGAAACTGTATCAAGGTCGAGGTTATAGGATCAATCCCCTTCCTAGGCACATTCATTAAAATGGTTCACTATTGTGTACACTGCATTCGAGTCAGCGCATTGGTGTGTGAAGTGGTTGAGCCTGATACGAGGTTAGTGAACAAGGGTCCAAATACTAGAGAGCTGAATTGCTATTATCATAGACATAATAGAATTCCAGTATTTACTTGGCTTCCTTGTTGCTCATAAAATCCTAAACCTCATATAACTATTCCTTACTTCCTAATCCTAATTTAATTATTATTATTATTGTGAATTATCTGAATTATATTTATCAGATAATATTATTTAATTTAACCGAGGAGATCTATTGTTTATTTATAGTTTAATGTTGATTGTTAAAGAGTAGGGTTGTTTATATTATAAGCTAGTGATCTTTCGGGAGAAAGGTGTTTGCGAGATAAGGTTTGTTTTGGTCCGAGGACCATGTGCGTGAGTTTTAACGGAACTGTCAGTGTTGGCCTAGCCTGGACGTAGGACAGATCGAGGTGGCAACGTCACGCTCCAAGCGGATTTACGACGTTACTCTCGTAGCCAGCGTCCAGAGGACTAGAGGCACTCACCCTGCTCTCCCTTTACCACCTTGGAGACGCACTAAACCCGTAGCGAAACGGCTCACCTCGATCACAGCTAAGCCTAGTTTTAAGTATAGTTTAAGTGAAACTGCGAGACATTATTTTGGACACTTACGTGCCTTTAGGTTTAATTCTTTTTAGTAAATACACATTATTATTAATATTATGGCCTCGCAATCCTAGCTTTAAGTTAATTTTAGAAGCTGTTCTCGGGGAGGATTATCGGTGTTTAAACGCCACTGCGAACTGTTCTGCTACGACCATAGTGCTGCGGGATTCCGTTTGACAGGAATAGTAAAAATCAAAATACCGAGGAATTTTTAAATTATATAAGTCAGAGATAATTCTAACTAGTTGTATAATTATCAGATTTGAGTTGAATATCTGCTTACACCGTATCTTCTTTTTTTTGGACTTTTATTTTAATGTTGGAAGTAATTATTAACTTTATTTTTTTTGTGGGTAATAGTCTCCTCTTGATCAGAGTCATATGTTTTTTTATTCAATTAATTATTTTTGAATAATTTCTGGAGTCTTATAATTTAACAGCGGGAAATGTCTTTCTTTTTTTTGTAGGGGGATTACTGTTTTAATTTTACTTGCATTTCTTTATTATTATGTTATAATTATATTTTTATTAGTTTGAGGATTAACTATTCTTGATTATGTTATAATTATATTTTTATTAGTTTGAGGATTAACTATTCTTGATTATGTTATAATTATATTTTTATTACTTTGAGGATTAACTATCCTATAATATATTATTATTATATTGTAATTAGTTTGGGTATAAGCTCCAGTTGTTTTTATTATTTTGTGAACTAAGGGGTTATTAGTTAAGGGTTTTAATTGCCCTATAGTCCTTGTGATTTTCTTAATTTCTTTTATTATAAGTTCTTAGTCGAAATTAGTATTTTATGATTATTGTGCAACCCACCCACCTTAAACCCTACTTACCTTTCCTGACCCACCCCATTCTGACCTAGCTGGTTAAACATCGAGGTAACAATTTGGCGCACCAACGTTTGGGCCCTATTTGCTGTGTAGGGACTCTGTTTATTTTGTTTTAGCACTGTGAGCTGTATTTACTAAAGGTTTTTCGTTGTTGTTTTATTTGATAATAAATAGAGATTATTTTATTATCATTGTTATTCAAGTATATATATGTATATATATTTTTTTTTAGGTTGAATTTTTTTTTGTGATATATATTACTGTACGTTTTTTTTCCTGACATGGAAGGAATTAGAAAACATGTGAATAGGTTAGACAGAGATGAGTTAGAGTATGAGCTTCGTATAAGGGCGGTTCCTTTTGATGATTCTATGAGCATGGATTCTTTAAGGAGGGCTCTTAGACATAGTTTAAAACCGGGTGTTGAGGAGATTTCTACTGGTGTAGAGGATGCTGAAGGCGAACTTAAGACCTGTGAAGACAAATATAAATTATTAGAAGCGGCGGTGACGGAGTTTTCTGGGGTACGAGGAAAAGATAAAGGTGATTACCCTAAGATTTTGGTGAAAGGACTTCATTTACGAGGTCGGTTGGAGAGGTTATCTCTTGCCTCATCTGAAGAGGAAATGATCAGTCTTAGGAATGAATTAATATTAAAAATAAGTGGCCTACTAGACACTTTAGAAAATAAAGTTGGGGCAACGACTTACACTACTGAAGGGGAAACGAGTGCAAGTGCTGTAGATACTGATAGGCGTCAACGGCTTCAATCCGAGATTACTCAAACTAGTGGTCCCTCCGGTTTAGCAAGAACTTTTTCAAAGAAAGTCGCAATACGTCCTAGACATCGTCATTTGTCTTCTTCGTCTTCATCTTCTGGTGAACGTGATAAGGGATCAAGAAGCTCGGGTAGTTCTCGTAAGATGGTTAGGGACTATCGCATTAAAAGAGTTCCGGTTTCTTCGTGGCATTTAAAGTTTTCGGGAGACGATGTAAATGTTAGTATCGGATCTTTTCTCGCAGCGGTAAGAGATAAGATGGAGTCTAATTCAATGACGGAAAAAGATTTATTTAGGTCGGCGGCAGAGTTGTTTACTGGTTCAGCACAAGCTGTTTTCAGGGCGTCGAGGCACCGACTAGCTACGTGGAAGGAGTTAGAAAGGAAATTGAGAAAAGCTTTCCAAGACCCTGATTATGACCGACGACTTCTTCGCGAAATCATGAATCGTCGCCAAGGACCGGATGAATCAATAATTGTATATTTGGCGAAAATGAACAGTCTGTTTGCCCGGCTATCTAATCCACCTACTGAGAGCACACAGTTAGAGATCATTGAAGATAATCTCCTTGGAGAATATCAAGAACACCTTAGTCTTCAATACTACTCAACATTGGATGAGTTAGAAGATATTGTCTACCGGTTAGAAAGAGGAAGATGTAGAGCGTTGAGATCCAAAGAAACACCGAAGACTTCTCTTATGGAACCTGAGTTAGCATACAAAAGGAAAGTGTCTCGAGTTAAGAAAGATGTTGAGGTTTCAGAAATCCAAGTTCCAAGATCAAACTTTCGAACCGAAGAGAGGCAAAAACCGATGCCGAAGGTAATTTGCTGGCGGTGTAACAAAGAAGGACACTATCGATCCGAATGCCCTTCACAAAGAGATACGGCAAGAAATTACGGGGCAGACCGTTCGGGCCGTGTTTATTATTCAAGAAGTACGAACCAACAAAATCGCGAGGGAAACGGGCAAGCGGAGCGTCGACCGACCGGCTCGCGCTTCGCCAAGGATGTGAGTCAGTCCGAAGACCGGTCAAAATATTAGAAACAATTGGGTCAATATTTTACCCATTCCCTGGAGATTCAAGACCATTTCTCGAAGTCAATATCATGGGGGCTAGAATGATTGGGCTGCTTGATTCTGGCTCAACACGTACACTTGTAGGGAAAGAAGGTCGTGATAAGTTATTAGCTTTAGGACTTGCCTTGAGGAAAGGAGACGATAACAAGATTTTTCTGGCGGATGGAAGTTCTCATAAGATTGAAGGACTGATTGATGTGATGATGGAAGTCGAGGGGAAAAGTCGTCTATTGGAGGTGATGGTGGTGCCTGAGATAAAGTCTCAACTAATTTTAGGGTTAGACTTTTGGCAAAAATTAGGAATAATTCCTGACCTCTCCAAAGGAACGTGGTGTTTTTCTGATAGGAATCTTATAGAGGTTTCCGCTAATCATTCAACCCCTGTTATCAAAGGTGAAGAAAACCTTAGTCCGGAGGAAACTCGTCGTCTTCAGGAAGTGACGTCCGAGCTATTTAAGTACTCTAGTGAAAAACTAGGATGTACTTCGCTAATTCAACATAGGATTGACACGGGGGATGCTTTGCCCATAAAGCAAAGGTATTACCCAGTTTCCCCGGTGATGCAAAAACACATAGATGAGGAATTGGATCAGATGTTGAAGGATGGGATAATTGAGCCCTCTTCCAGTCCGTGGAGCTCTCCCATTCTTCTGGTACCAAAGAAAGGTGGGGGATACCGTTTCTGCGTGGATTTTCGCAAATTAAATGCGGTGACAAAACGTGACGCATACCCCCTCCCTTACATAAATCAAATTTTGGATCGACTTCGTGACGCTCAATACTTAAGCTCAATTGATTTGAAATCGGCTTATTGGCAAATGAAAGTAGAAGAAAGCAGCAAAGAGAAGACGGCTTTTGTGGTTCCAGGTCGCGGACTTTATCAGTTCTGCCGTATGCCTTTTGGCCTCCACAACTCTCCTGCTACGTGGCAGAGACTTGTAGATCAAGTGTTGGGACCCGATTTAGAACCATACGTCTTCGTCTACTTGGATGATATTATCCTGGCAACTGCTACCTTCGATGAGCATGTAAGACTTCTCAAAGAAATTTTTAAGCGGCTAAAGCAAGCGGGACTTTCCGTAAATCAGGACAAATGTGAAATATGTAGAAGTTCTTTAAAATATTTGGGCTATGTAGTGGATTCTAATGGATTGCGGGTCGATCCAGAAAAGGTTACAGCCATCTTAAACTTAGCACCACCCACGAACAAGAAAGAAGTCCGTCGAATAATAGGAATGGCATCTTGGTATAGGAGATTCATCCCTGAGTTTTCTACCAGAGTGGCACCTTTAACGGCACTTACCAAAAAGTCGACAACATTTTGCTGGTCGAAAGAGGCGGAAGATGCATTTAAAGATATCAAGAGATGTTTGGTTGAAGCTCCAGTGCTTAGCCGTCCAAATTTCGAACTACCTTTTGAACTGCACACAGACGCTTCAGCTTACGGTATTGGAGCTGTTCTAAGCCAACGCGATCAAGAAGGCGAAAAGGTGGTTGCATATGCTTCTAAGATGCTCTCAAAGGCCGAGCGTAATTACTCCGTGGTGGAACGGGAGTGTTTAGCGGTTCTCTGGGGCATTGAGAAGTTTAGGCCGTATTTAGAAGGAACTAAATTTACTGTATATACGGACCACTATAGTCTGATCTGGCTACAGAACATGAAAGACCCACAGGGTAGATTAGCTCGTTGGGCTGTCCGACTGCAGCAGTACAACTTTGATCTAATCCATAGAAAAGGAAAAGACAACGTGGTGGCAGATTTTCTTTCGCGATCCCCAGTTGGTGAACCTACAGATGTTGTTGAGGTTTACGACATTGAATTACCAATCCAGGTCACAGATACATGGTATCAGAGATTGCGAAGTGACATAGAAATTGAACCGGACAAATTTCCATTTTATAAGATTCACGAGGGAAAAATCTATCGTTTAGTATCTGAAAAAAGCTATGGTGAAGCGGAGGATTCTTGGAAGCTAGTGATACCAAAAGATTTGCGTTTGGAGGTTCTCCAGGAATGTCATGATGACCCAAAGGCGGGACATCTTGGAGTCTTTAAGACACAGCACCGTGTTAGGAGTACTTATTACTGGCCCAAGATGAATATGGATAACTGGAAACCAAGTCCACTATGATCCACCAAAACGTGTTGCAGAGTTGGAAGCCGCGTACAAGGAAGTTAAGAAGAGACTAGACAAAGCCTATGAAAGTAGTGCAAAGCGCTATAATCTACGTAGGTTAAATATAGAATTTGACGAAGGAGACTTGGTTTTGAAGAAAGATTTCACCCAATCACGACAAGTGGATGATATCAGTGCCAAGCTCACGCCTAGATACCATGGACCTTTTATTATATATAAGAAGATATCACCGGTGACTTACCATTTGAAGAACAACGATGGCGACAGCATAGGCGTTTGGCACATCCAAGATTTAAAGAGCTACCAACCATGATCCGGATACTTAAGCCAAAGAAAATTTTTCATCAAAATTTTCTTTAGGAGGAAAGAGTGGAAATTGTTGCTCATAAAATCCTAAACCTCATATAACTATTCCTTACTTCCTAATCCTAATTTAATTATTATTATTATTGTGAATTATCTGAATTATATTTATCAGATAATATTATTTAATTTAACCGAGGAGATCTATTGTTTATTTATAGTTTAATGTTGATTGTTAAAGAGTAGGGTTGTTTATATTATAAGCTAGTGATCTTTCGGGAGAAAGGTGTTTGCGAGATAAGGTTTGTTTTGGTCCGAGGACCATGTGCGTGAGTTTTAACGGAACTGTCAGTGTTGGCCTAGCCTGGACGTAGGACAGATCGAGGTGGCAACGTCACGCTCCAAGCGGATTTACGACGTTACTCTCGTAGCCAGCGTCCAGAGGACTAGAGGCACTCACCCTGCTCTCCCTTTACCACCTTGGAGACGCACTAAACCCGTAGCGAAACGGCTCACCTCGATCACAGCTAAGCCTAGTTTTAAGTATAGTTTAAGTGAAACTGCGAGACATTATTTTGGACACTTACGTGCCTTTAGGTTTAATTCTTTTTAGTAAATACACATTATTATTAATATTATGGCCTCGCAATCCTAGCTTTAAGTTAATTTTAGAAGCTGTTCTCGGGGAGGATTATCGGTGTTTAAACGCCACTGCGAACTGTTCTGCTACGACCATAGTGCTGCGGGATTCCGTTTGACAGGAATAGTAAAAATCAAAATACCGAGGAATTTTTAAATTATATAAGTCAGAGATAATTCTAACTAGTTGTATAATTATCAGATTTGAGTTGAATATCTGCTTACACCGTATCTTCTTTTTTTTGGACTTTTATTTTAATGTTGGAAGTAATTATTAACTTTATTTTTTTTGTGGGTAATAGTCTCCTCTTGATCAGAGTCATATGTTTTTTTATTCAATTAATTATTTTTGAATAATTTCTGGAGTCTTATAATTTAACAGCGGGAAATGTCTTTCTTTTTTTTGTAGGGGGATTACTGTTTTAATTTTACTTGCATTTCTTTATTATTATGTTATAATTATATTTTTATTAGTTTGAGGATTAACTATTCTTGATTATGTTATAATTATATTTTTATTAGTTTGAGGATTAACTATTCTTGATTATGTTATAATTATATTTTTATTACTTTGAGGATTAACTATCCTATAATATATTATTATTATATTGTAATTAGTTTGGGTATAAGCTCCAGTTGTTTTTATTATTTTGTGAACTAAGGGGTTATTAGTTAAGGGTTTTAATTGCCCTATAGTCCTTGTGATTTTCTTAATTTCTTTTATTATAAGTTCTTAGTCGAAATTAGTATTTTATGATTATTGTGCAACCCACCCACCTTAAACCCTACTTACCTTTCCTGACCCACCCCATTCTGACCTAGCTGGTTAAACATCGAGGTAACATCCTCTATGTATCATTTCTATGAACTTTGTGAAAGCATTAAATGAATAGAATGAGTTCCAAGCTCCACTCAAACAGACATCCCAACATGTTTAAATAATCCAATACTCTGCATATTTCCATGTTAAACAAAAACAAATAAATCTGCAACAATAATAGAAAAACATATTAAAGAATATAATTTTGCTTCCGAGCTTAGCGAAGGTGACAGACCTATGTAATCGTTCTGAAGAACGACATTCTTTTTATGTCTCCTATTTCAAAAATTCCAAGACAGATATCCGTCACAGATAATATATCATGAAACTTTTTTGGTCCCTTGTCTGTCTGTCGGTCTGATGGAATGTTGGTAAGTCGATCTGTCGGTCGCTTAATTTTTGTAATTTTTATGGTAGGTCATAATTAGGCCATTGTTGGTCCCATATAAGTTTCAATCTCATCTTCCCAGAATCGTCACTGAAGAAGTAATCAGGTCACAAGTTTCCTGGTTCGCTTCTTAGTCGGAATCGTTCACTAAATATGAAATAAACTTTAATTTGTCATCCATGTGAATGCCATTCCTGCATTAGATGTATTACTTTAGTTTATCATTTATTATATATCTAATTATAATTTCTAAATATTAAACAAGTTTTGAATATTTATTTTATTCTAATTGCGTTACGTTGTAACAAGTAAAGTGTTTATTTATTACTTTCTCATATAAAGAGAAAGTATTGTGATGGCGCGAAAATTCGATTTTGATGGATTTACACGTTTTGAGGTCCCCCGAGTCCAAAAAAGTGGTTTTTAAAAAATGTCTGTCTGTCTGTCGTCTGTCGTCTGTGCAGACGCCTGGAGCCTAAACTACTGGGCCGATTTTGACGAAATTTGGCATACATGTTCAGAAAAATCATACCCCGAGGCGAAATCGAGAAATGAATTTTAGCTCAAAATTTAGGGGCGCTACCCCCCAAAAAACTCTGAAAAAACGTGAAAAAAAATTATTTCTCGAAAACGGTTCCGACGATTTTGATTAAAAAATTCTAAAATATAGTCCATTTAAATACGAATCCTACGATATAAGCCGTCTCCCCGGGAAAAATCTAGTTCCTGAGAAATTAGCTTAAAACGCGGAACGAGAGAGCCCGGGTTCGATTCCCCGCCCAGGAGAAGTTATTTTTATGAAAAATTTTAATGAAATGCTCAATAATAATTAAATTTACACTACGAAAACTAATAAATGGAAAACACTGGGCTAAATAATTATGAACTCGTATATGAGAAAGTTTGTCTGAGTTGTCTCGGACCGATTTTTTATATTATTTTTGTTTACAAATATTAAACAGACTCTGGCGGGCGGCCAGAGTATACTTTATAGTAACATTATGTATAATAATTAGGTATATTTATAAAATTTCAAAGTACTAATAATTTCTTAACACCTACATCTTAAAAAGTGACAAAATTTTGAGTGGGGTATCAAATTTAAAAAAATAAATACCTCCCCCCCCCCCCTTACCACCCTATAACGGCTAGTCCAAAAATTATAAAATAACATTGAAATATAATATCTATATTCCTCACTTACATACTAACGTATGTACATATATTTTTTTATTATTAATTCATGCTAATACGTTGTAGTAGGAAAATGAAATTTTCCGGGAAAAAATTAAATTACCTTTTCGTTATTACCGATAAAAATAAACATTGTGACCCCCCGGGGTATTAAACCAGGGACCCTTCTCTATTCCTTGTTTTCATTTTTATTATTTCTTTACTTTTATATAGGGCGGGGTGGGGAAATAATAAAATGCTGTTTTAGAATATAATAACGTAAATGCTCAAAAATCTACGAAACCCTAAAAAGTACTTAAATTCAAGTACTTTCCATTGATTTTTTTTTGTAAGTAATTTTCTTTTCTTAGTCTTTTGATCTTTTTGTATACATAATATATACGTATTGTAGAATGTATTATAATATAAGAAAAGGTATATAAGATAGAAAAGGTAAGTATAAGGAATATAGAATATTATAGCAAGATAAAGAAAGATAATGGTAGGAAATATATGGTAATAGAGAATAATAGTCACTGTTTAGAAGAAGGGGTACGAAACGCAAAGACAAGCTATGAAACGCGTTTGGTGTTCAATTTTAACTAAACAATTAGCTAGTGTACGTGTGCGGACGAACAGAAATTGCATCTTTACAATCTTCGAGCTCAATACTCAATAAAGCTTAACCACACTTATTTCAATATATAATTTTATAATTGATCTGAGCAAAGCGAAGCTCTTATACTACACTTTGCATTTTTTTCTGACGCATACTCGTCCTGAACGGCTGAACCGATGTGTGCTAAATTCGGCAGGGTCATAGTGACCAACCACAGGATGGTATAAATCTGAAATGGTCCAAATTGGTACACAGGGGTACGGGGTACGGGGTACAAAAGTTTCCTCCTGAACGGCTGAACCGATTCGCACGAAATTTGGCACGGTCATAGTGACCAATCACAGGAGGGTATAAATCTAAAATGGTCCAAATTGGTAAACAGGGGTACGGGGTACAAAGGTTTCCTCCTGAACGGCTGAACCTATTCGCACGAAATTTGGCACGGTCATAGTGACCAACCAGAGGAAAGTATATATCTGAAATGGTCCAAATGGATACAAAGGAGTACGGGGTAAAAAAGTTTCCTCCTGGACGGCTGAACCGATTCGCACGAAATTCGGCACGGTCATAGTGACCAACCAGGATGGTATAAATCTGAAATGTTCCTAATTCGTACACAGGGGTACGGGGTACGGGGTACAAAAGTGGAAACAGTATATGCCCTTCATTATGCTTGCCGTTGGAAAGCTCTTTACGAGTACAGTTATTGTTGTTATGCTCACTTTTGTCATATTTTCATTTAAGAGGGGGTAAAATATAAACACAGGAAAAAATTATTTTTAATTAAAAATAGAGAATTTACTATTTTTGATCCGATTTCAGCTGTTTATAAATACAAATGTTTATTGGTTAAGATTAAAATGCACGCTCAGCTCAATATTGCAAGCAGAAAACTGCATTGCACACCTAGTTTAGAGTGAAATAACACTTCACTTATTAAATATTATATTGGTTTAAATATTTTGAATTGGTTTTTTGTACAATAAACTCTGTCTATCTATAAAATGACAAGTTTTTAGGATACCTAAAAGTGACTTAGAATTATGATTTGTCAGTTAGTCACTGTCAAAATAATTACATTCTGCTCATATATCTAATGTAACTAATATGGGTAGAGGTTGTTGGTTCGGTTTTTAATGAACTATAATTTAAAATTGATTTTTTACATCTAAGTATCTTTAATAGGACTGTAGAGGTGGTTAGACACCTCTAACCACCTCTAACTACCTCTAACCACCTCTAACCACTTCTAACCACCTCTAACCACCTCTAACCACCTCTAACCACCTCTAACCACCTCCAACCACCTCTTACTACCTCTAACCACCTCTAACCAACTCTAACCACCTCTAACCACCTCTAACCACCTCTAACCACCTCTAACCACCTCTAACCACCTCCAACCACCTCTATCCACCTCTTACTACCTCTAACCACCTCTAATTACTTCTAACCACCTCTAACCACCTCTAACCACCTCTAACCACCTCTAACCACCTCTAACCACCTCTAACCATCTCTACTTAAGTGCCTTGAGTTGGTTCCAGTAAAGGATGGAACTAACTCCATCCTTCCCGGCTGTACTTGACTTGACGGTGGCACTGCCGTAACCCCAGATTAATGTGAGAGCAAATAAAGCGTCACGAAAACATCGTATTAGCAAAACGAAATATAAACATTTCACTAAATCTGCACGTTTCTATCTTTAAAGCATTTTTTTTCCTTGAGGCAGAGTAGATAAAGTAAAAAAGTTGCCACTAACACTAGAATACAAGAGAGAGGAAACTATCAAGGGTTTTTAAGGGAGCATTTCATGGGAGGGGGGTCATTTTCGTGGAGTATTTTGTGCTGGGTTAGAGTCCCCCCCGACCTCTAGCAGGGATAATGGCCCTAAAACGTTTCCCTATAAAACCCCGTCAACTCGTGGTAGCCGCTCTCTCTAATACTACCCTGGCGATTCATTTGACATTTCTGTCAAATTCTTTAATCTTATTATTCCATCCCAGCTGCCACGGATTTAAGATAACAAAAAATTCGGCTCTTCATAAAACTCCAGTTAAAGTTTTAAGAGATTATACAAAAAATAATAATCTCCTTTGACGATTTATTAACTCTTTTGTTTACCATTTTAACAATTAATTTAAGTTTTCAACATCATTGAGTTAAATTATTATATTTTTGAAGAGATAATGATAAATATCTCTGTCTATTGATTTTTTATTAACTCAAAGGATCAATGTTCTATGAAAACAGTTCTGTTGAAACCAGTAATTTACAGTTATCTTCTATTTAAATCAAATTATAATTATTATTAACTACAGGAAACAGGCAGAGAAAAACACACTCCAGCGCCGGGATTTGAACCACGGGCCTTTATATTTCCAGTATAGCGCTCTACCAACTAAGCTACGCAGGAGAATGATTTTCTCTGATGTTAATGATACCTTGTCCCGAATTTAAGCTTTCAATTTTCCACAAGTCTTAGAAGTCAACATTAATGACATAGAACTAGACCGAGAAATAATGCTATATAGAGGCCCGTAGTTCAAATCCCGGCGCTGGAGTGTGGTTTTCTCAGTCTGTTTCCCGTAGTAAATAATAATTATAATTTGATTTAAATTAAATTTAATCTTTCCGTAGTATGAATACTACCAATATCGTAAAATATGAGTTATCTTCTAATAACTTTAAGAACTTATAGTTAAACAATCATATAAAATCTATCTAAGTAATTAATTTACTTTAATTAGCTAATCTATATATATAAAACTAAGAGTGACAGTGACTGATCATCAAAAATTCTCCTACTTCCCATTGACCTAGAGATTTGAAATTTGGTACATAGATAGAGTGTACCATAGATAGGAAAGTGAGGCCATTTTGATTTCGATATGTGTCCGCCATATTGAATTATAGCCGCCATCTTGGATTTTTTCATCAGTAATTCTCCTACTTCCCATTGACCTAGAGATTTGAAATTCTGTACATAGGTAGAGTGTACCATAAATAGAAAAGTTCAGGTGTTTTGATTTCGATATATAGCCGCCATTTTGAATTATAGCCGCCATCTTGGATTTTTTCATCAGTAATTCTCCTACTTCCCATTGACCTAGAGATTTGAAATTTGGTACATAGGTAGAGTGTACCAATACTAGAAAAGTTCGGGTGTTTTGATTTCGATATATAGCCGCCATATTGAATTATAGCCGCCATATTGGATTTTCAAAACACGTGTATATTTTTATGTGTCGTATATCGTTTTAAAGGCCTTGATTAATACTTTAATGTTGTGGTATTTATTTATTTTTAAAAATTTTTGTACGGGTACATTTGTACCGATTTGTACTTTTGGTTCAGGTTAAGAAGGTGAAATAATTTTTTTAAATTTTATTTTTACATTTATTAAAATTCATTAGCCTAAATAATGATCTTATACATGGTTTGATTTTTAAATATATTTTTGGTACCTATGGGTACACGGGTACAAATATGCTTTTAAACACAAAACCTACTTTCATGTATATCGTTGAAAAACTCTTGAATAGGCCTTTTAATGTAGTTATGTAGTGTTTTGTGATATTTTTACTTTTTAGGGGGGTAAAATTGAAAAAAAGTCCTTATATAGCTGTTTTTTGACAATGGTTCCTTAGGTTTTGGTTGAAATTTAAAACATTGTTATTATTTTTTACTCTCCTTTTCGAGACGTTTACGAATATACCTCATTTATTTTGTTATCTTCATTTTGACTTTTTCGGGTAAAAAAATCACAGGGGTGTGGCTTGACGATATTTTGGTAAAAAATAAAGTTTGTACTATCTTCATGAAATTTGTCACGCTTATAAAAATGAAAAATACAAGACGAAAGTGCTCTTGGACTTTTTTTTCCAAGACTCTTAGTTTCCGAGAAAAAGCCACTCAAAGTTCATATTTGGCAATTTTTGGGGTTTTCGATTGGCCATTTTTTGGGCTTTAAAAGTGCTAAATGGTAAACTGACGGCATATTCGTAATCTACTCGACGGGGGCTTTAAAAAAACGTATAGTTTGTATGGGGTTGTCGACAACTTTTTTTGCCCAAATTTTCCGGCTCAAAATCTGGGCCCAAAAATAGGGAAATTAATAAAAAATTAAAAATATGAGAAATATTGATTCGATTTGATTTAAAATTTGTATGCTTGCCTTATTTAATATTAGGAACTCGGAAAAACATTAATACTTGAACATATTTGTACACATGTGTACTTTTGGTACATACGGTAGCATTCTAGCGGTGAACTAACAAACTAAGACATACAAAACTTTTACCAACAACAGTTTTATGAGTTAAGATTTCATTTCTGATGCAATAATATTATTAAATAAAAAAAATTACACTGTTAAACAAAATACATTATCCACATAGTTAGTGCCAAGTAAATATGTAGGAAATATAAAAACTTATGGTTAAATTCATTTATAATGAAAAATATATTTTATATAAAAAAAAGCAGGTCATATTTATTTAATTGAGATAAAATGTTTAAAAATAAGCAATAAAAAATAATATAAACTAATTGCACTAAAATACAAAATTATTTAATAAAAAAGATATATTACTTATATTGTTTTAATTATTTTTTACACCTAGCGCCAACTTCTAGACGAATAAGGCACGCGAAGCGTGCCAATTCGGCTAGTCTATCTATATTATTAAAAAAGTTTTGTAAACAAACGTGTTCAGTGAGAGTGCTATACAAAACAGGTGTGAAAGAGCGCGATAGGAGAGAAAAGGGGGTACTCCGGGGGGAAAAGAGGGACGAGAGTGACATACTAAACTATGTGTAGAAAGAGTGAGGGTTATTAGGGGGGTAAGGGAGAACTTGAGAGTAGGTATATGAGAATGTCAGAGAGACAAGGAAAGTAGATAGTCCTGGGCCTACCCCCACTATACTCACGCATCTTCACCTCACCCTTCTCATTCCATAACTATGCACACACCTTGCAAAAAAGATCGCTAAATCAGTCTTTCTCAGGAATTTTCTCAACAGTCCTTTTCAGTACTTTCTATAGCTAACGTGATGTTTACCTCCAGCAGGGATAAAACGTGAACTTTCCTCCCTGGGAGGAAAGTTACTCATTACACCCGGGCGGGTGGAACAGGAAGTAATGAAAAACAAGGGAATCATGAACTCTCATGATTCCCTCCAGTGTTGCCCTAGATAAAGCACACCTAAATAAGGTTGGTGCTAATACACATTTCATTCACTAACTTTTGTTTTATGTCTAAATCTGTAATGTCATCTTCACACATATCATGGAAACTCCTCTACGGTTGCCATAGTGATTCATCAGTAAAAGAAACAAACAAGTTAAAAGTGAAATCATAATTTCTAAATGTAGATTAACTAATCCATATTTAAAAACATCAGTTGTCAACACCATTCAATACACGACTCAGCTTCCAGCTGATTCTCCCATTTAATTTTAGCATTGAAATTCAAATAATTACTATCTATAATTTAATTTTAACGTGATTAAACATATTTAAAGAATTGTTAATATTGTATCTAACTATTTTTTTTTTGTTTTGTTTTAAATAAATTTAAAAAGATGTATTTTTTGTTGAATAAAATAATTTTAAATTAAAATCTTTCCATATTTTTTTCTCCCTTCTGGAGGTAAAATCTTGTACGTACCTCGGGAATAAAAATCACTTGCACCCCACGATAATTAACTCCCTCGGCTCCGCCTCGGGAGTGAACATTATAACTTCAGGGTGCAATCACTTACTTTACTCCCTTAAAGTAACATAAAAACATGAGATCAATTTTAATGCTTCACTTTAGAGTGCCTCGACTTGGCAGCGGCAGCTGCGCGGCCGCTTTTCAGGGATTGACGAGCGAAGCGAGTAGGGGGCAGAGCCCCCTAGTTTTCTTAAAATAAATAATCTTACTTCCGAGTTTAGAGAAGGAAATGATAGCATTGTGGTCATTGTGAAGTAGAAAAGTTTTGATACAAATTTGGGATTTCAAATCTCCACCTACAGGAGGTCGGGAGACATGATCCATGATGCGACGGACGGACGAACTACCAAAAGCGTAAGGGTTTCTAGGATGTTGGGTCTTGTTCCTTTTTCTCCCTAGTTGAGTTTATCTTTTATATTTAATTATTTTCGAGGTTGTACTTATTTTACCCAATATTTTTCCCTTAATTATTTCTATTTAGTATATATATATATCTATGTAATTCATCCCAATGAGACTTAGCCTCGGGTCTAAGCGGGACGTATACCAGCGCCCCACGCGCGGCGGTCCGCGGAGGAAACACTCGATGCCCGGATCCCCGCCACCTCTACTCGAGGACTCTCTCACGCCCGCGGGGAGAGTCGAGTTCGCATACTGGTGCCGGCCCAGGCACATCGTCTCCACGAAGTTTCGGTAAGTTCTCATCTATTTCATATAATATCTTTTATACTTTATCTGTGTGCAACCTCTAAGCTCTATCTAAACATATTATATGATATTTTATTTCTCATTCTTACCCCTCAATTAGGAGAACTTACCCTCTAATTTATTTCTAGTTTATACCTCTAAATTTTTAGTTCCAAGTTTCCTAGAGTATCTGCTAGTCCATCTCCAATAAACCGGAGCTAAGATACTAATCATTAAATGGTCCTTTGTTGCCGTATTATTAATTTATTCAGTAAATCTAACCAGCGTCGGCTTTTTTTTGTTAAAATTCTTTTTTGCGATGTTTTTAGCGATCTTTTTTTAGAGTCCACTTCGTACGAAATTATTTTTAAACCTCTTATATTTGTGTTTTATTAGCAATTCTATGTTAATAATTCTTCTTTTGGCTAAATTTTATTTATATAAAGTTAATTTCAATAATTTCGTAAATTTCTATCGTCGTAAAATTTTACGTATTTGTTGCAAGTTTCTAGATAGTTTCAGTCAAAAACGTGGTAGGTCATAGGTTGAAACAGTTTATGCATAGTGATCTTTGGACGGCTATCTCTAACAATTGTATTAAGGTGTCTCTGACCTTTAATCTCTTTTCTTAAAGTTACTCTTTAAACCTCTTTCAATTCTTGGAAATTAATTTTTATACGCACTTTTTATTTGAACATTTTTATTTTCTTTTCAATTTCTATTTTTATTTTCATATTCTCTCTTTATTTATACTTAAATTAGTTGAATATTTTTTCTGGATTAATCTCATTTTTTTTTAATATTCCTTTATTCAATTTCTCTTTTTTTTAATATTCCCTTTATTCAATTTCTTTGTTCGTCGAATATTTTTTATCGATACTCATCAACTTTATTCTTTTTCAACTTTATTTTTTTCCGTTTTAAATTTTTTTTGGAATCTTTACGCCGATATGGCTAAATTCACTCAAAAAGAAAGTGAGAAAATCGAAATGAGCTTAACTTCAACAAGACAAATTATCAAAGAATTAACTTCTAAATTAGAAAATATTTACTTAGCCTCACAAGAGGCCTTGAAAGATAGTAAAAATGTACCCATATTTCTATCTCGTTTGACCAAAATAGATGGCTATTTCGAACAATATGAAAACGCACAATCCAAAATTAGAGATATTTGTGTCAAATTAGAAAAACTTAGCGAATATGAAGCGGACGTAAAAGCCGCATTTTTATTGGAAGATTTTTACTTTAGATCAATTGCCGTCGGGAAGGAATTAAGTATAAGTATCAGCCAGAGCCCCGCAACTCCCCCGAATCAACCAAATACGAGTCAGTCGTTTTTTGGTCCATCTCAGGATTCGATAACGCCTAGGTTGCCAAAAATCCCTCTTCCTAAATTTAATGGTAAAAATCTTTCTGATTGGCCTAGTTTTTTCGAAAGTTTTACTTCGCTAGTTCACAAAAAAAATATTACGAACATAGATAAATTTCATTATTTAAGGGAATCTCTTGAAGGACCCGCTCTCAGTATAGTTCGAACAATTAAGTTTATCGGGGCCAATTATGATTTAGCCTGGACTGCGTTGTTGGACCGCTACGATAACAAGCGTCTAGTAGCCAACGAATATCTTTCTAAAATTTTAAAATTTAAATTATCTGGCAATCAATCTATAGCTAATTTGCAATTATTTTTAGAAGAATTTTATGAAAGTTCAGCGGCGTTAACGCGCATGCAAATTCCGAATCTTAGCGATTTCATTCTTGTCAGTCTAGCTTTACGTTCTTTAGATTCGAAAACTAGAAATTTATTCGAAACTGAATTTCCTAATGAAGAATTTCCTTCTCTCGAAACACTCATCGAATTTATTAAAAAGCAGCTTCGCATTTTAGAATTGTCTAGGTCTGACCAAGAAGAGTCCTCAAAATCTAACGTCAAATTACCCATTCAGTCATCTAGAAATAAAGCATTTATGGCCATAAAAGATTATACCACTTCTCAAGTTTGTCCCCACTGTAAATCACCACACAAATTAAATCAATGTCCACAATTTTTAAAAATGTCCCCCAAAGATCGACATATTTTAGTCAAAAAATTAAAAAGATGTTTTAATTGCCTTGGTACCCATTTAATCACGAAATGTGCCTCGAAATATTCGTGTTCCACATGTGCACGGAAGCACAATACTTTGTTACATTTTGATGCAATTCAGGGAAACCCCGAACAACCTGCATCCTCACAACCTAATAACCCAGCGATACTTTCTGCGTCCGCCGTGGTTACGAAGTTAAATAGTTTTTTAAATTCCGAAAATTCTAAATTTTATTGTCCCACCGTACTATTAGCTACAGCTTTAGTTTTGATGAGCGACTCGGCAGGCCGTTTTCATCCCGTACGAGTAGTTATTGACTCCGGGAGTCAGCTTTCATTCATTTCAGAATCTTGTGTACAAAAACTCAATTTGAGCAGGAAAAAATATCAAATTCCTATTGAAGGTTTAGGAGAATCTCGTGTCTCAGCGTCGAAAGGTATTGTTTCTTGTATAATTCGATCAAGATTGCCCTCTCAACCTGAACTTCGCGCAGACGTTGTAGTGCTACCCAAAATAGCTTCTAATCTACCTTCCTCTATTTTACCTGCTAACATAGTTTCTAAATTCAAAAATAAAATTTTAGCTGATCCGCAGTTTGCACAGCCTGGCCCGATTGAGTTTCTACTCGGCGCCGATCTCTGGCCTAATATTTTCCCTTCAGGAAATATGGAAATTTTACAGGGTGAACCTGCGGCTTTCAATTTTTGGGTGGTTAGTGATGGGAAAAATTCCGGATACCCCTTCTCAACCAAATATTTCTTTATTCACAGCCCATTCTTTAGATTCGGCACTTAAACATTTTTGGGAGGTCGAAGAACCTATCCCCTCTGATATGAGAGCTCTAGCTAGTCCAGAAGACCTGCAGTGTGAAGAACAATTTCTAAAAACTCATCGTCGAACTGAAAATGGACGCTACGTTGTACAACTTCCCTTTAAAATCGATAACCCGAATTTTGGAAATAGTTACAAGACCGCTTTCAATAGATTTCAACGCTTAGAACATAGGTTATGTAAGAATGACGATTTAAAGGCACAATATTCCACCGCTATAAACGATTTTTTAGAATCGGGTTACATGGAACGAACGGATAGCGCCGGTAATTATCTTATACCTCACCACTGTGTTATTCGTGAACAAAGCGCCACCACTAAGGTGCGTATAGTGTTCGACGCCTCGGCTCGTACCCCCCCTCATCCTTCTTTAAACGATGTTCTTATGACCGGTCCTAAATTACAAAAGGACATTACTCAAATCATTACCTTATTTCGAACACACCCGGTCACGTTATGTGCCGATATTCAACAAATGTTTCTACAAATCCTTATTGACCCTTCTCATAGAAAATATTTACACATTCTTTGGCGCGAATCCCCTCAAGATAAACTCCAGGAATTTGAACTAAAAACTGTCACGTTTGGTTTAGCTCCTAGTCCGTACCTAGCAATGCGTTCTGTTCAACAACTTGTATATGACGAAGGTAAAAATTTTCCTTTAGCCGTTCCCGTGTTATTAAATGACATTCTTATTGACGATATTGTTTCTGGATCGTCCTCGTTAGAGTCAGCTTTCGAATTGAAACGTCAGCTCACGGAATTACTCAAACTAGGTGGATTTCATTTACGTAAGTGGATTAGTAACAACCCTAAACTTTTAGAAGATATTCCTCTGTCGGATATACTTCCTATGTCAATTACAGACGGCCAAACAGGGGCTTTGAAAGTGTTAGGTATTCAGTGGGACCCGATCTCGGACAATTTCTCTTTTAAAATAGTAGTTCATAAAATTAAATTTACTAAACGAGGTCTTCTTTCACTAGTCGCTTCTTTGTTTGACCCTATGGGTTGGTTAGCACCGACAATATTTTTTATGAAACATTTAATTCAAAAAATGTGGCTCACAAAATGTGATTGGGACGATGATCTCCCACCCTCGGAAATTCAAATTTGGCGCGATATTATCGAACAGTTGCCCTGTTTATCAGCTGTCCGTATACCGAGATTCATGTTATCAGTTAACACTTATCAATGCCAATTAATCGGGTATTGTGACGCGGGAATTGCCGGTTACGGCTGTGTTATATATCTTAGGTGTAACACTTTTAACAAAGTTAAGATCAGCCTAGTTAAAGCTAAGACTAAAGTTTCACCCCTTAAAGTGTTAACCATACCGCGTCTCGAATTATGTGCCGCTCTTTTATTAGCCGATACATTGAGCTCTCTTCAAACGCTCATAGATAAACTCCATATTGATAGCATAGTATTATTTTCAGATTCCACAATTGTTTTAAGTTGGCTTCGCACCCCACCTCATTTATTAAAAACCTTTGTCGCTCATAGAGTTGTTAAAATCACGGACGCCACACGTAACTGTCAGTGGCGACATATTCCTTCAGAATTAAACCCTGCTGATTGTTGTTCTAAAGGACTTTTCCCTAAAGACTTGATATCTTTCTCCCTCTGGTGGACAGGCCCTGAATTTTTAGTTAAACCTCTCGACGAGTGGCCCGTCGCCGATCAGGAATTACTTGATGAAAACAATCTCCCTGAAATAAAACTCAGTCACTCCTCTTTCTTAGCTTCATTGAATTCAACTTTTATTGAGTGGATTGAACAGTTTTCTTCTCTTTCTAAATTGCAGAGAGTGTTTTCATTTGTATTACGTTTTATTTTTAACTCTTCTAACAAAATTACCATTGATAAATACAATGTTTTAAAATTATATTTTTCGCACTCTATTGATATGAATACGGGAGCTTTACGACCTTTAGACCTAAATTCCGCTTTACACATATTGATTATTTTAACTCAAAAGCACTATTTCTCTAAAGAGTTAGATTTATTACAGAAGAAGCTTGAGTGTACTTCTAATGTGCAAAATTTATCTCCGTTTGTAGACACCCTAGGTATTTTAAGGGTGGGCGGCAGGTTAAAAAATTCGTTTTTACCTCCGGACGCAAAAAACCCGATATTACTCCCGAAGAACGCGCATATCACTAGGCTCATTATTAATCACTATCATTTATTGTATTTACACGCCGGACCTCGTTCTTTGCAATCTCTTCTCTCTCGTCGTTTTTGGATAGTTTCAGCTAGAAGTATCATCCGTAAGACAATCAGACAATGCTCTAAGTGTTTTCGTTTCTCTGCCAAACCGTTTCAACCCCTTATGGCCGATTTGCCTGAGTCCCGTGTACAACCTTCCAAGCCATTTTTTAAAGTAGGTTGCGACTTCGGTGGTCCTCTTATCATAAAAGAAAGCAAGCGCCGTAATAGCAAACTCTCCAAAGCTTACTTTTGTATTTTTGTTTGTTTAAGTACCCGCGCAGTTCACCTTGAGGCGGTTTCAGATTTATCCACAGACGCATTTCTCGCTTGTTTAGATAGATTTGTATCTAGACGCGGTGCCTGCGTCGAAATCATTAGCGATTGCGGTACCAACTTCGTTGGAGCAGCTCGTCATCTTAAAGAGTTGTATATTTTTCTCAAAAATTTAGAAGTACAAAATAGCTTAAACGATTCGCTTTCTAATAGGAATATTAATTGGAAATTTAATTGTCCGAGCGCCCCTCATTTTAATGGGATTAGTGAGGCCGGTGTTAAATCTACCAAATATCACCTTAAACGTATCATGGGTGAAAGACCGTTTACTTTCGAGGAGCTTTCAACTATACTTTGCAAAGTGGAAGCTGTGTTAAATTCTCGTCCCCTCTGTCCGTTGTCTTCAGACCCCACTGAGTACGACTATCTTACCCCTGGCCATTTTCTTGTAGGTGGACCACTAGTGTCGGTAATACAGCACAACGTTGAAGATACTCTTTCCAACCGTCTAAATAGGTGGCAACTTGTTCAACAAGTGACACAGCATTTTTGGAGACGGTGGTCGACCGAGTACCTGCATACTCTTCAGTCCCGCCCCAAGTGGACAACTAATAAAGCTAATGTAGCGTTGGGAGACCTAGTTTTAATATCAGATCCTAGAACCTCTCCTCTTCAATGGCCTACAGGACGGATAGAAGCATTGTACCCTGGGAAAGACGGCATAACCAGAGTGGCTTCAGTACGCACTAGAAGTGGTACCTACAAACGTCCACTTGTAAAACTTATACCCCTGCCCAAGCCAGCAGAGTCCTAATTTTTTTTGGTTTTTAAATTCGTTTTCTTTATTTTTCTTCTTTTTGCCTTTAATTTGCTCCAGTGCCCTTTCTTTTAGGAAGATGGTTCTTCAGTTTTGATTTTTTTTCTAGTACTTTCTTCATTTTTGTTTTGAGTCAACTCATTTGGAAGTGAGTTCACTTTTATAATTTCACTTCGAGGTTCTTCTGTTTCAATTTTGACAGATTTTCTTTTTTTTTTGGAGTCGTTTGATTTCTTTTTCATAAAATTTAATTATAAATTTTGGTGGGCGGAAAATGTTGGGTCTTGTTCCTTTTTCTCCCTAGTTGAGTTTATCTTTTATATTTAATTATTTTCGAGGTTGTACTTATTTTACCCAATATTTTTCCCTTAATTATTTCTATTTAGTATATATATATATCTATGTAATTCATCCCAATGAGACTTAGCCTCGGGTCTAAGCGGGACGTATACCAGCGCCCCACGCGCGGCGGTCCGCGGAGGAAACACTCGATGCCCGGATCCCCGCCACCTCTACTCGAGGACTCTCTCACGCCCGCGGGGAGAGTCGAGTTCGCATACTGGTGCCGGCCCAGGCACATCGTCTCCATGAAGTTTCGGTAAGTTCTCATCTATTTCATATAATATCTTTTATACTTTATCTGTGTGCAACCTCTAAGCTCTATCTAAACATATTATATGATATTTTATTTCTCATTCTTACCCCTCAATTAGGAGAACTTACCCTCTAATTTATTTCTAGTTTATACCTCTAAATTTTTAGTTCCAAGTTTCCTAGAGTATCTGCTAGTCCATCTCCAATAAACCGGAGCTAAGATACTAATCATAGGATGACCACGAAACCCTAAAGAATAAAGGTTTTTCCAAATTCAACATACGAAATACACCTTTGTCTGACATAACTAAAAATAATATATAGGGTGGGCCAAAAAAAACGCACTTATTTGAACACTTATAGCTCAGCATCTGTAATAGATAGAGATATGAGGTTTGCGGGGTCTGAAAACTATATTCTTCTACTTTAAATTCATATAGTAATCGTTGTTTGGTCTTATAGTTTTGATAAAATAAATTACCATATGGTAGAAGGGGGGGGGGGGTTGTAAGTAAGTAGTAGGAGTCCGTCAGTGTTTTAATATAACAAAAATTGAAGATGTGTTAAACACAATGTTGCCTGAAGTCTGGGCAATTCTTTTGCAAGTATTGAATTGTTTGCAAGGAGCGATGGGACGAAGGTACCCATCTTGCAAAAACGTTTAATTTAGCATTTGATCTTCAATTTCAGGCAACATTGTGCTTAACCCATCTTCAATTTTTGTTATAACACTGAGGGACTCCTACCTCTTACCTAAAAAGAACCCCCCCCCCCCCCCCCCTCTCCATCATATCGTAATTTATTCTATCAAAAGACCAAATAACGATTACTCCGAACAATGCCTTTTTTAAGACCCTATTTCAAACCGTCATGGCTTTCCCCTAATAGTTTTTAAAGTTATAGATATGGAATTTAAAGTAGAAGAATGAAGTGTTTAGACTTCGAAATCCCCATATAGCCTAGTTTACATTGATCGAGTAAATGGTAGAGTGCACTAGCTTACTTTTTAGCACAAGGGGACGGTCGAGTAAAATGGTGTGCTGTTTTTTGGTAGAATGACTCTAAAGTCGTTCACACGTGCTTGAGATAGTAGCATTAGTAAAGGGGAGGTTATTACGTTTTTAGTTCCGAATAATCTCGCAATTAATATATAGAAGAGGTATTCAATGTTAGGACGGACGTAGGGTAAGGGTCTACTCGCCCGTCGGCGGGCGAGCTAATCTACCACCGCACTCGCTTGTTTACTCGACCAACTTTTATCCACTATCCTCGACTGTTTACTATCCGTATCGTTCACATTAGGCTAGTAGCTTGGTAGAGTGCTACTCGACCTAGCTACTCGACCGTTTACTCGACCAATGTAGACTAGGCTTATCTCTACCTATTACAGAAGCTGAGCTATAAGTGTTAAAAAAGTGCGGTTTTTTGGCCCTCCCTTTATATCTGTAGGCTCATACAGTAAAACATGCTTCGTACTTATCCAACCAATGTGTAATTAAAAAATTGTGGAAATTTGTGGGGAACATAGCTTCCTTATTTTTATTCAATAATGAATGTGCAGAGATCATTTTTATTAATTTGGGAGTATTAGTTGACAAACTATTCAGATTTTCCCTCAATACGGAAATTATACGTAAAGACTTCGATAAATCTTTTAAAGCTAAAATGAAGGAGAAACGGCAACATATTTGGACTGACAGAACTAATAACAAACTGTGACACACACAACCTCTAATTACCAACTGAGACTCTTGGTATTGGATACAGAGACAGGAGCAAGAGACGGAATTCTGCAGACTAAGAAGACAAACTAGAGAACTAATTACAACTAATTAGAAACCTCTCTAACCAGACAGCTGCTCCCTTCCTATAGATAAATAATTACTAAAATCTAGACCATGGAATGATGATACTATGACTGTAGCATATCTACTATCTAGACTCACTCACAAACACACATAACGTCGCTCATGTCGCTCACCATATAAATCGATTTTAATGTCTTAAAGGAAAATCTATTCCAAATTTCAAGAAAAAAACCTTTTTTATTAAAAAAAAAGTCTACACTTTTTTAGGGTCCGTAGGCAAAACCAAGGACCCTTATATTTTCCTGCGTGTGTCTGTCCGTCCGTCCTCTCGCGTGCTCTCACGGCTACACCTTTCGTCCGATCACTTTGAAATTTGGCATGTATGTGTCTTGTACCTGCCCACATATTTTAAAAATATAGCGACTTAAAAAAAATATTTTTCAAAAAAATTAGGGTAAAAAAACTTAAAGGTTAAAATTTTTTAACCCGACACCGTGAGGGGTATCATATGAAAAGGTACGTCGAGCTGATTACAAAAATATATAATTCTTTGGTTATAACTTTGATAGGGCGAGCGTAGGCGAGTTTGAAGCGGGTTAGAAACGTGTCCCCCCGCCCCCTCTATCTCGCTTATGTGAAGTGCAAAAAATCTGAAAAAATTCTTGAACATTCTTCGACCAAAAGTAAAGATACCACTTTTTGGAAATTTCGAAAATAATATTATTTTATTTTTTATTGACAAAATACTTTTTTTTTATAACTATGGTCTTTTCGATGTATTTATATGGTTGTAGTCCGGTTCAGTGGAAAAAAAATACTTTATCGGAAGTTTGTTTAGGTGTTTTGAGAATATCAGACCCATAGGATAGTTCAAAGTAAGCTTTTTAGCATTTTAAAAAACACCATCAATAGGGTGCAACTTAAACTATACAGGGTTGCCTACGGACCCTCGCTGTGTGCTGACCAGCACACACTTGACCTGTTTATTTTTAATTATTGTTTTATAAAAAAAAAAAAAAAAAAAATCAATAAAAACGCATACATTATTTTTTTATGACTTCAATGAACATCCATGCCAAATTTGAAGAAAATCGAACAAAGCGTTTGGTCGTAAGCGCGTAACAAACTTTTTCAAACGAAATGCAAAACGGTCAAGTACCTGGACAATACCGGGGAAGAAAAACCTCGCTTCGCTCAGTCTATGTTTTAACTTTTGGAATAATGTGGAAATAACAGACATTTTGAATAAGCAAAATAGTATTAATAATAATAGAGTTAAATGTAAAATTCAATTTTATCATTTGAATGTGGGCTGTGACTCGACTCAGTAAAGTAGATAAACAGAAGTTATTGGATCGGAACAGAAGGTTGTCTTCCTCACTTAGTTTTTCAATTATCGACGTCTAGTTGAAATAATATTTTAACGTCGCTCTTAAGACCCCATGTTGAACTTGAAAGGGGTCGAACTCGGCAGGGAATTATCAGACCCCCCGGACTAATAAATCGATAACTGTTAGATTCGATTCTCAGGCATGACGGAATTGGTTCTTGAATAACTTCAAATAAGATAAACCCAAGTTTTAGGTAGTGTCGTGTTTGCTTGGACGCCCCAAGGCGAACTGTAACCGCTAAATTAATATCGCATCGTTCTCTTACGGTATTAAACAGGTCTAGACTGTGCCCGCGACTCAAGTCTCCTGTTGGAAGCAACTAAATTAATTAAAACAGCTCAACTCACCGTAAAACCGACATCTTCATTAAAATTTCTTTCAGTTTATATAAAGTTGACTCTACAGCCTTATTACCTACTTATCAACACATTTTGCTGCCGAGCTTACCGAAGGTAACGGAAGCATTGTGTTCACTTTTGAGAACGAAAAACTTTTATGTCTCCGATTTTAAAAATGCCAAGACAGAAATCCGTTTCAGACATCAGGGAACATTTTTGGTCTCGTGTCAGTCGGTCAGTGTGTCCGCAAATTATAAAACGTGTGACGATAACTTGAGTAATATGTCGACCGATTTTGATGAAATTTTGAAGGAGAGGGTGTCCTTGAACGAACCAATCATTCATAATCATAAGTCAGCCGACCTCTAAGCGACTATGTAAACGAGTGCAGTAAGCTCCTACCTTTTTCTATTTTCCTAGTACAGTCTACAGCGTTTTAGAATCGCTTGGGGAGGGGGTGCCCTAGCGACAGCGGTACTAAGAGCTGTAGTGGGAGACACTATCCTTACCAAGAGTGGACAGACTCTATTGAACACCTCCTATACCTTCCTAACACCCTGGTCCTATATCTTCCCCACTCGTGTAACAGTAACACTTTTCGAGGTTAATGTGCCATAGCCAAGACATAAAAATGTCAAAACTGTTGATAGTTATGACACGTTATTTTTCCGTCTCTGCTGCAAATGCTTAATGAACCAGTGACCCGATTCCTATTTGATTAAACAGCGATGTTCGTTATTTTCCTCATTATATTAACTTGATCAAGTTGAAGGAATTAGCCCGTCTCTAGTTTTAAGCCTCTCCATCACACTTAATATCTACGACATTATAATGATAAGAGTTGCGTTAGTATGTATAATGTATAAAGGGCTAAGTAGCAAGTAGAAGTAGCGTGACGGAAGTAGGGCCTGTGATAGGAAGTAAAGTTTGTACTTAAGCTCTCATGCATTATCAGATCCGAACTAAGTTGGGAGACTAAGTCCCTGGGGTCCTTACTTAGCTTGCAGAGTCCAAGTCTCTAGACAGATACGCTTCAATAGCATCTCAAGTGGAAACTAGTTCTCCAGACATCCTTGTATTTCATACTTGGTCAAACAACAAACTAATCATATCTACGATTCGTTGTACTACAAACATACTTCCTCCTGCAATGTTCTCGTTGCCTGCACGTTCCATCTGTTTCACTCCGTCACATTCTATTCCTTAAACTCATTTTTAATTGCTTTCAAAAAGTAAAATGAAACATGCTTCCTTTCAACTAGTGCAATTAAAAATTGTATTTGACTCGATACAACACTTGATAACAGAAGAATTGATAACATTTTCTAGTTTTGTACACAAAATCAAATGATAAGCCTCGATTATAGCCTAACGATAATGCTACGTCGAACAACTGCACATTAGGCTGTATAACTACATACTAACATAATTAGTGCTTATACCCACTTAAACCTTCGTTGCACGGCTATAGTGGACAAACAAGTGGGCACGGGCGGCGTACTTTATGCGCCAATGCATTTTGCCAACCATAATTAGGTCAAATCTAGATTATCTAGATTGCGTTTTGGAAATGTTGAACTAAAAAGTCAATTAATGTATTTTATATTTATTTCTCAATGACATCTTTAATAATAAAAATAAAAATTACTATAAACAATCAGTAATTACTCCTTCAGCGTTCTGACTTAGTATCACGTTTTCAACCTTAATTATCAACCCTATTAATTATTATTACTCTCAACCATCATCCTATTCCGACAACTCATGCAAAACCGAAAAATATTGATCGGAAGGCATAATTTCTCTACCGGACATGGTGCCACGGGAGGTGTATACAGTGCACCATGACAAATAAACACTGCAAAACAAAGCAGAACGAAGCAATAATCAAAGCAGACTGTTTCATCTGTTTTAGGGGTCTCTAGTGGTAGGGTAAAATGAGGTTTTATTATTCTCGCATCATGAATCTGTGATTTGCAGAAACTATCTTACTCTTGGCGCACTCAATGTGCCAGCCCATGTAACGAAGAGTTACATGGGTAACTAATGTAAACATAGTATTAATACTTATACTCACGTAGAAATAGCAATAGTGAGTATATCTTTTCATACAGCAAGCTAACCATTGTCAATTTGAACCTCCAAAGGTACATGAAAAATTTCGCAACGACAAATAACAAATAAATTACTCTTTCCAGCTTAATATGGTGGGAGTGAAGGGATATCATGTTGTTAAAAAGTTCGTTATTTTTTAACCTTAAATGTAATGACAACATTAGGGAAACTAAGCAAAAACTTGAAAACACACAAAAAACAACATAACTATGATATAAGAGCTAGAATTGACAAAACGGCACTTTCAATGCATATAAAAAGCAATAATCATAAAATTGCCCAAGAAAAAAAAACATAATACTTGACAGAGAAAAACATGAGAAAATCCTTAGAAGCCGCATGTATAACAATGACAAATAACACTATGAATCACAAATCTGACTCCAAAGACTTAAACAAATATTATTCAGCTTTATTAAATATTAAATAACTATCTTCCTTCTTAAATCAAATACTCCGCCAAAAATATATATTTTTTTATTTGTTATTAATTTTAATTTTCAATAAAATTAAAATAACACAGATGTAAAACGAAACCACAACTATTAAATCAAAGTTAAATGCTTTTTACTTTTTTTCCAAAAAATGTTTTTCGAGATCGGAATTATCCGTTTTAGGTGTTTTTAAGACCTCTTGAGTGGTTTTCAGCATGACGTCTGTATGTATGTATGTGTGTATGCATGTGTGTGTGTATGTATGGTGTTATCATCGTAGCGCCCAAGGTATTCAACATAGAGAGTTCAAACTTGGCAGAAAAATCAGTCCTTACCTGTAATGGTGCCGCCCGGAAAATCAACTTTTTCCGCCATCTTGAACCCAGTTTGCTGAGTCAGCAAAAATTTAAAAAAAAAAATCATAATAAATCGATTATAGTCCTGATCGAGTTGAAATTTGCACGAATGTACCTCTCTGTATGACAAACAAGCCCACCAACTTTCATTTTGATATTAGCCCCCATTTTTAAGTTATTAATTTTTGAATTTTTAAACTTTGACGGTTAATAATACCGTAAGTATAAATTGGGTTTAAACATATAGCATATTGTTGGAACCGAAAAAAAATTAAGGAACAAATATAAAAAAAAACCCAATGAAATTCCATTAATTAGTTTAAAAGTTATAAGCGAATATAATTATTTATTAGTGCGATAATTTAGACGTCAAAGTTTGTTTGTCTGTCAAAATACTGCCAAACTTCAAATAATAAAATAAAATATAGGTATTAAAAATAAGGTTTTTTTTAAGAATGATAATAAATCAGTTTGTTCAGAATGGTCACCCATCAAAGTACTGACCACGTCCAATGCTGCTTCCTCCTGCTGCAAAGCAGCATGAGAGGCAACTTTAGTGGTCTCTGAAGAGAGGAAAAGTTCCGAGCAACCCCGTACCCGATTTTTTATTATTATTATTGTAGTTATTTCTTTCACAATTACGTAAAATGTAATATAACACAGTTAAAATAATTAATGTTGACTTTTTATTTGAATGAGTGGGTTTTTAATTTAATTTGCACTGGCCTAAGTAACCAAGTAAAAAGTAAGTGTTAAGTACTTGCGCTCAGTTGACACTCAACAGTTTGTAAGGTCTGCGCTCAATCGACTCTCAGTTTGTTACTTTCGCGTTTAATCGGTTCACTCCCTAGGCTGCAGATAGAGATGAATGTAGGAAAATTTCCCAGGAGGCCAAATCTGATAATAGGATGTAGCGCCGGATATGTATGTATGTATTTAACTAATTGACAGACAGACTGACACAGTACATAATAATTATACCTCGCCCACAGGCTGTTGAGTGATTAGCTTGCCAAAGCGATTATAACTAACTATCTCCGTAGAGCAGCAGCCTGAGGAGGGGCTAAGCCTGCAAAGGACACCTATGCATAATTTAATGGATGTCGGGGTTAGTGGTTTCTGTCTTAGTACATCAGTTGTAAAAACCTTCAATTTCCCATAAGCAGCCGCCCATTCATATAGAAGGTCGTAATTTTTACAACTGGAAGTAAATTTTAAGCATTGTAAAGTCTATTTAAAATTGGAATTATAAGAAGGGGAAATACAGGCAACTACTAAGCTCTTAGAGGTAATAACAATGAATTAAAATTCTCCTGCCAAAGCAGAGCAGTATATTCAATTTTATTTGAAACCCCGACCCATAATGTCCGGTATTGTAAAATATAATCTCACTTTAATCCGAGGTTAATTTATTGAGCAAATATACCTTGGTTTCAACTAATTACAGAGCTAATATTCTTTTTAGGGTTTCGTTGGTAAAACCAAAAAAAAGAAACCCTTATAGTTTCGTTCCTGTGTCCGTCTGTCACTCTGTACGGTTCCAATAACTTTTGAACCAAAAAAGATACAAACGTGAAACTTTCCAGTATAAAAGATCGTTTTGACGCGCACACAGGAAAAATATAGCGAACTCAATATTATCAGCTGTTCAAATTCAAAATGGTGGATAATTCACGTCGCGAAAAAAAAATATTTTTTTTAAATTTTGAGTGGGGTATCAAATGAAAGGTATTGAAGAGTAGAATAGAAATATATATACCACTTAGGGATAGTGGTTAATTTTCAGCGCCATGTTGTCAAAAAACATCGAAATTTTGCGTGTCCCCCCCCCCTAAAATCGTATTTCCGCTATTACTAAAAATATAGAAAAATATGCAAAATGTGTGGTCTGCTGGGCCATAGAAAAAATAAGATTAGCAATTTGATCTGATTTACTGGAAATTCAAGATGGCGGATAATTCATGTTACTTGAAAAAAAATATATTTTTTAAATTTTGAGTGGGGTATCAAATGAAAGGTATTGAAGAGTAGAATAGAAATATATATACCACTTAGGGATAGTGGTTAATTTTCAGCGCCATTTTGTCAAAAAACATCGAAATTTTGCGTGTCCCCCCCCCTAAAATCGTATTTCCGCTATTACTAAAAATATAGAAAAATATGCAAAATGTGTGGTCTGCTGGGCCATAGAAAAAATAAGATTAGCAATTTGATCTGATTTACTGGAAATTCAAGATGGCGGATAATTCATGTTACTTGAAAAAAAATATATTTTTTAAATTTTGAGTGGGGTATCAAATGAAAGGTATTGAAGAGTAGAATAGAAATATATATACCACTTAGGGATAGTGGTTAATTTTCAGCGCCATTTTGTCAAAAAACATCGAAATTTTGCGTGTCCCCCCCCCCTAAAATCGTATTTCCGCTGTTACTAAAAATATAGAAAAATATGCAAAATGTGTGGTCTGCTGGGCCATAGAAAAAATAAGATTAGCAATTTGATCTGATCTACTGGAAATCCAAGATGGCGGATAATTCACGTTACTTGAAAAAAAATATTTTTTTAAAATTTTGAGTGGGGTATCAAATGAAAGGTATTCAAGAGTAGATTACAAATATATATACTAATTAGGGATTGTGTTTAATTTTCGGCGCCATTTTGTCAAAAAACCTCGAAATTTTTCGTGTCCCCCCCCCCCCCTAAAATCGTATTTCCGCTGTTACTAAAAATATAGAAAAATATGCAAAATGTGTGGTCTGCTGGGCCATAGAAAAAATAAGATTAGCAATTTGATCTGATCTACTGGAAATCCAAGATGGCGGATAATTCACGTTACTTGAAAAAAAATATTTTTTTAAAATTTTGAGTGGGGTATCAAATGAAAGGTATTCAAGAGTAGATTACAAATATATATACTAATTAGGGATTGTGTTTAATTTTCGGCGCCATTTTGTCAAAAAACCTCGAAATTTTTCGTGTCCCCCCCCCTAAAATCGTATTTCCGCTGTTACTAAAAATATAGAAAAATATGCAAAATGTGTGGTCTGCTGGGCCATAGAAAAAATAAGATTAGCAATTTGATCTGATCTACTGGAAATCCAAGATGGCGGATAATTCATGTCACTCGAAAAAAAATATTTTTTTTAAATTTTGAGTAAGGTATCAAATAAAAGGTATTGAAGAGTAGATTACAAATATATATACCACTTATGGATAGTGTTTAATTTTCGGCGCCATTTTGTCAAAAAAACTTTTCTCTCCCCCCCCCCCTCCCCCCTTCTAATTTTGTGTTCACAATACCAACGAAACCCTTTTTACGTGAGACTTCACGCCTTACCAATTTATTTATTCTATTAAGCAACAATGAACACAACTCCTTTCCTATTTTAACTATATTGTAATTTGTATATCACTGTATATATTCCATAATGAAATTCTACCACTCAGAATAACATTTTAAAAAATATATATTTTTGCTTCCGAGCTGGCCGAAGGTAACGGAAACTTATATTATCGTTCTGAAGAACAACAAATTTTTATGTCTCTGATTTTAAAAATTCTAAAACAGAAATCTTTTTCAGACATCAGGGAACATATTAGTGACGATTCTGTCTGTCACTCAATTTTTGCGAATCTACATATCTTAAAAACAACACGTCTGATTTTAATAAAATTTGAATGGTACATCATAAATAGCCCTTTATTGTTGGTCCCATATAAGTTTAAACCTTCTGCGGCCATTTGTTTCTCTTCCACATTCGCACAAACATGCATTTATTGACACCTATATCTTTAAAAGTACTTATCTGATTTCAAAAGTAGACCGCAGATAGCCCTTAATTAATTTTAACCGTCTGCGCGCTTGAAATATTGCTGAATTGATACATTAATTCATGTGAATAAGTTGATTATATAAAAATATTTTTAAAAACAAGCTTTTATTCGTATTCTTCTCAGCAAACCCTTTCATTTGATACCCATATCATGGCCGTGCTTAAAAAATAACTAGTCCACCATCTTGGGCTGCCCGCCATATTGGATTTAGAATGACGTCACTTAGCTAACCATGCATTGTCATCCAAACTAAACGTGTATGCAAAATTTCAATTCAATCGGTTGAGGATAACTGCTTTAAAATTCAGTTGCAAGATTTGACCCGAACATACATACATACAAACATTGCAAGTTAATATAAAAGCTTGTAAAAATCAAAACAATTGTCAAGATGTTGACGACGGACAAACAGACCGACAGATTGATCGAAAGGCAGAAAGACAGACACGAGACTAAAAGTGTCCCCCCATAAATTTGAAAAGTATTTTTTTCGTGGAGTTTTTTATTTCAATTTTATTTTTAAATTTTGTTAGAAAATTGTGACTACAATAATACATGTTTAATGCATGTTGTTACAATGACATAATTGACATGGAGTGATGAAGTGTACATTATCAGTATTCACAGATACTGACTCGAAATATTACTTAAATATAAAATAGTTAAGCATTGTTCAAAAAATCAAGTGGCCACTTTAGACTTGGAGAAGCATTTCTAGGAATGAATGGTAATGATAGGTTCTGGATAAATGGATTGAGATGTTTAAATATGGAGTCATGGAAGGATTTGTATCGGGATAAATCTTCAACCCATCTAACGTAACTAGAACCTATCATAATTTTATCCACAACCTATCATTTCCATTCATTCCTGGAAATCCTCTTCGACGTCTAAAGAAGCAGTGGTCATCCGATTTATTGAACAATTTTCAATACTTTCAATTTTTCAATACGGATTTAAAAAAATTATTCGTTCTTCAGAATGACCACAATGCTTCCGTTACCTTGGGTAAGCTCGGAATCAAAATGCTTCCCGAAGAATATGCTACATTGTCTAAAGGTCGACCAAGAAGTCATGACAGTCATGTCAGGAACTAAAAGCTTAGCTTCGTTTAAAGACGGAACTTCCGAGTATTGTCGAAGTCAGTACAGTCGGGTGCTAAGACACATTTCTAGTTTGTACGACATGCGCAGTTATGTCAAATATCTCGAATAACAACAGGATGGTTTCCAATCTGTTAGGTTTTTGTTTTGTTTGTTTATACAGATACAGTAATACAGAAATGTATTTACATGTCCTTTTTAATTTTACTTAATTTAAGTTTTATCTGTGATATGTATATGTTTAATGTTGTTGTATATGTTTAATGTTATTGTTTGGTCTTTCGTGTTATAATGTTTATTTTTGCAATTTATCTTGACGCTATTATACCTTTTGTACTTTGTACCTGGTTTTTAAATATAGAATATTATTTATTTATTATTTATTAAGAATTATAGTCACAACTGTCCTAAACATGTTTTTGTACGATCCACAAATCCACGGGATGATGCAAATGCAAATGATGCTACAAATAACGGGGTTGGAACAAACCTAATAAGTATTTGTTATTATAAAAATGATTGTGCTCTCCATAACAATTAATATTAAAAAAAAAAAATACATCAAAAAAATATATTAGCGAATTTCTAGTGCCCCCCCCCCCCCCCCCCCTATTATATTTTTTATAAATAAAATAACCAGTGAAACTTATCTTAGAATCTCATTATTTTGACAACGGAATTTTAAAGTTATAAAATCGATATTAATTTTATTGTAATACAAATCAACTTTTAATATTATAGGACTAGATACAGTTTACAAACTATTTACAAACAGATGTAAAAAAGTAACAAATGAAACTCAGAAGTAAAGAGGAAGAAAAAAATAGATTAAGAAAGAAGAAAATCGATTTAGATTTAAAGAATATTATTATGAATTATCAATCAATAATAATATTACGATATTCTCGTATATTATTAGTGATTTCTTATCAGGTACAGTTTTGCCTGTTGCAAAAAATATTTAAAAAATATAGAAGTTATCAAAAATAAAATTATTAATAACAAAAGAACAATCACAATCACTCACCCCAAAAGGGAGGCTGGTAGAGGAGGTAATGGGACGCTCCAGCCTCATCCTCCTCAACACCGGTGCGCCCACGCATATGACCTTAAGCACCGGTACCCTGTCGGCCATAGATTTATCATGGGACCTACGACGGGCCGACTGGGAGGCTTATAAAGCGGGCTGCGTTCCACCAGAACTAACTGGAGACGTGGATGTAGATACATCTAATTTCTGCACCGCTCTCCAGGATGCAACGAAAGCAGCCGTTCCACAGAAATGGGTCGGAGGGACCAGCAAACACAGCAGCTCCGTCCCATGGTGGAACGATGACTGTAAAAGGGCGAATAGGGCCAAGAAACGGGCCCTAAATAAATTTAACAGACAGCCTTCTGATTTAAATTTTATAGCACTAAAGAGATGCCGGGCCGTTGAACGACGTGTGACAAGGAAAGCCAAAAGGGAATCCTGGCGGGCCTATGTGTCCACGCTCACGGCGTCAACACCGGCATCGGAAATATGGAATAAGGTGAAGGCTGTCGCAGGCAAGCATCGCCCTTCGCCGAGTCCCATACTAAAGGTCGATGGTCAGGTATACACCAGCGAGTTGGAGGTGGCGAACATCTTCGTCAAGCATTACGCCGCCGCCTCCTCCACGCTAGCTTACACGGAGAGGTTCCAAAGGTTGAAAAGGGAGGCGGAGGAAGTCCATCTAGTTCCGGACTTATCGCTAAATCAAGGGGTTGATTCCCCCTTCACGCGTCCGGAACTAGATCGAGCATTGTCTCGATCAAAAGACTCCGCCTCGGGCATAGATGACATCCCCTATGCCCTCCTGAGAAACCTCTCTGAGCGAGGCAAGTTCGCCTTGCTCAAACTCTATAATCAGATTTGGGCCGCTGGTGTATACCCAAAATGCTGGCGAGAGGCCATAGTCATCCCTCTCCCAAAGGAGGGAAAGGACCACAATAGTCCCAACGGCTATCGACCTATCTCCCTGACATGTTGCATGGCAAAGTTAATGGAATCCATTGTGAACTACAGATTGAACTGGTACCTCGAGCGTCTTCAGCTGCTAGCGCCGAGTCAGGCGGGGTATCGGAGGCATTATTCGACCGTCGATCAGCTTGCTCTCCTCGAAAAGAACATTCAAGACGCTTTTCTGAGGAGAGAGCATGTGATCGGCGTCTTCTTCGATCTGGAGAAAGCCTTCGACACCGCCTGGCGCCTCAACATTATAAGACGCCTACACGCTTGGGGTATTCAGGGAAGGATGTTCGCCTTCATCAATGGATTCCTAACGGACAGAGTGTTCAGGGTCAGAGTAGGAACGACGCTCTCTGACCCGGAAATACAAGAAAATGGAACACCACAGGGGTCCGTCCTGAGTGCCACACTCTTCTCGGTCGCCGCCAACGATATAGTTTCAAGCATCCCGCCCGAGGTCAAAGCATCACAATACGTAGATGACCTCGGGCTCTTTTTGGCGGGTTTCGACCGGGAAGAAGTCAGGGAGAAGATGCAAGCGGCAATCGACGCGGTGGCGGGGAAAGCTGACGACATCGGCTTTCGCTTCTCCCCCACCAAGACGATATGCGTACACTTCTGCCGCTTGCGGAAGGAACACGTAGCACCCGAGCTGTTCCTTCATGGGGCTCGGCTGGAGTACAAGGACTCAGCCCGCTTTCTAGGACTGATCTTCGACTCCCGGCTGAGATGGAAGGAGCATATCTCGGATCTGGTTCAGCGCTGCAAAAAGGACATTAATATTATTAAAGTCCTTGCTCACCTTAGATGGGGCGCGGACCGGACCACGTTGATAAGAATTCTATGCACACTGATCCGGTCCAAAATGGACTACGGCAGTGGAGTTTATGGCTCAGCGCGGAAGTCCTGGCTCCTGCCTCTAGACAGGGTCTTTCAGCACGGACTCAGGCTCGCTCTCGGCGCCTTTCCAACAAACAACGCTCTGGCTCTTCACGTCGAGGCCGGAGTGTTGCCGATGCCATATCGCCGAGAGCAGATGACCCTGTCCTTCGCCGAGGCAGTGAGAGCCAAAGTAGGACACTTCCTACACGAAGAATTTTTTGGAGAGAATGCGCTGAGTCCCGAGTACGAATGGCTAAGTACGCGGACTCGGCCACTGCCGGTAAGAGCTCGTGAGCTGAGACAGAGGTCCGGAATCCCAGAGAACGAGGTGATCAGTTGGGTCACCCCAGAGCTACCCCCATGGGAGGGGCCGGACCTCGCGTTCCATCTTCGGCTCGCCAGACTGCCGAGAGAAACTACGACACAGGCAGAGTACGAGCAAGGACTCTTCGAGATCCTAGCCCGGTACCAGGGTCGTAGGGTCTTCTACACGGATGGCTCGAAATCAAGAGAAGGTTCGGGGTGCGCCCTGCACTCAAGAACGGAGACAAGATCCTGGTCTTTGTCTCCGGTTGCAGGTGTGTACACCGCAGAGCTTCGAGCCATCGAGAAGACCCTTGAACTGTGCGTGGAGAACGTCGACGAGAGCGTAGTCATCTGTTCTGACTCGCTCTCCGCTCTCCACGCCCTGCAAGATAAGTTTAGTGACGACCCAGTCATTATTAAAATTTACAGCCACGCACGAAACCTACGCCTCTCAGAGAAGTGCGTGGCTTTAGTGTGGGTACCGGGGCATGTCGGCATCGCTGGCAACGAGGCGGCTGATGAAGCCGCCAAGCGTGGGGCCGCTGCAGAGGTGGTGGATCTTGCTCCCGTCCGGCTAGACGATGCCAAGACGGCTGCAGTCAACGCCGTCTGGCGTAGCTGGCAATCAGCCTGGGAGCAGGTCCCCACCCAGCTAAGAAGAATTAAAACTAAGGTGAGGACGACGCAAGTAGACACAACCCTTTCAAGAAGAGAAAGCGTCGTCCTCACGCGCCTGAGAAGCGGCCACACGCAGCTGACACATGGGCACCTCTTAACCAATGAGCGTGCCCCTCGATGCCGGCACTGCGGGATCGCAGCGCTGACGGTGAGTCACATAATCGAAGAATGCGACTCACTAGCAGATCTGAGGATGGAGTGCCAGGTCCCAGCGAACCTGGCAAATGCCTTAGCTGAGGAGTCGAACGTTCAGCCAGTCCTGACATTTTTCAGAAGAGCAGGACTCTATGAATTAATATGATCCCTCAGCAGAGCACAGGTAGTTAGGGATTCGTTTTGTCTTTTTATGTCATTTAGTTTAGGATAGGATCTGCTACCACCATCCCCGGCTATATATTTCGTCCGGCAGTGATGGTGGGTTCCCAAGAGCCACTCTTGGCAGTAGGGAGGCAGATTCCTTGTTTTAATTATTTATTTATTTATTAGTAATTTATTTTAGGTTAGGATAGGATCTGTTACCACCATCCCCGGCTATATATTTCGTCCGGCAGTGATGGTGGGTTCCCAAGGGCCACTCTTGGCAGTAGGGAGACAGATTCCTTTGTTTTATTTATTTATTTTAATTTAGAATTAGGTAATTAGTCTATAGAAATTTTAGCCCTAGATTTAGTACCGGTCTCCGTCACCACCTGTCCCGTTTATTTGTTCCACGCGGAGGCAGGGGGGTTTCCTTTCCACTACACACCAGAGTGGAGGGAAGGCGGTGGTCGGATAATTTGTGATATTAGTTTTAGGCTTAGCATAGGAACACCACTAGTTACCATTAGGATTAAGAATTTGTGATATTAGGTTAGCATTTATTTAGCTGTGATACTAGTTTAGGTAAATTTTAATCTTAGGTTTATTATTTAGATTAGGACTGGTCTCGCTACCACTCTCCCCGGCTATATTTTTCGTCCGGCAGGAAGAGTGGGTTCCTTTGTGATTCACTCACAAGGGAGGCGAGATCAGGAAGCTTGTGATACTAGGATTAGGTTTATCTGTGATACTAGGATTAGTCGTTCAATGTTCTTGTCTCAGCTAGTTTAGGACCGTCCTCATTACCATCTGCCCCTCGCTTATTATATCGCTCACGGGGCAGATGGGTTCCCTTGTAGCTAATTTTGGGCACAGGGAGGTGAGGACAGTGCAGAAGTCTTTGCTGAGAGCTAACCTTCGTCCGTTTGACAGGTGCTTGTCGACAATGTAGCACCCCCCGGCAGTCCATCAGCTGACAGCCGGTCGTAGGCGTGGCTGCTTCATTGGCTCTTGGGGTTCTCTGGGGTCACGCCTCCCTGGGAGTGGTTGCCGGGAGCGAAGGTAAACTTGACGGAGGCAGGGGAACCGGGTCGAACGGTAATCATCTTGGGGGATGGCTGCTTCTGGGGGGCCTTGGGGGTCGCGGGGTGGTCCTCGGTCTCGGCCGGTCGAATAACCAAAGGTCAGCACCGGCATCGATGGACTGCAACCCTCCTCCCTCAGACAGGTGCTAAGGAACCAGGAGGACTAAGGGGGGTGATGGAAAAGGGTCCTCCCCTACAGACACTAAAGCATTTAGTGGAGTAGCAATAGTGGAGGACCGACAAACTGTCCCGGTGCCAATAGCCGATTAATAATCGGCTGACGCGCCTTTGGGGGGAGGGAGACGGGTTTAGTCGGTAGGGCTGCATTGCAAACACCAGCGAGTCCGACACTCCACATACCGTGAAATACGTATGTGGGTTAGGTCGTAAAATGACTTCCAACTCCCTTCCATAAAAAAAAAAAAAAAAAAAAAAAAAAGAACAACACTGAGTTTTTTTGAAAGTGGTTTATTTTATTAAAAACTGACTATACATGACACCAAAACAACGACACTAGCGCACTCCTCAGATTTCCATGACTTCTTGGTCGACCTTTAGTTGTATTTATTACAATGCATCATGGTTTGAAACAGTGAAGGAAGGTTGTATTTTAGTAGATTTTCTGTTGGATGGAGACGAGTGAGAGATAGAAATGGAATAAAACAGAGTTGTCCGGTGTAGCGGAATTAATCCGTTGTAGAACGAGATGTGCACCGGACACTGGGTTTAATTTGGTTGGACCTGTCCTAGCTCCACTAGATCCACATCCTTCTCCCGTCCTTCTATAATTGAATAGTAGCCTACCAACAAAAAAAAAGCACGACGTGGTCCAAATCTTATTAACTCTTCTACCCCCCCCCCCCCCTTAATAAAAAACCCTATTGGGATATCAAGGAAGCAACTAAAAACTGAATATCCGCTTATTTGTACGACTTGAAACTATAATCTCCTGGCCCTTTTTCTTTCATTTCCTTCGCTTAGTTCCATTCTCTTCAGTTTTAAAAAGGAAAATTCTCCTTCGATAAATGGGAAAGGGACTGTTTTCGCTATTCGCCTGAAACCTAATAATAACGCATATTTTAGAAATTATACTTTTATTTTAATTAAAACATTTGTAAATTAATTTCATTGTCCCCCTGAAAAATTAAGTTTTAATAGGTAAATAAACTAACAAGAGAACTAATAATAGTAAACAATACACACCAGTAACCGAGATAATAATAAATGTTCCAAAATTATCGAAGCATTAGACCGACACAAACGTATGTTGACAGCTACATCCTACAATCTGAGGGCACGGCAGCGCCCCCGCCAAGTCGAGCACAGCCGTACCTCTAACCATCTCTAACCACCTCTAACCACCTCTAACCATCTCTAACCACCTCTAACCACCTCTAACCATCTCTAACCACCTCTAACCCCCTCTAACCACATCTAACCACCTCTAACCACCTCTAACCATCTCTAACCATCTCTAACCACCTCTAACCCCCTCTAACCACATCTAACCACCTCTAACCACCTCTAACCACATCTATCCACCTCTAACCATCTCTAACCACCTCTAACCACATCTAACCACCTCTAACCATCTCTAACCACCTCTCTAACCATCTCTAACCACATCTAACCACCTCTAACCATCTCTAACCACCTCTAACCACCTCTAACCACATCTAACCACCTCTAACCACATCTAACCACCTCTAACCACCTCTAACCATCTCCAACCACCTCTAACCCCCTCTAACCACATCTAACCACCTCTAACCACATCTAACCACATCTAACCACCTCTAACCACATCTAACCACCTCAAACCACATCTAACCACCTCAAACCACCTCCATCCTTTACTGGAACCAACTCACGGCAATTTGGACCCCCCTCTATTATCCTATTGAAGGATAATAGTACCTCTTACCATAATAGTTCATAAGATATATGAGCCTAAAGTTTTGCTGTTTTGTCACTGACTGACTCACTCATCATAATTCTAAGGCACTTCTAACAATCCTAGAAACTTGAAATTTTGTATATAGGTAGAGTTTATTGTACAAATAAAGGACAAATTAAAAAATCAAAAAAATCTGGTTCTTTGTTCCTTTAAAGGCTAATAGAAAAACCGCCTATTCAAAATATTGTAAACAAATAATAATTGTAAACAGCGCCACTAGAGCTACCTGGTAGAGAACTTTATAATATTGATGTTAATTTGAAGGAATTGATTGACAGTTATCTTAAAGTATCAACATATTTACTCCAGATAATTTTAACACCCACCGACGAAGAAGTTACACGAAAAATTAACAAGCACAATGAAAAAAGACCCAAGAACAATGAAAGATATACGAAAAATGTTTGGGGGCAATAAAAAATTACTTACAAAAAGAAGTGAAATCCCAAAAAAACACTAATGTAAAAAATAAGTAGTGTAAAAATGTTGTGAAATAATAGGTTTAGCCAAGTCTCCCACTGTCCGAGTAAGTTCTACTAGGTCTAAGGTCTAATTTATCCAGTGCAAGTACATGATGTTTGTCTGTCCCTCTCTCTATTCTCTTTGCCAAATCAGTCTACACGTTTAATTTAAAAAAAAAAAAACAACATTTTCTGACTTGGCAAATACACACCCCAAAGAGGCTAAAATTAAATGCATTGTCGTATACAAATTTGTATCCCTGTGCTGCGACGCTCAAATGAAAAAAATGATATTTACTATTTGATTTAAGTTTGTGGTGTGTATTTGCCAAGTCAGAATTTTTTTAAATTTGTAGAGTGATTTGGGAAAGAAAATAGAGAGAGGGACAGACAAACATCATGTACTTGCACTTGATAAATTAGACCTAGTAGAACTTACTTGAACATAAGTACACTTGGCTATACCTATGATCTCACAACTTTTTACGTGAGGCTTATTTTTTTTACACTAGTGTTTTTGTTGGGATACATAGTACGGTTTGCGTCATACAATAAACACAATAATATTGTGTTTCCAAAATTAGAGTTTCTGTGTCAACTTTCAAACGAAAAAGTAAGGGTACTTTTTTAGTTTGGTACCCCCCAATAGGGGGGTACCAAACTAAAATAGGTGCCATGTGGCAGCACTTTAGTTTGGTACCCCCCGTTTATTTTTATTTAAATACATGTTGAAATGGTATTTTATATAATTAAAAAATTAACATTCTTAATAGGGGAATGTTCAAAAGCATTGGGGCTTTTGTGTGGGGTTGAGAAAGGGGAAAGAAAGAGAAGAAAAAGATAGGGGGGTACCAAACTAAAAGAGGCGTATAGGGTCGCCTCTTTTAGTTTGGTACCCCCCTAAGAAAAAGGAATTATCTATAAGGGGGGTACCAAACTAAAATAGGGGTATAGGGTCGTCTCTTTTAGTTTGGTACCCCCCTAAGAAAAATGAATAATCTAGTAGGATTATTTATTTAAATTAATTTAGGGCAGGAATTATAATGGAAAAGGAAGAAACACCTATCTAATGTCATAGACAAAGGGAGTATTATGTATCATTTCTTGGGGATTTTTTTTTTAATTGAATGACCTGTTATATGTCATAATAGGCATTGTCAAATAAATTTTATTTCATTGACAGAAAAAATATTAGATTTGTCCAAAGCGAAATTATAATAAGTTGAGTTTTAGAGGAATAGAAAGGTCTAAATTTCCAAATTAGATGAGAGGGAGTTATTCCAATGGATGCAAGGTAAGGGACCTAAAATGTGAATTGTAATTTTTGTGAAAGTTTGTTTGAGGTATTTTATTTCTTAAAATTTGAACATATTAAAATGAATGAAAATAACCTAGTATCGCTCACTCTTATCTTCCGGTAAATATATCGTAACTGCCCAACTTTAACTAAATAACTATTAAGAAAAAGGAATGTTTAGTCTAATGTACATTGAGACAAAGGAATATCACACTTTAGTATATAAGAGTGTGATATTCCTTTGTCCCAATGTACATTAGTCAAAATATCCCATTATCTTTGTAGTTAACCCTTAAACGGGCAATGTATGATACGGCATACATAATTTTGGGATTTTTTTTTGTAACTTGTCTATACTTAAACACACTGCGAGTTCAAATGTCTTTATTTAGGGAACTTTCAGCTTTAAAAAGGTATTTTTATTTTATAGCATTGGCTATTCTGAGATAACTTTTTTTAAATGTTTTCAAAACTTGTCGCATGCGAACCTGCCATTTTGCAAAGGAAACATTTCAAACCTCAATGAGCGTAAGTAAATAATTTATTTTCATATTCTAAGCTAATTTTTGAAGTTTTTTGCTAGGGGATATTGTAGAGTATATATTTTTGATAATTGTGATGGTTAATTGTTATTGATTTTTTATATATTTTATTTACTACGATTATTGCAAGTGCGGCTATTGTTTTTTTTGCCATATTAGTTTCATAAAGTGAGTACTAGGCTCCGTTATTTTTTCAAATTTAATAGTGTAAATTGTGATATTTTTAAACTGTTTTTGTACCAAGTTATCTGGTAAGGTTCCGTTGAGCAGTGAGAGTGTTTTTTTTTACGTGGGAGTAGATAATTATAATTAATTTTTATATTTTTAACTGAAAAGACTGAAACCATATGGCGTTACTATAAATCAAGGAATTTCTTTAATATACTAGATTTGTTTAGCCAGCTTAACAGCGCATCTTAAAGGTAGTACCCTAAACTAACTTTTTTTCGTAGAATATTTATAATTTTACTGTTTAAAAATACATTTAACATAGAAATAAAGAGTTGCTCATAACCTACTGGTTTAATGTATTAAAGAATAATATACTTCAAATAATAGCGAAGGACATCAACCTTCAACTCCGGTCCAGTGGCGCAGTCGGTAAAGACACTGCATAGTCGAGTGCAATTTGAATCCGTTCGGTTGCATACACCGGTTCGATTCTCGCCGTAGGAGAATTAATTGTGGCATCGCATTTTCAGTTTTTCATCATTGATATATCACTGATATATGATAGACACTGTGCATTTTATTTTCTAAAGTAATATCTACTGTGAGTTTGAAACCCATCGAGATCAACTTCTCATTAGCTCGGAGTAATTTAGCCAAGCACCGAACTAAAGAAATTTATTAAATTATAATTACACTTAAATAATAACTAAAATGAATGAAGACAAACTAGTTCAACTATTAACAAGCTTTAAAAATGAAATGTGTGACAAAATTAAATCTTCAAATGAAAGTACAAAAAACGAAATAAATGAAAGTATCCAATCTTTAACATTAGAAATTAAAAATGAATTACATGAAGTAAAACAATGCCAAATCGAAAACCGTAATAAATCAGAGAAAAACGAAAAAAGAATATTTTTTTTGGAAAAAGAAGTTCGTAAAAATAATATTATAATATTTGGTATTCATGAGGCAGTAAATGAAACAAATCAACAACTGGAAAATATCGTAAAGGAAATGCTCGAAGAAATAATGAATGTAACTTTACTAGAAACAGATATTGACTATGTGAAGAGAATCGGTAAACCTAACCAAGAAAAAAGACCGATTTGTTTAAAGTTGGTAAGATTCAAGAAAAAAATAGAAATATTAAATAATAAGAATAAACTAAAAAATACCAATGTGTGCATTGATGATGACTATCCAAAGCATGTTCTCGAAATACGGAAATCACTGCGAAGAGAAATGATCCAAGCTAGAGAACAAGGGAAATTTGCAACAATTAAATATGATAAACTAATCATAAAAGAACACGAAGGAAAAACATTAACTAGCAAAGGAAGCAAAAGACCCCTTGAAAAAACTCCGGATAAAATAGAAAATAGAAATAACAACGAAGGAAGTCGGACAAGAAGAAAAATCAGTGGAGGAAAACAAATACAGCTTCCACAATATTTTACTAGTGAAGGGCAAAGGACATTTAAAGCTACAACTAGCCAATCAGATGAACATGAACATCCTAAGTCAAACCGTCAGCACACTAAATTTAATACCACCGAAGACACTACCAATCCATAGCAAATAAAGAAACAAATACATATTAAAACAACTAATGCAAAGTGTAAAATAAAACAAAATAACCTACATAACATAATATTTACTTACAACTGCAGAACTAGCGTTGGGAACCAATCGATTGAAAAAAGTCGACTAAACGGTTGTTTTAAAATATTCATTCATTCGGTTGTGGATATCTAGTTTTCATTCGAATGATATCAGTCTATAGTTTGAAGTTGTATTAGTTGTAATTCGGACGTGTATATGTGGACGTGTGTATAACGAGATAACGAGTGTCATGCGCCTTCTCACCCTTCCTCCGCTCTGAGCCCTTCACCGTCGTTCCTTTCCCTTACCTAAAACCAAAAAACATCCGAATGAAACATTCGAATGAAAAAGTCGACTGGATTCAGTCTCAGTCTATATTTTTTCATTCGAATGAAAACGATGTCGTAGCAGGCTGTAGTTTGGGACGAGATAACGAGTGTCAAGCGCCTTCTCACTCTCACCCCCCCTCAGCTCTGAGGCCTTTACTGCCTCCACCGTACTTCTCCTATATAAAAAAAACCATTCGATTGAAAAATTCGACTTGCGAGTTCAGTCTCGGTTTATATCTTTATTCATATATCCTATACCCGCTATGAGACTGTTTTCAGTCGATTGAATTCAATCGACTGTTTTTTCCCGAATCGACTTATTCATTCGGTTGTTTTTTCTAGTCGGTTGTCCCAACGCTATGCAGAACCTTAAGAAATAACAATAAGCTCTTTGAATTACTAAGCGAAATAGAAAAAACAGAATGGGACGTTATGGGCTTAGCCGAAGTAAGAAGAGATAAAGAAGTACTTATCAAACTCGATAACGATAGAGAAATTTATTTTAATGGAGATGGACCAACAGGAGGTACAGGGTTTATCATAAATAAGAGAAGTCAGAAAAATATACTATGCTACAAGTCGTATACAACAAGAATATCCAAGTTAATATGGAGCTTAGAAAAAATAGACGGAGGAGGAAGAATACAAATCATCCAAATTTATGCGCCCACTTCAGCAGCAGAAGACGACGAAGTAGAAGATTTCTACACTTCGCTTCAATATGCTCTAGACGACGATAAATGCAAATATACCTTAGTTATTGGAGATTTTAATGCAAAAGTTGGAAATAAACAGAATTATGATGCGTTAGGGAACTACGGGTATCGAGACAGAAACGAGCGAGGCGAGAGACTTCTAGAATTCGCCGTCGGAAACAACCTTTTCATCGCCAATACATTTTTCAATAAAGTAGAAAGCAAAAAATGGACTTGGATAAGTCCAGATGGCGTAACAAAAAATGAAATAGACTACATTCTAGTAAACAAAAGAGAAATAGTTACCGACGTTGAAGCAGTAAGTTTTATTGATGTAGGGAGCGACCATAAACCAGTTCAAACAAAAATAAAATTTAACAAGAAAAATTATAAACCACAAATTAACAAAGATAATAAAATAACAAGGAATAGTAGACTAGAAAACGTAAATGTGGATGAATATGAAAAATTGTTAAAACAAGAGCTCAAAACATTAAATGATAATGGTATTGATACGAGTGAACTAAATAAGTATGAAACAAGTATTAGAAAAGCCATAGAAAATTCAACTTTAAGGTTTACAAAGGAAAACTCAGGAACTAAAAATAAAATACCCAGGGAAATAAAAAAGATGTTAGAAATAAGGAGACGGATGAAAAGACAAGGAAAGGACAAGGTAGAAAGAGCCGAGCTCGCAAAATTAATACGAAGTAAGTTTAAAGAATGGAGCGATGGCAAGAAGATAAAAGAATTAGAAAAAACTATAGAGGAAGGAGGTAACTTAAAAAAATACTGGAAAAATATTAACTTAGGTAGAAACCAAATAATAGCAATGAAAGATAAAGATGGTAAAGAGAGGAGAGATAAAACAGAAATAATAAATATAATCAGAGATTTTTATAGCGAATTATATATGGGACAAAAGCATAAACAAACTGTAGCACCAAAAAGAGAAAATATCGATAAAGTAGACTTGACGATGCCTGACATAATGAAAGGAGAAGTAGAGTGGGCAGTAAGAAAGTTAAAAAAGGGTAAAGCGTGTGGAAAAGATGGAGTTTCAGGGGAAGAAATTAAAGCGGGAGGTGAAACCTTAGTCAAGGAACTGATGCGACTCTTCAACGATTGTCTGCAAAACAGAAAAGTGCCAGATGATTGGTTAATTTCGAAGCTAGTACTAATACACAAGAAAGGAGATCACCTTAATATAGAAAATTATCGCCCACTAAGTTTATTATCTATTATGTACAAATTATTTATGAGTATTATAGCTAGAAGAATAGACCGAACTCTTGACGAGAACATTAGCCCAACTCAAGTTGGTTTCAGAAAAAACATGTCAACGCTGGATAACATATTGTTTATCAAAATTTTAATTCAGAAAGCTCAAGAATACAGATTCCCTCTAGTTTTAATATTTGTAGATTTTAGAAAGGCTTTCGATTGTGTTTACAAAGAATCTATAATAAATATGTTAAGAAATAGTGGAATAGACGAAGGGTATGTGCAAATCCTAGAACAAACATATAACGGGGCTACGCTGGAAGTAAATGTAGAGAAGGAAAGAAGAATTGTAGAAGTTAACAGAGGAATACGTCAGGGCGATGTACTTTCAGGTAAAATTTTCATAAAAGTTTTCGAAAATATATGCGATAAGTTATTCTGGAAAGATAAGGGAATATGCATAAACGGAACTAATGTGAACTGCATCAAGTTTGCAGATGATGTAGTTATTATAGGCAAAAGTTTAAAAGAAGCAAAAGACATGCTGAAAAACTTAGTTCAAGTAGCAGGTGAAGATGGGCTAGAAATAAACTTCACTAAAACTACAGTAATGGCAGTAAATCTAAACGAACCTATAGAGAAAATAAAAATTGGACAAGACATAATTAAAAAAGAAGAGAGTGTAATCTACTTAGGAAGCCAAATAAGCTTAGATGATAAGGACGGAAGGAAAGAAGTGAGTCGACGTATTGCAATAGCCTGGAACATGTTTAACAAATATCGCCACCTCTTCAGATCAAATGTTGATATGGAAGCCAAGAAACGGCTATGGTCAATGTGTGTGCTGCCAACGATGCTATACAGTTCAGAAACATGGGTGTTATCACCAAAAATAATAAAAAAGCTAAGAGTAGCACAAAGAGGTATGGAGAGATGTATGATAGGGATAACGAAACGGGATAAGAAAAGAAATACATGGATAAGGCACCAAACAGGACTAGAGGACATAGGAAAGATAGTGAGTGAAAGAAAATGGAACTGGGCAGGGCACTTAGCTAGGTGTAAGGACGGAAGATTGAGCAAAGAAATTATAGGATGGTATCCGAGAGATAAGAAAAGAGACGTAGGGAGACCCTGCTCCAGATGAGACGATGAGATGAGAAAATCTTGCGGAGGAGAAACCTGGCAGCGAGTAGCTCAGGATAGGATGGAGTGGAGAAGGATGAAGCAGGTTGTCAGCAATACCTTGTAGACTAATTAAACGTAGGTCATGCAAAAAAAAAAAAAAAAAAAAAATAGGTCAGATGGTTCAAAACCAATCCCAGCGCCTTTACAAGGCGACTACCACGGCAAAATGCCGATTTGTAAACTAAAAAAAAAAAAAAAAAAAAAAAAAAAAAGAAGAAATATATATATAAATAAATAAATAAAATAAAATAAAAATAAATAAATAATAAAAAAGCATCAGAAAAAATATTTTAAAAAAGTCAAATGTATGTGTAATGTGTAAAAAAAAGAAAAAAAAAAAAAAAAAAATATATATATATATATATATATATATATATATATATATATATATATATATATATATATATATTCTTTTCATATTTGTTCATTTTATATTATATCTTATATATATATTTGTAATGTCTATTTCAAGATATGTTTACAATAAATGGTTATTATTATTATTACTACGATTATTTTTCTTCATGTATGTTCTAACATACATTGCCTGATTTCTGCTAAACTAAATATGCCCATAAAGTTTCCTTTTAAAGGGCAATGTATGATGTAACATACATAATTAAAACAATTTTAGGATAAAAAAAAATATTATTTGTTTATTTTTCCATGATTTTAGGATACGAAAAGATTTAAAACAAGATCATGTCCTTCTGTACGAATAATGAAAATTGTGACTGCAAAAAAAAAAGTTTACTTTTAATGAATTAGCTACTTATGGAGACATTTTAGCATAATTTATTGGCAAATTAATACATTATTTATTTAAACAGATGAAATTAGCTTGGAAATTTAATTAATTTTTGGTATTCTTGGTCTGTTTAGGTGGTTTTGCCTGAAGCAAAAGTTTCTTAACCTTCTGCCATTGTCAACATAAGTCCAATTGTGAATATTACACAGACATATAAATTATTCTAATACCATATTTCCTTTTATATTATACACCCATTAATTGTGGTATTATATTTTTAGGGTCAAGGTATCTTTTCCGGGAGAACTGAAAGAATCCTGGCATGCCCGAAACCGAATATATAATCAGATATCGAATTCTCGGACAACGAAGAACATTTGTTTATCATGAATGAAGATTATTTAAATATTGAAACAAATTATTTTAAAAAGTATTGTAGTTTATCAGGCTCTGCTTTTAATTGTTACTCCCCAAAGTATTTTTGGAATATAAATGACTGACTAATTAACTATTAAGGCAAGGGGATGTTTAGTACAATGTACTTTGGGACAAAGGAATATCACATTTCTGTTTTTATAAGGGGAGTAATAGTCTAAAGAAGAACATGTCGTACACCTTCTTTAGACTGGTACTTCTTTTTGTTTTATTAAAAGGGGAGTAACAACCTATAGAAGTGCCGTTTATCAATGATAATTACTCCTCTTTGGTATTTTATTTTTTCCTTAAACATATTAACGATATAACAAAAGAAATAAACACATTTTTTTCTAGTTTTTGAAATTATATAACGACTTTAATATGTTAAAACATACTTATAATGTCTTCACATATCGGGCAATGTATGACATATCATACATTCCTCTCACAAGGAGAAATGGTCCATGTATGTTGAAACATACATACCTGACTAGCTGAAATAGGTCAATGTATGTTATAACATACAAACTAAATTTAATATGAATTTAGAAAAAATTAATAATGAAAAGTTGATTTCTTGCCTAATTAAATGTTTCTTTAGTAATATCAATAAAAAAAAAAGTGTATTTTAAATTATTTCGTGTCTTGCCCATTTAAGGGTTAAAGTACGGTCAGTCTATTCTTTCCCATTTCGGGGAAAGAAAATATGATCAGAAACAAGTAGGGGGGTACCAAACTAAAAGAGTGCCAAAGTAAGTTTAGTCGATTGTCCATTTTATTATCTAGACTGATTATAACTCGCTAAAATGGCTTCAAAACTTTTGTAAACCAGAGAGGCAAGTCACAAGATGGTAGAATGCCGTGTGGAGCTGATTTCGAGGTAGAGCATCGGCCAGGGAAGCAACATGCCAACACTGATGGTCTCTCTCGATATAACCGATGCAATGAAGGAGAGAAGGATCTTGGAGCAGCTGTCAACATCAACGGAAGCTGCCCATGTGAAGACGATAGAAAATAGAAAGTGGCTTGCAAATTTACAGAGGGGTGACCCACATATCGTTTTTGCTTCGGTGAGAAAATCGGCTACCAACTATGAAAGAAGTCGCTGCGGAATGTGAAAAAACGCAGAAATATGTTGATTCGGTTATGCTTCAGTTTCGAATAAGGTTGGTAAAGACTAGAAGAAAGAGCTATAAATTTCAAGTTCGATTCCCTGCCAGGGTGGAGTATTTTAATGATATATTTTTATAAAATGTTTAATAGTCCAGGAGATAGGGTCCAGAAAAGTGTCTGATTAACATTAAGCTAAAATTTTGTGTATAAGTAAATCTTTTGGTGCCATTTAAGAATATTTGGTCGGCTAAGTTTGTCTGCGGGGCATAGCTTGGCAATAGGTTTTTGAAAAAAACAAACCGGTGGAGAGTGGCCATGTTCCGCCTTTTTTGGTGGACAATGTGATTTTCATGATCCTGAGTACGAAATTAGAAGACCAAAAATCAAGACGATGGTTTCTCACTTAATAGGTGACCTCTTTGATTTGGAGTACTATTTGACTAACTCACCTATTAGTGACGAACTATCATGAACTTCATATTTGGTCTACCAACTAATTTCGTACTCAGGATCGTCTCCACCGGTTTGTTTTTTTCAAATGCCTATTGCCTAGCTAAGTCCCGCAGACGAACTTAGCCAACAACACATTCTTAAAAGGCACCAAAAAAATGACTTGTACACCAAATTCTAGCTTGATGTTAGTCAGACACTTTTGTGCACGATATTTCCAGGACTATGACAATAATTAAATTTAACGAGGGAAACTCGAAACAACTAAAAAATGGAAAAACAGCTGAAGTAACTATGTAATCGTATGTGAGAAGCTTAGTACCACTTGTGTCGCACAGGTTTTCAATGTTAGAATACTTGACTACTTAAAACTAATAAATTAAGGACCACTCGTGAAAATAGCAATTATCAAATAATATTACTTAAGTCAAAATTATATATATATATATATATATATATATATATATATATATATATATATATATATATATATATATATATATATATATATATATACACAATTTGTGTTAGTGAGAGACACCAAGGGATGTGCCACGCAAGTGTGACACATAGGAACTGTTCCAACATCAGACATTACGTCACATGGCGGTGTGAGAGCACGCTCGTCTCTGGTATAGCCCTATATCTGATCTTCTTGATTTGGTATATGTCCAGAGTTGGGTGGGCATCGTCGGGCCCCTGATGAGTCGGACGCGACGAAACGATGCAGGACATGGCGTAATGCCGAGCCAACATCTTTGTGACATAATGTCTGATGTTGGAACAGTTCCTATGTGTCACACTTGCGTGGCGCATCCCTTGGTGTCTCTCACTAACACAAATTGTGTACCTTATTGCAGTGTGCAAAAACACGGTATTATACATTGCTGATACATTTATTTACACATCAGAATTATATATATATATATATATAACAAAAATATAAAGGTATAGGTATATATATATATATATATATATATATATATATATATATATATATAAACATTTAAATAAAGGTATAGAGTTGAGAATGTCCCTAGAGAAGGTGCAAGATATAACTGTGAGATGGAAGGAAAGGTATCATATGATATATATTTTTTGTTACGAATAGAGATATATAATATTATTCGAAATGTCTACGAAGCAAGAGGAAAAGTATTTTCTTCAAGTTAGGAAAACTGAGTTTGTTATTGTTTCTAGAAATGAGTAGGTACCTTCAAAAAATAAGAAAAAAAAAAAATATATATATATTTGTAGAAAAGGCGAAGGTAAGGTTTGTGACTTGTGTTTGTGTAGCCGAGATTTCAAGTCATCATAGACGAATTTTCTTCGAGGCTTTGTCCGGGAAAGTTGTAAAGGAAATGTGTTCAGGTTAGGGCTGGAAGCGAGATTTCCCGGACGTGCTACAGTATGCAGGTAGTCCTAGGAGACGGTTCCGTTCTCCTGGGAAACCCTACCCCCACTACCTTACCAAACCCAACGCTTTTCTTTCACTTTTCCCCGGAGTCTTTCATTTCCTCGTGAGAGAAATATTTTTTTATTTCTTCCCTTTTGTTGTCTGTGGAATTCGGACAATATAAAACTTTCTTACTCTTTCTACCCCCTCCACAACCCCCTACCTCTTCCCTGAAGAATTCTTTTTGTTCTCCCTCTTAAAGTGTTTGCTTTTGAAATTAAAATTGCTCAATTACATTACAAAAAAAAAAAAAATACAATTCATTTCTCGACTTTTATAGTGTTTCCTCTTTTTTGTTATATAAAAGTAAAAATGTTATATTTCTTTTCTTTCTTCACTACTTTATAAAGTATGAAGGTGATGGCCCAAAACTTTTATTTTGTTATTTCCTCGAATATACATGTTTTTAAGTTTCTCCAAGTTCAAAATAAACATTTAAAAATTTCAGTATGTAAATTCAGAAAATATCAGAGTTGGATTCCACGTCCGATCAATTATAATTAAATATAACAACGAAATCTACAAGCGAACACGTGGGATAAAATAAAGAAATACGTGTGGTGTCGCGGGACACCTGGTAGGAACAAAGTTCCTGACGCTTTTCATTAAATATAAATTATAAAATCACACTACTAAGTATATACGAAGCTAACTACTTATACATGGCGGATTAGAAAAGAGACAAAATTAAAAAAAAAAAATACGTGTGGTGTCGCGGGACTCCCGGTAGGAACGAAGTTCCTTTCATTTTTCATTAAATATAAATTATAAAATCACACTGCTAAGTTCGTATATATTGCTAACTACTTATACATGGCGGAGTTAGAAAAGAGACAAAATTAAAAGTAACGAACTGTTTTTACCTGGCAGAGTTAAGGAAAAATTAAAAGAAAACCATTATTTGTATAATTAAAGCAAGCGTCTTACTATAAATATATATTGAATATAAGAAAAAAGTTGATCATGATAAGTTTATAGAGAAAGAGTATGTTTGTTAAAGGAGTTTGGATAGATATAGGACTGTTTTCTACCTACCCGGTCAATTAATTTAAAATATATCTCTTCCCTACTCTAGAGAATCTGCTTGTATGAGGGTGAAATTTTACATGATTATATTTTATTTATTTACAAAACAAAGTGACATTTTTGACATATATAACAAGAATAATCAAAATAAGTCAAGTAACAGGCTCCCTTAATAACACTTTTTCCCGTCTTTAAAAGCTTACGTTTACGCGAGGGTTGCGCGTGAACGCTTGGGCGGATAACGTTTTCCGACGAACTCAGCCTGGGCATTGGTAAAATGAACTTGTGTATCAAATTTCATCTAACTCGGCGAGCTTTTACTCAAGTTATGGTCATCTGTAGATTTCGAGACGGATTTTGCGTGACGGTGATTTTGTGACGGTGATTTTGGTCGTTCTTTTTCGGATTCACTCCCGGGCTCCAGAACGTGCCATAAGGAACATCGTTCCAAAAACTAACTATATGTACTTAATAGAGTTAAGACAAAATTAAAGGAAAAACTTTCTTTCATTGAAGGGAGCGTCTTACAATAAATAATGTATTGTATATTGAGAAAAAAGTTAATCATGATGAGTTTATAGTTAAAGCAGATGCATGTAGTGACGGAACACGACTGTTCCCTCCGACTCCGCCGGCATATTACTCCTTACTGCTGCTTATATAACTTTACTACACAAAAACTTTTACTTGTATTAGGTTGAAATTTTACTTCGTACATGCTTGTTTCAATTTTACTTCAGACGATGTGTATGAATTTTTATTAAAATCGTTACGTTAAAACGTAAGATATCCGTAAAAACGTTGTTTTCTCTATTATAAAGTTTTAGGCTCAGTTTAATAAATTTAGAGATCTTTAACACTTCATAGCGGTGTTAGTGTTGATTTTACTATGGACGAAGTATTTATAATAGTTATTTATGCACCTAGGGAGTAAAGTAAGCCATTATTCCCTGAGCAAAAAAGTTGGTTCTTGAGGCGAAGCCGAAGGAACCATGGTCCCTAAATCCCGAGGCGAAGCCGAGGGAATTAGACTCTTTAATTCCCGAGGCGCAGCTGAGGGAGATAATTATCGCGAGGGGAATAATGGCACTTTACTCACGAGGTACATACAATATTTTATCTCCAGTAGGAAGAAAATACACATTTTCGTCCATTGCACACTTTTTATTTATTATTATAATAAATAACAGTAATTATAAGCACTTTTAATAGCAGATAATAAGAGATTCAATATTAAAAACAAATAAGAATTGGAATTAAACTCAAATAGAAGGTTATTTAGATGCAGGTTATAAACAATGAATCTATGATAAACATGGTCAAAAAAGCGCAGTGCCGCCAACCTGATTTCAACAACTTCATTACATTTGCCATTCATTTTCTACTGTTTATAAAATAATTAAGTTGCAATCTTTACTTTTTTGCCCTACTTTTACTTTTTCTCCCTACTTTTTGAGTCAGGGATGAAAAGACCTGTTTTAGTCCCTCTAAACTAATTCAAAATCATAACTTTTTGTCCCTACTGGAGATAAAAGTTTTTTGTCTCATTGAATAGATGAAGCTAGAATTTTCTCCTGTCCTAAAATACCAATTTTACATTTGAAGTTCACGTTTACGCGAGCGATGCGCACGAAGCCTTGGGCGGAGAACGTTGTCCAACGAACTCATCCTAGCCATTGGTAAAACGAACATGTGTACCGAATTTCAACTAAATCGGTCATCATTTACTCAAGTTATCGTCATCGGTAAATGCCCGGGAGTGAATCCGAAAAGACCGTTACGAAGGTCTTTTCGGATTCACTCCCGGGCTCCAGACGCTGTAACGTGTCATAAGGAACTTCGTTCCAAAAAGTATTCTACAATTATGCGATTTTGATCAAAATACATTGAAATAATTTCATGTATAATGATAATTAAGATTATTTGTTTGGGTGTATAGGCAACCTACAACACAACAATGTATTGCGGGTCTAAAGCTCTTAAGATTTGCATAACATTAGTTGTTAGCCTTGATATAAATTTCCCTTTGTATTATTGGCTCTGATGAGAGGAAAGAGGTTTCATTGAATAGAGGTTAAGGTTTGTATTAGGAAAGCAACTTTATACACGCTGGTCACGGATTCGAATCCCGGATGTGAATGTTGTACTGAAACAAAGATTTGTAGTTCTGTAAGTAGAAATCTGTTTTGTCTAGATAATTTAAATTAAGCCCGTGGAATCCTTGAAGCACTTTACTACATCTACAGCTGATATTGATTTATTTATATTTAAATTTTACAATTAGACATTCCAATTCCAGTAGTAACATTATTATTCTCTTCCAATCCTTTCATATACCTCTAAATACATCATATTGCCCTAATTCAAAATATAATAAATCAGGAAGATTTATATCTTTCTGATTTAAATAATCCGTAAATTTTATGGAATAGTTTTTAACGTAAACGTTTAAAACAATACGATATATACTCAACAATATAAAAAAAATAACCGTGTGTTTTCGCGGGACACCCGGTAGGAACAAAGTTCCTTACGCTTTTCATTAAATATAATTATAAAATCACACTGCTGATTATACGTTGCTAACTACTTATACATACATGGTGGAGTTAGGAAAGAGACAAAATTAAAAGTAACTAACTGTTTGCACTTAGCGGAGTTAAAGCAAAATTAAAAGAAAATCATTATTTTATCTCCAGTAGGGAGAAAAGTTATGATTTTGAATTAGTTTAGAGGGACTAAAATAGGCCATTTCATCCCTGAACTCAAAAAGTAGAGAGAAAAAGTAAAAGTAGGGCGAAAAAGTAAAGTAGGGCAAAAAAGTAAAGATTGCAACTTAATTATTTTATAAACAGTAGAAAATGAATGGCAAATGTAATGAAGTTGTTGCAATCAGGTTAGAGGCACTGCTCTTTTTTGACCATGTTTATCATAGATTCATTGTTTATAACCTGCATCTAAATAACCTTCTATTTGTGTTTAATTCCAATTCTTATTTGTTTTTAATATTGAATCTCTTATATCTGCTATTAAAAGTGCTAATAATTATTGTTATTTATTAAAATAATAAATAAAAAGTGTGCAATGGACGAAAATGTGTATTTTCTTCCTACTGGTGATAAAATATTGTATGTACCTCGTGAGTAAAGTGCCATTATTCCCCTCGCGATAATTATCTCCCTCGGCTGTGCCTCGGGAATTAAAGAGTCTAATTCCCTCGGCTTCACCTCGGGATTTAGGGACCATGGTTCCTTCAACTTCGCCTCAAGAACCAACTATTTCGCTCAGGGAATAATGGCTTACTTTACTCCCTAGGTGCATAAATAACTATTTATCCATTTTTAAGTATTTGGTAGTTTTCATACTACGTAAAGTTTAAATTTTAATTTAAATCAAATTATAATTATTATTAACAAAGGGAGACGGACAGAGAAATACTTCTTGCATACGAGTCTGCAAGACAGTGAGACATTTTCATGTTTTCACTCTGCGTAAATACCAACATAAAATGAAATAAAATCGGCAATTTATTCAAGTAATTGATAAAAGTAGATGGAAGATGGAAGATAATTTTTATTCTTATCTCCACACCGGCACTGCCGCGGCTTGATTACAAACGACTGAATTCAAAGGCGCCGGCCCGCCTTCTACGAATTGTTAATATGCCTTTATACTAGGTAGGCCGAGAGGGCTGAAAGTTGGTGGCAACCTCCTGTACTTTCCTAACTCCCTGTCACACGTATAAATCTTTTCGACTCTCTTCGGCCCTATGACTTGCGGTGGAGGGAGGCCCAACAGCTGGAGCTGGATTAGACCCCTCCTATAGCTTTTTAACTCCCTGTTATACTTTGTTGAGTTTTTAAGCTAAAAGTAACGTAACGTTTTTGACTTATGTTCCATAACCTAAACATAAAATTGTCAAAAAAGACTCAAGCACCAGGACTTGAACCACGGGTCTCTATATTTCCAGTATAGTGCTCTTGCCTGCTCTTGCCCTTGTTTCTAGCCCTTTTCTCTGTCTATCTCCCGTTGTTAATAATAATTATAATTTGATTTAAATTAAAATATAAACTTCTTTAGTATGAATACTACCAAAAACTTAAAAATGAATTTCTAATTGAATGTACAAGGTACAGCTACCAATTGAGTACTTTATAATTATAAGCGATAATTCTTGGTCTAGTTCTAATGTCGTAAATGTTGGCTCCTAGACCTGTGGAAAATTGAAAGCTGAATTCGGGACTAGGTATCGTTACTGACAGAGGAAATTATTCTTCAGTATAGCTTAGTTGGCAAGAGCACTATACTGAAAATATAGAGGCCCGTGGTTCGAGTTCCGGCGCTGGAGTCTATTTTTCTCTGTCTATCTCCCGCTGTTAATGATAATTATAACTTGATTTAAATTTAAATAATTTTATCATTGAAGCGAGCTAGTTGCAATAAATATGTATTGAATATAGAGAAAAAAGTAAATCATGATGAGTTGATAGTTATAGAGTATGGTTGTAGTAGCTAGAAACAGCTAGAAAACAGGACTGTTTCTACCTACCCGGCCTACTAATTCAAAATATTATAATCTCATCCCCAAAAAACTTCTGCTTGTATCAGGTTGAAATTTTATATGTCTGATTACATTGTACTTTAGACGATGTACAAGTAGTTTAATTAAAATTATTACGTTAGAACGTAAGATATCGGTAAAAACGTTCATTTCTCTAGTAATTTTAGGTTAACGTCTGCTTTAATACTTGACAGGATGAGTCAAGTTATTGTTCTTGCTGCTGGTAAACGTGCTGGTCGTACCCTTTATATCCGCGACCTCACACCTTTGAATCCTCATGTCCGCTGTGTCACATCCCTTAATCCTCTTCTCAGTCACATTGATCAAGTCCATGATATTTCTTCCCTTCGCTCCGTTTTTTCCATCAGTCATAGTTAAATTTTAAAGTTGTCAATATTCCATTTTCTTTTTTTTTTTTGTCTTCTTTTATTCCACTTTTTTTATCCTATCCGATCCCAGGCTTACTTAATCATTAAAATATAATATATACTTCAAAGCTGCGCCGTTATCATTATTATTATTATTTTTGTACTTATATCTTATTATTCTTATTTTTTTTAATTGTTATTACTTAATTGTTTAAATCAGATGTTTACTTGTTATGTTTGTTTCGTACTTATCTTTGATATTTACGCCTCATAAGAGTGCCTCACTAGTGGCGTTTTGCCGTTGAGGACTCTCAAAATATTGTTAATAAATAAATAAATGTAGCGATCTTTATCGCTTCATAGCGGTGTCGGTGTTGGTTTTATTAAAAAAAATCACAGGGAAATACTTGCGTCCAAGTACTTTTTAGGGTTTGTAGATGAGTAAGCATACCCTTTAAAAATAAAAAAATAAATAAATAATGATTTTTTTGTCTTCGATCTCAAGGGTCCCGGGTTCGATCCCCCGATAAATTACCTTTTTCAGGAAATTTGCATCGCCCCACCATAAGGTATAACCATGAATTATTTCGAAATTTTAGGACCAGCCGTTATATAGTGGTTGGGGGGGGGGAATGTTTTTTGGGTATATTTTGATTTTTTTAACCAATAAGAAATGCAAAATTTAAAAAAGCATATATATATTTCTGTCCTACTCTTCAGCAGCTTTCATTTGACCCAACTCTAAATTTTCAAAAAATTAAATTTTGGACCCACTTCACTTTTTCGCGCCCAAAATTGGCAATTTTTGAAAATTTAGGATGAACTCCCGGAATTTTCATCGCGCCACAATAAGGTATTAGCATGAATTATTTCGAAATTTTAGCACCAGCCGTTATATAGTGGTTGGGGGGGGGAATGTTTTTTGGGTATATTTTGATTTTTTCAACCAATAAGGAATGCAAAATTTAAAAAAGCATATATATATTTGTGACCTACTATTCAGCAGCTTTCATTTGATACCCCACTCAAAAATTATAAAAATAAAAAATTTTGAGTTTATCACATTTTTTCGAATTGCGCATGCGCATATCAAATTTTGAACTTCTGTATCATTTTCCTGTGGTTGGGTCAAAAAGTTGCACCAGTGTTTCAAATTTCATCACTTTAGCTTAAACGGTTCGGGCCCTATGAACCAAAGAGCGACGGACGGACGGACACATCACCCTCGGCATAAGGGTTTTGAGAAGTATCTACAAAACCCTAAAAAGGAATTTATAAAAGTTGTTTGTCTCATTGAATAGATTATGTTAGAATTCTTTTCCCGTCCTAAAAAATCAAATTTTATATTTGAAGCTTATGTTTACGCGAGCGTTGCGCGTTAACGCTTTGGTGGATATCGTTGCAAACGAACTCGTACTAGGCATGTATACCAAATTACAACTAAATCGTTCAACTTTTATTTAAGTTATCGTCATCGGTGGATTTCGTGACGTTAGGTTTTTTCAGATTCACATCCAAACGCTGTAACGTGCCATAACGGACTTCGTTCAGAAAATTCTCATTCTGTAAATACAAAAATCTAATAACATTATACGTTTCAGGAATTATACTTTTAATGTAATTAAATTTGTTTGTCTTTTTACTCTTTGAAATTCAGTTTTTAATATTAATATGTATATTGCGATATTTTGCCAATATTAACTTTTGTAACAACTTTTTAACAAAAAAGAAAATATTACATTTCTAACTTGTTCGAAATTACAGCTTTCACATAAACATATTACATTTATATTCCATGTTTACTCATGAATTTTTGGTAAACTGTAAATTTAACTTTTATAATAGATTCTTATGAGTAGGGGTGTATATTATGTTCGTATGTATGTATTGGTGTACATGTGTTTGTTATTAGAATTGTAGCCGCGCTCAAGCAAATACCTTTTGCAGCTATTAAAAAAATAAGTTTTTGAAATAATAATTTAAACAATTATGTTTTTATTGTAAAATAATAATTATTATTATACATAATAGGCCAAGAGCGTTTGCTCAAAAAAGGCCATTAACGGGAAAAAAATCCAATAAAGCTGAATTTTGGTTTATGGCTTTATTTTGGTCCCCTAATCAACATATTAATTTTTTCCCCTCGAGGGAGGAAAAAAAAGGGACCGAAATTCGGTTTTTGGACAATATCTTCGTTCTCATCGATGATACGACAAAAATAGATATTTCAAAATTTGTAGGACTTTAAATTGTCAACAAAAAAGGTTCAATGTCATTATACGCCAAAGTCAATAGTTTCGAAGCTAAAGCTCTGCGAAGTGCGACATATTTCTGCACCCACATGAAATGGGAGTTTTTCTACTCCACGAATCGAGTTTCTATATAGATTTAAACAACGGCATGGTACATTATTTATTATCGGGTATTAATGTATTTTTCGTCTGAAAATGTCGCGCTTCGCAGAGCTATAGCTTCGAAACTATTGACTTTAGCGTATAATGACATTAAACCTTTTTTGTTGACAATTTAAAGTCCTACAAATTTGATAATATTTATGTTTGTCGTGTCATCAATGAGAACGAACATATTGGCTAAAAACCGAATTTCGGTCCCTTTTTTTTAAATCACATTGTCCACCATAAAGGGTGAAACATGGCCGCTCTCCACCGGTTTGTTTTTTTCAAATGCCTATTGCCAAGCTATGTTCAGCTGACGAACTTAGCCGACTACATATTCTTCAAAGGCACAAAAAGATTTACTTATACACAACATTTTAGCTTGATATTAGTCAAACACGTTTCTCCTGGACTAAAAGGACACTGATGGCCATAAATTAACTGCGGAAAAAGAAAACATATTGGCATGGGCTAATGGGCTGGCCAGCCTCGAGCTTCCTTCAACAGCACCAGGGTAACGGTGGCGGTCGACATCTGGCTGAAGAAGAAGGAATAAACGCCAGGCAGATACTCAACTCGCGGTTAGTTCTAGTTTCGCAGTTGTGATTAGTTGCGATTCTGGTCTTAATTTAAGTTTAAACGATGTTCGTCTTATCTACGTGTTTATTAGCTTGCTTTCTTGTTTGTTTGTTTGTTTGTCCAGTCCAAATCTTGCAATCGATTTTTAACTAACTTCCCGAGTTGCTAGACATTTTAAACTTTTAGAATAGCTCAGAGCACGATGACAATGCATTATTTTAACTTTTTAGCCATCTTTCAGCAGAATTTAATTCGTTTTCAGCAAATTTTGCTATATGGAAAGTTAGTTTGGAAAAAATCTACAAGTTATTTTATTTGTTTTGACATATCCCATATTTACGATCTTCATTTTGACAAGTTTGAAATTTGTCAAAGAGATGAACATTGAATGACAGCGAAACAGGAAAAGTAAACAAAGGATTAAATTAATTGACGTGTGACAACCAGGTTTGTTTAAACTTGTGTCCTAGGTATCGGTTTAATTTTTCTACATCTGTACTTCTTTACATCTACTCATTTTCCTTCTCTTAGTATCCCCTACTCACGAGGGCATATCGATGGCCACGGTTTAGGTGTTGGCGAGATCCGTTGTTCAAAGATTTGTCCTTTTATAGGTTCAAGATCAGCTGTCAAGATGGTTGTCATTTATGAGAAGTAAATAAATTTGGAACATTTTTACTAACATTATATATAACAATAACAATTATATTATCAACATTACATAATATGATTCAACGGCAAATTTAAAAACGTAGTGTATAAAAGATCTTTTTATCTTGTAATTATTAGACTAATCAAAAGGCGGAAGCGTCATTTTTTTGCGCTAATGATATTTGAATATAAACATAAATATGATTATAAAGAACAACTAAGGCGAATAATGTTTTTAAATCTAACAACCAGCAAACACACCAAAACCTTTAACAAACAAGAGAGTTGCATCCCGAACAACACAGGATTAGGTTATTACAGGATTATGGCCACTTTACACATCCACTCGATAGCAAAAATAAATAGAAATCTTGCGAAACACATTACAACTATTATGCAAGGACTTCTAAACTGAAGTGTTACGGTAAACTTTCTCTAACTGCCACCATCTGTTTGCACTGCGGTAGTAGAATGCGCATGCGTATTGCATTAAATGTATGCGCATATTCTTCACAAACATGTAACTTCAATCCACAAACAATCACTTTATAAACAATTAAACAGAGAAGTAATAATTTATATTGTATAGCGATTGTAATTAAAACTTATTAATTTCAGCAGTTAATTTTGGCACTGTTAAGTTAATTAAAAGGGAATTGGTTTGAGTATTTGAATATTAATTAAACAAGAAAACCACAGTTACCATAACGGGATGTGGTCTGTCAGAACAGAATAGAACCCGGCCAATAGGAACTTAGTGGTCCACCACTTCCCTACTATGGGTTAGTTAATAGACTGTTATTAAAGGGGTTACAAGCTGTGATGTATTTACTGTGCTTTACACTTAGCGACTCAAGATAGAATACATTTTATACGGGTTTCATGAGCAGACGCCGCATAACACCAATCTGAAGACATAAAGAATTAGAAGAAATATGTCTTATCAGAGTGAGTTGGAATGGAAGACACGAGCCCTTGAAGAAAGACGATGTAAATAGATTAAGGAACAACTGGAAAGCCTCTCCACAGAATAATGTTTATTTAGCAGAACTATAGCTTTCGGTCTCTCGGCCATCATCAGTGCCTACAATAAAAAATAAATACGGCTACATAAGCACCATATAACAAGCAATTTCGACAGAAAAATTCAAAAAAGTTAGAAAAAGTTTAGTTAGAAAAATAAATAGAATTAGGTTTAACAATAAAATTAGAGGCAGCAATAAAAAAGCAGACTAATACAATTTAACAAAAGTGATAAAATAAATAAGATTAAAATTAATTCATCAATTAATGAAATAAAAATATAGAATAAATAAACAACTACAATATTAAGTGAAAGTAAGTAGGTGGATGGTTTTATAATAGTCATAATAAGGTTAAAAATAAAAAATATATAAAATAATTACCGGTAAAAGATAAAGGAAAAACCCCGACGTACAGTCACTTGAAAGACAAATAAACAGGTCAAGTGTGAGCTAGTCAGCACACAGCGAGGGTCCGTAGGCCACACTATATAGTGTTTAACTGTAAACTGTATAAACACTGTTTTTTTAAAATGCTAAAAAGCTTACTTTGAACCATTCTAAGGGTCTGATATTCTCAAAACACACTCTGATAAGGTATTTTGTTGCCACTGAACCGGACTACAACCATATAAATACATCGAAAAGACCATAATTATAAAAAAGCGTATTTTGTCAATATAAAATAAAATAATATTTTTTTCGAAATTTCCAAAAAGTGGTATCTTTACTTTTGGTCGAAGAATGTTCAGGAATTTTTTCAGATTTTTTTGCACTTCACATAAGCGAGATAGAAGGGGGGGGGGCACTTTTCACACCCACTTCAAACTTGCCTACGCTCGCCCTATCAAAGTTATAACCAAAGAATTATATATTATTGTAATCAGCTCGACGTACCCTTTCATATGATGCCCCTCACGGTGTCGAAACAAAATAAAAAATATTTAACCCTTAAGTTTTTTTACCCTAATTTTTTTGAAAAATATTTTTTTTAAGTCGCTATATTTTTAAAATATGTGGGTAGATACAAGACATATACATGCCAAATTTCAAAATGATCAGACGAAAGGTGTAGCCGTGAGAGCACGCGAGAGGACGGACGGACAGACACACGCAGGAAAGTATAAGGGTCCTTGGTGTTGCCTACGGACCCTATTACAAAAACGTCGGGGTTGTTCCTTTACCTTTTACCGGTAATTATTTTATATATTTTTTATTTTTAACCTTTTTATGACTTTTATAAAACCATCCACCTACTTACTTTCACTTAATATTGTAGTTATTTATTTATTCTATATTTTTATTTCATTAATTAATTTTAATTTTAATCTTATTTATTTTGTGACTTTAGTTAAATTGTATTAGTCTGCTTTTTTATTGCTGCCTCTAATTTCATTGTTAAACCTAATTTTATTTATTTTTCTAACCTAACTTTTTCTAACTTTTTTGCATTTTTCTGTCAAAATTGCTTGCTATATGTAGCCATATTTATTTTTTATTGTAGGCACTAATGATTGCCGAGAGACCGAAAGCTATATACGTTTTGATAAATAAACATTATTCTGTGGAGAGGCTTTCCAGTTGTTCCTTAATCTATTGATATCTACTCCACTTGCGCTCTTAATCTTCAAAGATGATGTAGGTTAAAGACAAAATAACTACCATCACAAGAGCAGTAAGCGAAAAGTTAGAGCATCGAGATCGGGTAGGGATCGAATTGCAAAGAAATGGAACTAACGAGTCCATACACGTTGAGACATGTTGAACAACTTGGTTACATAAATGTTGAGAGATGTTAAGAAATATGTAGTACAACTTGGTTACATACACGTTGAGGCATGTTGAACAACTTGGTTATATACAAGTGGAAACATGTTGTACAACTTGGTTACATAACATTAAGATATAAGATAACATTATGTTGAACAACTTGGTTACATAAACGTTGAGGCATGTTGAACAACTTGGTCATATACAAGGTGAGAGATGTTTTACAACTTGGTTACATAACATTAAGATATAAGATAACATTATGTTGAACAGCTTGGTTACATAAACGTTGAGAGATGTTAAGAAATATGTAGTACAACTTGGTTACATACACGTTGAGGCATAATGAACAACTTGGTCTTATACAAGGTGAGATATGTTTTACAACTTGGTTACATAACATTAAGATATAAGATAACATTATGTTGAACAACTTGGTTACATAAACGTTGAGAGATGTTACGAAATATGTAGTACAACTTGGTTACATAAACGTTGAGGCATAATGAACAACTTGGTCTTATACAAGGTGAGAGATGTTGTACAACTTGGTTACATAACATTAAAATATAAGATAACATTATGTTGAACAACTTGGTTACATAAACGTAGAGAGATGCTGTACAACCTGATTACATATTCGTTGAACAACTTGGTTATTTATACGTTGAAATAAGTTTTACAACTTTGTTATGCACACATTGAAGCATATTGATTAATTTGGTTACATACACGTTGAGGCATAATGAATAGCTTGGTTACATACGCGTTGAGAGATGTTATACAACTTGGTTACATACCCGTTGAGACATGTTGTACAAATTACAGTAGAGCGCCGATTATCCGAACGTCAGTTATCCGAACGTTCAATTATCCGAACTGGCTTCATGGAAAAAAAAAAAAAAAAAAAATCAAAAGCCACCGCCTAATTAATTCCTAGAAAGAGCTGTGTTAGCTGTATAAAAGGATATTAGATTTCGATGAATTCAGTTTGACGGGGTAGACATAAACATTTGTTTACTAAAAACTAACTTTTGTTTGTCTACGTAATTTGTGGAATCATTCGCAGCATTTTTCCACTATTTCTTTTCCATTCTGTTGGTCGGTTATGTCAATGCTCTCAGTGTCAAATCATTCATTGTGAGGTATGCATTGAATTAGTTAGTAGTCAGATATTAAATCAAGTAAAACATACAATATGTCGAAAAGAAGGAAACGATTAGTGCAATGATTTATTACGCAGATGAAGAAAGGTGAAAGGGGTCAGACATTAGCTATCAAGTTCGGTGTTAGTAAATCAACGATTACGGGAATAAAAACTAATGCTGATTCAATCACTTGGTATTCACTTAATCTTGACTGTGTGGAGACAGTTTATATCATGAAACTATGAAAAAACCGAAATCCGAAATTTTGGAAGATACTGCATTCACTTGGTTTTATACAACTTTCTTTATGCCACATTAATCTTAGGTGATACAAGTTACATTTTTTTCACTATGTTCTAGATAAATAAAACGAGGATGCTTTTTGTAAAAACGTGGTTAATTACTTTTACATCTTCCCTTTTAATTTTTTAGTGAATTTTGATTATCCGAATTTTTGATTATTCAAACCACCCCAAAAAACATTAGTTCGGATAATCGACGCTCTACTGTAGTTGAGTTAAACAACATGTGTCAATATGTATGAACTGACCTTTGTAAGAAGGTTAATGTGTGACATACTTGTTTATAAAATCAAAACTTTATTGATTCTAGTGGGCGTGGCTCTTTGTTTACAGACTCGATAGACTGAATATGGGCGTGTTATAAGACATTATTTTGTAATGGTGTAATTTTTAGTCGTTTATGGAGATGTTTTTTAGTCATCAATCCGTTACTGATAAGTATTGTTTACTAGTATCTTATTTTTATTTTCAAAACTATATTTTAAGCACTTAATATTATTTATTGTTGAACATCTTCATTCACACCGATATGATGTGTTAAAGATCGCTAATAACATTAAAGCGGACCTAAACGTTTTAAATAGAGAAAACAACGTTTTTACCGATATCTTACGTTAATCAATCGTAACGATTTTAATGAAACTTCATGCACATCATAACACATGTTAAAATGTCAACGTGATACAAGCAGAAGTTTTTGAGAAGTGAAGTTATATATTTTATAATATTTGCAATTGAGTGCCGAGTAGGTAGGGACTGTACTACAACCATACTCTTTAACTATAAACTCATAATAATTAACTTTTTTCTCAATAATCAATACATATTTATTGCAAGACGCTCGTTTCAATGATAAAAAATGTATTTTTTTTTAATATTGCCTTAACTACGCTAATTACGCTTTTTATAATTCCGCCACATATAAGTAGTAAGCATCGTATACTTAGCAGTGTGATTTAATAAATTTATATTTAATGAAAGGCGTAAAGAACTTCCTAACGAGTGTCCCGCGAAACCGCACGTATTTTATTTTTATTTTATCTTTTTGTAACCTCTTCTCTCTTAAAAGATTTTATTTTCAGCTCTTTTGTAGATAGTCCATTTATAATGGTGGCACAGGAGGATATCCTAAAGGATCTGAGAGGTCTTGTATGTGGCATGCGAAGGGAAGAGAAGTAAGGTAGAAGACATGCGCAGAATAGGCAAGAAAGGGAGGTGTCATGCGCAGACCAGGATTCATAATAATGGAAGCTAGAGTGCCACCGTGTTGTAAATAAGAGAAGATTGTTATTTAGTTACATTCTAACCTAGGGTACATTTAATATGATTCTTAGAATGGTTTAAAAAAAGAAAACAGTTTTTATATATTATACACAATCTATAAAAAGACCTGTACAGGGTACAGAGGCGTGCAATATGAAGGTCCTGAGGGAAGCAAACACTAACGTAATTGGGGTTTAAAGGTGGGTGAGTTGGTAGCATTGTGCGCCCGTTACCTAACGAGCCGACCTGAATAGAAAACGCCAGCTAGGGGCATTACCATTCCATTGTGCCCCCCCCCCGACACTCAGCTGGACTCGGGGCAAAACTGCCACTCTATTAAAAAACTTTATCTTTTGTTGTTTCTTTCCCTATTCTTTGCCCCGCGCCTTCGCTTCGTTTTCCTTTTCAAAAGAGTAATAATTGTTTCATTTTTTTTTTTTTTTTAATTTTCTTCAGTTTCCTTTTGTAAAAAATAATTTTCATTTTAATCACCCTCATTTGTTATTCTGTGTTTATATATATATATATATATATATATATATATATATATATATATATATATATATATATATATATATATATATATCATATATACATATCTATCATATATATATATATATATATATATATATATATATATATATATATATATATATATATATATATATATATGATATAATATATATTATATTATTACATAGCTTCTCTTATATTCGGTAACCTCAGAAGCAATTTGGTGGGAAAAATAAATAAATTTGACAATTATGGGCAATTAAAAGCATAAAATCATTAAAGTATACAAAATAGGAAGCGAGGAAGCTATGTGCCACACTAAATAGAAGAGAATTTTCTTTCAACACTCTTGAGAAGTTTGTAATAGTTCGTTTCTAATGTAGTGTAAGTATTACAATAATTAATTATTGTAATACTAATAATAATATTATTATTAATTTTAATTAAAACGTGTAATTTGCCAGTATTAAAGATGGTTATGACGCGCACACAGGAAACGTATAGCAAATTTAAAATGATCAGCTGGTCAAATCCAAATTGGCGGATAGTTCATGTTACGCGATTTTTTTTTTTTTAATTGTGAGTGGGTATAAAAAAAAGGTGTTGAAGAGTAGATTACAAAAATATTTAACACTTGTGGATAATGTTTAATATTTCATGCCATTATGTCAAAAAACATAAAAATTTAGTTTCTCCCCCCCCCCTTATACTAATTTCTTGTTTACAATACTAAAGAAACCCTTTTTACGTGAGACTTCACGCATAACCAATGTATTTACATTCATGTTTAGATTTAATTTAATCCAATCCTATTGAAATAATTTTACTTTTGATGTATTTTTTATAAATGTTAATTAAATAAATAATTAATTATATTTTTAAAATATAAATGAACTAAGTAATTAATCCAATTATTAAATTTTATAACCTGTATCTCAAAAGAGAGAGGGGGGGGGGAGTTATCTGTAATAGGATTTATTTGTTTATAATGAGGCGAGAGTAAAACAGGACTGGGTTAGAAAACACGTCCTTGCCCCACCCCTCGAGCAACCATTTAAATTATTTATGGCCACCACATCTGTTTAACCAATAAGAGGACGATTTATTACAGGATGCTTTTAATCCAATATGGAGGAGGATTTCAAGATGGAACCCAAATTACTTCTCTACTAATCAGAGATTAACACAGTTGTTTGTTTTCGGATTTGAAATTATTACTTCTTATTTACTTCTGAGAAGGATTTCAAAATGTCAATGGATTTACACATTTTAAGGTCCTCAAAGTATTTTAATATTGTGCCATTAGTGTGGCACATAGCTTCTTCACGTTCTATTTTGTATACTTTAATCATTTTATACTAATAAATCCTATTATTGTCTAATTTATTTAATTTTCCCCTGTTTTTTAAAACTGTCAAAATTGTTTTTATTGTTATTATTGTTTTTTTTTTTGTTTTTTTTTGTTTTATTCCATTTTCCATAAAAATCAGATAAGAGCTTTTGATGATGCAGGAGTAAATTGTGGAGTAAATTGACACGTGTCATAAAACGTGTCAATCACTAATTTTGTTTGATAGATTTTTTTTATAAAATAACTCTTATAGTCCAGGAGATAGCGTGCAAAAAAGTGTCTGACTAACATCAAGCTAGAATTTTGAATAAAAGTCAGTCTTTTAGCGCCTTTTAAGAATATGTGGTGGGCTAAGTTCGTCTGCGGGACATAGCTTGGCAATATGCATTTGAAAAAAACAAACCGGTGGAGAGCGGCCATGTCTCACCAATTATGGTGGACAATGTGATTTTCATGATCCTGAGTACAGAATTAGTTAGTAGACCGAAAATCAAGTTGATGTTAGTTTGTCCCTTGACAGGTGACCACGTTGATTTTTAGTAATATTTGAATAACTAACCTATCAAGTGTGAAAATAACATCGACTTGATTTTTGGTGTATTAACTAATTCTGTACTCTGGAGCATGAAAATCATACTGTCCACCATAATTGGCGGGACATGGCCGCTCTCCACCATTTTGTTTTTTTCAAATGCCTGTTGCCCAGCAATGTCCCGCAGACGAATCTAGCCGACCACATATTCTTAAAAGTCGCTAAAAGATTAACTTGTATATAAAAATTCTAGCTTGATTTTAGTCAGACACTTTTTTGCACCCTATCTCCTGGACTATTAAATGTTGTAAGAAAAATATATTGTCTTTTATGTTAAAATAAAAATAAAATAATAAATTATGTAAAACATTGTGTGATTTATGTACCTGATCACATTAATATCAAATACCATCATGTAAGGGATATGGTAAGATCGAACTGCACAAAAGGACACGGCGTCCAAAATTGTTTCCTGATGTCAAAAACGTATTTCTGTCTCTCAAGGAATCATTGAAATCGGAGACAATAAAAACCTTGTTCTTGGGAAACGATCACAACGCTTTCGTTACCTTCGGTAAGCCCGGAACCAAATAAATAAATGAAATTGAAAAGGGCAAGAGGTCAGATTCAATTTCCCATTGGGGAGAAATATTTTTTTTTGAACTTTGATAATATGTTAATTAATAAATAAACACAAGATAATGGAGTACTGACTGTATAGGACAGATTATTTTATGACCGGCTTTTGAAGAGTTGCCTGCAGTCTTTTATATTGATTTGGCTACTTCTTTAGATTGTTACTCCCTATGTTTTCGTAGACTATAAATCGGTATAGTTATTAAAACATTCCTTTTTCTTCATAACTATTAAGACACATGGATGTTTAGTCCGATGTACTTTAGGCAAAGGAATATCAAACTTAAGTTTTTATAAGGGGAGTAACAGTCTAAAGAAGTACCTTGATTTGTATATTCCTCAAAGGAAACATTTTACAGACAAAGGCTGAGATAAAATAATAATTACAAGATAAAAAGAACTTTTTATATATACGTTTTTAAATTTTCTGTTGAATCGTATGTAATGTTGATAATATAATAATTATATCGGGTGGGCATCGTCGGGCCCCTGATGAGTGGGACGCGACGAAACGATGCAGGACATGGAGTAATGCCGAGCCAAAATCTTTGTGACGTATTGTCTAATGTTGGAACAGTTCCTATGTGTCACGCTTGCATGGCACATCCCTTGGTGTCTCTCACAAATGGTGTAGCCTATTGCAGTGTGCAAACACGGTATTACATTGCTGTTAATAATTATATTATATAATAATTACAATAACAATTATTGTTATTGTTATAATATAATGTAGAAAAAAATAGTTTCGAATTTATTTACTTCAGATAAATGACAACCATCTAGAGAGCTGATCTTTAACCTATAAAAGGAAAAATCTGTGAACAAAGGATCTCGCAAACACCGAATCTAAACCGTGCCATTGATATGCCTCTGTGTAGGGACAGTAAGAGAAGAAATAGAAAAATGTGCACAAGTAAAGAAGTACAGATGCAAAAAAATTAAACTGATACCTAGGACACAAGTGTAAACAAACCTGGTTGTCACACGTCAATTTATAAATTTATTTATTTGTTTACTTTTCCTTTTCGCTGTCAATCAATGTTAATCTCTTAATAAATAAACACAAATTTGAAAACCGTCAAAATGAAGATTTGAAAATATGGGACATGTCAAAACAAATAAAATAACTAGAAGATTTTTTCCGAACTAACTTTCCATACAGCAAAATTTGCTTAAAACGAATTAAATTTTGCTGAAAGATGGCTATAAGTAATAAAATGTTGCATTGTCACCGTATTCTGAGCTATTCTAAAAGTTTAAAATGTCTAGCTACTCGGGAAGTTTGTTAAAAATCGATTGCAAGATTTGTACTGGACAAACAAACAAACAAGAAAGCAAGCTAATAAAAACGTAGTAAAATCTTCTATAACTTGAATTGCAGTCCCTCCTCCCCCCCCCCCCATAAAAAAAAATACGCCCAGCTGTTCCACTAACTACCAAGTCAAAATTCAAATTCAATTTTGTAATTTCTTGAACACTGTTTTTCGTCTGTTTCACCTAGATCGCTATATTTCGGTCTTGTCTATCACGTATATATCTTATTTCTTCACTAATTTATGTAATTCCATAAAAAGAACTGAGATTAAATAAAACGTAATGTAAACTAACAAAGTTTAGTCTAGAGTATAAAGTAAGTAAGTAGCTGAAGTGGAAAGAAGAAGTAGCTCGGAGCGTTTTCTCTTTGATGGAATAATAACCAGGGAAATTCCCGTTTTCTTAAGTCGGTACTCTTTGAGTTTGCTGCTCTGTGAAAAGCGGAAAATTTACATTTGCGTGAGCTTGTGATTCTACTGCAACATCTCTTAGCATGTTCAACTTTCTCTATTCTGATGAAATTCCGCTTCAAATTAGTTTAGATTTCGAGTCAACATAGCGAGTGAAGCGAGTCGAATCTGTAGCTCGGAGGAAGCGAGTGAAGCGAGTCGAATCTGTAGCTCGGAGGAAAGCCTCTTCAATTTCATTTCAATAAGAGCAATTTCCCAGGGAAAACTGGAAAGGGAACTCGTTTACATATTACACGTATTATTCCACTTTCCATGCACAATTTAAATAAACGCTTTAATAACACTCACGCTTATTTATCGACAAATAAACCATTTAAATCACATGCATCAAACATTTCTTATAAGAACCTTTATGAATTATCTTTTGAAATTAAAATAATATGGTTGGGTCAAAATGAATCATTCATTAATATTAGCCACTGATAAATTTTGAAACATTATGAAATTCCATTTATTTGTTGATTTTCCCTCTAACCTCTGGAAATTTGGCCTCTAACCACCTCTAACCACCTCTAACCACCCCTAACCACCTCTAACCACCTCTAACCACCTCTAACCACCTCTGGAAATTTGGCTGGAAAAGTGAAGAATCAAAATTAATAAAAAAATAGACTGCCAATTAGTGAGGCACATAGCTTCCTCGCATCCTATCATGTACTATAACAATTATTATTATATTACTTTATTGTAATATTGCTTTTTTTGTAAAAAATATTAATAGTTTTAGCGATCTTTAACACTTTATAGCGGTGTCGCTGTTGGTTTTACTAAAAAATTGTATTTGAAAAAAATGTTTGTCTCATTGAATAGATGAAGTTAGATTTTTTCTCCGACCTAAAATTCCAATTTTAAATTTAAAGTTCAAGTTTACGCGAGCGTTGCTCGTGAACGCTTGGACGGATAACGTTGTCCAACGACCTCGTCCTGAGCATTGGTAAAATGAAAATGTCTACTAAATTTCATCAAAATCGGTCGACTTTTACTCAAGTTATCGTCGCACGTCGCGGACACACAGACCGACAGACAGATAGACAGACACGAGGCCAAAAATGTTCCCTGATGTCTGAAACGGATTTCTGTCATGGAATTTTTGAAATCGGAGGCATAAAAGTTTTTCGTTCTCAAAAGTGAACACAAGGCTTCCGTTACCTTTGGTAAGCTCGGAAGCAATAAAAGTGTACATGTGAGGTTTAGTTTGAGACAGGGCACATGTAAACAAGTAAGGACCGTTTCACACTATACGGTGTGGACCATACGGCAAAAAATATATGTAACAATTCAAGCTAGCATTTGTATCAAGTCACTGTAAAACTTCACATAAATATTGCTTATAACATGAAAAATTATGTAATTGCAATTTTCTAATAAAAACTAAAAAAATAATAATAATTATAATATTAATTGATTTTCAATACCATGAAAAAGAAAATATTTATTTCATCCAGAAGGGAGAAAACATTAACTTTCCACCCTACTTTATAGGGAGGAAAGCATCCCATAGTTGTGAAAATCGTGGCGGAAAGTAAAAATCGTGGTGGAAAGTAACAGTAGAGCCAACTTATTATTCTTTTAAAATCAGTGTTGCCTGTTTTGTAACTAGTAGCAGTTTCTTTTTAACTGAATGACTCGACTGCTTAACAGTTTTTTAAAAAAATATTAGAGAGTTTAAATAACACGTACTTTTGATTGCCGTGATGCTTTAATTTTTATCGTCATTTTAAAATGTCTTATGACTTTATAATTGAGTTTAAACAAGAGTTACACAAAAGATGTAGGTTACGTCTAATCAGGTTATATTTATGTTTTTGATTTGTCGTATTTTAGAGATAAACACAAATAAATTAAATATTATTCAGTTAGTCATTTTGTAGTATTATTTAAACATTTGAATTATTATTATAGTTACATAGTTATAGAAAGTCATTATAGAAATCAAATAAAACATAGTTGGAATTGATGAATTGCACATTGAATTCATATTATTTTTTTTACTACAAGATGTTATAAAACTTTTTCTTTTGCTTTTAAAAGTCATTTTTAAAATTAAAGGAACAAAAATTTGTAAATTTAGTTATTAATACCTAAATAAACAGGTAAATCGAAATCATAGGTTTTATTTGTATTGATTTTCTCCCTTCTAGAGGAAAAATCTTGTACGTACCACGGGAGCAAAAAGTCATACTACCCTCGCTATAATTAACTCCCTCGGCTACGCCTCGGGATTAAACTTCATGGTTCCCTCGGCTACGCCTCAGGAACCAACCAAATCGCTCAGGGTGTAATGACTTTATTTCCTCCCTTGGTGCGTAAATAACTATACTGTCTAAAAATGTGATCGTGAAGCTACGTGATCTGCGTACTGAAAAACCAAGAAAAGAAAGTTTTTAGTCTTTTAGGAATTATCTTAAAAACTACTCGTCCGATATTAATGAAATTTCGATGGAAGGTCTTTTTTAGCCCATTGTTGGCTCCATATAAGTTTCAACTTTCTGCTCCCATTTATTTATCATTAACATGCCCTCAAACATACATTTATTTACAACAATATCTTTAAAATTTCTTACCTAATTTTTATAAAATTTGGATGGTTTGACAAAAGTAGCCTTCAGATCAGTGGCTAACTATGGGCCCGCACGGCCCCACATTGCGGGGGAACCCCACCACCAGGGGGCCCCAAACAACGACAAGGAGGGCCCCCAGTTCTAAACGCAAGAGGTTTTTTTTTTGCTTATCAATTTTGTTTGGGGAGGGGACTAAAAATGTTCTTGTGGGAGGGGGGGGGGGGCAATGCCCTAGCTACGCCACTGCTTCAGATAGCTCCAGATTAATTTCAACCGTATGCGTCCTTTAAATATTGCTAAATTGATACTTTAATTAATGAAAAATCAAATTTACTTTTCATGAAAGAGATCTACTCAGTAGTTCTATAACTAAACAACGTCTTCACATAAAAAAAAATTGTACTGAACATATTCACCAGTTTCTGCTGTTCTAAAGTAGCATTATCTTCAGATAAGTAACAAAGTAACAGAATTAAACGTAAAGTATAAAATAAGATTGTAAAAACAATGATTAAAACAATTTAAAAAAAATCTGAATTTAATGGAATGCAAAACACCTAGATGTTACTGGATTGACTTTGAAAGTACAAGAAAGAGAAATGTAAAAGCTGTAATTAAATCAAGACTAAATAAAGAGAAGGATTATTACCTGCTAAAAAGGCAACCAACACGTACCAGCCGTGTACTTAAAAATATTTCTAAGCACTTAAAGAGCGTTACTTATAATTACCTTAATGATCACATCCCCTCTCTGTTTCCACTATTTAAAATATTTTAGGAACAATGTCCCATTTCTATAGTACCTTAGTCTATTCATTTTGTAAACTGTTTTATTTAGTTTTTTCTCCTTAAGTACATTTTTTTCTTTTAATTATAGTCTGTTATTTTGTGCATTATTTAGTCATTTGTATTTATTTTTATCTATTATATACACTTAGTTCAGTAAGTACCTTTTCGTTGTCACTTATTTTAATGCTCTTTTGTGACACGTTTCTTTTCAACACTCAAGTTTTTGTACTCGTAATCAATTTTATTTTTCTTTATTGTTTCTACATGAATAATTTTATTTTTTTTTTATATTATATACTTTTATTTATATTTATTTTTTATAAAGCAGCATTTTCGTTTTGTAGCTACAATATTTTCTTGTGTTTGTATTTTATTGTTCGATTTACCTTTTCAAAACAGCATGATGCCATTTTAAAATATCTTAATAGTTTTTTATTTAATGAGTTTAATGTATTTAATTTTTAATTTTGCTTCCGAGCTTACCGAAGGTAACGGAAGCTATGTGATCGTTTCGAAGAACGAAAATATTTTAGGTCTCCGATTTCAAAACTTCCAAGACAGGAACATTTTTGGTTCCGTGTCTGTTTGCCGGTCAATCGTTCGATTTTTGCGAACCAACATATCTTAAAAACTATACGTCTGATTTTAATGAAATTTAGATAGTAGGTCATATAGCCCATTGTTGGTCCTATATAAATTTCAACCTTTTGCGCTTATTTGTTTCTCTTCCACATGCGCACAAACATACATCTATTTACACCTATAGCTTCAAAAGTACTTATCTGATTTTTATGAAACTTTTACAGTTTATCGAAAGTATCCCGTAGATATCCCAAGATTAATTTGAACAGTCTGCGCCCTTTAAGTTTTGCTAAATTGATACTTTAATTGATGTAAAAAATTAAAACAATTTTGACAGATTAAAAAACGGGGAAACAATTAAACAAAATATACAATAATGCCTTGTAAAAAAAGCATAAAACCAATACAGTACGTGGATATAGGATGTGAGGAAGCTATGTGCCATATCAATTGGCAGTCTATTTTTAGTTTTTACAATGTTATGTTACCTTTCTTTATACCTTAAGTTTGTCTGTTAATTTGTTTGTAGATTATCTAAAGAAGGCTGCTTTAAAACAGGTAGTTAATTACAATTATTTTGTGGGAAGACGTTGTTTGGTTATTAAACTACATATCTTTCATAATAAGTCGCTTTAACACATTAGTGAAAAACACGGTCGAGATCCATTTTTGACAGTTTTAAAAAATTGAATTTGGCAATAATAGGTTGTAATAGTTATGTAAGCAAATATAAAAAACTCATAAGTCATAGTTCAATCTTTGCTCATGACTCAAGTATATATTTGTGTGTGAGAGATATGAATTTTAATTTAATTTACGGAATTTCCTAATGACGGAATTAAGAAGTGGGATTTGGAAATATGTATCACTTTTTAATTGACTGCTTGAAAAATAAATTTAATTCTTGCACAATTGGAAATAAGTATAATGCTTGAAAATGTCCTCAAATAAGGACGAAATATTGCCAAAAAAACGTAGTTGGTTTTTATACTCCTGAAGACCTTAAATAGAAATCTCTTAAATTGAAAATTAAAGGGGACCGCATCAAAAAATGAAGAATTAATAAATTTAACCAAAAACAACACAATAATAGAACATATACTCAAAACACGGAGCGTTTTAAAACAAAAAAAAGAAATATTTATAAACAGCTGATTGCGAGTTATGTTTGTAATAAAGACAATGTTGCCAACTTAAATCTTTGTAAAATCCGTTTAAACACAGTTCTTTTACTTGAATTAAGTTGGCTGCACTGAATTTACAGGGAGTTATGCCATAACTCCCTGCTATAACTCCCTGTGACTCGGGCAGGCAGAATAAAATCACTTACCACCCTAAAAACCAGGCAGTTAAGTTAACTTCTTCTCCCGCCTGGAGGTAAAAGCATGAAATCATTAAAGAATACGAACTAGGACACGAGGAAGCTATATATATGCCACACTAATTGATAAACTATTATTAAAAAAAACCGGAAGGGGAAGTAAACAAACCCCCACTTACCACTCCACTCCTTTATCTTATCTCTTATTTAATCACAAAGTTTATTTACCTCTATTGTTTTGTATTACCTATTATTGTTGTATTACCTATTATCTCTCGCTTTTCCTTGTTTAAGGCACAGATTCGTGTATAATACTTTTTCTAACTCCCTGATCATTAATAAAAAAAAACTTTTTTAATAATAAAGAAGAAAATAATATTAATATGATCCCATTAGGAATTGAAATTTAAAAATTTCTATTTGGATTTTTGAATTAAATAAAGAATTTAGTGCACTATACCTTATATGTATATATGTATTATAGGTATACTACTAGGTTTCCCGAGCGTAGAGGAGGAGTCAATGCCTAACTAGTGATCTCTATGGTTTCTTGCTCTGACTAATCTTAGCAGTATTTGTTTATCTTTTTATTGGTTTATTTACTTATTTAAAATAGAATAAATTCTTTTACATTATCTATTAACTGCATATTTTAATATAGATATTTAACCAAGATTACAAAATTATATAATATATTCACCTCATCGGTACGTTTCAAAATAAAATATAATTCAAAATAATATGTTTACAAATAAATAAATAATATATACGTTTCAAAATAATTAATATTTTCATTAGCATGAAAATAAGCTAATTTAGTTTTTTTTAACTGTGTATTTTTTTATTATATGTATTTCTATTTTAGAAGATGACTATTATAATTATGTATTAACATTTGATGTAAATATCATAACAAAGTTTATGTAATAATGATTTCTATCGTTAAAATAAAGTATTTTTGGTTAAAAATTATATAAAAACAATCATTCTTTTGTTTTGAAAACAAGTAGTAAATTATGTTATGTTTTGTACAATGTTCAAATATTTCCTTTTGTACTCGAAAAAACTTCATTTTTAATAAAATATTACATTATATATATATATATATATATATATATATATATATATATATATATATATATATATATATATATATATATATATATATATATATATATATATATATGTATATCCAAAAAATGAATATAAAATCAAACCCTTTTTATATCATGAAGAAAAGCGGAAAAAAACAATTATTATTACTTCGCTAAATCTACTTTTTAATCACAAACAAAATAAAAAACATGAATGTAACAATATACAAAATAAAATAAAAACAATAGGTACGTTTGAAATACCAACAAAAGAATTTGAAGTAAATATAAAAAACAAAAACAAGAATGGAGAGTATTTTATATAAACAAAAGAAATAAATTTCTCAAGGTTAAATAGAAGTTGAAATCAATGGTGGAAAGCTGTTATAGTATTGTAATCAATGGATTATTTCTGAATGATGTTCACAATGGAGAGAGTGGCATTGATCTAGGGGTCGTGCATTCCTACTCCCCCCTCTACTCACCCACTGCTCCCCCCACTACTATCCTTACTCCCCCCACCACTCTCATATGAGTTACGTCACGACCTAGCGTCACGACACTTCATCAACCTTATGTCATCACCATTTCTTTTGTTTTCAACTAAACCTTTCACCACTTGTTACCACAGTGAAACCTTTTTTTTTTTTCTTCAACAACCTCTCGTGTAATTATAGCATCTTTTAAGGTGGAGGGGATGAAGGATTTTTGGAGGGGGTTAGAATGAAACTCCAAATGAACCTCTTGACTTTACCACCTTGTCAATTTTTAACCAAAAAAAAAAGTTTAGGATATAAAAAGAAAATCTATAATTATTTTTTTTCCTTTTTTTTTTGCAGGTCCGGAAATAACTTTAGAATAAAGAAATTATACAAGAGGATATGGGATCAGCATTAAACCTGTCCCAGAGTGTTTTGTGAATGAATTATGCAAATGATTTGTAAAGATGGTTAGGGGAAAAGCGTGGGTTTATGTCGAGTGGTTGTCGCGTAATGCTAAAAATAGAAAAGCATTTTTTATTAATATTGAATATTCATCAAGCAATGATAATTTCGATGTGTTGACGGTTTAAAATTTCGAATAGTTAAATATAAAATATGCTTCACATTTTATTTTTGGTTCCGAGCTTATTGAAGATAATGGAAGCTATGTAATCGTTCTGAAGAACGAAAATATTTTATCTCCAGTAGGTAGCAAAAGTTATGATTTTGAATTACTTTAGAGGGACTAAAGTAAGTCTTTTCATCCCTGAACTCAAAAAGTAGGGAGAAAAAGTAAATGTAGGGCGAAAAAGTAAAGGAGGGCAAAAAAGTAAAGATTGCAACTTAACTATTTTATAAATAGTCGAAAATGTATGGCTAATGTAATGAAGTTGTTGAAATCAAGTTGGCAGCACTGAGTTTTTCGACCATGATTATCTTTGTTTATAACCTGCATCTAAATAACCTTCTATTTGAGTTTAATTCCAATTCTTATTTGTTTTTAATATTGAATCACTTATATCTGCTATTAAAAGTACTAATAATTATTGTTATTTATTAAAATAATATATATAAACTGTGCAATGGACGAAAATGTGTACTTTCTTCCTACTGGAGATAAAATATTGTATGTACCTCGTGAGTAAAGTGCTTTTCTTCATTTTTCCCCTTGCGATAATTATCTCCCTCGACTGCGCCTCAGAAGCTAATTACAGTTATTCCCTCGGCTGCGCCTCGGAATTTAGGAACCATGGTTCCTTCGGCTTCGCCTCAAGAAACAACTTTTTCAATTTTAAGTTTTTGGTAGTTTTCATACTACGGAAAGTTTAAATTTTAATTTTAATCAAATTATAATTATTATTTACTATGGGAAACAGACAGTGAAAAATACACTCACACATAAAAATAAAAATACACATAAAAGTTTTTCGTTCTCAAAAGTGAACACAATGCTTCCGTTACCTTCGGTAAGCTCGGAAGCAAAACACTAAAGTTTGAGTGAGTAATTTACAAGAACCTAATTTATTCTTAGAAAGATATTTTTATTAAAAAAAGTTGTAATAAATTAATGATCGATTAGTAATATGAAAGTACATGCATAAATCTAATGGGGAATTTGCTCAGCTTTAATTTTTTTTTATGTTGCATATTTAAAATTTAAATTATATTGCTAAAGTCAAAACAGAAACACGTCTTTAAACTACCAAGTAGGTACCGTGGTTTAACCAAGATTATAAGAGCAAATAAATCGAAAACCCTTTTAGTTATCAAAACATCCTGCATGGTCCTTTATTGCACATCATTAGTGTGTTTAGAAGGACTATTTTACTATCGTTTATAGATTTTTGCAAAAAATGGGATCTATTTTTTAAAGATGGCGGTGAAAGAAGATCTGATATATATATTTATATATATATATATATATATATATATATATATATATATATATATATATATATATATATATATATATATATATATATACATACATATATATTACTAGATATTGTAAGCTACATTCCAGGAGAATGCCATTCGATAAAAGAGCTCTGAAAATCCTTTTGGTTGGAATTTCCCTTCAAATAAAGAGGGTTATTTTTTTCCTTTTACAGAAGCCCCGGAATCTCCCTCGAGACCCCCCCCCCCCCTGGAATAGATCAATCACAATGTTGTGTAGTTGGTAGCCCTTGCTAGAAGGTTCTATCTCTAAGATGTTACAACTCTACCTTGCTTCCTGGTCTGAATCAATCACTTATGATTTCAATGATAAATTCTTATTCCTCGTGCGCTTCAATAAATTATATTCAATCACTCATTGAAAAATATACTACAAACAATAATATATATTATGAAATCGTCAAATTCCATCCTTATATGTATTCTAAATTTGACTGTTTTCATTTCATTTAATGTGTTGAATTACTATAATAAGTGAGCATCGCGTGGCTCTATCATTGAAGCGAGCGTAATGCAATAAATAATAATCATAATATGCAATAAATATTAAATTATGATTTTTTGACAATGAAAGTAAAAGTGATTCGAAAAATCAAAAACTAATAACCCTCTGGCTTTTTTTTAAACTATACGCAAAATAACCAGGTTATTTTTTTTTTTCTATCCTTTACTATTTAATTACTGTAATAATTGTTTCTTTCTAAGTTAATAACAGTATCTATGCATTATGGGCCCATAAAGTTACAAAAGAGATATCAAAATATTAGGATTATAACAATTAACATTCGTAAGATTTGGAGCACTAATACAATTTGAAATTAATCGGGTACATTAAACATTGAATAGACAAACTATACATTTTAGAACAAAACCGGAAGTGGAATCGGAAGTTTATTCTGCAAAATTCATTTTTACTTATGTACGGGTAACATCAATTTAATGCCCAGGTATATATTAATCTATAAATCATATTATAACTAAATGAGCAGGTATAAATTATTTTAAGTATAACATAATACTTTGTTTCTAAATAAATTTGGATTAATATAGCTTTATTTATTCCAACATATTCTGTGTAATGTCTTTTTTTTATTCCTAATTATTTTTATTTTTTAACAATGAAAGTAACAGTGATACGAAAAATCAAAAAACTAAAAACCCTCTGGGATTTCTTAAACTATACGCAAAAAATTTGCATGGCTTTTGGTTAAATATTAAAGGCGTGAGGTTGGGCGGGGGTCGAAATCTCAGTCCCCGCGCAGTATTATCATTCCCTTTATAATTCCTTAGTACACCTTCCATTAGTTACATCTGGTCATATTTAGTATCATCGGAAAGGTAATTTTAAGGGGAACAATAATGATACTAGGTAAAATTTCGCCAACTGTGAAAGGGAAGTCAGAATTTAAATAATTAACCGTAAAGTGACATATTCGGCCGCCATTGAAAAAAAATGGCGTATTTCCACCAATTATATTTTAGCATACTTTTGATATGTTGTTTAGGATACTTTTCTAAAACGAATGCCGTTGGTTTCTTCTTTGTTCTAATGACTTCAAGGTCTGGCCATTCTTTTTACTATTTTCAGACGCCTATTAACTGGAAATACATCTAACAAAGAGAATGCCCATTAATACGATAAGTCCAAGAAGAGAAGTGTTTTAATGGAAGTTGGAAATTTCCACATCATGTTTTTGTATAATAATTATATATTTGGGTCTTATACAAGTAAGGGTCTAGGATTCTAGCTATTGGACTAGATGGATATCCGTGCTTCGCAACGCAGTGTTTTACAGGGGAGATAATAGTACATTACGCGTCGAGTGTGGAAAGCAGCATTTTGCATGCGAGTGTGGAGTTTGCACCCGAGCGACAGCGAGGGTAGTAAAACCACACGAGCAATGCAAAATGCCGTTTTCCCACGAGTTGCGTACCGTACTTTATCTACGATTGTTAGATTTAAATAATAAATACAGAAAAAAATAAACTTGCTGTATGTAAGTTCGTATCTCTTCTCTTGATAAAGATGGCATTAATCTTGAGTTGTATTTTTTGCCGAATTAATTATTTCTGGAGGAGTATTATTCTCTACATTTTCTTTAAAGCCACTTGATTCATTCATTGTTTTTCACTAAAAACTCGATATAAACAGTAACCTTAATAAAAGAATAGCAAATTAGTTTTGTTAAATGTAAACAAACTCGCTAATCGTGCGTAAAGCTGGAGAATTCTTCAGAACCATGAGACGCGCATGCGCAATGAATACAAGTACGAAAATAATCACTTTCTACGCATCAAAACAGAGATATAATATTTATATTTCGTATCAATCGTAGATAAAAGTTATTTATGCACCTAGGGAGTAAAGTAAGCCATTATTCCCTGAGCGAATAACTTGGTTCTTGAGGCGAAGCCGAAGCAACCACGGTCCCTAAATCCCGAGGCGAAGCCGAGGGAATTTGACTTTTTAATAACGCAAATTAGCTACATACAATATTTTATCTCCATTAGGGAGAAAATACTCATTTTCATTAATATAAGATACCCTCGGCTTCGACTCGGGATTTAGTTGCCTTGATTCTTTCGACTTTGCCTCAGGAATCAACTCAGTCACGCGGGAAATAGTATCTTACATTATTCCCTAGGTGCATAAATAACTATTACACCTATATCTTCAAAAGTACTTATCTGATTTATATGAAATGTAGATGGTTAGTTGAATGTAGCCTGGATTAATTTCAACAGTTTGCGCTTTTTAACTTTTGTTAAATTCATATAAAAAAATCAAAACAATTTTGACATATTAAAACCGGGAAAACAGTCAAATAAATTATACAATAATGTGTTTTAAAAGCATAACTTCGATAAAGTATCATAAAAGGGGTGTAGTTAAATAACCAAACAACGTCTTCACACAAAATATTTTAATTGAAAATTAACCGATTTCAGCTATTCTAAAGCAGCCTTCTTCAGATATTCTACAAACAAAGTAACAGGCTTAAACTTAAAGTATAAAATAAAATAACATAATATTGAGAAACAATAATTAAAATAATTGTAAAGAAGTAAATAATAAACTGAATTTGCTGGAATGCAAAATACCTACAGGTTACTGGTTTGCCTTTAAAAGTACAAGTCACATAACCTCTAGATTATCTGAAGAAGGATGCTGTAGAAACACAAAACAAAACAACTCCATAACATTCTCAAAAACCAGACCGTTTCAGTTGTAATTCAAACCTTCTTAATGGGATATATAACAAAAGAAAGTACGAAAAATTTACCACGTAGAAGCAATAATGTTTAAAAGAATACAAAAGAAAAGAACAAAAGTTGAAGAAAATTCTCATTGGCAAGAAGTTGTGCTGTTTTGGGACCGAACCCTAAGTTGGATTTTTTGTTATATATATATATATATATATATATATATATATATATATATATATATATATATATATATATATATATATATATATATATATATATATGTGTGTGTGTGTGTGTGTTCTAAAAAAAAGAAATTCCATACAAAAGTTGTGAGACTTGAGAAGGCAGACTTTACCATGACCTTAAACTTGATCTTGAGATTTTCAAGTTCAAGGTCAAACCCGAGTCAACTTTATATTTTCAAGTAGGAAATCCTATATTTTATTAAATTAAAATTCCTTTTTAATAAATTAAATGAGCTTACTCTTCCTTTTTGAGATATTTCTTAGATAGAATTCGTAAAACCGAATTTTCTAACATCTATACTTTGGTTATTAAAAAGCAAAAACATATATTTATTAAATTGAGAATCATAACAAAAAATCCTCTCAAGTACTTGCTAGAATACTAAACGGTTTTATTTGGCATAAATAATTTTGATAGAATAATGGCCGCCATTTTGAAAATGCGTGACATATTTTTTATATGGCATTGAACTTTGGGTTTGCACCAAGCGTTCCAACTCCAAACGTATCCAAACCACACAATCTAAAATCCTAAGAAGAATAACCTATGCTCCTTTCTATGTTTCCAACCTTATCCTCCACAGAGACCTTAAAGTCCCTTGTATCCGTGACCTAGCCTCCTCCCGATACAAAAGCTTCCATGACTCCATATCCATCCAACCACCTCTAACCACCTCTAACCAGCCTAATCCTTTAGTCCAAAACCTATCATCTCCATCTATTCCACCAAACCCTCCTCGACGCCTAAACAACTAACAATAAGAAAAAAAAATAAAAAAATAAAGTTATTATTATTAGTAGTAGTAGTAGTCTAGTACTTCCTACTAGAACGGGTAGGACGAACCACTTGTTCGAACCTTGCAATTAGGCCATCACATAGCCCCGTGGTGGAGAGTTCCAGCTACTTCACACATCATACATTTGTACATTGTACCGCCGAAGCGAGTATGTGGTCATTAGTAAGCTATATAAGCGTGCGTCAAAGCGAGGGGGAAGAGTCCCCATAAAGGGTGTCCCTCGCCCTGCTCCGTCCTCGAACCATAGATACAAATTACATCATCATGACACGGATCGGACCCACATCAGAGAGTGGGGTAAGAGTCCCCATAAAGGGCATCCCTCGCCCTGCACCGTCCGCGATTCATTGATGCAAATTAGAGTATCATGGCACGGGATCGAACCCACGACCTCGAGTTGCCTCGACTTATTGATAGCTGAGCGAGCGCCTTAACACCCTCGGTTACCCTGGCTCCCAATAAAAATATTAAATATTATGAGTACTATCGATGGATAACTTCTCATCTCATGTCACATCAGAAGTCACTGTAAATATTCCGTTCATATCTGAATTGCTTATAACATGTACTAATGTAGTCGCAATAATCTAATAAACGAAAAAAAAAAAAATTGTGATCTACTTTTGAATACCTTTATAATGGTACCCCGCAAAAAAAAAAAAAAAAATCAATTTCTTTTGTTTGCGATAAGTTCACTGTTGCTCGCTGATCGTAAAAATGTTGATTTGTGATGTTCGCAATATTTTTTTCTTTTTTGGGCAAAAAAGATGTACTCCGAATATAACAAACACACCAAATTTTAAATCTCTAGCTATATTAGGTCAGGCGATATGAAGCAAGATGCGACGAACTACCAATACAATAACGGTTTCTAGGATGACCGAGAAACCCTAAAAATGAGCCCTTGTTATAAACCGCCAGGCAGTATTATTATTATTATTAATTATTTTAATTAAATTATAGGAAAATCCGAAACAAAATATCAAATGGGAAACACTAAACCAATAAATAGATTACAAAAATGTCTGTTGTATGTGCGCCCTCTCGACGGACATCAAAATTGGATACGTCAATTATTACTAAATTGATTATCTACATCATTATTGTCTACATTTGCTTCTAGTGGCTTCCATCCGTTAGTTGTTTTAGGTTTTTCTAATACGCTTATTAATTATTGAAAGTTTTATCAAAATTTCAGTTAAAAATAATTCTTTCACGGCGAGAAATCTTAACCAACAATTCTCGATGTTATCTAGGAAATTTAGAAAAAACTATTTATTCGGTTAATTTCATATTTAAATGGACTACAAAGAAAGATTTTCAATAAAAAAAACAAACAGTTTTTGTCTAAATATATTATATAATTCTATTTAAAATACTTGTATCAAACGAGTTTAAAAAAATAATATTATTTCATATTAATATTCAAATTAATAGTCACAAAAAGGAAATAGTGTGGACTTTATATATTTGATATATAAACTATTTTGCAATTTATACTTTACTTATAGAATGATTGTAAAATTTTCATTAAAAAACAAAGGCATTGATTAATATTACATGAGCTAAAATGAATTATATGAACTAAAATGATTTTGAAAAACTAAAATGAACTTACATGAACTAAAAATGAAAATAACTTTTTGTTTTTTGGATTTATACTACATACATAATATCCGAGACAACTCAGACTAACTTTCTCATATATAATCTCGATCCCAGATCCCAGAAAATATGAATATATTGTTATCTATATAGATGGATACCCGTGTCGATCTGCTAGATGTGTCTGTGCACCTTTAGGAACCCTCCTATAGAAATGCCCAAATATTTATTTTTATTTAAATTTTAAATGGGGTATCAAATTAAAACTCCTGAAGAGTAGGTTAAAAATATATATATATGTATAAGTTGTTAAATTTTGATATCCTTATTTGGTTCCATGAGTTAAAATATACCCCAAAAAAATCTCCCCCTCCCCAACTACCCTATGATTGATAGTTCTAAAATTTTGAAATAATTTATTCAAATACCTTATTATAGAGCGATGAAAATTTCCCGAAAAAATTAAATTTATTTTGTAGTCATTACTAATAAAGAAAACATTGTGACCCTACGGAGGATCGAACCAGAGACCTTTTTAATGTTTTGTCGAATTTTTAGGGCCTTCCGCCTAAATTTGTAAATATATTTTCTTATTTTCATATAGAGCAGAGTAGGGAAATAAAGAAATGTTATTTTATAATATAATAACGTATATGATTAATAATTTACAAATCCTAAAATAAATTTGGATACTAGTACTTCCCTTTGATTTTTATTACTTTTTGTTTTCGATTTTTAACAAAATCAGATTTATTTTTATCAATATCTCGGAAATTAAACTTTTCCAAAGAAAATAGCTCTAATCGTTAGATTCGTATTTAAATGTTGTACATTTTAGAATTATTTAATCAAATTTGTTGTAACCGTTTTCGAGAAGTTTTTTTTCACGTTTTTTCAGGATTTTTGGGGGGTAGCGCCCTCAAATTTGGAGCTAAAATTTATTTCATACGCCTCGGGGTATGATTTTTCTGAGCATTTATGCCAAATTTCGTCGAAATCGGCCCAGTAGTTTAGTCTTCAAGCGTCTGCACAGACGACAGACAATTTTAGAACCCACTGTTTTACTCAGGGTGTAAATCCATTAAAATCAAAATATCAAATTTTCGTGCTACCACAATACATTCTCTTTATGTGAGAAAGTAAAAAGAATCACTAACCTCTAATATGAATTTAAAAAAAAAAAGAAGATATATAATAAAATATCCAAAGTATAAAAATAACGTAGATACATTTAAAGCTCGATTAAATTGAAATGTAAATAGTATATTTCATCTACGTAGTTTAATATTAAACAAATCACAATTCCATTCTACTGAAAGTAAATATTGTTTTGGATTCAGTTGAGAGTTAGTTTTGTGTTTGTAAAGTTTTTTGAAACAAAAGCAGATCTGCGAGAACACTGGTAATATTATGGTAATAATAGTCTTAACCTAAGTTAAACAAATGAAAATACATTGCCAACTAATATTGACTTATTTTATAATAATTTTTTTTTTTCTTTTTAAATGAGTTTAGTTCTGAAATCAATAAATTTAAATAATTTTTGTTTACTTTGTTCTCTTTTTTCTTATTGTGGTTCATTGATAGAGTTTAAATATTTACTGGGTTTATCTGACGATTAAAATTTTGATATAAAAGGTGACTCGATTTCAAATTTTAAATTATTCTCAAAAGGTTTTTTTTTTAGTTGTGCCGGTGATATTTGAATTTTTAAAAAACCATGAAATCCTTCCTTTGTTTGGCTCTTGTCGCTTTGGCAAGTTCGGTCTGCGGCAGACCGGAACCTGAGCCGTTCCTTTCCGAATTTTTGGGAGGATGGATGAATATGGGCAACGAAATCGGCAAGAAGACAGCCGATATCGTATCAGGATCCGTCGGCTTAGGAGCCGATACTCTTAAGGACGCCGCAGCTGTCGGTCTTAACACGAGTAAAACCGCCATCACCGGAATGACTAACGTCGGCAAGGATACATTGGACAAGGCTGCCGTTGTCGGAAAAGACGCCATCGGTATGTAAACCTAAAGAAATTTCTCTAACCATTAATCACTTCCGTACTTACAGAAAATAGCGATAACGCAAGCCTTAGGATTATTCTAAAAAGTATAAATTTGATGGTAGGTCATAAATAGCCCATTTTTGGTTCCATATTAATTTTAATCTTCTTCACCCATTTATTTCACTTCTGCATGTCCACAAATTTATTTTTTGTACCTAAATGGGGTCCGATGTGGCCCAAATATTTTGTGTCATGTTTTCAACCCATTTGACCATTTTTTTTATCACATTAATTTGTTGGATTTCCCAAACTTTGTTTTTTTCGACCCACCTTAGTATGCAAGCAATTTTTGTCCGTTAAAGAGGGATGTCCGTTGTGGAGGGTTTAGTTTAAAAAATGCGTATGCAATTTGGGATGAGAATTCATTTATGTGCTAAAAATATATTTATGAACGTTATTGAAGGTTAATAACAAAACATATTAAATCATGAAATATTAATTTTTGTCTTAAGAAAAAATAAAATTAATAGTAAAAAGACATTTCTAAAAACAAGCTTTTATCTTGGGCCATCCACCATATAAGATTTAGAGTGAAGACATTTTATTCTTTGTATTCTTCTCAGCAAACCCTTTCATTTGATACCCATATCATGGGCGTGCTTAAAAAATAACTAGTCCGCCATCTTGTTCTGTCCGCCATATTGGATTTAGAATGACGTCACTTAGCTATAACCATTCATTGTCATCCAAACTATACATGTATGCAAAATTTCGATTCAATCGGTTGAGGATAACTGCTTTAAAAGTCATTTGCAAGATTTAACCCGAACATACATACATACATACATACATACATACATACAAGCATTGCAAGTTAAACAAAAGCTTGTAAAAATACTACTTAATATTATCATCATTACTCTATTAATATTCATAATATATAGACGTATTCATTTAAGAAAAGTAGTATTTTTTAAATCGATTACCTCACCACATCCTTTTTTTGAAAACGGCACATTTTGTATTATTCGAATTTTTTTGGTATAACTGTATATTTTCATCTTTTCGTTTCACAATTTCCAATGTTGTGATTTTCCGATTTGAAATTTCCCGCCGAAAGCATGAACTGAACAATCTTGTTTGCATCACGATTATTTATAATTCCATTCAATAAGAAATTACTTATTAAAATTAAAGGGGACAACCTAAATAGAGATGTATAATTCCATATTTTCATTTAAAGTTATTGAACTACAGGGTTTTGATGAAGGCATTATGGCACCTGCTACGATGAATTGAGACTAAGGACTAATGAGAAAGAAGGGATCAAAAATTATTTTAGGATTAGAATGATTTTAGGAAACATAATTAATTTTCTATGAATCTTATTAATAAAGATGATGCAATATTTCTGAGAATAGTTTTATGTTTTTAGATAGACAAAGAACATGATTTTATAGACTAAAAAATTAAAACTTGCAACCTTTTATACATTTTCAAGAAAAATTATCTCTCTTCACTTATATTATTAAGGAGTTATTGAACTAGATGTTCAGAGTAAGTTTTTTTTCTAAAGAAATGTATTAACACATCTATATTTTGAATGTTAAATAATTACAAGTTAAAAGAACTTTTTATATACTTACTACGTTTTTAAATTTTCTGTTGAATCATATTATGTAATGTTGATTATAATTGTCATTTTTATATAATGTTAGTGAAAAAATAGTTCCGAATTTATTTACTTCACATAATAATGAAAACCATCTAGAGAGCTGATCTTAAACCTATAAAAGGACAAATCTTTGTACAACGAATCTCACCTCATCTTTGAAATTTATTTATTTCTTTGTTTACTTTTCCTTTTTCGCTGTCATTCAATATTTACCTCTTAATAAAAAATCACAAATTTGAAGCCTGTCATAATGAAGATTGTAAATATGGGACATGTCAAAACAAATAAAATAACTTACGGATTTTTTCCTAACTAACTTTCCATACAGCAAAATTTGCTGAAAACGAATTAAATTCTGCTGAAAGATGGCTATAAGTATTAAAATAATGCATTGTCATCGTGTTCTGAGGTATTCTAAGAGTTTCAAATGTCTAGCTACTCGGGAAGTTAGTTAAAAATCGATTGCAAGATCGATTTACAAAATCTATTACAAAAATGAATTACAAGATCGATTACAAGATCGATTTACAAGGTACTGGACAAACAAACAAACAAACAAGGAAGCAAGCTAATAAAAACATAGTAAAATATCAATGTTTCTCAAGTTTAATTTAACTTGTTTGTTAAAAGAGGATTTTAGGGCCCATGGGACCATATTTAAGTGTTGATGTCCAGTATAGAGGGGGTTCTTTTTCTTTGATTTCATGTACTGTACAGTACACTTTGGCTGGTTCCTGGAAAAATTGTCCATAAACAGGGGTGCCCTTTGTAGAGGGGTGTCCATTAAAAGGGGGTTCACTGTAATTGCAATATCGATGATAAGATAATTATTATTAATTGAATACAACCATTAGGAAGTCATAAAAATCATTTTAGCGTAAGATTTTTCATGTAGTGTTAAAGAAACAAGCAGGCGGACAAGGGGATTTAGATGATGAATGAACTTATTTCACCGAGTAGTCACTGGGGCATTTGTGAATGGAAAGTTTAGTTCATTGTGGATAGTTGAATTTGTTTTAGCTTCTTACCATTATTTAAATTCAGACTAGAATAATCGATTTTTATTTTTATGATTATTATCGATTATGAAAGCAAATCAAGGACAAACAGCAGGGGACTAACTTTGGCTGCAGCGACAAGGAGTAAGTAATCGATTATTACTGTCGACTTATCGATTTCTCTGTCTGTTTCAGATTATGTCAACATTATCGGTAACAATCTCGGCGGACCTCTTGGTGACAAAGTGAAAGCTCTCGGTGATGCTGCCAGCAAGGCTCTCGACGGAGGTATCGAGGCTGGAAAGAAGGGAATCGATCTTGGACAGACCATGGGTACCAAGGGTATCGACGTAGCTGATAAGGTTATCAATGAAACAGCTGATAAGCTGAAGAAGGTTTCTGTAGAGGGCAACCAGCTGGCTAAAGAGGCTTTAGACAAAGTATCCGAGGGACTCTCTTCATTCTGGGGTTGATCTTACTCAAGTAAACATTTTGAAATCACATTGGAGCAACTCATCATTAATATAATACAATTTTGTAAAGATATTACAAATAAAATTAAAAAAATCCTAACCCTATACTTTCTTGAAACCTAATCATAATTTCCTTCAAGTATAATAATATATAAGTATATCAGATAATATACTCGGCATCGCGAGGCGTATAGTAATAAATATATGTGGAATATTGAAAAAATCACAGGGAAGTACTGGCGTCCAAGTACTTTTTAGGGTTTTGTAGATGATTAAGCATACCCGTTATGTAATTATGATTTTTTTCTTCGATCCTAAGGGTCCCGGGTTCGATCCCCCGGGAGGTCACAATGTTTTTTATAGGTAATAACGACAAGATAAATTAAATTTTTAGGGAAATTCTCATCGCCCAACCATACGGTGTAACCATGAATCATTTCAAAATTTTAAGACAAGCCAATATATAAAATTTGGGGGGGGGGGACTTATAAAATCAATAAAGAATTAAAAATTTAAAAAAGCAAATACATATTTGTATCCTACTCTTCAGCAGCTTTCATTTGATACCCAACTCAAAATTTTTAAAAAATAAAATTTTGGGCGCACTTCACATTTTCGCGCCCAAAATTAACAATTTTTGAAAATTTGGGATAAACTCCCGGAATTTTCATCGCCCTACAATAAGATATTAGCATGAATTATTTCAAAATTTTAGCGCTAGCCGAACTATAGTGGTTGGGGGGGGGGGGATTTTTTTGGGTATATTTTGATTTATTTAACCAATAAGGAATGCAACATTTAAAAAATCATATATATATATTTGTGTCCTACTCTCCAGCAGCTTTCATTTGATACCCTACTCAAAAATTAAAAAAAAATATAAATTTTTGAGTTTACTACATTTTTTCGAATTGCGCATGCGCAAATCTAATTATGAACTTCTGTATATTTTTCCTGTGGTTGGGTCAAAAAGTTGCATCAGTGATTCAAATTTCAGTACTTTCGCTTAAACGGTTCGGGCCCTATGAACCAAAGAGCGACGGACGGCCGGACACATCACCCTCGGCATAAGGGTTTTGAGAAGTATCTACAAAACCCTAAAAATAGATAATCATGAAACATGATGAGTTGATGTTGATAGTTAGGGTATAGTAGTAGTGCAGCGGCTAGTAGTAAGGGAACCACCCTGTATTTCTACTATTCCTCTAACCACACATCTCCTTTTCAGTTATTATTAAACAGGGTGGCCACTAGTATAGCTTGACAAAATTCCCTGACTTTTCCCTGACATTTCCCTGACCTACTTCAGGTTTTCCCTGACCATCATCGATATTTACTTTACAAGATTTACCTTTAAAAAGTTAAAGATCATCAAGCTAAAATAGAATACATATACAAGTTGATAATTACTTAGCCCAATGTTTTTCATATATTAGTTTTCATGTTTTCGTAGAAAAAATGAATTTTTCGTAGAAAAATTGAACATTTCATCGAAATTTGTCATAAAAATAACTTCGCCTTGGCGGGGAATCGAACCCGGGCTCTCTCCGTCCGTGTTTAAAGCTTTTTTCTCAGGAATTAGATTTTTCCCATGAAAACGGCTTAAATTGTTAGATTTGTATTTATTAAATGGACTACAATTTTTTTTTTTTTTTTTTTTTAATCTAAACTATTTCGAGAAATAATTATTTTTCACGTTTTTTCAGAGTTTTTTGGAGGGTAGCGCCCCCAAATTTCAAGCTAAAATTCATTTCTCGACTACGCCGTGGGGTATGATTTTTCTTATGTCTAGTATTTTGTCGGGTCCACACCGATTTTTCCTGTTCAACGCTAAAAAGTATAAACTAATCCGTAACCTTTCCTTATTATCCTAGAAAGTAACAATTCACGTATTTTTACTTTCTCATGTAAAAGAGAAAGGTATTGTGATGCCGCAAAAATTCTATTTTGATTTTATTTTTGAGGTCCCCTGAGTCCAAAAAAGTGGTTTTTAAAAAATGTCTGTCTGTGCAGACTGCAGACGCCTGGTTTAGGCTCCAGGCGTCTGCTGGGCCGATTTTGACGAAATTTGGCATAACATGTTTAGAAAAATCATACCCCGAGGCGAAATCGAGAAATGAATTTTAGCTCTAAATTTGGGGGCGTTACCCCCCAAAAACTCTGAAAAAACGTGAAAAAAATTATTTCTCGAAAACGGTTCCGACGATTTTTATTAAATTTTTTTTTAAAATGTAGTCAATTTAAATTCGAATCTAACGATATAAGCCGTTTTCCTGGGAAAAATCTAGTTCCTGAGAAAAAGCTTAAAACACGGACGGAGAGAGCCCGGGTTTGATTCCCTGCCCAGGAGAAGTTATTTTTATGATACATTTTGATGAATTTTTCAATAATAATTAAATGCACATACGAAAACTATTAAATGTAAAAAAAAACTGGGCTAAGTAATTATGAACTCGTTGATAAGAAAGTTTGTCTGAGTTGTCTCAGACCGATTTTTCGGGTTTCGAGGTCGCCCTAGAAACCCTTATGCTTTTGGTAGATCGTCCGTCCGTCCGTCGCATCTTGGAGTATATCTCCCAACCTACTGAAGCTGTAGACTTGAAATTTGGTATACAAGTTAAACTTTTTTGCCCAAAAACAGAAAAACTATTGCGGACTTAAACACTCCAAATTTCTACGATCTGCGATCAATTGCGAGTAGATCGTAATATTTTATATTTTTTTGTAATTTTCAAGTTGGGTCTCATTTCAAAGGTATTAAAATGTAGATTAGAAATATATATCGCGTTTCCAAAATGGCGGCCATTATACCCACAAATAATTAAGACAAACCCAAAATGGACCTCCCCTGCACTACCCCATTAGGACAGGTCCTAAAAAATGGCAAAAACACATAAATATATATCTCTGTGGTCCAATGAAATTTCCGGGAGTTGGTCTAAAAAAGTGTAATTTTAGGGGGCTGTAACTCGGGAGCCAAAATGTTTGTCATTTGAAAATTCAAAGTTGGGTATCATTTTAAAGGTAGGTATTTTTAAGGGTAACATTAAAAAAATTAAAACATTACGCAAAAAAAAATGTCCCCCCGCTACCCCATTAGGACAGGAGCTAAAATAAGGCAAAAATACAAAAATATGTATGTCTGTAGTCCAATGATATTTCCAGGAGTTGATATAAAAAAGTCAAATTTTAAAAATTTAAGGGGGCCGTAACATTTTTTTCATATGAAAATTCGAAGTTGGGTATCATTTTAAAGGTATTGAAATTTGGCTCTCAAAAATATATCGTTTTTCAAAATGGCGGCCATTTTACCCCTAAAATAACTAAATTAGTGCATACTACCGAAGATAGTAATGGATAATATGCACTCCTCGTTTCTTAAAAGTGAATTTTTATACATATTTTTGATGAATGTTTCGATGAAGGATAATTTATGTGTAAGAAAAGCGACATATTACTTTTTTTTGTTAAAAAAAAATAAAAATATAATAATAATGTACTTATGAATTCTTATGACCGAAGAAACCCTTTTAGTAACTTGCTGGTAAGTACTTGACGGGATTTTTTTTTATATAATTTCTAAGTATAGAGGTCGCAAATCCTTCTGCCTTTCTTCCAAATACAGCATTTTTTATTAGAAATTTCGAAAAAGTTAAGGTTTCTGTGCTTTAAAATTATGAAATAAGGATTTTAATTGCTGGTAGATTTTCCCTGACCTATGACAAAATTCCCTGACTATTCCCTGTCGGCCGAAATTCCCTGACTTTTCCCGGTATTCCCGGTTTTCCCGGTCTGTGGCCACCCTGTTAAACTTATCACCTCACTACGCCAAAACTTCTCCTTGTATCAAGTTGAAATTTTACATACCTGTTTCAATTGTACTTTACACGATGTAACAGATATTACATCAGATATCAGGTATAATAAAGACACATAGAATTAATTACACCTGTTACATTAAAACTCCTTATCCAATTTAAAAAAAAAAAAAATGGTTTCATTATGAACTTATCTCACAAATGAAACTATATTATTTTAACCGTCTATGCGGTCTTTAAATTTTTCTAAATTGATACTTTAATACATGTAAAACATAAAAAAATATACTGCCAATTAGTGTGGCACATAGCTTCCTCGCATCCTGTTCACGTACTTTATTGATTTTTATGCTTTTACAAACCATTATTGTCTAAAAAAAAAATAAAATAAATAATAATATATATATTTTTTTTAATTTTACCCCCTCAAAACTAGAAATAACATACAATAGAACGTAACAAAATTTAATCTACTATTCAAGAGCTTTGCAACGATAGGGTAGGGCGGGGCTACGGTACAACCGATGATGATACGACAAAAAGTCATAGGACCAAAGTTGTAGATCTTTTAAAATCAGTTACTGCTGGTACTATTCGTTTTCCAATAGGAGTTACCGTTTAGCCGCAATAAGTTCCCAATACAGCTTAAAAATCAAGTCGGCCATTTTTATTTCTTTTAAAGGGGGAAGGAGGAGGAAAAGTGAACTTTGTATAATTGAACGATCGTAGTGAGTTCTTCATTTCAGAGACTTGGGATTTGAAAAGTTTGTTTGTTTGTTTGTTTGTTTGTTTGTTTGTCTAACGATAACTGGAGTAAAAATTGATCAATTTCAGCGAAATTTGGCACGTAGATGCATCTCAGCATTTTTGAGAACTGTATAGTTTTTGAAAATTCCTCACTAATTATTTCCAAGATGGCGGCCAATATGGCGGACGACTAAAAAAAAAGTTTTAAGCCAGCATAATGTGTTATACATCGTTTTGAAGGTCTTTAAGAGAAGGAAAAGAATATGTAACTAATCAAATTTCACACTTCATATTTTCAAGATGGCGGCCAATATGGCGGACGACAAAAATAAAAAGTTTTAGTCAGCATAATGTGTTATACATCGTTTTAAAGGTCTTTAAGAGAAGGAAAAGAAAATTTAACTAATAAAATATCACAGTTAATATTTTCAAGATGGCTGCCAATATGGCGGACGACTAAAAAAAAAAGTTTAAGTCAGCTTAATGTGTTATACATCGTTTTAAAGGCCTTTAAAAGGAGGAAAATAATATTTAACTGATAAAATTTAATACTTCACACTTTCAAGATGGCGGCCAACATGGCGGACGACTAAACAAAAAGTTTTTAGTCAGTATGACATGTTATACATCAATTTAAAGGTCTTGAAGTTTAGGAAAGGAATATCTAAGTATTAAAAATGTCACACATAATATTTTCAATATGGCGGACTATTAAAAAATTTTTGATCTGCTTGGCATGTAATACATTAATCTAAAGGTCTATAAAAGTAGGAATAGAGTCAATAACTTTTCAAATTTCATAATTTATATTTTCAAGATGGCGGCCAATAAGGTGAATGACAAAACGTTTTTCGTCCGTATGGCATTTTATACATCGTTTTAAAGGGTTTAGAAGTAAGAAAAGAGTAAATAACTATTAAAATTTTCAACCAATTGTAGATAATTATTATTTAGTATAATTATTGCATAGTAAGCAGTTTAAACTGGAAATTTAGTTGAACGTTGTTTAATAGAGACATTGCAGGCTCGCTATGATCGCACGTTTATACAGGAGTTGTAATAATGTTATTGTTGGCTCGCTCCGCTCGCCCTGTATAGACAACATTTAAAATTAGTTTTCATTTAACTGGGTATATATTGAAGGTTCGCTGCACTCACCAATTTAATTAGTATTTCTGGATAATGTTATGCTGTATAAACTTGCGAGTGCAGCGAGCCTGAATTAATTATATTAAATAATGATTACGTAAAAATACTTTATAAACAGGCGAGCGTAGCGAGCATACAATAACTTTATTTAATTATATTTACTACAAATTCTGAATCAAACCGGCGAGCGTAGCGAGCCATCTTTAATTTGATTAAATAATTACTATATTAACTGTATAAACAGGCGAGCGTAGCGAGCCTACAATAACTTTATTTAATAAATCTTTACTACAAATTCTGAATCAAATAGGCGAGCGTAGTGAGCCTTCTTTATTTTATAAAATAATTACTATATTTCCCGTGTAAACAGGCGAGCGTAGCGAGCTTATATAACTTTATTTAATACATATTTACTAAAAACGCTAAATCATCAGGCGAGCGTAGCGAGCCTACAATAACTTTTTAATAAATATTTACTACAAATGCTAAATCAACAGGTGAGCGCAGCGAGCCTGCAATAACTTTATTTAATAAATATTTACAACAAATTCTGAATCAAATAGGCGAGCGTAGCGAGCCATCTTTAATTTGATTAAATAATTACTATATTAACTGTATATCAGGCGAGCGTAGCGAGCCTATAATAACTTGATTTAATAAATATTTACTACAAATTCTGAATCAAATAGACGAGCGTAGCGAGCCTTCTTTATTTTATAAAATAATTACTATATTTCCTGTGTAAACAGGCGAGCGTAGCGAGCCTGCAATAACTTTATTTAATAAATACTTACTACAAACGCTAAATCAACAGGCGAGCGCAGCGAGCCTGCTATAACTTTATTTAATACATATTTACTACAAACGCTAAATCAACAGGTGAGCGCAGCGAGCCTGCAATAACTTTATTTAATACATATGTACTAGAAATGCTGAATGAAGAGGCGAGCGTAGCGAGCCTGCTTTAATATTATTATTAAATAAAGATAATGGACAGAATCATTTTAATGATCTTTTCAGGTTAAATAAGAATGTCAGGTTTTACTGAAATATTATCCTGATATCATTATTCAGAACATAGTATGGCTGATATGAAAGCACCTTTCTACGCGAGTTCTTTATGCACCGCATCACTAGTTATTTTCGTTCACAATATGGACGTTGCTCGTCGAATGGCGCAAACCACAATTCTCTAGCTCTTCTGGAAGTGGGTAAACATTCATATCAGTCAGTGAGTCAGTTAGCCATGCGGCTGTATACTACATACACATATTAATTTAGCACGATTTAAAGTGCGCAGACGGTTGAAATCAGGCAGGTGCTATCTGCAGGAAACATTCGACAAACCATAAAAATTTCATAAAAATCAGATGATTACTTTTAAAGATATAGCTGTAAATAAATGTATGTTTGTGAGCATGTGGAAGATAAACAAATAAGAGCAGAAGGTGAGATTAATATGGGACCAACAATGGGCCAAGTATTACCTACTAACTAAATTTCATTAAAATCGGACAAGTAGTTTTTAAGATATGGCGGTTCGCAAAAATTGAGCTACAGACCGACAGACCGACAGATAGACACTGGACCAAAAATGTTCCCTGATGTCTGAAACGGATTTCTGTCTTGGAATTTTTGATATCGGAGATATAAAATATGTTCTTTCTTCAGAACGATCACATAGCTTCCGTTACCTTCGGTAAGCTCGGAAGCAAAATTGAATGATTTAAAATTATACGTGGAAAAAAAAAAAAAATAAATAAAATAGAGAATGTTATGTAAACGCGTAACATCAATTGAGTAAGTTAAATCGCATGGAAGCTATTGTGCCACAATAATTGGTAGACTATTTTACAACCTTTTTTACGCACTATATGTAATAGCCAAAGTTTTTGAACGAGCGTAGTGAGTTCTTCATTTCAGAGACTTGGGATTTGAAAAGTTTGTTTGTTTGTTTGTTTGTTTGTTTGTCTAACGATAACTGGAGTAAAAATTGATCAATTTCAGCGAAATTTGGCACGTAGATGCATCTCAGCATTTTTGAGAACTGTTTAGATTTTGAAAATTCCTCACTAAACATTTCCAAGATGGCGGACGACTAAAAAAAAAGTTTTAAGCCAGCATAATGAGTTATACATCGTTTTGAAGGTCTTTAAGGGAAGGAAAAGAATATGTAACTAATCAAATTTCACACTTCATATTTTCAAGATGGCGGCCAATATGGCGGACGACTAAAATAAAAAGTTTTAGTCAGCATAATGTGTTATACATCGTTTTAAAGGTCTTTAAGAGAAGGAAAAGAAAATGTAACTAATAAAATATCACAGTTAATATTTTCAAGATGGCTGCCAATATGGCGGATGACTAAAAAAAAAAGTTTAAGTCAGCTTAATGTGTTATACATCGTTTTAAAGGCCTTTAAAAGGAGGAAAATAATATTTAACTGATAAAATTTAATACTCCACACTTTCAAGATGGCGGACGACTAAACAAAAAGTATTTAGTCAGTATGACATGTTATACATCAATTTAAAGGTCTTGAAGTTTAGGAAAGGAATATCTAAGTATTAAAAATGTCACACATAATATTTTCAATATGGCGGACTATTAAAAAAAAAAAATCTGCTTGGCATGTAATACATTAATCTAAAGGTCTATAAAAGTAGGAATAGAGTCAATAACTTTTCAAATTTCATAATTTATATTTTCAAGATGGCGGCCAATAAGGTGAATGACAAAACGTTTTTCGTCAGTATGGCATTTTATACATCGTTTTAAAGGGTTTAGAAGTAAGAAAAGAGTAAATAACTATTAAAATTTCACTCTATATATTTTCAACCAATTGTAGATAATTATTATTTAGTATAATTATTGCATACTAAGCAGTTTAAACTGGAAATTTAGTTAAACGTTGTTTAATAGAGGTATTGCAGGCTCGCTATGATCGCACGTTTATACAGGAGTTGTAATAATGTTATTGTTGGCTCGCTGCGCTCGCCCTGTATAGACAGCATTTAAAATTAGTTTTCATTTAACTGGGTATATTGAAGGTTCGCTAGGCTCACCAATTTATTTAGTATTTCTGGATAAAGTTATGCCGTATAAACTTGCGAGCGCAGCGAGCCTGAATTAATTATATTAAATAATGATTACGTACAAATACTTTATAAACAGGCGAGCGTAGCGAGCATACAATAACTTTACTTAATTAATATTTACTACAAATTCTGAAACAAACAGGCGAGCGTAGCGAGCCATTTTTAATTTGATTAAATAATTACTATATTTACTGTATAAACAGGCGAGCGTAGCGAGCCTTCTTTAATTTATTTGATTAAATAATTTGTATATTTACTGTATAAAAAGCGAGCGTAGCGAGCCTTCAATAACTTTATTTAATAAATATTTACAACAAATTCTGAATCAAACAGGCGAGCGTAGCGAGCCTTCTTTAATTTGATTAAATAATTACTATATTAACTGAATAAACAGGCGAGCGTAGCGAGCCTGCAATAACTTTATTTAGTAGTAGTAGTAGTAAAATGTTTATTAAAAAAATATACAATTCTTTACAATGCTACAAAAAGATAAAACATTTTTAGCTTGACCGAAGCGGCCGTCAGCTGGAGTTGGTCACACAAAAATAGATTTAAAAATAAATAATAAACTGCTTTGTATTATAAAAATGTTTTGGTATAAAACCTTTGGGTTTTATACCATACCTAATGTAAATATATTATTATGAGTAAAAAGTAAATAAAGAATTTAACTTTGCACTGCGAAAGCATAAAATTAATTTGTATAGTTAAACAATAATAATACTCCTTTTATTTTGCATCATCAGATAATATTTAATCACATTCCTCATGCGTAAAAAAAATTAACGAAAAGAGAAAAACAACAAACAGATACAAAAATTAGATTAGAAATTATAATAAATAATATCTCCACAAGCTAAATCATTCTAAAAATTAAACATTACTTCGAACGGATTAAAGAATAAATGAATTAATGACCAAAACAGTTTTTAATAATTTTGATTGTACTAAATTCTTCAGAAATACTTTTCCTATTTTATTTTCCCTACCTTAGAGACTATTAGGTCTATTATAATATTTAAATTTATATAATTAATCATTTTCCGTCTTTATAAAATACCTTCACATCTTATTCGCGAAATCAAAAATAAATAAATAAAAATGAAAATTATAATTCAATAATAATAAATCCGAAAAAAATTATGTTTCTTTAAGAACAGCCTTTCTGTACTTGTAAGCTTGGTCTAAATAGGTTGCGAATGTCTTGTCTGCTTTGTTGAGTAGATTAGGCATTATTTCTCTGTTAAGCGTTGGTTGGCCCAAGTATTGTGTCCTCAAGTTTATGAGAGCCGAGCAAGACACGATGAAGTGTTCAATGGATTCGTTTTCCTCAGAAGCGCACAGTTTACACCTATAATCTTCTCCATTTATCCACGGCTTGTAATTTAACGATAGAACAGAGGCTCTCACTCTAAAAATAAGAGATATATGGTTGAGGCTATATTGGCTAGAAGTGAGGTACTCTGTGCTGCCGGAGTTAAACTCTATATAGCGGAATGTCTCATGATTCTCTGATCGAGTTATTCTGCTGCGTAGTTGCTCTCTCACCCCCGCTGTTACATTATCCAGCAAAGACTTCATCATATCTTCCGCTAATCCAATATTGCAAGGCCACTCTTCGACGGTTTTGATATCAAAAATAAAGTTGTACTTGTTTGCCAATTCGCTCCACTCTTTTACCCAAAATATTTTTTCTTTGATCAACTGTTTAGTTAAGAAAGCCGGTAATCTTTGATCGGGCATGTTTAGAATTTTCCTCAGATAATTAATCTGCTGCCTAAGATAGAAAATAAATAGTGGTTTAAATAAGTTTTATTAAATAACTTTATTTAATAAATACTTACTACAAACGCTAAATCAACAGGCGAGCGCAGCGAGCCTGCTATAACTTTATTTAATACATATTTACTACAAACGCTAAATCAACAGGCAAGCGTAGCGAGCCTACAATAACTTTATTTAATAAATATTTACTACAAATTCTGAATCAAACAGGCGAGCGTAACGAGCCTTCTTTAATTTGATTAAATAATTACTATATTTACTGTATAAACAGGCGAGCGTAGCGAGCCTGCAATAACTTTATTTAATACATATTTACTACAAATGCTAAATCCACAGGTGAGCGCAGCGAGCCTGCAATAACTGTATTTAATATATATTTACTAGAAATGCTGAATCAAGAGGCGAGCGTAGCGAGCCTGCGTTAATATTATTAAATAAAGATATGGACAAAATAATTTTAATGATCTTTGCAGGTTAAATAAATGTCAGGTTTTACTGAAATATTATCCTGATATCATACGGCTGATATAAAAGCACCATTCTACGCGAGTTCTTTATGCACCGCATCACTAGTATTATGATTAATAAGGATTGTTTCGTTGAATCTTTCACAACTATGGTGATATAAGCCTAGTTTAATTCTTCAGGTTTGCACCTCGTCACACTGAGGTAATATATAGCGTAGGATATACTTTAGCCGGGGAGGAACAACTAGTTGGTGGAACCTAGTAATTAGGCCCTAATTTGGGCCCAGTTTATTAACGCAGTGGTCAAGATATACATCTACTTTACATACCGATGTATCACCAAAGCGAGTGTGGTGTGATCTATAGTAAGCCATGTAAATCAAAGAACCAAGGCGTGGGATCGAACCCATGATCTTGTTCTGCCCTGGATGGCCGAGCAGACGGGACATGTCTCTTTATGTTCATGACTAAACTAGCGCCCATTATTCAGTATAAGTTTTAATAGTCTAGAGACCATTATACATTTATATGTACACTCTCTTCAAACATTGTTTTATGAATAATTAAAGCGAGCTTCTTACATTCAGCGAAATATGTTCTGTGTCTGAAACGTACGACGATAACGTGAGTAAAAGTTGACCGATTTTGAAGAAATTTGGTACACATGTTCATTTTACCATTGCTTGCGTAAACGTGAGTTTCAAAATTGGAATTTTAGGACGGGGAAAAATTCTAACTTTATCTATTCGATGAAACGAACATTTTCTTCAAATAACATATTGTAGTAAAGCCAATAGCGACACCGCTATAAATTAATGAAGATCGTTAAAACTATTAAAGCTGACCTCAACGTTTAATCTAGAGAAAACAACGTTTTTACTGATATCTTACGTTCTAACGCAACGATTTTAATAAAACTTTTAATTCTAGTTTGGCGCAGGCTGTAGTTTTAGAGTCTCTTATAACTTATAACCTACACAGATTATATCTGAAGAAGGCTGCTGAAGAACAGCCCAAACCGGTCAATTGTAACAAATACAATTATTTTATTATTTTATGTGAAGATTGAACGGGATAGAACCATGCAAAAGTTGATGCAATAAACAATAGCTATGCGCTAATGAAGATTGACAACTGTTATTAATAATAATTAAGACTGGGGCGGGGGGAGTGAGTAAAGTACTTATTAAAGGGGTTTAAATAGTATGCAATTATTTAGATTGGTTCTTTCATTGAAGCAATCAATGTTTGGATTATCTATGGCTCTGTGGATTTCGAGGTTTTCTAAAATGTCTGCCAAATTGTTTGGCATATAACACTTTTAAATCCTTCATTAAAATTAAATGGTCATACGATATTAAATAGATAGATTTAAAATATATAATGCCACTAAAAAGTTAGGATGTGAACGTTTATAACCCTTTATTGTCTAATTTAATAATAGTATTTTTTTCTTGAATAATTAAAATTTGATCTGATTTCTTCTTGTACGATTTTAGGAAATTGTACTTTCTGGGTACAGGGAACATTTTGAACAAAAATTAATACTATAAATCTACATTAAGGAACGAGCAGAAAATTGTGAGAAAAAGAGTGACTTTTTTCGGAAATTGATTTTTTTTTGGAATTTACACGTATAGGCAACTCCATCCGAGGACATACTGCTTAATATATATATATATATACAGAGTGGTCCAAAAGTCTCCCCACCCCTCTTAACTTTTGAACGGTTTGAGATAAATTAATGAAACTTGGGGTATCTCTACCATGCAAAGGGAAGTTTGTTTTCATGCAATCGCCCACTAGGGGCAACCACCCACTTTGCCCCCAGGCCACCCAACTTCAAAATTTCAAATTGGAGTGTATATTTTTGATAGAATATTTGGATTCTACGGTCAAAAATAATAAAGTTTTATTTGTAACTTTTTTTCCATCTTCCAATATTTTGCCCTCTACAAAGGGGCAAAGATAGCAAAATAACCCTTCCGAAATCGTAAAAAAATAATACTTAGATCGTTATAAAATCTAAGCGGTTTAAAATAAAGTAATGGAACTTGGGGGAACTGTGCTATGTATTAAAGGGAAGTTTATATTCATCCACTTGCGTACTAGGGGCAACCCCTATTGTGCCCCCAGGTGCTGAAATCTACCATTTTTATACCTTTGCCCCCCATACAGGGGGCAAAATATTGGAGATAGAACAAAAAGTTTGAAATAAAATATTTCTATTTTTGGCCGTAGAATATATTTGCTATAAAAAATATACACTCCAAGTTAAAATTTTGAAGTTAGGTGGCCTGGGGGCAAAATGGGTGGTTTCCCCTACTGCGCGATTGCATGAAAACAAACTTCCCTTTACATGGTACAAATCCCCCAAATTTCATTAATTTATCTCAAACCATTCAAAAGTTAAGAGGGGGGAGACTTTTGGACCACCATATATATATATATATATATATATATATATATATATATATATATATATATATATATATATATATATATATATATATATATATATATATATATACATATATATATATATATATATATATATATATATATATATAAAGGGTGAAAAAATGAAGTTAGAAAGAATTAATAAAAGAAGTTATTTAGTTGTTTTGATTAATTTTTCTGCAAATGAAAACTTGCACTTGTTGGCTTTTCAACATTTTTTCTTTTCTTTACTGCAAAGTTTAATCTTCTTATTTACACCTTTATCAATTTATCATCAAATGGATTTTTCTTTTAGCTAACTTTTTTTTTCTTTAGAATAAGTTAAAAAGAAAAAAAGATATTAAACAGGAAAAATCTGTTGAAAAGTAAATAAGTTTGGATCAAAGAAATTATAGGTACGCTCCCCCCCCCCTCCTTCCCCCCACTCTTAACTCTATTTTACTTTTGACTTTATAAAATATTGATTATTTATTCTTAATATTTTACTTTATACTTTGAACCGAGGTAAAATTGATAGGTTCAATCAAAAATGGTTTATACTTGATATTCATTTAATTTTTTTTTTTTACTCAATTTTAAGAAAGTTATTTATCACCATTTTTATCTGTCTTTCTCTCTTCTTATGTAAGAATAATAATTATATATATATTTATATTATACACATACCAATCTTATTTAAGGATACGTGTATGGGTACCTACTTCTTTAGATTGTTACATCCTTTATTTTTCTTTTTTTTTAGAATATAAATGGATATAATTATTTATATATATATAAAACTAAGTGACAGTGACTGACTGATCAAAAATTCTCCTACTTCCCATTAACATAGAGATCTGAAATTTGGTACATAGATAGAGTGTACCATAAATAGAAAAGTAAGGCGATTTTTATTTCGATATATGGCCACCATATTGAATTATAGCCACCATCTTGGATTTATTCATCACTAATTCTCCTACTTCCTATTGATAGAGGTTTGAAATTTGGTACATAGATAGAGTGTACCATAAATAGAAAAGTGCGGCCATTTTGATTTCGATATAATATGTCCGCCATATTGAATCATAGCCGCCATCTTGGATTAATTCCCATTCTATTATCTCAGCTTCCAGTGGACCTAGAGATCTAAAATTTGGTACATAGACTTGTGGTAGCTAAAGAAGAAAATTAAAGGTACTTTCACTTCAACATATGGTCACCATATTGAATTACAACCACCATCTTGGATTTAATAACTCTCTATTATCTCAGCTTCCAGTGGACCTAGGGATCTGAAATTTGGTACATAGACCTAGGGTATAGCTAAAGAAGAAAATTAAAGGTACTTTCACTTCAACATATCGCCGCCATCTTGGATTTAATCAGATAATATTATCTTAGCTTCCAGTGGATTAAAAGATCTTAAATTTGTTACATAGACTTATTGTAACTAAAATTGAAAATTGAATGTAGAATAAAATAGAATAATTGAAAATGCATAAAAAAATAATATAACCTACTTTTACTAAAATACGAAATTATGTAACAATAAAGATATATTAATTATATTGTTTTAATTATTATTTACACACAGCGCCAACTTCATATATATTCTCAAAATTGTTTTTATTTTTCATACATATTTTCAAAAAATCTGCTGTCTGACTCAGGTGTTAAGGGTATAAAATAAACAGTCTGCCAACTCGAGTGGCACTTAGCTTCCTTGCGGCCTATTTTGTACAAATTAATGATTTTATACTTTTACAACCATATTGTTGTCTAATTTATTCAATTTCCCTTCCGTTATTTTGTCAAAATTGTTTTTATTTTTCACATGAATTAATGTATCAATTTAGCAAAATTTAAAGAGTGTAGACGGTTGAAAGGAATCTAGGGCTATCTCCAGGCTACTTTCAACAAACCATCAAAATTTCATAAAAATCAGTTGAGTACTTTTGAAGATATAGGCGAAAATAAATGTATGTTTGTGCGTATGTGGAAGAGAAACAAATAGGCGCGTAAGGTTGACCAACAATGGGCTAATTATGACCTACCCTCCAATTTGCAATAAAATCGGACGAGTAGTTTTTAGGATATGTTGGTTCGCAAAAATTGACTGACAGACCGACAGATAGACACGGAACCAAAAATGTTCCCTGATGTCTGTCTTGGAATTTTTGAAATCGGAGATCTAAATTTTTTTTCGTACTTCTGAACGATTACATAGCTTCCGTTACCTTTGGTAAGCTCGGAAGAAAAACTTAGTTTTTATATCTCTATGCTATATTTCAACCCCACTTGGGCCATTATAAAGCTAAAACAATAATTTGATTTACAATTATCAACATTTTTACCAATTTAAAACAATATAACCAAATCAAACTAAGACATAATTCGTACAATAAAACCAAAGGTTAGTTACTACATTTTATATTGTACGAATTGTGTCTTTGTTTTGTTTGGTTATATTGTTTTAAATTTGTAAAAATGTTGATAATTGTAAAAAAAATTATTGTTTCAGCTTGTTTTTGGTCTAAGTGGGGCTGAAATATCGCATAGAAATATAAAAACTTAGTTTTTATTTTATACCCATAAGACCTGAGGAAGACAGCAGACTTTTTGAGAATATGAATTTGTAAAAGGGTAATTCACTACTTCATTATTATTTATACATTCCTATGTCTAAATAACTATTAAGACAAAGAGATGTTTACTTCAATTTAGGGACAAAGTAATATCACACCTGTGATTTTATAAGGGGAGTAACAGTCTAAAGAATTACCCTTGTATGAATGTCTCATTATATTATGTAAGTTTATGATTTTGTTTTCTGGTTTTGAATCATACACATCAGGGTAGGGCGGAGTTAGTTAAGTATGGAGGAAAGTTGGGCAATTTAAATATCTTAGAAAACTCCGGACGTCACGAAATTACTTGAGTTGACGTAGAGAGGGGCCGAGGGTGGGGGTTGCATCGCGTGACCTTCAGTTGCCTCACGACAATCGAGCAAGGTGCACGCTTGTTTAATTTGATAGTAAAAAGTAAAAAATAACTTATTTTTATTTTCTTATGGCAGCAAAGATTCGATTTTGTGATTTTGATAGATTTACACTTTTAAAGCCCCCTGAGTCCAAAAAAGAGTTATTTAAAAAAAAAAAAAAAATCTCTCAGTCGTCTGTGGAGACGCAAGGAGCCTTAACTATTGGGCCGAAGAATATTGGCATTCTTGTTTAGAAAAATCATACCCCGAGGTGAATTCGAGAAATGGAGCTCCAAATAGGGATGATCGAGTCAGTGATTTTATAGTCACAGTGAAAATGGTGATTGTGATTTCCCAATCAAGGTGAAAGTCACTGGTGATTTTTCAGCGACGATGATTTTCTACCTGCCTCTAAAACTATATATATTTTCACTGGTACAGTGATTTTCTACCTCTGCATAATTTTTAACATATTTTCACTGGCATAATACTGTATAGTGATTTTCTACCTCTACATATTTTTTAAATATTTTCACCGGCTATCCCTTATATCGATGCAATGCTTTCAAATTTTTTTACTGGCGTCAATTCAAATATGCAGAATAATAACTGAAAAATCTTTGCATTTATTATTTGCATATTGTATTTATTTGAAATAATGAAAATATAACAACTAATTATAATAATTAAACTTTTTCTTATATATTGTTGACTGGTTATTTTTAATTTTTTTTTTTTAATGTATAAATTATCTTACAAAAAAGGGAAGTGAGGTGAAAAAATAAATTCTCCACCTGGAATTGAACCTCAAAGTGTTGTATTTTCACCTCTTATTCTACCTTCTTTTTTTTTACGAATATTGCCATTATTAATTCTGTGATTATAGAAACATTTTAACCAGTTTATTAAACACAGGATTGAATATAATCAGTTTGTTATTTATTAAACACAACCAAATCGGTCCGAGACAACTCAGACAAACTTTCTCATATACAAGCTCATAATTACTTTCCATATATTAATTTTCGAGTTTTCATAGGTAAATTTAATTATTATTAAACATTTTATCAAAATTTATAATAAAAATACTTCCCCTCGGCGGGGAATCGAACCCAGCCTCTCTCCATCCATGTTTAGAGCTATTTTTCCCGGGAAAACGGCTTAATATTGTTATATTTTTTACGTGGTTTCTTGGTTTGTCTATTCTATAGCCGATTTGATCATTGTTTAAAAATGAACGAAGTTTAAGTTTTTTGACCCTTACCGACCCACGTCGTTCATTCGTTTAGAAAGCAATAATTGCTTTTGACAGATCCTTACCACAGTAAATACCCACATTGTTATAAACAGTTAAAGTTAGTAAATTACTGTTATTAAAATAGAATAGAATAGAATATTCTTTATTAAATAACCAATTTAATATCAGATATAATACGTCATTACTCATTACAATTTAGGCAATTCACAATAAACAATAAATAACGCAGGGAATAAACTAAATAAATTAACAGAAATTAAAAAAATACACTACAAAAACTTTGACACACGATAACAACATTTCAAAGATAACAATTTTTTTAAATGCTTTTTAAATTGATTAAAAGGTAGTTTTTTTTTATTTCAGAAGGTACTGTATTAAAGCATTGCAGACCTGCATGTTATATGGTGAGAATTTGTGCAAATTGGTTCTGCAGAAAGGTAAAACTAAGTTTTCTTTATTCCTTGAATTAAAGTGGTGGATGTCCGAAAATTTTGAAAAGTTGGAAAGGTTCTTTTTAACAAATATGATCCTGATGAATATATATTGACTTCCTGATATATGAAGATTCTGCGATGAATATACTGGGAAAAGTTAAGATATTATATTGCTTAAAATATTCTTTACAGGAGGTCCTATTATGTTTAGATGAAAAATCGTCCTAATTATCCTCTTTTGGCATTGTGAAAATTCTTTTCGATTCAGGTTTATTTTCCCATACCAAAATGTTGTATGACAAGAAGGGGTAAACTAAACCGTAATATGCAGATATTAAAGTCTCTGTGCAATTATACCTCCTTAAATTTCTAATTATGAAGAAAGCGCATTTTAATTTTCTTAATTCTTTTAGAATTTGCGTGTTCCCTGAAATTAAATTTGTTATCAATCAATACTCCATAAGGAATTTAAACGCTTCCTGTTTAACTAGACTAGTAGAACAAATCATGACGTTTGGGCACTTATACATTTTAATTTTACTAAAATTAACGAAAACACTTTTAGATACATTTATAACTAGCTGATTGGTCGAGCACCATTCATAGAAAGCCTTGGACAGATTATTAAGATACAGCTCAAGTTCATCGGCAGTTCTCGCTACTACTAGAACTGAAGTATCGTCAGCATATAGTACTACACGGCAAGTTGGACACACCTTTTTTAAAAATTCAGGTAAGTCATTAATAAATATTAGGAATAATAACGGGCCTAAAATGCAACAATACTAAAATACAACAAATACTAAGCGCCGGGGCCCCCGCTCTAGGTAATTAATAATTTTATTGAGGGCCCTTACCTTGTAATTATTGTATGTAAAACTACTTATATATATAATAATAATTTTGGTGCAAATAAACAATTATAGCTACTTACTCAAATAAATGACCCAATTATTTACCTGAAACAAATAATAATTATTAATTATATTAATCAAGTTTATTATAAAATTATATTAATTAATATTAATTAATTAATTAAAAATCAAGTTCTTTACATAAATTTATATCAAGTGAGTATGGAAATATAAGCCATACTATAATTTAGTAATAAATGTAGTTTGATTGTATGATTAAGTAAGTTATGTATTATTTATTAAGTTAACTCTAAGTTCAATCACAAGTAAGTCCTAAGTAAGCAACTTATTCAAGTCAATTTAACTTAAGATAAAGATAAACATTGAACTTTATGTTGTATCTAATAGCTCTACTACTTTGCTTTTTAGGGTCCGTAGGCAAAACCCAGGACCCTTATATTTTCCTGCGTGTGTCTGTCTGTCCGTCCGTTCATCTGTCGCCTGTTGTCATGGCTACACCTTTAGTTCGATCACTTTGAAATTTGTCATATATGTGTATAGTAACTTCCAACACATTTTAAAAATATAGCTACTTAAAAAAAATAAGGGTTAAAAAATATTTTGGGGACCATGTGGGCTACGTCAAGCTGATTATAAAAATATATAATATTCTGGTTATAAGCTTTGATAGGGCAAGGCATAGGCGAGTTTGAAGTTGGTGTGGAAAGTCCCCCCCCCCTTTATCTCGCTTATGTAAAGTGCAAAAAATCTGAAAAATAGTATATTATGTTACTAGGCTGTGAAGTGAGTTTTTTCTATACCGCGGCAATTACATTTACTGTCGAGAGAAGCGAGACAGTAAATATTGCCAAGGTAAAGAAAAAACACTTCACAGTCGCGTAGCATATGCTATTTTTTCCGAGGTAGCAGACAATGAAAAAACATTACATATTAATCACTAATCAATATATAATAATAACAAATATTAGTACATACTTAAGTCTTAAAAAAAGAAACCTTAGAAAGAGGTTACACTATAAGAAAAGATAAATAAAACGCATTGACATCTAGCGGATTTTTATCGTACTAGAAGCATTTCTACAAAGACTGCAGCACTACTAACGGAAGTTTTGACAACTACCCGCCGGAAAATAAAAATCTTTTAGTTCCTAGGACGCAAAAGATTTTTTCTTTACAGCTAAGAGTAATGAAAAGATTTTATAAGTCCACGTAATGAAAAAATGGATTTTAGCTATGTTTTTTAGGCTCTAAAGTTACTATTTCACAGCCTACCACGGAAAAAATAATTTTTATCTCCCGTAGGGAAAAAAGTTATGATTTTGAATTAGTTTAGAGGAACTAAAGTAAGTATTTTCATCCCTGATCTCAAAAAGTAGGGAGAAAAAGTAAAAGTAGGGCGAAAAAGTAAATTAGGGCAAAAATAATTATTTTATAAATAGTAGAAAATGAATGGCTCGGCATCAATAATTTGAAGCGAGCTTATAGTAATAAATATGTCGACGGTTTGGAAGAAGACCGTCACAAAACCGATTTTTTGAGAAAACCTTTTTTTTGTACCAAAACACTCCTAAGGGGTAGTACTTTTATGTAGAATATTGTCATATTTCTAGTACAAACACAGAACGCCAGAATGAGTGAAATGCCAGTCTGACATTAGAGAGGATTGTATTAGTATTATGGTCTAAACTGTAACAAATCAGTGTTCAACTTGGCATCTAAGTGGAAACGTCGCGTTTTTTTTAATAAACTGTCACAAAAGTGTTTCTTGCAGTCTTCATAATAAGGTAAGAAGACATTTTTATCTCATTTTTGTTCAATAACGACACAAATGCTTTTATGACTATTTAACCCATAAAATATTTATTAAATGAATTGATCAAAACGTCATACGTGCGATATTATGACAATTTTGATCAAAACAATTATTTTTTTATTTTTTTAAAACAATTATTTTTTAAAAAAGTGACCCTCTTGCATACAATGTTATCTATATTTATATCATTTTGTAACAATATTATTATTTTATAACAGTTTTCCACTAAAATAAAGCTTTATTTAAATTAATAAATATAATTTTATAACAATTATTTTTTAGAATTGTCAACCGTAGATTAGTAACCTTTCGTCATTCACGAAATCGTTAACCCTACTACTTCTTATCTATGTGTTCTCCGTCGTATTCCCTATATTTATTTACCAATCGGAGTTTTAACCCTGCAGTGGTCGCGTGGGTGACTAGTGACTATTGTCATTCATGTGTATGTTATTTTGATTATAACTTTCTTATCAGCATTGGGGTGGAGTTGAGCACCCTCTAATCTAGTCTATTAATTGGAGGCAGTAGATTGTTCCGTGGGATAACTGGACTCCAGGCCTTGTGAAGGTGATGTTATTATCAATTTAAGTTGTTTGGAAGACAAAAGTTTAGCAGCAAGATGGAAATCAACCGAAATAAAAAAGGTTAAACTAACATCAGCTTATAAACAAAAACTGGACTCAATGGTAAAAAAGGACGCTTTAGTTCAATTAATAAGTAAAAAAATATATTCCTTCATTTTATGAAAACATAAAAATTTATAACTTGTTTTATTTGTGTTTGAATTTTAATCATCATAATATTTTTTCTTTCTTTTTTTAACTTTTTATACCTACCTGATATTATGTTTTATACTATAACTATTTTTTTTAATAAGTAAGAAAAATACAAGCATAGCGTACAATACCTATGCATGATATACTGCTTATGCATTTGAATGTTTATTGCAGCAATTATTGTATAATTATTTATCGATTCCTTAATAAAGACTCAAAACTGTTTTTATTTTTTTAAATGTTTTATTTGTGTCTCAACTTATTTCAATTTAACGGTTTTTACTTTTCATTGTCATGGCATTTTATGATCTTATTTTATTTTATTCAATCAATATTCAATTTAAATAAATTATAGAAATCAGTCATTATATTTTCCTATTTCTATCTTTATTTTTAATGTATAACAACTTAAAAGATTGTGTGCCATAGAGTCCAAGGTAATTTGGAAAATCTAAATGTCATTATTATATAAATATGGAAAAGTGATATTATTTTTATGGGCACTAGTATAGACTAAGAACCTAAGTCAATTGATTTTCAGTATTATTATTTTTATATAGACTAAGAACCTAAGTCAATTGATTTTCAGTATTATTATTTTTATATAGACTAAGAACCTAAGTCAATTGATTTTCAATATTATTATTTTTGTCTTTATTTATTTAAGAAGAATTATATGAAACAAAAGAACATTTAAAAATAAGTTACTTGTCTAAATGCAATAGCCTTGTCACTTACAGTTCCTATTTATTTCAACACTGAATTTACTAACCAAAGACAAAGACTGAATAGAATTGTGCCTGATCTCGTTTTATTAGACATGTTATATAGTTTATGTATGATTTTGATTTTTGTACTTTTAATTTTAGCAAATAAATGATGTTAATTTGTAAAATGTTTTACCAAATTATTATAAACCCTTATGTACTAATATGCAATTTGCTTACTCTTTTTTATGGAATATCGTCACAAGTACTGATTTTAATTGAAAAATTGCCTAACAATTAAGCACTGAGCTTAATATGAAAAAAGTAGAAGTATGGCTAGGTTTTCTGAAGTATATAGAAGAAGTTATTAAAATATAAAGCAAATCCAACAACCATAAGGTCAATAAATTCGACATCAAAAATAGTCATTTTTTTCTTTTGCTTCTCCTGTAAAATTTGAAAACACGGTTTTGTGACAGTCTTCTTCCAAGCCGTCGATGTATTGAATATTGAAAAAAATGGATAATAATGAATCATGATGAGTTTATAGTTAAAGGGTATGATAGTAGTACAGAGGCTAATAATAGTAAGGGAGCCACCCTGCACCACACTTCTTCTTTTTAACTATTATAAAATGTATCATTTCACTGTACAAAACCTTCGGCTTGTATCAAGTTGAAATTTTACAAGCATGTTTCAATTGTACTTTAGACGATGTATATGCAGTTTTATTAAAATCATCATGTTAGAAAGTAAGATATCGGTAAAAACATTGTTTTCTCTATTTTAAAAGTTTAGGTCCTATTTAATAGTTTTAACGATCATTATTAATTCATAGCGGTGTCACTGCTGGTTTTACTAAAAAATGTTATTTGCAATAAATGTCTCATCGAATAGATGATGATAGAATCATTTTCCCTTCTGAAATTCCAATTTAATTTTTGAACCTCTCGTTTACGCGAGCGTTGCGTGCGAACTCTTGGACGGATCACGCTGTCCAACGAACTTAGCCTGAGTATTAGTAAGAGGAACATGTATACCAAATTTTAACTAAATCGGTTAGCATTTACTCAAGGTATCGTCGGACACGTAAACGTTACACACAGACAGACAGACAGACAAGATGCATATTTCGTTGAATGTAAGAAGCTCGCTTACGCTTCAATTATTGTGTAACACTTGTCAAAGTTGAAATTAATAACTGACTACTGGGTTAATTTTGACATCAAAATCGGATTAGTTAGGAGAAGTCAATATATGACCGTTTTCAAAAATAACGATGGATAGAAAAACAAACACAAGAGCAATAATATCCGATGTCTTTATAGAGTTAATTTTAAATTTCGTCACAAATATCAGATTCTTTACCTTCGGTAAGATCAGAACCAATAATAGAATAATTATTATATTATAACTACGTGTTTTATTTTATAGACAGCTGTAAAAACAATAAATCATTTTAGAAGTAAAATATAATTTAATTTATTCTCGAGTTCATTATATATTATTTGATCGTAAGTCAAACAAATCTTTAGTTTTAATTCATCTTTTGTTTTCTTTAAGCAAATATTAAATTATGTTTAATGATCATTATTTGTAATGCATAACTTACTAATGTTGGTATTGTAAATATTATCGAATCATGTTAAATATTTAAAAAAAAAAAAAAAAAATTATTTTTTTATTGTAAGAGTATATAAAAATTAATTTAATTTTATAGTAGAGATACATTCAGGGTTGGTTTGTCGTTGTTGTCGGTTAAATTTAAAATTTGAAAATGAAGGTTTTCGTTTGTGTTGTACTTCTGTCAGTGGCGACGGTCAATGCCAGTCCGTTCCTTGGTAGTTTGATTACTGGCATCACTGGCTTCGGTACTGACATGGGTAAGAAGACAGCTGATCTTGTTTCAGACTCGGTTGGTTTAGGCGCTGACGCCCTTACAAGCGCTACCAACGCTGGCCTTAACACAGGTAAGGACGCACTGGCTGGATTCAGCGGCCTGGGTAAGAATGTACTCGACAAATCAGGCAGTATTGGACACCAAGCCATCGGTGAGTTATTCAAAAATATTTTAATTAATTTACTCGTATCAAATATTAAATTATAAAATAGTTTAAAAAAAAAAAAAAATAAATACAAATATGTCGGCCAAAGTAAAACTATGAAAATAGCCGGCTAATTTTAAGACTATCAACTCAACAAAATGAAAACAATGTACAAAAAAAAATCACAGGGAAGTACTTGCGTCCAAGTACTTTTTAGGGTTTTGTAGATGATTAACCCTTAACTGCCCGAATTATTTTTTCGGAGAATTGTTTGGTTTTTTTCTGGGGATTTCGTCTGTTAAGAGGTCCCTTAATATGTAAAAAATGTTTTAAAAAATTGAAATAAATTCCTTACCCCAAATTTGGGCTGTTGCCATATGGCAACGCTAGGACATTAGCCCTACAGTTTTTATTCTCAGTAAATTTTTTAACAATTTCTTTTACAAAATATATGTAAAATAAATTTTAGGTTAAAAAAGTACAAATAATACTAACAAAATACTAAATTTATTTAAAAGAACAAAAAGTTTTTTTTTTTTTTTTTCATTATTTGATCATGTTTTTTTCTGTAAAATTATGTAATTATTTCTTAATTTTTTGTTTTATGCATGTGTTTTTGTTATTACCTTTAATAATATATATGTATTATTCAATTGTAATAAAAAAAATATAGTTATTATTATATACATATTATTTTTAAAAGAATAGCCCAATAATATTTGTTACTAATTATTAATTATACTTGTTCAACCAAAATAATTACAATATTTAGAGACTAATTGAGAAATATTTAGAAAATAATCAATAAAAAATGAACATTAGGCAAAAAAAAACATCAAAAATTTGTATATAAATATGACTGAATAAAATTACCACTTAGAAAAAAAACTGTAAGGCTAATGTCCTAGCGTTGCCATATGGCAACTTTGAAATTGACGCTCAATTTAGGGCATAAAAATTTAATTTTATGAAACTGCAATAATTTTATATTTTTAATCACTCTTTATTCTAATTGTTTCATTACCAATAATAAAAATATTTAATTAATTAATTAATTTAAAAAATTAAAATTCTTTCCGTGTCTCAAATTTGGAATAACCCATTTTTTAAACCTGTCTTGTCGCATACGTGTTGCACGCAACAAATAAATCTAATGATGAAAAATCAATTTAGTCCTTCTTTTGACATAATATTCACATTTAAAAAGTTCAATATTAACTTGGACCTCTCCAGACAATAATAAAGGGAGGGGGTTTTGCTGTTGCCATATGGCAACGCTAGGTTATTAAGGGTTAAGCATACCCGTTATGAAATAATGATTTATTTTCTTCGATCTCAAGGGTCCCGGGTTCGATCCCCTGGGAAGTCACAATGTTTTTCATCTGTAATAACGAAAATATAAATTACATTCTTCGGGAAATTTTCATCGCCCCTCAATAGGGTATTAGCATGAATTATTTTGAAATTTTAGGACCAGCCGTTATATAGTTTTTTTTTTGGGGGGGGGGGGATTTTTTTATGTATATTTTGACTTATAAAACCAATAAAGAATAAAAAAATTAAAAAAACAAATATATATTTGTATCCTACTCTTCAGCAGCTTTCATGTGATACCCAACTCAAAATTTTTAAAAAATAAAATTTTGGGCGCACTTCAAGTTTTCGCGCCCAAAATTGGCAATTTTTTTAAATTTGCGATGTTCTCCCGGAATTTTATCGTCCTGCAATAAGGCATTAGCATGAATTATCTAAACATTTTATTATCTTTGAAAAGAGCGTCTTACAATAAATGATGTATTGTAAATTGAGAAAAAAAAGTTAATTTTGATTAGTTTATAGTTAAAGCAGATGGTTGTAGAGAACTGTCCCATTAGACTCCGTCGTCGAATTACTCCAATTAAAATATTATATTATAAAATATAAATCACCAACACTGGAACACGTGGAAATTAAATAATTTTGACAAAAATAGCTTATAAAAGCTTAAATCATTAAAGTAATTTTACGAAATGGGACGTGAGGACTATTATAATATGTTTTAAAAAAAAAATTAAATTCGTAACAAAACATTTTAAACTGTAACCTAATTTAACATTAAAATAATTTTAAATCAAATTATAATTATTAACAACTACGGGAAACAGACAGAGAAAAATACACTCCAGCGCTGGGATTTGAACCACAGGCCTCTATATTTCCAGTATAGCGCTCTACCAACTAAGCTACGCAGAAGAATGAATTTCTCTGACGTTAATGATACCTTGTCCCGAATTTAAGCTTTCAATTTTCCACAAATCTGAGAAGTCAACATTAATGACAAAGAACTAGATCAAGAAATAACGCTTATAATTATAAAGTACCCAATTAGTACCTGTACAATTAGAAATTCATATTTTACGATTTTGGTAGTATTCATACTATGGAAAGATTAAATTTAAATTTAAATCAAATAATAATTATTAACAACTACGGGAAACGGAAACAGACAGAGAAAAATACACTCCAGCGCTGGTATTTGAACCACAGGCCTCTATATATAATACTGACACAATTATGTCCTCAATGAATCATGACATTAGTATCTTGACTCAGTAATAATTCCGACACTATTGACGCAAAGCACCTACACATTGCACTATCACGATCTGCCGTAACCTAACTTACGTCTGTCATGCTCTATAAAGGGAAGACAATCCATTCAAAACAATAGAGACGTTTACTGCTTTCTACAGGATTAGGGTAAAGTTACACTTTTGTCGTTAACACATGATTTGAAAGTCAATGTCGCCGTCATGATTAAGCAATAAACTTTAAATCAGAATTTTTTGAGTTACGTCACTAATGTTTTCAGCAGGCGATATGTTTCAATCTTCTGCAACCATTAATTTTCTTTCACATGCGCACAAAGTTTATTTTATATTAACCCCTATTTAAAGTACTCAACTGATTTTTACTACGTTTTTATTAGCTTGCATTCTTGTTTGTTTGTTTGTTTGTCCGGTACAAATCTGGCAATCGATTTCTAACTAACTTCCCGAATAGCTAGACATTAGAAACTTTTAGCATAGCTCAGAAAACGATGACAATGCATTATTTTAATACTTTTAGCCATCTTTCAGCAGAATTTAATTGGTTTTCAGCAAATTTTGCTGTTCGGTGTGGATTTTGTTAGTTCGGAAAAAATCCTCGTTATTTTATTTGTTTTGCCATGTCCAATATTTACGCAATCTTCATTTTGACGGGTCTCAAATTTGAGATAGATAACGCTTAGAATAATACTATATATAGAAGGAGCATAGAATCGGAATCCTAAGCAATTACTGATAAGAGACTGAAGCCAACTTTTGCCGAGACGTTGTGTCCTTAAGACCAGGCTGTCAACATAACAACACTCATTTTTTTTCATTTAAACAGGAGAAGGTTGGCCATGCTTTAGTAACTATTCAAAGCCCGCTCACAAACATCAAGAAGACAAACCCTGCCATTGGTTATTGTTTACGTTTCACTCTGACGTCATTTTTTACATCTCGCCCAGCATGATATAATAAACATTATTTTTAGCATATTTCAAGCTAAAATAAGATAAAACACAAAACAAATATTACAATAAAGTAAACTGACTATCAATAATTATAATTTAATAAAACATTAAATTAAAAAACCGAAGGCAAATAATTTTAGAGTTATGACGTCACAAATTACAAAAATGAATTTTTAGAACGCGGATTAAGGGACACAACCAAAGTTGGCTTCAATGTTATCAGTGATGCTCCTTCTATATATACTATTATTCTAAGTATTTACGCAATCTTCATTTTGACGGGTCTCAAATTTGTGATAGATAAACATTGAATGACAGCAAAACAGGAAATATATCGATTATATTATTTATATTTTTTCAAATATATCGATGGCACGGTTTAGATTTGGTGTTGGGGAGATCCGTTGTACAAAGATTTGTCCATTTATAGGTTTCAGATCAGCTCTCTAGATGGTTGTCATTTATGTGAAGTAAATAAATTCGGAACTATTTATTTTTTTTTTTCACTAACATCATATATCATATAGCAATATACAATTATATTATCAACATTACATACGATTCAACAGAAGATTTAAAAACGTAGTATATAAAAAGTTCTTTTTATCTTCAAATTGTTAAGAAATTTTGATAGTTTGTTGAATGTAGCCTAAAGATGGCCCCATGTTAATTTCGAGCGTCTACACTTATTAAATTTTGCTAAACATATAAAATTATCTTGTAAATAGTCTCACAATGAGTGTGCCAATTAATTTTCTCGCGTTTTATTTCGTATATGTACTTTAATGATTCTATGCTTTTATTACCTTTTCCTATAATTGTCATATTTCCATCTATATTTATCTTAGACTCATAGATAAGTCATTTTGAATATAGGTACATATACATTTTTGTCAAAATAAAATTTATTTTGACGTATATGTATATTGTAATGTGTGCGCATATGAAAGAGAAACAAATAGGCAATGTCATAACAGCGAAGTAGTAACACGGCAACAAAATCAATTTGCAGCGTTTTAATTAGGAAAATAATAATTGAATATAGCATTAGAATTAAAAATTAGCTACATAATATTATGAAACATCCAGTAACAAAATATATATTTAATACCTATTTATATATTATTATTTATTAGATATAATTTATTACCTAATAATAATAATAATAATATATGTGACTAAATTTGACACTACTTACAAGTATTAATCAATTAACCCAGAAAACATATGTTACATATTTATAGTTGTTATACATCAGTTACCCCATTAGTTTTTGTTTTTTTTTGGCATTGGTATGCTTTACCTTACAGCTATAAAAATGGTATTTAGTATTTTAAATAATATTTAAGTATGAAATATTTTAATCAGATAATCCATTAGTTGTTGTACCGCAGCTACTCCACTACATGTACCCTGGTTAACCTACTAGTAGTTGGGTACTTTTAGATTGTTACTCCCCTATGTTTTATTGAATATGCATGATTTTGACTAAATAACTATAAAGACAAAGGGATGTTTAGTCCAATGTACTTTGGGAGCAAGAAATATCACACTTCTGTTTTTATAAGGGGAGCAACAGTCTAAAGAAGAACAATCTGTACACCTTCTTTAGATTGTTACTCCCCCCTGTTTTTTTTTATAAGAGGGGGGAAACAACCTAAAGAAGTGCCAGTGGGGTAGCTGGGACCCTAGCTACCCCACTACTTGCACTCTGGTTAACCCGCTAGTAGTTGTATCCCGGTTACCCCAATAGTTGTTGTACCACAGTTACCCCACTAGTAGGTGTATCCCGGTAGCTCCACCTCTAACCTCCTCTAACCACCTCAAACCACCTCTAACCACCTCAAACCACCTCTAACCACCTCAAACCACCTCCAACTACCTCTTTCTTCCTGTAACCACCTTTAACCACCTCTAACCACCTCTAACCACCTCAAACCGCCTCTAACCACCTCTATTGCCAAAAATAGGATGAAAAGTGATTAATTATTATTGGTGTAATTAAGGCTGAAGTAAGAGTACACGGCAGTAAGGAGATTGTTAGATAATGAGTGTTTGTCGAGGAATACGAAGGAAAACAAAGGGAAACTCAGCCGAGTTTTCTCAGCTCCGTCTTGACTTTAGTATCACTCACTTCCTTCCTCCTTCCTACAGACCTGTCAAACAAAATTAACCCTTAGCTTCCTCTCAGAGATGAGGAAAAAACTTGCCTCACTTGTAAAACTCCTTAACTTCCCTCCTTTATATTTGGCAACAACAAACGAGGTCAGAATAACAGTGTTGCAAATATAACTTGCTTAAACATCCACTAGCTTATTCGAATGAATAAAACTAAATAGAGATATAACAATCAAACAATAAAGCCACAATCAAGACTCTCTAGACAAAGTTGAATGAACCCGGGTATTTTCTCTTATCTAGATCTGGGACATTGAAATAATTATGTCCATTTATAGCATAATGAGTGATGGGAAAATATTATTGTTTAATTTTTAAAACATAAAATTAACCCGGTAAAATCTTAAAGCATGTAAGGTTAAAAGTTACCTATAAAGTTACTCCTATAATCGTAATTACGAGTAGATTGGGTAGAATACTCCATGATCTGATTACTAAATCGACTTTACAAGCGCAATAACAGTTATTCTAATGTTTGCGCTTATAACGTTGACTGTACTTAAAAGAGGATGTATTTCATCTGGGCTATTCAAAGTAATGGCTTACGTTAAACGCCACTGTTTTATCTTAAAGCCGGGTCCACACTATATAACAAAACACCATATAACTTGTAACATGTTATATAACTTTGTTACAGGAAGTTATATAAACATTACAATAACTTGTTTAATAACATTGTTAAATAACCTTCCTGTCCATACTACTTCTACATATAACTAAGTTATATAAAATATTAAAAGCATGTGTAGTAGTTCTGATGATGTCGCGGTGTGAGGACGGCGTAGTGCTTGCTGCAGCAGCCTGTGAAATTTTGGCAAGACGAAGATGGCAAAAGAATTGTCGCAGATATTGGGTTCGGCCTTCTTTAAAAGCTTGACAAGTTTACAGTGGAACCTCACTTCTATACGATCTTAGGGCAGATGATTTGGACCCACGGAGTAGATATATTTATGATGATGGGAATTGAAAAAATTTGCAAGAATGACTAGTTCTGATTTTGGAATTTCTTCTGCTAAACATCGGCCCTAAAATAAGCAGAAAGAACACTTCATTTAGAGATGCCATACCGGCTACGGAGAGACTAGCAGTTACGCTGAGGTTTTTTGCAAGTGGAGAATCGTACCAGAGTTTGACGTATTTGTACTAAACCGACCCAATCATGGCGATGTGCCTCTAGATTAAGCTCATTCTTAAGTTTACATGAGGCATTATATGAAATAGTGTCTTGCTTCCGAGCTTACCGAAGGTAACGGAAGCTATGTGGTCGTTCTGAAGAACGAAAATATTTTATGTCTCCAATTTCAAAAATTCCAAGACAGAAATCCGTTTCAGACATCAGGGAACATTTTTGGTTCAGTGTCGGTTTGTCACTCAATTTTTTTGAAACAACATAATCTTAAAAATTACTTATCTGATTTAATTGAACCATTTGGATGGTTTGTCGAATGTAGCCTACAGATGTTCCCTGATTAATAATTTCAAACATCTGCGCTTCTTAAACTTTGCTTAAGCTAAGGCGCACATTGAGCAATGTCGCGCAGCTCACGCAGAGCAGGGCAGTACCGGGGCAGCTCGAAAAAAAAACTGCCTGGAACAGTTTTTAGAGCATATTGGAGCGCAGTTTTTTGGGGCAGTTTTTCGAAGGCAGGGGCAGTTGTGAGCGTTTAGTCGAAATCAATATAGAATATTATGGCGGGATTTCTTAATTTGAGCTCGGAGTCAGATTCGGATGCCGGGTTGGATTCATTAATATTACTTTCAAAAGTCAAGAAAATTAAAGTTGTGGAGGAGTGAATATAAGGAGAAAAGAGAATCTCACGGAGAGTTTACACTAACAAGAGGTTCTTATTTTGACGTACATCCACTTTATCTTTATCATGTTCAGCTCCTTCGCGATTTTCATCCAAATTAATTCTTTGACCTTGGTTTTCAGGTACACCGCCTGGCTAGTATCGTATACCACCTGGTGGTTGTGCACTAATTCAATCAATTTTTCTTCCATTGATTCTTTTTATTTTCGATAAAACTGCATCTCCAAAGATTAGTTGATTAATTTTGATGATATTTGTAAGTTTAATATGTAAAATAATAAAACGATAATAATATTTATTTAGTTATTAGGGTTTCGTAGATCATTTCTCGAATCCCTTATGCCGAGGGTCATGTGTCCGTCTGTCCGTCGTACTTTGGTTCGTATACTGGCGTAACTTTTAACATAGAGAAGGTTCACCTTTAATATGCGCATGCGTAATGCGCAAACATGTCCAAACCTAAAATTTTATATTTTTTCAATTTTTGAGAGATGGGTATCAAATGAAAGCTACTAAAGAGTAGATTACAAATAAGTATATACGACTTTGTATGACTACTGTGCATTTTACTGCCAATATTGCGTTTTTAGCGCCAAAATTTCATCCGAAAAAACTGCCCCCCCCCCGTTTCACCCTATTTGGGCTAGTCCTAAAATGATGAAATGATTCATGCTAATACCTTATGGTGAGGCGATGATATTATCGGGCCGGATTTTTTAATTTTTAATTTTATGTGCACACATGCGCAGTGAGGAAAAATGTTTATTTTTTATAAGAGATGGGTATCAAATGAAAGAATCTACTGAATCTACTGAAGAGTAGATTAACAAAAAATATATATGACTTTTTATGACTACTGTGCTTTTTACCACCAATATTGCGTTTATAGCGCCAAAAGGACAGATTTGAAGTTGTATTTTCCATAGAGTTCGCGGCGGACTAGATGCAACATGGCTGATGAATCTACTAATATTAGATTTTTTCTGTGTGATATGCGTCACCCGCACTATTTTATTATTATTATTATTAAATCAAAGTAGATATAGGTATGTTTTTAGTTTGCGTTTCAATGTGTGAAATGATATGATATTTTTAAGACAGTGCGGAAGTTAGTTGTAATGTTTTGAGACTTGGTACGTAGCGTGTCTTTGTTTTTTTTTATATATTAAAACTTGAAACTTATTCATAACATTATTTAATGTTTTTAAACGCGTTAAATAATTATGGTTAATTGTGTTTTTACCTTTTATAAAAAAAAATTGCAATAAAACTGCTTTATTAAATATAAGATTTATCGGTAGCACAGTAATCTTTAGAACACATTTCAAAAAGGTAACGACGAGGCCTTTTTTAGATTATTTTGATTATTGCTTTCTGAACGGTGGTTATACTGATTATAAAGTAGTACCGGCAGCGCTTCCCCAAGCGATAATGCAAAAACAAAAAATCGGTCCGAGACAACTCAGACAATCTTTCTCATATACGAGTTTATAATTACTTAGTCCAGTGTTTACCATTTATTAGTTTTCGTATGTACATTTAATTATTATTGAACATTTCATCAAAATTTATCATAAAAATAACTTCTCCTGGGCAGGGAATCGAACCCGGCCTCTCTCCGTCCACGTTTTAAGCTATTTTCTCAGGAACTAGCTTCTTCCCGGGAAAACGGCTTATATCTTAGATTCGTATTTAAATGGACTATATTTTAGAATTTTTTAATCAAAATCGTCGGAACCGTTTTCGAGAAATAATTTTTTTCACGTTTTTTCTGAATTTTTGGGGGGTAGTGCCCCCAAAAAACACTTTTTTGGGCTCAGGGGACCTCAAAACATGTAAATCCATCAAAATCTCAAAATCGAATTTTCGCGCCATCACAATACCTTCTCTTTGTATGAGAAAGTAAAAACAAATAAATGAACTCAATTCACAGCTGATATAAAACAAAAAAGAACACTAGTTGAAAAAATCACGTTGATCTTAGTCGACTTTATGCTTGATTACACCAGTCCGCGGCGGACAGTCCGGTTTCTGTGTAACCAGCCCGTTCGCGGCGGACGGTGGACAACCTGTTCACGGTGGACAGTCCGCTTCCTATGTGTTCGAGCCTTAAATCTGTAAATTTGTGCGACAAAAATTCGAGAATACTTTATTTTCCATGAATCGCTTGGGGCACATGAGAAAAAGATGGCGGAGGTACGGGGTACAATAGTCAAAATAGTATATTCCCTTCATGATGCATATCGTTTGCAAGCTCTGTAAAACTACAGTTAATGTTGTTATGTACACTTTTTTCATGGTTTCATTAAAGAGAGGGATAAAATAGGAAAACAAGAAAAAAATGCATTTAATTAAAAATTTGAAATATTACTTTTAGTACAGTTCATTTGTCTGATAAAAGGTATGAGAAAAGCTTAATTCTAACTTTGCAGGATCATCCGGAAGGCGGAGGGAAAAACACATATATCTATTTTACACTTAATATCTATGCATCTATAAGCACGATCGTAAAAAGTATATTTTGAATTCATTTGTTAAAGCTCAATAGAAAAATAATGTCATTTCAAGTCCTATTAAAAGCGTAGGAAGAATTACAGAAATTGTATTACTGGCCAAATCAAAAATGGCCACTTCCATAAATAACATTAAGATGCTATTAGGTTTTGTTAACTTCAGGAATAAAAATGAACGTTAAATTTATTTATATTTTTTTTCTATTTGAAATTATAATCTACTAGCGCCAAATAGCGACGTGCCAAAATATTATAAATTTGATTAATTCTTGTGGTTACTTTTTAAAAAAAATAAAATTGTTACTCCTGTGAAGCCTTAAAAATACAGACAACAAAGCAGCAGCGACAAATGGTCCAGCAAGGCTGCAATATATTGGGCTGCCAGGAAGGAGATGAATAAGATTCCTCCGAATCCGGCGTAGGGGAAAAAAAAAAAAAAATAATAATAATAATACACATGGAATATCCTATTTTAAAGAAAATATCCCAATTTTTCTATGTTGGTAATTTCGTCTCCAACAGTACCAAACCAACGTAAGTCGAAAATTCGAATCTTTTGTTTATATTTCCTGAAATTGTCTCTATGTATTTTTAACTTAGAGGAAACAGTTTCAAATCGACAAAACTACAGAAAAATATGAACTATTCAATTTAATTTGTTTTTTCAACCTTTTAGTAAAGTGCCCTAGCGGAACTTACGAGGTTTGGAACTGGCAACGATACGAACGAACAAAACATGCCATGCAGTTTCTGTGTCAGATCCACAAGTGTGGGGCAGGCCTTGTATAGCACAGTACTGCACTGCCCTGCTCTGCGTCTCAATTCACGCGGTCTCGTATATTTCTGTAGTTCACGAAAACTGCCCCGCCCTGATCTGTGTCGCCTGTGTGGGGCAGGCCTCATATGGCACAGTACTGCCCAGCCCTGCTCTGCGTCTCAATTCGCGCGGTCTCGTATATTTCTTCGGTTTACAAAAACTGCCCCACACGGTACTGCCCCACCCTGCGTCACCTGCGTCTCAATGTGCGCCCGGCCTAATTGATTTATTGTAAAATAAAAATAAAAGCAATATTTAGTTTTAAAAAACGTGGGAAAATTAAATCAATTTGACAATTATAGGTTTTATTATTAAAATAAGTATTACAAGATAAAAAGATCTTTATATATACTACGTTATTAAATTTTATGTTGACTAAATAAAAAATCGGTCCGAGACAACTCAGACAAACTTTCTCATATATGAGTTTATAATTACTTAGCCCAGTGTTTCCATTTATTAGTTTTCAAATGTACATTTAAATATTATTGAACATTTCATCAAAATTTATCATAAAAATAACTTCTCCTGGTCGGGGAATCGAACCCGGGCTCTCTCCGTCCGCGTTTTAAGCTAATATCTCAGGAACTAGATTTTTCCCGGGAAAACGGCTTATATCGTTGGATTCGTATTCAAATGGACTACATTTTAGAATTTTTTAATTAAAATCGTCGGAACCGTTTTCGAGAAATAATTTTTTTTCATGTTTTTTCAGAGTTTTTGGGGGGTAGCGCCCCGAAATTTAGAGCTAAAATTCATTTCTCGATTTCGCCTCGGGGTATGATTTTTCTGAACATGTATGCCAAATTTCGTCAAAATCGGCCCAGTAGTTTGGGCTCCAGGCGTCTGCACAGACGACAGACAGACGACAGACGACAGACGACAGACAGACATTTTTTAAAAACCACTTTTTTGGACTCAGTGGACCTCAAAACGTGTAAATCCATCAAAATCTCAAAATCGAATTTTCGCGCCATCACAATACTTTCTCTTTATATGAGAAAGTAAAAATCATAAATTTGAAACCCGTCAAAATGAAGATCGTAAATATAGTTCATGTCATAACAAATAATAAAAACAAAATTGCGGAATTTTTCTGAACTAACTTTCCATACAGCAAACTTTGCTGAAAACGAATTAAATTCTGCTGAAATATGGCTAAAAGTATTAAAATATTGCATTGTTATCGTGTTCTGAGTTAAAAGTTTCAAATGTCTAGCTACTCGGGATGTAAGTTAAATGTCGATTCCAAGATTTGTACTGGACAAACAAACAAGAAAGCGAGCTAATAAAAACGTAGTAAAAAATTACAAGATAAAAATAACTTTTTATATACTACGTTTTTAAATTTTCTGTTGAATCGTATATAATGTTAATAATATAATCATCATTGTTATAATATAATGTTAGTGAAAAAACAAATAGTTACAAATTAATTTACTTCACAAATATGACAACCATCTAGAGAGCTGATCTTAAACCTGTAAAAGGACAAATCTTTGTACAATGGATCTCGCCAACACCGAATCTAAACCGTGTCATTGATATGCCCCCGTGTAGTGACAGTAAGAGAAGAAAAAGAAAAATGTGTACAAGTAAAAAAGTACAGATACAGAAAAATTAAACCGATACCTAGGACACAAGTGTAAACAAACCTGGTTGTCACACGTCAATGAATTTATTTCTTTGTTTACTTTTCCTTTTTCGCTGTCATTTAATGTTTATCTCTATAATAAAAAATCACAAATTTGAAACCAGTCAAAATAAAGATTGTAGGTAAATATGGGACATGTCAAAACAAATAAAATAACTAGCGGATTTTTCCTGAACTAACTTTCTATACAGCAAAATTTGCTGAAAACGAATTAAATTCTGCTGAATGGTGGCTAAAAGTATTAAAATAATGCATTGTCATCGTGTTCTGAGCTATTCTAAAAGTTTCAAATGTCTAGCTACTCGGGAAGGTAGTTAAAAATCGATTGCAAGATTTGTACAGGACAAACAAACAAGAAAGCAAGCTAATAAAAACGTAATAATATTGTCAATAAATTGTTTATTAGTAATATTATTATAGAAATTAGTACTTTTTGCATATAATTATATTTATAATAATTATTCTATAATGCACGTCAAATAGACGAATAGTTCTATGTGTTTTCAGCAATATTCTATATATTGTCGGCAAATCGCTAGATGTTTTCAGCTAAATATCTAGATGCATCGTAACAACTCAGAATCAGCATAACAGGTTTACCTCCTCACCTGCATGGGTGGATGGATGCATAGGTGGATGGATGCATGGGTGGATGGATGCATGGATGGAACCTATGTATGGATTGTTGTTGAGTAATACATTGTAAATTAAAAGTCATGATTTAATCAAAGAATTTAAGCAACATTATAAAACGAATGTAACTCAATTAACTAAATTTAAGACAGTGGGATTTAGTTAAAAAATAGTTTTTTAGAAAAACGTATTTCCTTGACCAAAGTCTAAACAAGAATGATGTTCATTTTATTATTGTACATTCCCTAAAGAAGAAAATGCATCATTTAGAAATGTCAATAAATTCCTAATTTTTAATTTTACTTTTTGACTAATCCTCACTATTCGCATACGTACTTCAAATTGATACTTTCATCTCATCATGAAATCTTGGCAAACTATTAATAATTAATTTTCAATAAATATAAAGTGAATATTAATAATTAAATATGTATTGTGATTAATTTAAATAAATAATAGATTGAGTGCAGTTTCATGATTAATAAATCTATAAATTGCATAACAAATCTGTGACAGCAGATAGATTCATTTTATTTTCTATTATACATAGTGTAAGCTTGAAAACAATAAATCCTTATAATATTAAATTCAAAATCTTACTAAGTTTTCGTCCAGAGATTATTTTTAATAATAAGTAGATTATAAATAAATAAATAGAAACAAGCTTCTATTCGTATTCTTCTGATCGAGCCCTTTTATTTGATACCCATCCGTCATCTTGGGCTGTCCACCATATTGGATTTATGGTGGTTATTCGTTTATTTAGAATAACGTCACTTAGCTAACCATGCCTTTTCATCCAAACTAAACGTGTTTGCAAAATTTCAATTCAACCGGTTGAAGATAACTGCTATAAAATTTACAGCCCCGGTTCGGGAAAAAGTAGACTCATCGGTCCATAAAAACTTTTGTGCTATATTACTTTGAAGGAACCAATTACAAAAGTTCATTCTACTAGGAAAGTTGGCTTCCATCCGTTCTTGTACCGGGGTGTATGTCGTGGTACAGGTAAAAATTAATGTTTTTCACTACTCTCTGAACTGTGGCTGTTGAAATATCTAATGCTCTAGAAGCTCTCCAAAGACTGAATCTTGAATTGTTGTTAAAATACTCTAAAACAGCCTCTTCTCAACTGCAGCTGGCAAAAGTATTTCTCGACGGCCGGCTGGCGCAAGGTTTCCCGTTGTACGGCATTTTCTTTCAATAGATGGAAAGATTTGGTGGGATGGTGACGCCGATTAGGATATTGCCGGGATATTCATGAGCTGCTTCCCTAGTGTTTTTGTGAGTGTCACCGTAAATTAGCAGCATGTCTGTGTATTCATCCAGGGTATACTGTTCCATGGTGGTTTTATTAAAAATATTATTAAAAGAAATTAACAAAACAATATAAGTATATCACTAATAGTTGAGAGATTGCTTCTAAGTGACAGCGGGACAAATCAGGTATTTTTGATAGAGAGGCAATATGTCATACATTTTATTTGTTTTATTTATAATAAGTAAAAAAAAAAAACCAAAAACTTATAGTCTCTTTTTATTGTTTACAAACGGACATTGAGCCTAAGATATTTGAGATATTTTTGATCTTCTCGAAGCCAAACATTAAGTAAACAATGCGACCATTGTATCATTAGAAAGCTTATTAAATGCGCCAACTTTTGATGTAAAAAAAGTTATTTCATAACCATCCAAATTCTAAAGTTATGGCAGCTCAAAGTTACATCATTACTTTTGATAAAATTAAATATTCATTTTTAGTAGAATGTATCACATTGAAAACAACCCCGATTTGATACAAAAAATACGAGTGGTGTCGTGGGACACCGTGGTGGGAACGAAGTTCCTTACATTTTTCATCAAATATAAATTATAAAATCACACTGCCAAGTACGTATACATTGCTAACTACTTATACATAGCGGAGTTAGAAAAGAGACAAAATTAAAAGTAACGAACTGTTTGTACCTAGCAGAGTTAAGGCAAAATTAAAAGAAATCATTATTTGTAAAATTAAAGCAAGCGTCTTACTATAAATATATATTGAATATAAGAAAAAAGTTGTTCATGATGAGTTTATAGTGAAAGAGTATGTGTGTTAAAGGAGTTTGGATTGAAATAGGACTGTTTTCTACCTACCCGGCCAATTAATTTAAAATATTATAAAATATATCTCTTTCCTACTCTACAGCTTCTGCTTGTATCAGGGTGAAAATTTACATGATTATATTTTATTTATTTACAAAACAAAGTGACATTTTTGACATATATAACAAAAATAATCAAAACATGTCAAGTAACAGGCTTCCTTAATAACACTTTTTCCGTCTTTTGAAGCTTACGTTTACGCGAGCGTTGCGCGTGAACGCTTGGGCGAATAACGTTTTCCGACGAACTCAGCCTGGGCATTGGTAAAATGAACATGTGTACCAAATTTTATCTAACTTGGTGATCTTTTACTCAAGTTATCGTCATCTGTAGATTTCGTGATGGATTTTGCATGACGGTGATTTTGTGACGGTTATTTTGTGACGGTGATTTTGGTCATTTTTTTCGGATTCACTCCCGGGCTCCAGAACGTGCCATAAGGAACTTCTTTCCAAAAAAAAAAAATAGTGCATTTTAATGTAAAATGATTTCTCTTTCGGATGCCGTAAACTGCGTATTATTATCTTTTCTAGTTACCGAGTTATTACGCAATGTATGAAAAAAATCGATATCTCGAAAACTAAGGTCGATTGACCATGAGTAAATAGGACATTTTTTGCTGGAAATTCGATGAAGTATCACCCCCTTTTCTTTGTCTGTGCTTAGCTGAAACACCCTGTGTAATTATAACAAATCAAATATAAAGGATTATTCTAATCTATTTGTAGAATTTAATTTAATTAAAAGATGAATCAGGTGTGAAATGTCGAGACGAAATATTACACAAATTTTTTTTAAAAACATAATAACCCCTAAAGACACATTAACAAAATGAAAAGAAAAAATAAATCTTACTAATTACTTTATGAGAAAGAGATTATTTTATTATTATTTTCTTTCTTATCCACGTATATACTTTACATACAGACAAATCAGTAGGAAGAACACGAAAATTTTATATTTACAAGTACACAGTGACAATGAATTAATTAAATTACATATTGCTGAATTTACATTCAAATCCAACCCTATGAAATTTAATTAATTAATTATTACGACTAGAGAGGTTGGTAGAAAGTAACACAACAATATTGTCACCACAATTTTATATTAAATTTCACAAACACGTTTCTACATATAATATCATCTTCAGTGTGCGTGTTAATTTAGTAAGAGAGAATTCTCTACTAATACTAAGCTAGATGTACAAACTTTTATGACAAACAAGGAGGGGGTAGACTAGGGCAGTGAGGGTAGAAGGGTAACGGAAGGAACAAGGTAAGGGATATGAAATTTAGATCAAAGGAACCCAGTAAAGGTTTGAGTGTTATGGGCCAGGTATAACATTTTTTGGTTTTGACATTTTCATGTTTAGACTGTGCTTCATAACTCGAAAAGCGTAACTAAAAAACGTTACCCGGTGTATCAAGGTGTTAGAACGGTATAGGAGGTGTGCACAGACTGTCTCCAGCTGTTGGGCCTCCCTCCACCGCACGAAGAAAGTCGAAAAGATTTATACGTGTGACAGGGAGTTAGGAAAGTACAAGAGGTTGCCATCAACTCTCAGCCCTCTCGGCCTACCTAGTATGAAGGCATATTAACAACAAAGAAGGCGGGCCGGCGTCTTTGAATTCAGTCGTTTGTAATCAAGCCACGGCAGTGCCGGTGTGGAGATAAGAATAAAAATTATTTTCCATCTACTTTTATCAATTACTTGAATAAATTACCGATTTTATTTCATTTTATGTCGGTAGTTTACGCAGAGCGAAAACATGAAAATGTCTCACTGTATTGCGGACTCGTATGCAAGAAGTATTTTTGTATAACTGCTTATTGCTTAACAATAATTCCTTGTATTACTATAACTAAAATGTACTATATATGTTATTTTTTAAAAATATTTTTGTTTTTTTTTTACAAGGGGAGAATTGTTAAGATTAAAACATGCTATGTTTGAGTCTTGGATAGCTCTTTGAATTTCCAAGTTTTCTAAGATGGGAACTGGCGTATGTTAGTTAAAATATATATACACCTGATGAAGCATTGCACTAGCCTCGCGTCATACACTACATGTACAGATGTATAAGGCCATTGGCAAATCTAGGCCATCAATAGGTTATTTTACCATGAAATTAGTTGTTTATATTTAAATTTATTTTTAAATGTTAATAATCATTTGACAATTGGTCTAGTAGTCTAGGAGATAGCGTGCAAAAAAGTGTGTGACTAACATCAAACTAGAATTTTGTGTATAAGTAAATCTTTTGAAGCCTTTTAAGAATATGTGGTCGGCTAAGTTCGTCTGCGGGACATAGCTTAGCAATAGACATTTAAAAAAAAAAAAAGGTAGAGAGCGGCCATGTCCCGCCAATTGTGGTGGACAATGTGATTTTCATTATCCTGAGTTCAAAATTAGTTAGTAGACCGAAAATCCAGTTGATTTTAAACAACTTAGAAGGTAGTTTGTCATTTGATAAATTGATTATTCAAAAACCAATTACTTATCAAAGTGGTCACATAGCACAGAGCAAGAGACAAACTAACACCAGCATACTGTTCAGTCTACTAACTAATTTTGTACTCAGGATCATGAAAATCACATTGTTTACCATAATTGCCCTTGTTCAACATGGCCGCTCTCCATTTTTTTTAAACGCCTATTGCTAAGCTATATCGACGAACTTAGCCGACCACATATTCTTAAAAGGCACTAAAATATTAACTTGTATACAAAATTCTAGCTTGATGTTAGTCAGACTCTTTTTTGCACGCTATCTCCTGGACTATATTGAAAATAAACAGGTCAAGTGTGTGCTAGTCAGCACACAGTGAGGGTCCGTAGTCAAGTGTGTGCTAGTCAGCACACAGCGAGGGTCCGTAGTCAAGTGTGTGCTAGTCAGCACACAGCGAGGGTCCGTAGGCCACACTGTATAGTGTTTAACTGAAAAGTGTATAAACAGTGTTTTTTAAAAATGCTAAAAAGCTTACTTTGAACCATTCTAAGGGTCTGATATTCTCAAAACACATTCTGAAAAAGTATTTTTTTGCCACTGAACCGGACTACAACCATATGAATTCATTGAAAAGACCATAATTATAAAAAAAAACGTATTTTGTCAATAAAAAATAAAATTAAATTTCCAAAAAGTGGTATCTTTACTTTTGGTCGATGAATGTTCAGGAATTTTTTCAGATTTTTTGCACTTCAAATAAGCGAGATAGAAGGGGGGGGGGGGGGGGGGGGGGGACACGTTTCACACCCACTTCAAACTTGCCTACGCTCGCCCTATTAAAGTTATAACCAAAGAATTATATATTTTTGTAATCAGCTCGACGTACCTTTTCATATGATACCCCTCACGGTGTCGAAAAAAAAAAAAAAAAAAAATTAACTCTTAAGTTTTTTTCCCCTAATTTTTTTGAAACATATTTTTTTTAAGTCGCTATATTTTTAAAATATGTGGGCAGGTACTAGACACATACATGCCAAATTTCAAAGTGATCGGACGAAAGGTGTAGCCGTGAGAGCACGCGAGAGGACGGACGGACAGACACACGCAGGAAAATATAAGGGTCCTTGGTTTTGCCTACGGACCCTAAAAACACGTGAATGCAATGCTGTTCACAAATTTGCTGACTTTTTTGCTCAACCTAAAGTTCTTGTTTTTAAAAGTATTATGTTTTATAGATGTTTTAGGCATTGTGGGAGATAACCTGGGAGCTCTTGGGAAGCCAGTGAAGGTAGTTGAAGGACTTGCCCACCAGGTACTGGACACAGGAATCAACACAGGCAAGAAGGCCATCACGACGGGAGAAACAGTCGGATCCACGTCCATGACGGTGGCTGATAAGATCGTTGAGATATCAGCGGGCACAGCTAAGAACGCGGCGACCAGCGGCAATACCATTGCCAAGGGATCGCTCGACGCTATCAAAGAAGGAGCTAATAGGTTCTGGGGATAATCAAACCACGACTTACGATATCGCAAACCAACCGACAAAAATCTTCTAATTAAAAAAACATATTTTTATGGTATTATTGCGTTTTTTTCCATGTTACCCCTCTCTCATATGAAAATATGACAAAATTGTACATAACAACAATTACTGTACTCTTAAAGAGCTTTCCAATGACATGCATCTTGAAGGGCACTTACTATTTTGTCTTTTGTACCCCGTACCCCTGTGTACCAAATTATTTTTAAACCCATCCAAATTCTAAAAGCAAAATTTTCGTATATTATCATAAGCCAATAATACGTAGATTTCTTTGAAAATTGGCTCGTTAAATCATGGTGCATAACTGGTCTTTTTTCATATATTACCGATTTTCCCGATATTTCAACTCCCATTTCCGTGAAAACCATAATGATGTACAAAAAAATGTTATAGACATTTTTTTTCAAATTGAAGGTTATTTTCTCATTTATATTTTACTACTGGACCACTTTTTGCGTGAATAGATTGCTTTGCAATTTATAAGCGGAAAACCACAAATAAAATTTGTTTTTGGCGACTTATCATATTTGCGGGGGGAAATTTTGTTGGACAACTTCAGATTCGTGTTCAACACCCCCAAAAACATAAAATAAACCACTAAAATCAATTACACCAGAACTTTCGACTTCGAGCCCATTTTGTGCACCATTTGACTGGACTATCTGTTTTTATGTCATTTGGATGGTTTATCGAAAGTAGACCATACTTAAATTTATGTCCAAATATACCACCAATTGGTGTGGCACATAGCTTCCTTATCACGTGCTTTATCGATTTTGCGCATTTACAAGCCATTATTGTCTAATTTGTTTAAAAGATGTCTCCCGTTGTTTTTTTAATATTCAAAATTGTTTTTAATTTTTTTACATGAATTGGAGTATCAATTTAGTAAAAGACGATAAAAATTAATGTGGTGCTATCTGCAGGTTACTTTCGAGAAAATATAAAAGTTTCATTCAAATACCGATCAGATAAGTACTTTTGAAGATATATAGGTGTAAACAAATGTTCGTTTGTGCGCTTGTGGAAGAAAAAATGGGCGCAGAAGGTTGAAACTTATATGGGACCAACAATGGGCTAATTATGACCTACTATCTAAATTTCAATAAAATCCAACGAGTAGTTTATAAGATATGTTGCATTGCAAAAATTGAATTACAGACCGACAGACTGTCCTAAAGACTGACCGACAGACAGACAGGGAACCAAAACTGTTCCCTGATGTCTGAAAGTCAGAAACGGATTTCTTTCTTGAAACTTTTTATATCGGAGACCTACAATTTTTTCGTTCTTCGGAACGGATCACATTCCTTCCGTGAGTTCGGAAGCAAGAATGGGGGGAAAGAATTAAATAAATTAGACAATAATGGCTTGTAAAAGTATAAAATCAATAAAGTACGTGACAGGATGGGAGGAAGCTATGTGCCTCACTAATTAGCAGTCTATTTTCATATATATATCAAAACTAAGCTTGGATTATTTATTAAATTGTTAGAATTCTATTTTGAGCTTAGCGTTAGACAAATTTAGCTTGGTCTTAGAATTAGGAGAGAAAGACAGCGAAGTCTTTAGTTTGTTCTACAAGTGATTTGAATGAAAGGAAGCGATTAGACTCCTCAGCTGATTCTCACAGATGATTCTCGCATACTAATTATTTTCATTTCAATGAATGAACTTCTTAAATGAAATATCATGGAAGCAATTTCTCAGCAACACAGAGAAAAGGTGAATGCTAAAATATAGCAGTCACTCTTAGAATCCAAAATATCTCCCCCGTAATTTCTTCACTGAAAATATAGATTACTTATTAATCCCCCACTGGGCATAACTACCTAGGAGAGCATCTGTATCTTACTGGTCTGAAAATGTCTCCCCTGTCTGCCCAATTTGTAATGACGGGAACCTAAACAGTAAATAACTGAAATGTCCACCTATAACCACCACAATCACCCTCTAACCACCTATAACCACCGCAATCTACCTCTAACCACCTATAACCACCACAATCCACCTTTAACCACCTATAACCACCACAATCCACCTCTAACCATCTATAACCACCTCAATCCACCTCTATCCACCTATAACCACCGCAATCAACCTCTAACCACCTATAACCACCACAATCAACCTCTAACCACATATAACCACCACAATCCACCTCTATCCACCTATAACCACCACAATCTACCTCTAACCACCTATAACCACCACAATCCACCTCTAACCACCTATAACCACCTCAATCCACCTCTATCCACCTATAACCTCCTCAATCCACCTCTATCCACCTATAACCACCACAATCCACCTCTAACCACCACAATCCACCTCTATCCACCTATAACCACCACAATCCACCTCTAACCACCTATAACCACCTCAATCCACCTCTAACCACCTATAACCACCTCAATCCACCTCTATCCACCTATAACCACCACAATCAACCTATAACCACCACAATCCACCTCTATCCACCTATAACCACAACAATCCACCTCTAACCACCTATAACCACCTCAATCCACCTCTATCCACCTATAACCACAACAATCCACCTCTAACCACCTCAATCCACCTCTAACCACCTATAACCACCTCAATCCACCTCTATCCACCTATAACCACCGCAATCAACCTCTAACCACCTATAACCACCACAATCAACCTCTAACCACCTATAACCACCACAATCCACCTCTATCCACCTATAACCACCACAATCCACCTATAACCACCACAATCCACCTCTATCCACCTATAACCACAACAATCCACCTCTAACCACCTATTACCACCTCAATCCACCTCTATCCACCTATAACCACCACAATCAACCTCTAACCACCTATAACCACCTCAATCCACCTCTATCCACCTATAACCACCTCAATCCACCTCTAACCACCTATAACCACCACAATCCACCTCTAACTACCTATATAACCACCACAATCTACCTCTATCCACTCTATCACTTTGTTTCGGAGATTGTGGGTCTTAAGGGATATATTAATACCCACAATCTCCGAACCAAAGAATTTATAGGGATCACCTTCATTAACAAACTCTATCACCCTCAAACCGGCTCTTACCATCAATATAATAGAGGTGGTTAGAGATTTATTCAGCACATTACATGATAACTTTCAGTAAATCAAGTCTACTAAACTCAGTAAGGAATCGTGTTCATACAGTTCAGTAAAGTGTTGTGTGACACGATGTAATATTTTAGTTAAATGAGTGGCTAACATGGCGAAGACTTTATAGCGAATAAATTGCTGTCCATACTTGTACTTGTATAAATACATATATTTACTTACATACTTGTACTTGTAAATACATATTTACTTACATACTTGTACGGGGCCTGGAAGCACTTGTTAACGAGGCCGTATCTCCCTCATATATCAAGCTAGACAGAGAATTGTAGCTCCCCCCCCCCCCCCCCTCTATATCATGCTTTCACTCACATCCATAAATTACACCAATACATTTTATAATTAAACAAAAAACAAGAAATAAACAATTCCTCCTCGAATTTAAGGCTCAACTAAATAAAAGCTGATCTCTTATCTAGTTTTGTTTGAATTATAAAGTATACTTCAAGAAATTGTCCAACCACACATGATTATATTATAATATACTGGGATAAATTAAATCCATTTTTACTTTCTCATATAAAGAGAAAGTATTGTGATGGCGCGAAAATTTAATTTTGAGATTTTGATAGATTTACACGTTTTGAGGTCCCCTGAGTCCAAAAAAGTGATTTTTAAAAAATGTCTGTCTGTCGTCTGTCTGTGCAGACGCCTAGGCCTGGAGCCTAAACTACTGGGCCGATTTTGACGAAATTTGGCATTCATGTTAAATCATACCCCAAGGCAAAATCGAGAAACAAATTTTAGCTCTAAATTTGGGGGCGCTACCCCCCAAAAACTCTCAAAAAACTAATTAATTTTTTTTTTTTTGTAATTTGATTTTTAAAAAAATGTATTCAATAAATTTTTTTCAAATTCCAAATGAATGTTCTATTATTATTACCTATTGAGAAAACTAATTTCCACAAAAACAAGGATCTACAAGCTTCAAATATGGAAGAAAACAAAAGTGGTGTAAATGCCGCCGTGCGCCCGCTGCTGCTAACCAATATCACGCGCCCGCCCGAAGGTTGATTCAACGGTCGTCATATACCAAAACTTATTTTCAAAAATTGAAGAAATAATTAATTAGTAGCTTTTAATGATCAATTTAATCTATGTAACTATTTAAAATAGACTGCCAATTGGTGTGGCACATAGCTTCCTCGCATCCTATCAAGTACTTTATTGATTTTATACTTTTACAAGCCATTTTTGTCTAATTTATTTAGTTGTTTCCCCCGTTTTGCTTCCGAGCTTTTTTTTTTAATCTGTCAAGATTGTTTTAATTTTTTACATAAATGAAAGTATCAATTTAGCAAAAGTTAAAGAGCGCAGACGGTTCAAATTAATCTAGGGCTATCTGCGGACTACTTTCAATAAACTATAAAAGTTTCATACAAATCAGATAAGTACTTTTGAAGCTATAAGTGTAAATAAATGTATGTTTGTGCTCATGTGGAAGAGAAACAAATTAGCGTAGAATGTTGAAACTTATATGGGACCAACAATGAGCTAATTATGACCTACCATCCAAATTTCATTAAAATCGGACGTGTAGTTTTTATGATATGTTGGTTCGCAAAAATTGAACGACAGACCGACAGACCGACAGACAGACACGGAACCAAAAATGTTCCCTGATGTCTGAAACGGATTTTTGGAATTTTTGAAATCGGTTTTTTTCATTTAAAAAATAAAAATTCAGAATTAATTAAATCAAAAAGAGAAATAATAAATTCAAATAAGCAAAATTATAGTTGTAAGTTACTGCAGTTTATAATTTGTAAAAAATAAATAAACCTTTTACAAAAAAAAAAAAAAAAAAAAAAAATATATAGATATATATATATATATATATATATATATATATATATATATATATATATATATATATATATATATATATATATATATATATATATATATATATATATATATATATATATATATATATATATATATATATATATATATATATATATATATATATATATATATACTTAATTTAACTAAATGTAAAACATTAATAAGAACTACAATTTGAGAATAAATAATAATTAGAAAATGAGAAAAATAAAAATGTTTAACAAAAAATTTAATGGGGATTTGAGAAACAAGTACAATAAAACTCTAAAAGAAAAGTTTTAATGATGAGAAAACCGTGTAAATTATTTATTTAGTCCTGACTTTCCATCTTGAATTTATTTTAATTGTTAAAAAATCTAGAACATTTAATATTTGATTTAAATTATTGTTTTTTTTTTTGTTTTTTTGTTTTAGTAAATGATTGTAAGACAGTGAATACTGACGCAATGCGATACGTCTGACACCAAGTCGTTACAAGATTTACCTGAGCAACTATCTCGTATCTGCTGAGAGATGCTGATCTTTTCATACATTACATGAATGTTTGGGCAAAGATATTTTGTATATTTTTACTACGTTTTTATTAGCTTGCTTTCTTGTTTGTTTGTTTGTTTGTCCGGTACAAATCTGGCAATCGATTTCCAACTAACTTCCCGAATAGCTAGACATTTGAAACTTTTAGAATAGCTCATAACACGATGACAATGCATTATTTTAATACTTTTAGCCATCTTTCAGCAGAATTTAATTGGTTTTCAGCAAATTTTGCTGTACGGAAAGTTAGTTCGGAAAAAATCCTCAAGGTATTTTATTTGTTTTGACAAATCCCATAGTATTTGCAACCTTCATTTTGACGGGTCTCAAATTTGTGATAGATAAGCATTGAATGACAGCAAAACAGGAAATATCGATTTTATTATTTATCGATTATATTATTTATATTATTTCAAATATATCGATGGCACGCTTTAGATTTGGTGTTGGGGAGATCCGTTGTACAAAGATTTGTCCTTTTATAGGTTTAAGATCAGCTCTCTAGATGCTTGTCATTTATGTGAAGTAAATAAATTTGGAACTATTTTTTTTTTTTTTCACTAACATTATATATTATTTAACAATAACAATTATATTATTAACATTACATACGATTCAACAGAAAATTTAAAAACGTAGTATATAAAAAGTTCTTTTTATCTTGAAGTTATTATATTTCTATATTTATTCATATAAACAAACCTGGTTTAAAATTGGCATTGTTGACAAATAAAAAAGAAAGGTCTTGTTTACAGAAGACGAAAAATATTTGTTCTTTTTCTATATGAGATATCTTAAGTTTAGAAGTTTTATCTGTGTATCTCACTAGTTCTCTGATTTAGTTCGAAAAGACGCGTACAGCGTACATTTAGTGGTCCTTTAGAAATCTAACGAATTAGCTCTGTGGAAAAAAGAGAAAAACGATCAAATTTTGAAAAACCTCCTGACAGATATTCATCGTCCGATTACGACAAGGTAAGAGAAAATTCTGTTATTCCTTTAGCAGATGAGATGGGAGAAGACTCATCGAAGCAGGGAAAGGCAGACAACCAAACAGGAATATCTCGTAAATCTCAGAGATCGGGGGTTAGTTTGACATCATATCAGAGACGAGAAACTGAAATAAAACATATGAGAGCTTTAGCTGAATTAGAACGGGAGAAAGAACAGAAAATACTGATGTTTGAAGAAGAAGAAACAAAATTAAAAATTAAAAAAAACAACAAGAGGAAGCGCGAACAAGACGCCGTTTCGAAGAAGAAGAAGCGGAACGTATACGCCACTTCGAAGAAGAAGAAGCGTAGACGCCGACTAAAGGTGGGTTCACAGTTCACAGCTAGCGGATACTTATTTGCGGAGGGCTATATAGATAACAATATATTCTTCGGAGAACCGCCGAGACGGAGGACGGAGTCGTTGTTTCCCTCACTCGAGTTTCGGTCGGTCAGGTTATAAACAAAGCCAATTATAACATCGTTTTTTCAACTTGAATTTAGTTCTCTTGCTTAAACAAAACGTATATAATAAGATTATAGATTAGGACTTTTATTATTATATAAATAAGAAATAGGTATATAATCAAAATAATGAAGGAACAGATATAATAAGCGCACAGATATAAAAAAAACACGGACATAATAAACAGATGAAGATAAAACACTGATAAAAAACGTATATTAAACACAGATGCAATACAGATTATAATAAAAATAATGTTGGAACAAATTCAGATACACAATATAATATAATAAACAATTGTAATATAAAAACATAAAGGAAATAAGAAGAGGACGAAGTGAAGGTTTCATACAGGTTTTTAAGCGGCACCGCAAAAAAGATGGTTTGGAACCAACTTTCTGCGGTGCCGCAAAAGAGTTGCCATAGATGAATCCCTCCGGGCCTCTGCAAATACGGATCCGCTAGCTATGAACCCACCTTAATGGTGGCTGAAAAACGGTATTTAGATCGTCTTATCGCTATATAAGAGAAGGAAGCGGCGCTAGCCATGTCATGCTCAGGCTCTCGAGCGTCAAAGAAGTCTTGCTCCACTATAGGTGAGCATATTAAAACTAATAATTCATATATACGGGAGAGGGCTGAAGTAAACGGACCGGTCCAGGATCTGAACCGGCCAAATGGACGGTCACCCGACCAAAGACACACATTTACTCGAAACGAAAATCAAGAAAAATTTAAATACGTGGACGGGAGAGGCCCGGCAAGATGGAGATAATAAATCTGGATGCCGTAGCAATTTTTGTTAAAATAAACATCATTGTGACACACCAGAAAACTCTAATCGGAAAAATCAACGGAATGAACCTAACATTTCAAAATTAACTAGGCATCGCGTGGCTCTATATTTGAAGCGAGCGTATAGTAATAAATATGTATTGAATATTGAAAAATAGATAATCATGAATCATGATGAGTTGATATATAATGGGTATAGTAGTAGTACAGCGGCTAGTAGTAAGGGAACCACCCCGCATTCTTACTATTCCTCTAACCACACATCTCCTTTTCAATTATTATAAAATGTATCACTTTGCTACAAAAAAACTACTGCTTGTATCAAATTGAAATTTTGCATGCCTGTTTCAATTGTGCAGTAGATGGTGTATATGAAGTTTTATTAAAATCGTTACGTTAGAACGTAAGATATCAGTAAAAAGGTTGTTTTCTCTATTATAAATGTTTAGGTCCGCTTTAATAGTTTTAGCGATCTTTATAAATTCATAGCGGTGTCGCTGTAGGTTTTACTGAAAAATGTTATTTGAAAAAAAATGTTCGTCTCATCGACTAGATGATGATAGAATCTTTTCCCGTCCTGAAATTCCAATTTAGTTTTGAACCTCTCGTCTAAGCGAGCGTTGAGCGCGAACTCTTGGACGGATCACGAACTTAGCCTGACTTCGTTGCTCTTGTCCAACGAACTTAGCCTGAGTGTAATAGGAACATGTATATCAAATTTCAACTAAATCGGTCAACTTGTACTCAAGTTATCGTCGGACACGTAAACGTTACACACAGATAGATAGACAATGAGCATATTTCGTTGAATGTAAGAAGCTCGCTTACGCTAGCTTCAATGATCCGAAAATCTATTGGGAGGGATGCCTACAATGAATAAGATCATGCATGGACTCAGTTGTAATCATGAGTTGTGGCAAATGAGCATAGTGCTATTGAGGCGCACCATGTACAGTATTTGCACAGTCCAAGACAACCAAAACAAAGTTATTGGGTGCAGTGGCGCAGGCGCACCATGTACAGTATTTGCACAGTCCAAGACAACCAAAACAAAGTTATTGGGTGCAGTGGCGCAGGCGCACCATGTACAGTATTTGCACAGTCCAAGACAACCAAAACAAAGTTATTGGGTGCAGTGGCGCAGGCGCACCATGTACAGTATTTGCACAGTCCAAGACAACCAAAACAAAATTATTGGGTGCAGTGGCGCAGGCGCACCATGTACAGTATTTGCACAGTCCAAGACAACCAAAACAAAATTATTGGGTGCAGTGGCGCAGGCGCACCATGTACAGTATTTGCACAGTCCAAGACAACCAAAACAAAGTTATTGGGTGCAGTGGCGCAGGCGCACCATGTACAGTATTTGCACAGTCCAAGACAACCAAAACAAAGTTATTGGGTGCAGTGGCGCAGGCGCACCATGTACAGTATTTGCACAGTCCAAGACAACCAAAACAAAGTTATTGGGTGCAGTGGCGCAGGCGCACCATGTACAGTATTTGCACAGTCCAAGACAACCAAAACAAAGTTATTGGGTGCAGTGGCGCAGGCGCACCATGTACAGTATTTGCACAGTCCAAGACAACCAAAACAAAGTTATTGGGTGCAGTGGCGCAGGCGCACCATGTACAGTATTTGCACAGTCCAAGACAACCAAAACAAAATTATTGGGTGCAGTGGCGCAGGCGCACCATGTACAGTATTTGCACAGTCCAAGACAACCAAAACAAAGTTATTGGGTGCAGTGGCGCAGGCGCACCATGTACAGTATTTGCACAGTCCAAGACAACCAAAACAAAATTATTGGGTGCAGTGGCGCAGGCGCACCATGTACAGTATTTGCACAGTCCAAGACAACCAAAACAAAGTTATTGGGTGCAGTGGCGCAGGCGCACCATGTACAGTATTTGCACAGTCCAAGACAACCAAAACAAAGTTATTGGGTGCAGTGGCGCAGGGGTTTGAAAATCAGTAGGGGTGGGTAATCTAGGAATCTAGGTCACAGTCAAAGCAAAGAGGAAGGGATAAACAATATTTGACTAAAAAAAACTATTGGTATTTTTTTACTTTAGCACCCCCCTATATGCCTTTGTGTTAATAGTTATTTAGACGAAGGAACAATAACAGAGTAGTATACATTTCTTAGTCTAAATTACTTTTAAGACGAAGGGATATTTATTTCAATGTACCTTGAGCCAAAGGAATATCACACTTGTGTATATAATTGTGATCATATCCCTTAGTCAAATCAACTATTAAGATAAAGGAATATTAGATAAAAAACTGCCCCAGGAGTCTCAATGTCTTGGGGAGACAAACACACAAACCTATGAGACTTATGTTAGACTGACTATTGTTTAGAACCAAGGGGGGTGCTAAAGTAAAAAAGTGCCAAACTATTTATTAGGCGCTTTTTTTTAAACAGTAATAAATGAGTTTAAACAGTAATTAATCCAGATAAAAGTTTTTGAAATAAAGTAATAATTCGTGAATTTATTATTCCTGATAAAGTCTACCTAAAACAAACTTTACATACCTTTTCCGGCTGTATAAAAAATGGGCCCTACTAACATTAATGCGAGCTTAACGAACTTCTTACATTCAACAAAAAATATTCACGTTTTCTGAGAGTAATGTTGATGAGTGGGGCGATAAGTTAAGTATAGATTACCAATTTAGTTGAAATGTGGTATTTATAATAATAATAATAATTTATATAATACTGATACTAAGTTCGTTGGACAGCAGTATCTTTCATCGTGTAACGCTCGTCATCATGTAACCTTAACATCTAAGAACGGAATTTTAAAACGGAAAAAGATTCTGCGTTTATTTATTCGATGAGACAAACATCTCCCTCTATTTTTACTACATTTTTATTAGCTTGCTTTCTTGTTTGTTTGCTTGTTTGTTTGTCCGGTACAAATCTTGCAATCGATTTTTAACTAACTTCCCTAGTAGCTAAATATTTGAAACTTTTAGAATAGCTCAGAACACGATGACAATGCATTATTTTAATACTTTTAGCCATCTTTCAGCAGAATTTAATTAGTTTTCAGCAAATTTTGCTGTATGGAAAGTTAGTTCGGAAGAAATCCGCAAGTTATTTTTATTTGTTTTGACATATCCAATAGTATTTACAATCTTCATTTTGACGGGTTTCAAATTTGTAATTTTTTATTAAAATGTAAACATTGAATGACAGCGAAAAGTAAAAAAAGAAATAAATTAATTGATGTGTGACACCCAGATTTATTTACTCTTGTGTCCTAGGTGTAGGTTTAATTTTTCTTTTAGTAAATAAATTCGAAACTATGCATTTTTTTTTTTTTTTTTTTTCACTAACATTATATTATACAAAGACAATTATATTATCAACATTACATACGATTCAACAGCGTAGAATATAAAAAGTTCTTTTTATCTTGTAATTATTGTTCATGTAAAATATATATGTATAAGAAATAAATATATATTTCTCTACGGTATTTTCTGTACAGGTTGTATTTCTTAATTAATGTAATTCTTGAAAGAAACTAACTATAGTTAGATAAGCTATAGCTTATCTTGTAGGGCTTGAAGTGACCAGATAGGTTTTATTTATCCGACCTCTCCAGCGCCCTCTAGTGCCAAAAAATGTGTTTGCTATCACGAGTACTTTTCTTACGTGAAGAACAAACCGAATAAAATGTTTCCTATCTTGTAGAGGAGACTTAAGGTAAGTGTCCATCTGAGACTTTTTAGTATCGAGACTCGCTCTCGAGACTAAAGTCACTAGTGGACATGGGGCTAAGACTAGTCTCGGAGAGTTAGCGCTAAAGTCTCGGAGACTCGCCGTATCACAAGTCGACAAGCTCTTCCCCTGTGTCTCGAGACTCAGTCTCAGAGTTCCAATCAGTTTCGAATAGAAGAGACAAGTCTCCGAGACAAACCTCACTACATCCCATCCTTTAACTACATCCCTTCCACTAAATATTATATTTATTTTTTTTTTTCCCCCCTGATTTTGATATTGTAAAATGTCGAAAAACGTGTGGACTGATGAGGAGACGTTTCTCCTCATTGAATTATACTAAACAAATTAAACGTGACTATCGAAACAAACAGAGATAGAAAATTAAAGAATTTGTGGCGGGGGGATATGTATTGCAAATAGCTATATGAATCACCTAGAAATTAAATAATAATTAAGCAGGTAGAAGAATATATAATATTGGTACCTATTATTTATTTCCTGATAACGGAATTAATTCAGCGTATGATATATTTATAAATATTATTAATTTATTTGTGCTTAAATAGTATTTTTTTTTTTTTTTTTTATAAAGGCTTTGTTAGATAATTGAAACATTTATTACTAATATATTTTTTATTATATTTTACCATACTACCATATATTTTATAACATATTACCATATATTTTTTACCATATTATTAATAGTTTAAATAACTCCTAATAATATTGTATATTGCATTTTAAAATGTTATTATCCAAATCGTAGGAACCGTTTTCGAGAAATGATTTTGTTCACGTCTTTTCAGAGTTTTCGGGAGGTAGCGCCCCCAAGTTTGGAGCTACAATTATTTCTTGATTTCACCTCGGAGTATGATTTTTCTAAACATGTATCCCAAATTTCGTAGAAATCGGCCCAGCGCAATTAGGCACCAGGCGTCTGCACAGACAAACGACAGAAGACAGAAAGATATGTTTTAAAAAACACTTTTTTGGACTCAGGGGACCTAAAAACGTGTAAATCCATCAAAATCTCAATATCTAATTTTCGTGCCATCACAATACTTTCTCTTTATATAAGAAAGTAAAAACGGGAGAAAATGTAATAAATTTGATAATAATAGGTTTTGAACACATAAAGTCATTAAATTGTACGTAATAGGACGCACGGAAGATATGTGCCGCACTAATTGGCAGAGTATTTGTTTATCACTTTTTTTAGTTTGTAGGCTGTGATTAATGCCAATATAAGGCGGGTGGCGGGGATCCTCCATTGGGCGAGTCTCAGACGAATCTGCGAGATGATCTCAGGTGGACACAAACCTGAGAGTAGTCTCGGAGACTCAACTCTCCGAGACTTGACCAGGGCTGATGTTGCTCTCAAGTGGACAAGGTTAGGAGACTGATCTCGAGACTAGCTCTCGAGATTTAGTCTCAGGTGGACACCTAGCTTTAGGATTTGGAACTCTACTCTCAACTTTTTTCGATCCAAACCCCTCCAAGTGGAGTTATAAGCCTCCAAAGTTGATTTTCTTTGTTTATCTTCATGTGGGTCATTTTTTAAAAAAAGTGACACTTTCACTGTTCGCGAGTTCATAGTTATTTACGCACCAAGGGAGGAAAGTAAGTGATTGCACCCTGAGCGATGAAGTTGGTTCCTGAGGCGAAGCCGAGGCAACCATAACGTTCACTCCCGAGGCGAAGCCGAGGGAGTTAATTATCGCGAGGGTGCAAGTAATTTTTTTCTCCCAAGGTACGTACAAGATTTTACCTCCAGAAGGGAGAAACAAATATGGAAAGATTTTAATTTTAAATTACGTTATTCAACGAAAAATACATAGGTTTATATTTATTTTTTAAAAAATATAGTTAGATATAATATTAACAATTCTCTAAATAAGTTTAATCCCGTTAAAATTAAATTATAGATAATGCTAAAATTAAATGGGAGAATCAGCTGGAAGCTGAGTAGTGTATATTGAATGGTGTTGACAACTGATGTATTTAAATATGGATTAGTTAATCTACATTTAGAAATTATGTTTCCACTTTTAACTTGTTTGTTTCTTTTACAGATGAATCAATATGACAACCGTTGTGGAGGTTACATGACATGTGTGAAGATGACATTATAGATTTCGACATTAAACAAAAGTTAGTAAATGAAATGTGTATTAGCACCAGCCTTATTTACTTGTGCTTTATCTAGGGCAACACTGGAGGGAATCATGAGAGTTCATGATTCCCTTATTTTTCATTACTCCCTGTTTAACCCGACTGCGGGTGCAATGAGTAACTTCCCTCCCTGTAAACTAGGGAGGAAAGTTAACTTTTTCTTCCCGCTGGAGGTAAAAAAATAATTACTTGCCCTCCTCATAATTAAAAAATCTACAACCCCACAAACATTTTTCTATAGATTAAATCCGTCATTTTGGTGGAGTCAGATTCTAGAATATCCTTTTTAGGGAATAGAAATGTAAATTTATATATACTAAAAGTTCACGATAGTTATGTCTCAGCCCCTTGTAACCTAAGTTACCATGCTCAAAAATGTTCAAAATATAATTTTCTTTAGACTTTCTAACTATCATCCTAGATAGGAAATATAATGTACTTTGTTATACTAAATATAATTTCTTTCTTATTTCGGTGTAACTTGTCGAGAATTTAATGAAAAGGCTTGTCCCAGCAATCGGTCACGATAGTTACGTCACAATAGTTACCAAGAAATTGGCAGCACTGTTTGACTGAGGGCGGGATTTCAGTGTTTTACAGATAAAAGAATCATTCCTTTATAACCTAAAGTTCGTCTCCGCGTCTTCTGAAGTAATCCTCGGTAACACAACAATTCTCTTCAAAAATCATGGGGCGTATGTTTATTCAAAGTCACAATAGTTACCATAAATTTTAGTACTTAGAAGTGCATTTAAAGCTTTTTAATATTTTTTGGGAATACCCCAATAGTATACAGAAAACTTATGCTTTCCTTTAAAAGCATTAATGCATTAGGGTGGCTTGGCCGCCATGTTTTAGTTTATAAGTCATGATAGTTACTTTTCACATACGTATTCTTGTTGTATAGATGTTTATCGTCAAAATAAAGCACTAGTTGGCTCAGAATTGTTAAAGTGTCACTTTTTTTAAAAAATGTCCCATGTGTTGTATTGTCTCCCGGTGAGAGAATGGTGGGGGGAGGGGGGGGGGGGGGTCTTGAACAACTTATCACTAATGTAGTCAGAAATAGCACCACAATCGAACACACTTAAAAAGTACTTAGCCATAACTATCCTGAGTTCAAAAGATATTTTAGTAAATTTGAAATTGTTGCTTGTAGCATTCAATTCTGCACTAGTTGGGTCCATTAAGAAAATAATAACTCACTTTTGCAATATTTCGCAATATCATAAGTGAAATGACCATTACCTGATTTCAGTAAGTACATACTAGTCATTATCTCAAAATTAATATTTTCAATAACCTACATAACATGTGACCAATACTAATAAATTGTTATTATTTTAAAAAGAAATGACGAGAATCGCAAATATTCAAATAAAACTATTCAAGAATATAACTAATATAATGTAGGATTCTAGTCAATCAGGTTAGTAAAAACAAAAACTTTTTACATGTTAAAATTAGTAGTAGTTATTACCTTTAAAAATTTGTTAATGTCTTGTCCAGAGAATATTTATAGTTTGTAATATGTAACAACTAAATACATTTTGATTCCAGCTTGAGAATGACCCAAGAAGGGGTCGAAATATTGCACAAGTGAGTTTTTGGAACGAAGTTCCTTATGGCACGTTCTGGAGCCCGGGAGTGAATCCGAAAAAAACGACCAAAATCACCGTCACGCAAAATCCGTCACGAAATCTACAGATGACGATAACTTGATTAAAAGCTCACCGAGTTAGATGAAATTTGGTACACATGTTCATTTTACCAATGCCCAGGCTGAGTTTTGTCGGAAAACGTTATCCGCCCAAGCGTTCACGCGCAACGCTCGCGTAAACATAAGCTTTAAAAGACGGGAAAAAGTGTTATTAAGGAACCCTGTTACTTGACTTGTTTTGATTATTCTTGTTATATATGTCAAAAATGTCACTTTGTTTTGTAAATAAATAAAATATAATCATGTATAATTTCACCCTGATACAAGCAGAAGCTGTAGAGTAGGGAAGAGATATATTTTATATTATTTTAAATTAATTGACCGGGTAGGTAGAAAACAGTCCCATTTCAATCCAAACTCCTAACAAACATACTCTTTCACTATAATCTCATCATGATCAACTTATTTCTTATATTTAATATATATTTATAGTAAGACGCTTGCTTTAATTTTACAAATAATTATTTTCTTTTAATTTTGCCTTAACTCTGCCAGGTACAAACAGTTCGTTACTTTTAATTTTGTCTCTTTTCTAACTCCGCCATGTATAAGTAGTTAGCAATGTATACTTACTTGCAGTGTGATTTTATAATTTATATTTAACGAAAAATGTAAGGAACTTTGTTCCTACCGGGTGTCCCGCGACACCACTCGTATTTTTTATTTTCTTAATAGACCCAACTACTGCAGAAGAAAATTTTACGTATTTCACAGCAATGGACTAGATAGTGTCAGATAAATATATAGTTTAAATTCCACAATCAAAGTGTCTAGGATCAGTTAGAAAAGTAATAAATCAAAGTTACGGATTTATCTATGTTTCGAAATAATGTAGGTAGTTCCATCTGCAAGTGATAGACAATAATGTCATTCATTATTGCGACAGTTCCATTATATTCCTTTAAATGCAAATACTATTTTTTAAAAAAAACTTCAATAAATACATAATACTTGATAATGATTGCTTTTGACAAATACTTACCACAGTAAATACCCCCATTATTGTAAACAATTAAAGTTAGTAAACTAGGCATCGCGTGGCTCTATCATTAAAGCGAGCGTATTGTAATAAAATACTGAATATTGAAATTTATTAATCATGATGAATGTCATAGTCGAAGATAAGTGGAAGAGGGTAGTGAGAGGTAGAGAGGGGGTACTCGGTACAAAGCTTAACTTCCTAAACAAACCTATACACTATAAGAATCTTAACCACCCGTAATAGCTTTTATATTATTATTATAAATGTATCACTTCATCACTCAAATACTACAGCTTGTATCACGTTGAAATTTTACACACTTTTAATTGTACTGTAGACGATGTACATGAAGTTTTATTAAAATCGTTACGTTAGAACGTAACATATTGGTAAAAAGGTTGTTTTCTCTATTTTAAACGTTTAGGCCCGCTTTAATAGTTTTAGCGATCTTTATTAATTCATAGCAGTGTCGTTGTTGGTTTTTCAAAAAAATGTTATTTGAAAAAAATGTTCGTCTCATCGAATAGGTGATGATAGAATTTTTCCCCGTCCTGAAATTCCAATTTTAAATTTGAAGCTCACGTTTACACGAGCATTGCGTGCGAACTCTTGGACGGATCACGCTGTCCAACGTACTTAGCCTGAGTATTTGTAAAAGGAAGATGTATACTAAATTTCAACTAAATCGGTCAACTTTTACTTAAGTTATCGTCGGACACGTAAACGTTACACACAGACAAGATGCATATTTCGTTGAATGTAAGAAGCTTGCTTACGCTCGTCAATTACTGTTATTAAAATACATCAAATACTAAGCGCCGGGGCCCTTACCTTATAATTATTATATGTTAAACTACTTATAAATAATTTTTACGTTTTGGTAGTATTTATACTACGGAAAGTTTAAATTTTAATTTAAATCAAATTATAATTATTATTAACACTGGGAGACAGACAGAGAAAAATAGACTCCAGCGCCGGGACTTAAACCATGGGCCTCTTCATGTAGAGGCCTGTGGTTTAAGTCCCGGTGCAATTTTGAGTCTATTTTGCTGTCTGTGTCCCAGTGTTAATAATAATTATAATTTGATTTAAATTAATAATAATAGTAATTTTGGTGCAAATAAACAATTATAGCTACTTACTCAAATAAACGACCCAAGTATTTACCTGAAACAAATAATAATTATTAATTATATTAATAAAGTTTATTATAATTTTCTATTTAATTAATATTAATCAAGTTTCTTGTATAAACAGCAAATGTAAGCAACACTATTATTTATTTGAACACGTAGTGTTTGATTGTATAAGTAAGTAAAGTTATGCATTATTTATTAACTTTACTCCAAGTTCAATTACAAGTAAGTCCTAAGTAAGCAACTTATTACAGCCAATTTAACTTAGGATGAAGATAAACATTGTATTTTATTTTGTTTCTAAAAGCTCTACTACTCTGATTTTTTAGGGTTTCGTTGGTAAAACCAAAAAAAGAAACCCATATAGTTTCGTTCATGTGTCTGTCTGTCTGTCACTCTGTACGGTTCCAATAACTTTTGAATAAAAAGAGATAAAAGCGTGAAACTTTTCAATATTAAAGATCGTTTTGACGCGCACACAGGAAAAATATAGCGAACTCAAAATTATCAGCTCTTCAAATCCAAAATGGTAGATAACTCACGTCATGCGTAAAATTTTTTTTTAAATTTTGAGTGGGGTATCAAATGAAGGGTATTGAAGAGTAGATTACAAAAATATATACCACTTAGGGAAAGTGTTCAATTTTCGGCGCCATTTTGTTAATAAACATCGAAATTTTGCTTGTCCCCCCCCCCCCCCCCCTAAAATTGTATTTCCGCTGTTACTAAAAATATAGAAAAATATGCAAAATGTGCGGTCTGATGGGCCAAAGAAAAAATAAGAATAGCAACTTGGTCGGATTTACTGGGAATCCAAGATGGCGGCTAATTCCTGTCACGGGGAAAAAAATATTTTTTCTAAATTTTGAGTGGGGTATCAAGTGAAAGGTATTGAAGAGTAGATTACAAAAATATATAACACTTGTAGAAAGCGTTTAATTATCCCCACCATTTTGTCAAAAAACTTCAAAATTTAGTGTGTCCCCCCTCCTAAAACTATATTTCCGCTTTTACTAAAAATACAGAAAAATGTGCAAAATCTGCAGTCTGATGGGCCACAGAAAAAATAAGAATAGCAACTTGGTCGGATTAACTGGGAATCCAAGATGGCTGCTAATTGCTGTCACGGGGAAAAAATATTTTTTTCTAAATGTTGAGTGGGGTATCAAGTGAAAGGTTTTGAAGAGTAGATTACAAAAATATATAACACTTGTGGAAAGCTTTTAATTTTCTACGCCATTTTGTCAAAAAACATCCACATTTTTCACCCCCCCCCCTACTAATTTCATGTTTACAACACCAACGAAACCCTTTTTACGTGAGACTTCACGCACTACCAATTTATTTTGGTATTATATTTAACTTATATTTGCTAAACGAGAGTAAGCGAGCATCTTAAGGCGGAAACACACTACCATCACGTCACCTGACATCATGTGACGTGATATCACGTGAAATAAGTGTGCGGTATTGATTTAGTAAGGTTTGTATACATTGCAGCTACACTATTATCACGTCACGTGACATCACGTAGCTGCAATGTATACAAACCTTACTAAATCAATACCGCACACTTTTTTTCACGTGATATCACGTCACATGATGTCAGGTGACGTGATGGTAGTGTGTTTCCGCCTTTACATTCAACGAAAAATGCGCTGTGCGGTGCGTCTAAAGGCGGAAACACTCTACCATCACGTCACGTGACATCACGTCACGTGATATCAAATGAAACAAAGTGTGCGGTGCTGATTTAGTAAAGTTTGTATACATTGCAGCTACACTATTGTCACGTAACGTGTAGCAAAAGTGTAGCACAAGTGTAGCTGCAATGTATACAAACCTTACTAAATCAACACCGAACACTTTTTTCACGTGATATCACGTCACGTGATGGTAGTGTGTCTCTTAAAGGTGAAAACACACTACTATCATGTCACTTGACATCATGTGACATAACGTGAAAAAAGTTTGCGGTGTTGATTTAGCAATTTTTGTATATACTGCAGCTACACTGATATCACGTGACGTGATAGTAGTGTTTCCAGTGGCGTAGGACCGGGGGGGGGGCTATCGGGCTTGAGCCCCCCCCCCCCCCCCCCCCCCCCCCCGACAGGTAGAAGGGGCTATAAATCGAGCACTGATAAAGAGTACCTAATATATATTTTATAATAGTTGAAAAGGAGCTGTTCAAAGTGGGTAGTTAGTGAAATTTGTATTAATAATGAAGGGTGGCTTCCCCACAACTAGACTCTCTCTTACAATCATACTCTTAAACTATCAAATCATGATTGTCTATTTATTACATATTTATATTGAATATATACATAATATTCAATCCATATTTATTATTATATACGCTTGTTTCAATGATAGAGCCACGCGATGCCTAGTATTAATGCGTAGCTACTTATGTAAAGTGACGTCCGCATGGTTGACGTCAATTATAAGGTTTATGCAGGTGATGGAGTGCCATCATAACCCAATGCCATCCATTATATATATATATATATATATATATATATATATATATATATATATATATATATATATATATATATATATATATATATATATAATCGACATGAGTGTGTGCGTGTAAAAGCCCTTTGACAGGGCTAAGCTGTCTCTGGTTCTGTCACGGCAGATGATTTATTAGTATGATTAAGTAGTGGAATTAGTTGGTAAAAGAACCTGTGGTAGGTGTTAGTGAAGTTAAAACTATAGAACTAATTTCATTCAAATTTGGTATAAATATAAATAATTGTTATTTCTTGAAGTGGAAATGTTAAATAAATTTTAAGCACAACTTGATTTTCTAAGACTTGCAATAACAGTTTTCACATTAATGTTTCTCTATTTGATTTCTATTAAAGTTTAAAGAATTTATTTTCAAATTCTTATATCTCTGATTTAGGCATGATGCATTCCAATTTAGTGTGGCACATTGCTTCGGGAAAGTGGAAAATTCGAGATGAAACTCTGAAAGTTAGATAGAAATGAGAGATTGGTAGCTAAGGGATTTTTCTAGCTTTATATTTCTTGCTTTTATCAAGAGAATCAGTCACTGTTTGACGTCGTACATGATTATACTTCAATTCCGTGTCCATATTGTCCTGACAGAGGACCCACACTATTTTGCTTCCGAGCTTAACGAAGGTAGCATCAGAAGTAATGTGATCGTTCTGAAGAACGAATTTATTTTATGTCTCCGATTTCAAAAATTCCAAGACAGAAATCCGTTTCAGATATCAGGAAACATTTTTGGTCCCGTGTCTGACTATCGGTCTGTCGCTCAATTTTTGCGAACCACCATATCTTAAAAACTACTTCGATACGTTCGATTTTAATTAAATTTAGTTAGTAGGTCATAATTACCCCATTGTTGGTCCCATATAAGTTTCAATCTTCTGCGCTTATTTGTTTATCATCCACATGCGCACAAACATACATTTATTTACACCTATATCTTTAAAAGTAATCATCTGATTGTTATGAAATTTGGATGGTTTGTAGAAAGTAGCCCACAGATAGCACCCGCCACATTTCAACCATCTGCTCACTTAAATATTGTGTCGTATATCATTTTAAAGGCTTTGATATGTACATTAAAGCTATTTTATTTGTTGTTTTTTTTAAAAAAAATCTTGTACACGAACTTTTGTACCGATTTATAATTTTGCTGTAGGTTAAAGGGTATAATATTTTTTTGGTTATTAGGTTTTTTATTTACATTTATTTATTATTTAAGTTAATGTATTGTTAATTATATAAATCACCTTTTGTATTGTTTATTTTTAAAAAATATAATTTTGGTACCTCAAAGTACAGGGGTACAATTGTCAAAGTTAATCTTTTATATAATATGATGTATATGGTTTAAAAGCTCTTGAATAGTAGATTAATTTTTGTTGCGTTCTACATTGTGTTATTTTTAGTTTTGAGGGGGGTAAAACGGGAAAAAACTGTATATATAGCGGTTGCTACGGTTTACTGATTGCTGTATTATTTGTTTATTAAATTTATTATATGTGCGCTAACTTTTGGTGCTGTTGGAGGCTTTGTTTCTCCGTAAAATGTTGGTTAGAACCAACGTTATTAAATATTTATCGAGGTACTATTATTTCTTAAACTGATCTTTTCTTTGCCTACTAGAGCGCATGAAAGCTATGTGCCACACTAATTGCCAGAGTATTTTATTAAATGTTGATATTACGTTAAATTTAGTGTATATAAATATATATATTTTTTTTTATACATAAAAAAAGCCCGTCAAATACTTGTCACCAAACTAAAAAAAAGGGTTACTTCCGTCATAAAAATTCATATAACCTACATTATTTTATTTTATTTTTTTCTTACGAAAATATATATAGAAAGATGCACATTGGAAAAGCAAGGTGTGCATATATTATCCTTTACCATCTTAGGTATGCACTTATTTGGTTCAATAATGTGGTACTTTTATGAGGTGGTTTTAATGACCACCATTTTGGAAACGCGATACATGTGACTTTGTGATCCACATTTCAATACCTTGAAAATGATGCTCCACTTAAAATAGACTGCCAAATTGGTATGGCACATAGCTTCCTCTCACATTTACAAGCCATTATTGTTTAATTGTTTCGTTCGTTTTTTTTAATCTATCAAAATTGTTTATTTTTATACTTGAATTAAAGTATCAATTAAGCAAAAGTTAAAGAGCGCAGACGGTTCAAGGTAATCTGGGGCTATCTGCGGGCTACTTTCAATAAACTATAAAAATTTCATACAAATCATATAAGGACTTTTGAAACTATAGGTGTAAATTAATGTATGTTTGTGCGCATGTGGAAGAGAAACAAATGAGCGCAGAAGGTTAAAACTTATATGGGACCAACAATGGGCTACTCATGACCTACCACCCAAATTTCATTAAAATTGGACCTGTAGTTTTTAAGATACGTTGATTCGCAAAAATAGAACGACAGACAGACACGGAACCAAAAATGATCCCTGATGTCTGAAACGAATTTCTGTCTTGGAAATTTTGAAATCGGAGACCTAAAAATGTTTAGTTCTTCAAATCGATCACATATCTTCCGTTACCTTCGGTAAGCTCGGAAGTAAAATAAAAATTTTGGGTCACCATAGCGACCTTAAATAACTAAAATTTTACTTTTTTATATAACATTAACTCCTGGAAATATCATTGGGCCACAAAGATGTATTTTTCCTCATTTTCAGGACATGTCCTTACAGGGTGGCGGGGGGAACATTTTGTTTTAATAATTTCAGGGGTAAAATGGATAGCGGCCATTTTAATCCTTTTATTCATAAATAAATTGTTAGTGCGTGAAGTCTCACGTAAGAAGGGTTTCGTTGGTGTTGTAAACATGAAATTAGTAAGGAGGGGGGGGGGGCAAGATTTTGATGATTTTGACAAAATGGCGGGGAAAATAAAACGCTTTCTACAAGTGTTATATATTTTTGTAATCTACTCTTCAATACCTTTCATTTGATACCTCAACAAAATTTTAAAAAAAATGTTTTTCCCCGTGACAGCAATTAGCCGCCATCTTGGATTCCCAGTTAACCGACCAAGTTGCTACTTTTATTTTTTCTTTGGCCCATCAAACCGCACATTTTTCATATTTTTCTATATTTTTAGTAACAACGGAAATATAGTTTTAGGGGGGGGGGGGGGGGGACACGCAAAATTTCGGTGTTTTTTGACAAAATGGCGCCGAAAATTGAACACTTTCCCTAAGTAGTATATATTTTTGTAATCTACTCTTCAATACCTTTCATTTGATACCCCACTCAAAAGTTTAAAAAAATATTTTTTTCGCATGACGTGAGTTATCCGCCATTTTGGATTTGAACAGCTAATAATTTTGAGTTCGCTATATTTTCCTGTGTGCGCGTCAAAACGATCTTTAATATTGGAAAGTTTCATGTTTCTATCTCTTTTTATTCAAAAGTTATTGGAACCGTACAGAGTGACAGACAGACAGACACATGAACGAAACTATAAGGGTCTTTTTTTTTGGTTTTACCAACGAAACCCTAAATAGTAATTAGGACAGGTAGGAAAATTAAATAAATAATACAATATTGGGTTGTAAAAAAAAATAACATTAATAAAGTACTCGATAGGAAGAGAGGAAGCTACGTGCCTCACTAATTTCCAGACTATTTTATTAAACATAATGGGCTGAGATTAAAATAGAGATGGAAAACTAAATATATAGCCATTTTTAACAACCTATATCTTAAATTTCAATTCTATTCGAGTAGCAACATATAAATATGGTGGAAACCTTGCTGTAGAAATGTGTGGGGAACCACTAATTGGTAAATCTATTTATTCGCGTTACCACTACCAATATGTGGTAAATTTGAATGTCAAACTTTATTACTTTACTGATACTGACCCAAATCAAATTGGACTTATACACTTCATTATAAAATCTTAGATTATTCTAAATTTTGTCAATAAATTCAAATTTATTTGTTTTATTTTCTCATCTTTTCTTTTCTTTTGTTTACTTCCTCATATAAGTACAGTAGAGTCTCGCTAATCCGGGTTTGACGGGACCGGACCCAGTCCGGATTAAACGGAAACAGTTTTAAAATATAATATAAGGGTCATTTTCAAATAAAATGTACCTTTAGGGAAATCAATTTGGCTACTTTATAGAAAATTAAAATAAGCCTTAGACATGATAATATTGATTATTCTGACACATCAGGGACTTAGGATGACATTTTCCTTCAAGAACAGTCAGTTTTCAAATTTATTTACATACATATGAACATATATACATAAAAAAATCACATTTTTGTCGTAATGAGTGTTACTATATCATAAAAACGGCATTTTTTAGATTTTATTTCTCTGTTTTTATGAAACGTTACTAAATTGTATATATGACGTAAATATTCTCTTTCATCCCACCAGAAAAAAAAAGAAATATTTTTTAGACCTAAAATATTTGCAATTTTTAAAAAAAAAGTAATAAGTGTTACATTTATTATCTTTTAATGTTTCCTCAAAGCTTCAAAAATGTAAAAGATACGTTTTCAGTGCATTGTAATAAAAGTTTTTATTATATAGAAAAAGAAAAAATAATGTTTCTTTATTAAAAAATCGGTCCGAGACAACTCAGACAAACTTTCTCATATATGAGTTCATAATTACTTAGCCCAGTGTTTCCACTTATTAGTTTTCAAATGTACATTTAAATATTATTGAAAATTTCATCAAAATTTATCATAAAAATAACTTCTCCTCGGCGGGGAATCGAACCCGGGCTCTCTCCATCCGCGTTTTAAGCTAATTTCTCAGGAACTAGATTTTTCCCGGGAAAACGGCTTATATCGTTGGATTCGTATTCAAATGGACTACATTTTAGAATTTTTTAATCAAAATCGTCGGAACCGTTTTTCAGGTTTTTTCAGAGTTTTTGGGGGGTAGCGCCCCCAAAATTAAAGCTAAAATTCATTTCTCGATTTCGCCTCGGGGTATGATTTTTCTGAACATGTATGCCAAATTTCGTCAAAATCGGCCCAGTAGTTTAGGCTCCAGGCGTCTGCACAGACGACAGACGACAGACGACAGACGACAGACGACAGACGACAGACGACAGACGACAGACGACAGACAGACAGACATTTTTTAAAAACCACTTTTTTGGACTCAGGGGACCTCAAAACGTGTAAATCCATCAAAATCTCAAAATCGAATTTTCGCGCCATCACAATACTTTCTCTTTATATGAGAAAGTAAAAAATCGGTCCGAGACAACTCAGACAAACTTTCTCATATACGAGTTTATAATTACTTAACCCAGTATCTTCCATTTATTAGTTTTCAAATGTACATTTAAATATTATTGAACATTTCATCAAACTTTATCATAAAAATAACTTCTCCTGGGCGGGGAATCGAACCCGGGCTCTCTCCGTCCGCGTTTTAAGCTAATTTCTCAGGAACTAGATTTTTCCCGGGAAAACGGCTTATATCGTTGGATTCGTATTCAAATGGACTACATTTTAGAATTTTTTAATCAAAATCGTCGGAACCGTTTTCGAGAAATAATTTTTTTTCATGTTTTTTCAGAGTTTTTGGGGGGTAGCGCCCCCAAATTTAGAGCTAAAATTCATTTCTCGATTTCGCCTCGGGGTATGATTTTTCTGAACATGTATGCCAAATTTCGTCAAAATCGGCCCAGTAGTTTAGGCTCCAGGCGTCTGCACAGACGACAGACGACAGACGACAGACGACAGACGACAGACGACAGACAGACAGACATTTTTTAAAAACCACTTTTTTGGACTCAGGGGACCTCAAAACGTGTAAATCCATCAAAATCTCAAAATCGAATTTTCGCGCCATCACAATACTTTCTCTTTATATGAGAAAGTAAAAATAGTTGGACACGGCTACCCATAAGAATTTGTTTTTATTCAAGTAACACTCATTACATTATGGTAACACTCATTACACATTTATATATTGGACCTAGAAAAAAATAAATTTTAACACAAACTTTAAACATTAAACTTTTATTTACATTTTTTTTTTACATGCGGCAAATTTATTTTTTGTAAAAACATTAAAATCAATCATTTTTTTAAAGTTTTAAAATATACAGTATTGTAGAACAAACAGTATAGTAACACTCATTACAGGTAACACTCATTATATTTTTAACTTTAAAAAATCTTTCCTCGGAAACTATGTTTCTTAATTAAACCAGTTTAATGTGTACTGATTATATTAATTAAAAAGTCGTTGATTACTGACTTAAATGTCTTCTTAACATAAACAAACCCTAATCCATCCTTCTTTCTTTCATACTCACCCTCTAATTCTGCCAACTCTTATCGGTAACACTCATTACAAAACCCTTGGGACATACATATAAATATATTTGTTTCGTTTTGTACTAAAGTTTTATTTTTTCCTATCCCATTTATATAAACTTGGATATTTTATTGGTTAAAAAAAATATAATGAAAAAAATGAATAAAAATCACATTACATGTTATCAAAACTACTGTGGGACGTAACACTCATTACAATTTTTAACATTAACATTTTTTGAAGCAAGAAATTTTCACCTTATAAGCGATAAAATGACCCTGAATAACACAATAATAGACAGACATCTTATCAATAAACCTAAAGGTTTTTTTATTTTTCATTAATATGAATTTTTTTAGTTACAATAAAATTGTAAAATCTTGGGACAGAAAAGGTACATTTTATTTGAAAATGACCCATATATTATTGATTGATTAATAAAATTTGAGTAAAATTTTATAGTACAAAAAAAGTAAGCAATAAAAATCAGTTAGTTTATTCGACTATGTTAGTGGTGGAGATTATTATGACAAGTATTTTTTATTATTTTTTTCCATAAAAAATATTTATGTTATAATGTTAAAAAAATCGGTCCGAGACAACTCAGACAAACTTTCTCATATACAAGTTCATAATTATTTAGCCAATGTTTTCAATTTATTAGTTTTTGTAAGTGCGTTTAATTATTATTGAAAATTATATCAAAATTTAACATAAAAATAACTTCTCCAGGGCGGGGAATCGAACCCGGGATCTCTCCGTCCACGTTTTTAGCTATTTTCTCAGGAACTAGATTTGTCCCGGGAAAACTGCTTATATCGTTGGATCCGTATTTAAATGGACTACATTTTAGAATTTTTTAATCAAAATCGTCGAAACCGTTTTCGTGAATTTTTTTTTTCACGTTTTTTCAGAGCTTTTGGGGGGTAGCGCCCCCAAATTTAAAGCTAAAATTAATTTCACGATTTCGCCTCGGGGTATGATTTTTCTGAACATGTATGCCAAATTTCGTCAAAATCAGCCCAGTAGTTTAGGCTCCAGGCGCAGGCGTCTGCACAGACAGATGGCAGACGATACACAACGGACAGACATTTAAAACAAAAAACACTTTTTTGGACTCAGCGGACTTCAAAACGTGTAAATCCATCAAAATCTCAAAATTGAATTTTCGCGCCATCACAATACTTTCTCTTTATATGAGAAAGTAAAAACAAACAAATTAGTGAATGATAAGCCACAAAGTCGAAACAAAAGTATGACATGTGAGAAAGCAATGTGACAGCACATGTGTAAATTACACACCATTTTTTAATAAAAGTATCAATTTAGCATAATTTGATAAGTGCAAATGATTGATATTAATATTGTATTATCTGTGGGCTACGTTCGAGATACTTTCCAAATTTCTTAAAAATTTGATAAAAAAGTACTTCTACAGAAATAATAATATAATAGAATAGAATATTTGTGCGCATGTGGAAGTGAAACAAAGTTTGATGAGGACCACTAACATTTTTAAGATATGATACTTCGTAAAATAATGTGGCTGACAGTAGACCGAAAGTATGGAAAAAAATTGCAAATTAACGCAGAAGGTTAAAACTTATACGGGACCAACAATGGGCTAATTGTGACCTACCATCTAAATTTTATTAAAATCAAAATAGGAACAAAAGTTTTTTAAGATTTGCTGGCACGCAAAAATTGAGCGACAGACCGATAGACAGACACGGAACCAAAAATGTTGATTTTAAGATAATATTTATGTTTGTCATCAAAATTGTTGACCGAGAGATAAACAAATTTCTCTTGCATTATGGATTTTAAATGTTAAATAGTAATGAAGAAATGTCCAAGGAATAAAAATAAAGATACGGAACAGAAAATAAAAAATTAATTACGACCAAACGAACCGGAAGTCAAGACTAGACTGAGCAGTGAAGAGTGGCTGACACCTGTTCTTCCCAACCCCCCACCACCCTACATTTGACTCTTTAAGATTTATTCCATCAAAACAAAATAAAAACCCTACTAAAAAAAACAAACGGGAAAACACCTGCTATACTTTCCTTATTCTATAGAATTTCTAGGAAATAACAACTAATTCAAACTCTTTTTCTTATTGTTTCATATTACTGTCAATCCTTGCTCAATTTATTTTTACCTTGAATTCTATTCGAATTAATTTGTCCTAATTATGTTTTAACGTTTTATTTAAAGACAGAAACACAACTACATTAGCAGTTTTCTAAACAACTAGCTGAAGTAATCGATAACTTTTTACTTTCTCATATAAAAAGAAAGTACTGTGATGGCGCGATAATTCGATTTTGAGATTTTGTTGGACTTTCACGTTTTGAGGTCCCCTGAGTCCAAAAAGAGGTTTTTAAAAAATGTCTGTCTGTCAGTGCAGACGCCTGGAGCCTAAACTACTTGTCCGATTTTTACGAAATTTGGCACAGTTCAGAAAAATCATAGCCCGAGGGAATACATTTTAGCTCCAAATTTTGGGGTGCTACCCCCAAAAACTCTGAAAAAAACGTGAAAAAAAATTATTTCTCGAAAACGGTTACGACGATTTTGATTAAAAAATTCTAAAATGTAGCCCATTTAATTACGAATCTAACGATATGAGCCGTTTTCCCGGGGAAAATCTAGTTCCTGAGAAAAAAAAGGTTAAAACGCGGAAGGAGAGATCCCGGGTTCGATTCCCCGCTAAGAAGATGTTATTTTTATGATAAATTTTGATGGAATGTTCAATAATAATTAAAAGTACATACGAAAACTAATAAATGAAATGGAAAACACTGGGCTAAATAATTATGAACTCTATATGAGAAAGTTTATCAGAGTTGTCTCGGACCGATTTTTCAGTATATTAGCGAGAAAGAAACCCTTATTCTTGAAATGTTTTCAAGGTATTAAAATGACCTTCTTTAGACTCAAGGATCATTTTTAAAAAAAGTGACACTTTGACAATTCTGAGCAAACCTTTATGTCCAAAATTTATTTTCCAGTTTTTGATTCAGCTAGTGCTTTATTTTGATGCTGAACATCTATACAACAAGAGTTTTACTTTTTTTTATAAATTTTTAAATAAAAAGGTCAAGTTTTATAGTCACAATAGTTACCGGAATTTTCTTCAACTTACCAATTTGCAACATGATATTTACCACCTGGAAATCGTCACACAGACTTAAACCTATATATTGTCTACTCAGGACATTACTTACATTGGTTTTAATTTGTGAAAAAATTAAGTAATTATAATTTTGTCACGATAGTTACCGTTTAAGTTCCTTTAATTAAAGTTCCCAGTCATAGACATTTTTGTTTTCTAATTAGATTTAATTTCCTAAATAAGTCATTGTACACTCAACTCTATGATGAGGACAAAGTTTTTTTATTTTAAAAAATAACCTATTTAAATTCAATTTTATTGGTAACTATCGTGACAAGTTGTACGCTGGGTAACTAATGAGACATCTATCTTGTTCCTGGGTAACTATCGTGACTAGTGTCGTGTTCCTCTAAAGTTGGGAATGATAAAATAGTTAAAGGGTCATTTTAAATAAATTGGTAAGGCGTGAAGTCTCACGTAAAAAGGGTTTCGTTGGTATTGTGAACACAAAATTAGTAAGGGGGGAGGGGAGAATTTTTTTGATTTTTTTGACAAAATGGCGAGCAAAATTAAACGTGAACCACAAGTGTTATACATTTTTGTAATCTACACTTCAATATCTTTCATTTGATACCCCACTCAAAATTTAAAAAAATATTTATTTTCGAGTGACATGAATTATCCGCCATCTTGGATTTCCAGTAAATCAGATCAAATTGCTAATCTTATTTTTTCTATGGCAAAGCAGACCACACATTTTGCATATTTTTCTATATTTTTAGTAATAGCGGAAACACGATTTTAGAGGGGGGGGGACGACACGCAAAATTTCGATGTTTTTTGACAAAATGGCGCTGAAAATTAAGCACTATCCCTAAGTGGTATATATATTTCTATTCTACTCTCCAATACCTTTCATTTGATACCCCACTCAAAATTTAAAAAAATATATATTTTTTGCGACGTGAATTATCCGCCATTTTGAATTTGAACAGCTGATAATATTGAGTTCGCTATATTTTTCCTGTGTGCGCGTCAAAACGATCTTTTATATTGGAAAGTTTCACGTTTTTATCTCTTTGGTTCAAAAGTTATTGGAACCGTACAGAGTGACAGACGGACACAGGAACGAAACTATAAGGGTTTCTTTTTTTTGGTTTTACCAACGAAACCCTAAAAAAAGTGACACTTTGACAATTCTGGGCCAACTATAGTGCTTTATTTTGACGCTGAACATCTATACAACAAGAATATCTATGTGAAAAGTAACTATCGGGACTCGGGACAAGTAACTATCGTGACTTATAAACTAAAACATGGCGGCCAAGCCACCCTAATGTATTAATGCTTTCGAAGGAAAGCATAAGCTTTCTGTTTACTACTGGGGTATTCCCAAAAAATATTAAAAAGCTTTAAATGCACTTTTAAATACTAAAATTTATGGTAACTATTGTGACTTTGAATAAACATAGGTACGCCCCATGATTTTTGAAGAGAATTGTTGTGTGACCGAGGTTTACTTCAGAAGACGCGAATACGAACTTTAGGTTATAAAGGAATGATTCTTTTATCTGTAAAACACTGAAATCCCGCCCTCAGTCAAACAGTGCAGCCAATTTCTTGATATCTATTGTGACGTAACTATCGTGACCGATTACTGGGACAAGGCTTTTTATTAAATTCTCGACAAGTTAAACCGAAATAAGAAAGAAATTATATTTAGTATCACAAAGTACATTATAGATTACATTACATTATACATATTAGTAGATCATAGTTAAAAAGTCAAAGAAAAATATTTTTTCTTGGTTGTAGATTTTTTAATTATAAGGAGTGCAAGTAATTAATTTTTTTAACTCGCGGAAAGTGTCACTTTTTTTTAAAATGACCCTAATAACTTCCAAAAATAAAAATAAATAGTGCTCTATTTTTATAGAAAATTTAACGCTGATTTCAAAAACATGGTCAAAAACTTAAAAATAAATTACTTGGAGTTTAGAAAATGGGGTTAATTATAAAAAAACGTGTTTTTTTTTTAAATAATTTAAAAAAATCATATCTCGGCAACGGATTGAGATAGCAAAGTGCGCTTGGTGGCGCTTTGCTCCATTTTGGATCTAGTTTTACCCCCCCAAAAAAAAATATATATTTGGTCGGTAACACCGTCTTTATTTTACTGTGTATAACATTAACTCAATATATTTTACTCTGTATAACTTTTACCCTATACCTTTTTTACACAATAACTTTTAATTTTTTTAAGTTAATAATTTTGATAAAACTAATAACACCGTATTGGATTTACAAGTGTAATTAAATTCTTATTCTCATCCTCATCTTATATAAGATGCTAAATTTAGTTAAATGATTTCCAGAAAAAGGTATTATTTTTTAACGTTATGTTCATTATAATTTAATTTTAAACAGAATAATATAATAATGCGAGTAAGGAGTTTTTTTTAGATCTAAACGTTATGTGAATTTCTTATACATTTATCTTTTCATTTCTCAGAATTCAGTGAAACATTTAAAGAATAAAATAAAGAGAAAACTCACAAAAGAGTAACTAGAAACCAGAGAGGATGTGTTATTATCTGTTTTTTCTTGGGTGCCCGCCCTCAGTTCCTCGAATCTTTCTCTATAATTAATTTATTTTTCTTCCTTTCTGTAAAGACTATTAAAAAAAAAAAAAAAAAAAAAACAATTTAACGTTGTATAAACATATTTCCCTTTTTCTAATGCAAACAGGCAATTCTTTACTTATGAACGTACGATTTCGTAAAAAAAATGATATCATTGATTTATTTATTTAAAGTCTTTAAGGAAAAAACAAGGACTCTTATACATTCCTGCGCATGTCTGTCTGTCTGTCTGTAACGTAAACTTTATTTCGAAAATACCTAGTGTTAAGTTATATTTGATATAATAGGGTGATTTTTTAAAAAAGTGTCACTTTTACTGTCTGCGAGTTTAAAAATGTCATTACTTGCACTCCTCATAATTAAAAATCTACAACCCCAAAAACATTCTTCTATATATGTATATTAAATTTGTCATTTCCGTGGTTAGATTCTTGAATATCCTTTTTAGGGAGGAGAAATTTAAATTTATATATTCTAAAAGGTCACGATAGTTACGTCCCAGCCCCTTAGTTAACTTGAGTTAACATGCTCAAAAATGTTCAATTAAAAATATTGCTTCCGAGCTTACCGAAGGTAACGGAAGCATTGTGTTTACTTTTGAGAACGAAAAACTTTTATGTCTCCGATTTTAAAAATTCCAAGACAGAAATCCGTTTCAGACATCAGGGAACATTTTTGGTCTCGTGTCTGTCTGTCTGTCTGTCTGTCGGTCTTTGTGTCCGCGAATTATGAAACGTGCGACGATAACTTGAGTAAATGTTGACCGATTTTGATGAAATTTGGTAGACATGTTCATTTTACCAATGCCCAGGCCTATCCTTCCAAGCGTTCACAGGCAACGCTAGCGTAAACGTGAACTTCAAATTTAAAATTGGAATTTTAGGTCGAGGGAAAAATTTAACTTCATCTATTCAATGGGACAAACATTTTTTTCAAAAAACAATTTTTTAGTAAAACCAACTGCGACACCGCTGTGAAAGGTTAAAGATTGCTAAAACTATATTAATTGTTTACACAAATAAAGAATATAACAATAAACTAATATAATAATAATTTTAATGTTAATATAACAATAAAGTACATGATAGGATGCGAGCAAGCTATGTGCCACACTAATTGGCAGTCTATTTTTCTTTGACTTTCAAATTATGACCTTAGATAGGATATAATATAATGAAGTTTGTGATAATAAGTATAATTACTTTCTTATTTAGTAATTGTTCGGGAGTTGAACCTTAGAACGCTAACCATACTTTTTAACCTCTTATGACTAACCTTGAGTCATATTGACTCCCTAATCTATTATACCCAGTTTTATTAAATATAAAGGCCTAATATGTATAATATTTTTTTAACACGTTATAGTGCTAGTTGATGGGACACTTGGGTGCTTTGTTTGCCAAAAAAAAACATATTTTCCTTTTAATTCCGGTTTTTCAATCTGGACTACTCTTACATACCCGGTATTGTTATCTACCGGAGTGGTTTTATTTACTTTTTTCTTTCCTTTCCTTTGGTTTTTCTATTTCGTAAATTGTTTCAATTAATTTATCATTTTCCTCATCATCGCTGATGGGATCAAAAAAGGCATTTTCTATTTTCAAATCAGGGTCCAAATCACAAGCGTCACCATTATTGTCGAATACGCTCTTTTTCATAACCGGTATCTGAATGGGTCATTTCCTTCATCAAGCGATAAATGTCGTTTGGACCATTGTAGTTTTTCTCCATTATTTGACTATATTCATATTTTATTAACTTTATATAATCTAGTCATATAAAGACAAAACAATATAACAATTTATTCTTATAAATGAATAAATTACAAGTATATTACCTTTAATTTGTAATGATTATTCAATTAAAAGTTATATAATACCTAATTTTTATGAAGTTTGGATGGTAGATCATAATTTTAGCTTGATAATTAGATCATTTTCAGCAGTGTATATAATAAAAAATGTTGAATGTAAAAGTAATAAATATTTTATGTATCTTCGAAAAATCGTCTAAGGCTCTAAGGCAGTGTTTCCCAAACTTTTAACATCTGTGTACCCTTTCTATAATTTTCGTAACACTAAGTACCCCTCGTTAAAAAAAATGGGTATCTATTTTGGTTTCTTTAATTATTTAATTCTATTTTTTCTAATTGTGTCAATCGGGGTATTTCTTTATCGGGTGTTTTTTTTAAAAATGAAATAATATAATCTACTTTCTTTCAAATTTTTAAGTTTTTGGTAGTATTCATACTACGGAAAGATTAAATTTTACTTTAAATCAAATTATAATTATCAATAACTACGGGAGACATATCAAATCGGGTATATTTAAAAAAAAAAAAAAAAATGAAATAATATAAACTACTTTCTTTCTATAAAACGGTTATAATTCGTTCCCGCTTATATTGGAACATTTTCAACCCTCCAGGTTTATCCTTTTTAAAAATGGAAATTAAAACTTTCTATTTGTCAAATATTTACAAATTATTACTCTTAAAAAGTAATTTGTCCAAAACTAAAGCACCTAAAACCAAGGATTTTGGTCTAATAATGAATGTGAGTCACTTCACTCATTGGGATTTGTCCCACGACTCTAGTCTTCATGGAACAAATCTAACTAGAAATAGGATGAATAAAAAATATATATATAATAAACATGCGTATACATCAATAAAGAACGAAGTTCCATACATTTTTCATTAAATATAAATTATAAAATCACACTGCTAAGAACGTATACATTGCTAACTACTTATACAGGGCGGAGTTAGAAAAGAGACAAAATTAAAAGTAACGAACTGTGTGTACCTGGCAGAGTTAGGGCAAAATTAAAAGAAAATCATTATTTGTATAATTAAAGCAAGCGTCTTACTATAAATATGTATTAAATATAAGAAAAAAGTTGATCACGATGAGTTTATAGTGAAAGAGTATGTTTGTTAAAGGAGTTTGGATTGAAATAGGACTGTTTTCTACCTACCCGACCTATTAATTTAAAATATTATAAAATATATCTCTTCCCTACTGTACAGCTTCTGCTTGTATCAGGGTAAAATTTTACATGATTATATTTTATTTATTTACAAAACAAAGTGACATTTTTGACATATATAACAAAAATAATCAAAACAAGTCAAGTAACAGGCTTCCTTAATAACACTTTTTCCCGTCTTTTAAAGCTTACGTTTACGCGAGCGTTGCGCGTGAACGCTTGGGCAGATAACGTTTTCCGACGAACTCAGCCTGGGCATTGGTAAAATGAACATGTGTACCAAATATGATCTAACTCGGTGATATTTTACTCAAGTTATCGTCATCTGTAGATTTCGTGTCGGATTTAGCGTGACGGTGATTTTGGTCGTTTTTTTCGGATTCACTCCCGGGCTTCAGAACGTGCCATAAGGAACTTCGTTCCAAAAATCTAATTTAAGAACAAAATTAACGGGGAAATTAATTATGATGAACTGTTGCCTCAACATGAACAATTTTATCCTTCTCAGGATTAAATTGACTGCGCAGTCAAAGCCCGGTGCACCACGTACCCCCACCAAACTCTTCCCGTACCCCCAGGGGTACGCGTACCACACTTTGGGAAACACTGCTCTAAGGTATACCTATAGCCCAAGGAATAACCCATGTTTAGTATAATTTGACCACATGTTTAGTATAACCCTGTATTTTACGTTATATATAGGAAAATAAAAATGTCTGTATAAAAAAGTACATTTGAATTATAACTGATCGATATGTTACTTTTACTTGTATGTACTTCCTGAAAAAAAGTAAACCTTTGATAATTACGGAACAGAGGGATCAGGCTCTTAACCTATTCGTTGATATCATGAGATAAAATACTCCTCTCGATAGGATTCGATCCTCTTACCTCGGTGTTTAGATAGTAGTTTGAGCCTTAAGTAACGACTTCTTGACAATACAGATGTCTAAAAATACAAAAAATTTCTACAAATAAATGATATATTCTGCTTGATAGGATAAATTATACTGTTTACCTTTATCTGTCTCAAATTAAATTGTAAAACGAGGAAATCTTGCTCAAATAATTTCCAGTTGAAATGTTTTGTAGATGAAAGAGGAACTGGGAAAGCGTTTGATGTTTTCCTATCATCTGGTTGCTTCGGATGTTTAACTTTATTCTAAGCACGGTTCACTTGTGCTCAGAGCTTTTCCTTTGAAGGACCAAAAGCTTTTCTCTCAACAAGTAAAGGAATTAAAAGGAAATATGGGGTGCTCACAGTGGGGGCTACTTTCTACAGCTCATATTGCCTTTCTTGATTTTTAACAAGTCAGTGTTATTTTATAATATAAATTAAATTATAATGTATTGCTAGAAGGACATGACACCACTAAAAAACATTTGAATTTAGACTTAGAAAATTAGAAAGGACACTTCAACAGATCAAGGTCATAAAGCACAGTAGCATATAGACATAGAAGACTTTTTACTACGTTTTTATTAGCTTGCTTTCTTGTTTGTTTGTCCAGTACAAATCTTGCAATCTATTTTTAACTAAATTCCCGAGTAGCTTAACATTTGAAACTTTTAGAATAGCTCAGAACACGATAAAAATGCATTATTTTAATACTTTTTGCCATCTTTCAGCAGAATTTAAATCGTTTTCAGCAAATTTTGCTGTATGGAAAGTTAGTTCGGAAAAAATCCGCAAGTTATTTTATTTGTTTTGACATATCCCATAGTATTTACAATTTTTTTATTTTGACGGGTTACGAATTTGTGATTTTTTATCAAGAGGTAAACATTGAATGACAGCGAAAAGTAAACAAAAAATAAATTAATTGAAGTGTGACACCCAGGTTTGTTTACACTTGTGTCCTAGGGAATAGGGGGGTGCTAAAGTAAAAAAGTACCCTTTTTCTTTCTTTGTTCTTGTTTGATGGTTCTTGGGTCTTTTATCTTTCTTTATCTTCTTGCGGCAGCAAAATGAGGCATTATTGAACCAATTTCGGGCAGAGAAATGTATTTTTACAGCCTAGACAGTAAAATTTTTACTTTTAATGTTGGCAATGACAGTTTATACAATTATCTCTATCTTATAACATCATATATTATAGTTTAATAAGTAATATTTAATAAATAAACGTTTTAATTATAAAATAATTTGTTTATATTTGATAATTCTGTTAAATAAGTTCAATGATTAGTAGATCTTTAATTAAAAAAATAGTAGAGTCGCTGGCTATACTGTAGCGTCATGTAAACATTGAACATCCATATTATTTTTATTATTGAATTCATTCTAGATTAGACTAGCTACTTTTCTTGATGTATCCTAGTTACTTCTTTTATTTTAACCAATAGAAGATATCTTTAATACTTTTAGTAATTTGTTAGCAAAAATATAAATAAATATTTTATATTGCGTGCATTATTCATTCAGAAGTTATGTGTGGTATAAACGTGTGTTTTGTATTTTGTTGTTATAGATTGAGTTTGTTTTTCACTTATTGTTATTATTCCCAAGTTTCTTATTTGAACATTAATTTTAGTTAATACATATGTTAGTATCTTTATTAATATGACACATAGTTATTAACTATGTTATATTAATAAAGATAACATTTTAGCAGCTTCATTTTTCTGCCGCAAGTAGATAAAATATTGTATGCAACGAGGCAGCAAAGGAAACATTTCTGCCTCGATAGGTAAATAGGTAAATTTAAATAGGTAAAAGGGCCTAAATAGGTAAATTACCTGCCTCGGCTTCGCCTCGGCAGTTAATTGTCATGGCCTGTCCTCGCCTTCGGCTCGGAGGCTAATCTAATCACTCGTCAGTAAAATTCCATTTTGCTGCCTAGTTACATAAATAATTATTGTTCTTGCTAATCTATCGTGTAACTTCTTCGTCGGTGGGTGTTCAAATTGAACTAAATAAAATTATCTGGAGTAAATATGTTTAAACTTTAAGATAACTGTCAATTAATGTTGTCAAATCAACCTCAATATTTTAAAGTCCTCAACTAGGTAGCTCTAGTGGCGCTGTTTACAATTATTATTTGTTTACAATATTTTGAATAGGCGGTTTTTCTATTAGCCTTTAAAAGGGACAAAGAACCAGATTTTTTTGATTTTTTAATTTGTCCTTTATTTGTACAATACTCTACCTGTATACAAAATTTCAAGGTGCTAGGATTGTTAGAAGTGCCTTAGAATTATGATGAGTGAGTCAGTCAGTGACAAAACAGCAAAACTTTAGGCTCATATATCTTATGAACTATTATGATAAGAGGTATGAAATTTTTATATCTGGTTTAGTTTGTCATGGACACTAGTATCTTAAGTATCTTCAATAGGATAATAGAAGGGGGTCCAAATTGCCGTGAGTTGCTTCCAGTAAAGGATGGTACGGCTGTGCTCGACTTGGTAACTTGTGCTCGACTTAAGCAAAAGTTAAAGAGCGCAGACGGTTGAAATTAATCTAGAGCTATCTGTGGTCTACTTTCTACAATCCATCCAAATTTCATCTAAATCAGATAAGTACTTCTGAAGCTATAGGTGTAAATAAATGTATGTTTGTGCGCATGTTGAAGAGAAACAAATGAGCGCAGAAAGTTGAAACTTATGGGACCAACAATGGGCTAATTATGACCTGCCATGAAAATGTTATTAAAATCGGACAAGGAGTTTTCAAAATGTATGTTGGTTCGCAAAAATTGAACGACAGACAGACCGACAAACTGACTGACAGACACAGAATCAAAGATGTTCTCTGATGTCTGAAACGGATTTCTGTCTTGGAATTTTTTAAATCGGAGACATAAAATATTTTCGTTTTTTAGAACGATCACATAGCTTCCGTTACCTTCGGTAAGCTCGGAAGAAAAATTCAATAAAATATGCGTAAGTACTCAAAGTCTAAGAACAAGTTTTTGCTTGAAAAGCATTCTTAAATAATTCCAAGAAGTTTTGAAGCATTAAAAATTCAACAAGATAAACAGAGATTGCGTGACGTGTTCGTTTATCTAAACATTCAACCGAGCCTCAGACTGTTATTTTACTTTTTTTTATCTCTTTTATAAATTATCTTACTTACTTACATAAAATACTTGCGGTCTAGACGCAGGAGACATTGGATAATTGGGATATATTTAAGTTTTTTATTGGTATTTTAACTGTATTTCTCTCCGAGAACCCTTACTATACTCACCAAGAGTTTCTCAATAGAGCAAATAAAATAACTTAGTATTCATAATGATACAATAGACTTAAAGTAGGATTAGCATTTTATTTAACTAATTAATTAATTGTTATTTTATTATTATTATTTATTTATATATTTATTTTATTATTAATTATTATTTTATAATGTATATACTACCAATTTATATTGTAAATTAAGAAGTTATTTTAAGAATTGTTTTTTAAAAAAGAAGAAAAAAAATATATATATTTAGTATAGTATTGACAGTATTCTAGAGTTTTATGACTTGTAAAACATAATGAAAATAAAGATATTATTATTATTATGCAGGATGCAGGAGGGTTGTTTTTCTTTAGAAATGAGCGGAGAGAAAATTCTAGTGCAAAAAAAAAAAAAAATAAATAAAAAAATAAAAAATAAATAAAAAATAAAAAAAACAGTCTTGAACAATTTAATTTGATTTGATAGTTTTTATAAATTAGACTCATGCGAAAGGGATAGTTACAAGCCTGAAGAAACCCGAAAATGTAATGTGAAGAAATGGCTGAAATGAAGATGATACGGTCGAAAATCGCTTGGTCGCACAATTTTGCATGATTTAAACACTTGATAGAGTATATTCCTTTGTCAGTACAGTAAATTTGTATGATTTAAGCATTTGAGAAGTGATATATTTATGATTTGTTCATAGGAGATTTAATAACCACCTTATATTCTTTAGTTTTACCAATTACGTAATGTTCATTTAAAAGTAAGTATTATAAATACCTTTTATTTGTGTAATTTATAAAGTTGGTTGAAGGGAAGGAAGAGAAACAAAAAGAAAAATGCAGGCACGGACCGGGTTGTAATGGCGAACTGAAGGAGATGGAACTTCTTGAAGACTGTCAGTAGCTTGTCTATCCCCTCTATTACGAATCCTTGACTTCCACCACCCACTTCCACCACCCTTTTCCCTTTATAATAAAACTAACAACATCTCTCGATTAGACATTACACACTGAACTATTTTAACTTCCCGTTTCTCTTACACGAATATAAGTTTTTTTTACAAAACTGAATTTGATTCCAACTCCACCACATTAGACTAAATACTTTATACTTAGGTACATGAAACACAAATAGCTTCATCTAGTTACACTGCGTTCCAAATTACAACTATAAAATAAAAATGGACTGCGTTCCGAAAAACAAACTATCATTAATAGTAATTAAATGACTGTAAATTATGAATGTATATAATTTTCATTTTTTCGTTTGCAAGATTTTTCTAATTTATTTATTGTAATTTAATAATTTTTATTTTATGTAAAATTATAAAACCTCGACAATTCGGAAAACTATTCGAAAAATCTATATTAAGTCATGAAACATCTATTATACAATAATTATAAAATATGCATTTTTAGATAAATTTATGAATATGATAATTTAATTAGAGTGTTACAATATTTATAAAATAGTCTTTATATTTTAATTTTCCAATTAAAAATTCTAGTTGCAAATTCGACACTAACTTGACTAGTTATAGACGCCTAACAAATTGCCATATAATTGTATTAAATGTTGACGCCATTTTAGATCGAAAGTTGATATATTTTACGCTTAAATTAGTTTAATTCTTAATTTAACCCTTAAATGGGCAAGACAAGAAATAATTTAAAAATACTCTTTATTTTTTTCATTGATATGACTAAAGAAACATTTAATTAGACAAGAAATCAACTTTTCATTATTAATTTTTTCTAAATTCATATTAAATTTCGTTTGTGTGTTATTATACTAGGCATCGCATGGCTCTATCATTGAAGGAGCGTATAGTAATAAATATGTATTGAATATTGAAAAAAAGATTATTGTGAATCATGATGAGTTGATAGATAATGGGTCTGGTAGTAGTACAGGAGCTAGTAGTAAGGGAACCACCCCGCATTCTTACTATTCCTCTAACCACACATCTCTATTTCAATATTTATAATTTGTATCTCTTTGCTACAAACAAACTACTGCATGTATGAAATTGAAATTTTGCATGCCTGTTTCAATTGTGCATCAGATGGTGTCTATGAAGTTTTATTCAAATCGTCACGTTAGAACGTAAGATATCGGTAAAAAGGTTGTTTTCCCTATTTTAAACGTTTAGGTCCGCTTTAATAGTTTTAGCGATCTTTATTAATTCATAGCGGTGTCGCTGTTGGTTTTACTAAAAAATGTTATTAGAAAAAAATGTTCGTCTCATCGAATAGATGATGATAGAATCTTTTCCCGTCCTGAAATTCCAATTTAATTTTTGAACCTCTCGTTTACGCGAGCGTTGCGCGCGAACTCTTAGACGGATCACGCTGTCCAACGAACTTAGCCTGAGTATTAGTAAGAGGATCATGTATACCAAATTTCAACTAAATCGGTCAACTTTTACTCAAGTTATCGTCACACGCGTGAACGTTACTGACAGACAGACAGACAGACAGACAGACAGACAGACACGGAGCATATTTCGTTGAATGTAGGAAGCTCGCTACGCTCGCTTCAATTATATAACATACATTGACCTATTTCAGGTCTTCAGGTATGTATGTTTCAACATACATGGACCATTTCTCCTTGAGAGAGGAATGTATGATATGTCATCATTGCCCGATATGTGAACACATAATAAGTATGTTTTAACATATTAAAAAAGTCGTTATATACTAGGCATCGCGTGGCTCTATCATTGAAGCGAGCGTATAGTAATAAATATGTATTGAATATTGAAAAAAAAGATTATTGTGAATCATGATGAGTTGATAGATAATGGGTCTGGTAGTAGTGCAGCGGCTAGTAGTAAGGGAACCACCCCGCATTCTTACTATTCCTCTAACCACATATCTCTATTTCAATATTTATCATTTGTATCTCTTTGCTACAAACAAACTACTGCATGTATCAAATTGAAATTTTGCATGCCTGTTTCAATTGTGCATCAGATGGTGTCTATGAAGTTTTATTAAAATCGTTTCGTTAGAACGTAAGATATCGGTAAAAAGGTTGTTTTCTCTATTTTAAACGTTTAGGCCCGCTTTAATAGTTTTAGCGATCTTTATTAATTCATAGCGGTGTCGCTGTTGGTTTTACTAAAAAATGTTATTAGAAAAAAATGTTCGTCTCATCGAATAGATGATGATAGAATCTTTTCCCGTCCTGAAATTCCAATTTAATTTTTGAACCTCTCGTTTACGCGAGCGTTGCGCGCGAACTCTTGGACGGATCACGCTGTCCAACGAACTTAGCCTGAGTATTAGTAAGAGGATCATGTATACCAAATTTCAACTAAATCGGTCAACTTTTACTCAAGTTATCGTCACACGCGTGAACGTTACTGACAGACAGACAGACAGACAGACAGACAGACAGACAGACAGACAGACAGACAGACAGACAGACAGACAGACAGACAGACAGACAGACAGACACGGAGCATATTTCGTTGAATGTCAATAATTGCAAAAATTAGAAAAAAATGTGTTTATTTCTTTTGTTATATCGTTAATTTGTTTAAGGGAAAGTTAAAAATAACAATTTATACTTTAATATGTACAACGGATCTCCGTAACACCAAATCTAAACCGTGCCATCGATATATTTAAAATAATTGAGCTGAGCGAAGCGAAGCTCTTATACTACACTTTGCATTTTTTCTGATGCATACTCCTCCTGAACGGCTGAACCGATCTGCACAAAATTTGGCACGGCCGTAGTGACTAACCACAGGAAGGTATAAATCTGAAATGGTCCAAATTGGTACACAGGGGTTTGGGGAACGGGGTACAAAAGTTTCCTCCTGAACGGCTAAACCGATTCGCACGAAATTCGGCACGGTCATAGTGACCAACCACAGGAAGGTATAAATCTAAAATGGTCCAAATTGGTACACAAGGGTACGGGGTACAGGGTACAAAAGTTTTCTACTGAACGGAAAAGCCAATCCGTACAAAATTCGAACCAGTCATAGTGACCAACCACTGGAAGATATAAAACTAAAATGGTCCAAATTGGTACACAGGGGTTTGGGGTACGGGGTACAAAAGTTTTCTCCTAAATGGCTGAACCAATCCGCACAAAATTCGGCACGGTCATAGTGACCATGCAACATCAGGAAGGTATAAATCTGAAATGGTTCAAATCGGTACACAAGGGTTCGGGGTACAAAAGTTAAAATAGTATTTGCCCTTCATGATGCATGTCGTTGGAAAGCTCTTTAAGAGTACAGTTATTGTTGTTATGTTAACTTTTGTTATATTTTCATTTATGAGGGCTAACTCTATTGGTAAAATAGAAATGCAGGAAAAAATAATAAATAAGATTAAAATGCAAGCTCAGCTCAATATTGCAAGCATTGCACACCTAGTATAAATAATATAATCCATATATTTCCTGTTTTGCTGTCATTCAATGTTTATTTCTTATTTATTTATAAAAACCACAAATTTGAAACCCGTCATAATGAAGATCGTAAAAATATGGGATACGTCAAAACAAATAAAATAACTTGCGGATTTTTTCCCAACTAACTTTCCATACAGCAAAATTTGCTGAAAACGAATTAAATTCAGCTGAAAGATGGCTAAAAGTATTCAAATATTGCATTGTCATCATGTAGCAGCTTCGAAGCTATTCTAAAAGTTTCAAATGTCTAGCTATTCGGGAAGTTAGTTAAAAATCGATTGCAAGATTTGTGCTGGACAAACAAACAAGAAAGCAAGCTAATAAAAACGTAGTAAAATAAATGTTAAGACATCCATACATAAATACATATACATACATACAATACTTTCTTAAGTATTATTTTTTATTTGCATGCGTTGAGAGACACTTTACCACTTCTTTTTTATACTTTTCATAATCATGTAGGTCTCTTGCTCGTTTTGGTAGTTGGTAATAGTATATTACGCGTCGAGTGTGGAAAGTAGCATTTTGTATGCGAGTGTGGAGTTTGCACCCGAGCGACAGCGAGGGTAGTAAAACCACACGAGCAAAGCAAAATGCCGTTTTCGCACGAGTTGCGTACCGTACTTTATTTACGATTGTTAGATTTAAATAATAAATACAGAAAAAAATAAACTTGCTGTATGTAAGTTCGTATCTCTTCTCTTGATAAAGATGGCATTAATCTTAAGTTGTATTTTTTGCCGAATTAATTATTTCTGGAGGAGTATTATTCTCTACATTTTCGTCAAAGTCAAAGTCACTTGATTTATTCATTGTTTTTCACTAAAAACTCGATATAAACAGTTACATTAATAAAATAATAGCAAATTAGTTTTGTTAAATGTAAACAAACTCACTAATCGTGCGTAATGCTGAAGAATTCCTCTTCTTTACCGCGCTAGCGTGGTAAAGAAGAGGAATTCTTCAGAACTATGAGACGCGCATGCGCAATGAATACAAGTACGTAAATAATCACTTTCTACGCATCTAAACAGAGATATAATGTTTATATTTCGTATCAATCGTAGATAAAAGCTATGACGGGTGGTTAAGATTCTTATGGTCGTGTTGTGTGTAGGTTTGTTTTGGAAGTAAATCTTTGTACCGAGTACCCCCACTCTACTCCTCACTACCCCCTTCCACTTATCTACAACTATGGCATTCATCATGATTTACAAATTTCAATATTCAATATTTTATTGCAATACGCTCGCTTCAATGATAGAGCCACGCGATGCCTAGTTATGACCTGCCATCAAAATTTCATTAAAATGTGACGATTAGTTCTTATGATCGACAGACCGACAGACAGAAACAGAACCAAAAATGTTCTCTGATGACTGAAACGGATTTCTGTCTTGATATTTTTTTAATCGGAGATACGAAATAATGTTGCTCGTAGAATGATCACATAACTTTCGTTACCTTCGGTCAGCTCAGAATCATTAAACATTACACGCACATAGCGAAAAACAGGAATCTAGCTAGTTTTTTATACGATCTCAAAGTGGTGTGGTACAGTTCTTGGGTGGGGATGTACTACATATAAGGGAAAGTAAAAATAAATAAATAAAATAAAATACTGCAGTCACTAGCGCACAGAGAGAGAGAGATAACCGTCGTAAAAGAAGTATAGAACAAAACACTAGCTTTTATAAACTTTAGTAGCAGCAGATGGTGGAGCTGCCAAGCGGAACACGTACTAAACTATTGAATCGTTACATATTACAGTTTTCTCACACCTGATTATAGACTATGCGTAAGAGTAAGTTCCCTAGAATCTTATTTATAGTAGCTAATAATTTCATACCAATATAAATAACTTATACTAGGCATCGCGTGGCTCTATCATTGAAGCGAGCGTATAGTAATAAATATGAAATGAATATTGAAAAAATAGATAGGCATGAATCATGATGAGTTGATAGATAATGGGTACAGTTGTAGTACAGCGGCTAGTAGTAAGGGAACCACCCCGCATTCTTACTATTCCTCTAACCACACATCTCCTTTTCAATTATTGAAGCGAGCTTCTTACATTCAACAAACTAAGCATCATGTCTGTCTGTCTGTCTATCAGTCTGTCTGTCAGTAACGTTTACGTGTCCGACGATAACTTGAGTAAAAGTTGACCGATTTAGTTGAAATTTGGTATACTTGATCCTCTTACTAATACTCAGGCTAAGTTCGTTGGACAGCGTGATCCGTCCAAGAGTTCGCGCGCAACGCTCGCGTAAACGAGAGGTTAAAAATTAAATTGGAATTTCAGGACGGGAAAAGATTCTATCATCATCTATTCGATGAGACGAACATTTTTTACAAATAACATTTTTTAGTAAAACCAACAGCGACCCCACTATGAATTAATAAAGATCGCTAAAACTTTTAAAGCGGACCTAAACGTTTATAATAGGGAAAACAACCTTAGCAAAGTGATAAATTTTATAATAATTAAAAAGGAGATGTGTGGTTAGAGGAATAGTAAGAATGCGGGGTGGTTCCCTTACTACTAGCCGCTGTACTACTAGTATACCCAGTATCTATCAACTCATCATGATTCATGATTATCTATTTTTTCAATATTCAATACTAATTATTACTATACGCTCGCTTTAATGATAGAGCCACGCGATGCCTAGTTATAAAATGTATCTCTTTGCTACAAAAAAACTACTCCATGTATCAAATTGAAATTTGGCATGCCTGTTTCAATTGTGCATAGATGGTGTAGATTAAGTTTTATTAACATCGTTACGTTAGATGTTAGAACGTAAGATATCGGTAAAAAGGTTGTTTTCTCTATTATAAACGTTTAGGTCCGCTTTAATAGTTTTAGCGATCTTTATTAAGTCATAGCGGTGTCGCTGTTGTTACTAAAAAATGTTATTTGAAAAAAATGTTCGTCTCATCGAATAGATGATGATAGAATCTTTTCCCGTCCTGAAATTCCAATTTAATTTTTGAACCTCTGCTGCAATAGTTTTAGCGATCTTTATTAATTCATAGCGGTGCCGCTGTTGGTTTTACTAAAAAAAATTAATTTAAATCAAATTATAATTATTATTAACTACGGGAAACAGACAGTGAAAAATACACTCCAGCGCCGGGATTTGAACCACGGGTCTCCTGTATAGTTGGTAAGAGCATCTGTACTGGAAATACAGGAGACCCGTGGTTCAAATCCCGGCGCTGGAGTGTATTTTTCACATCTGTTTCCCGTAGTTAATAATAATTATAATTTGATTTAAATTAAAATTTTAACTTTCCGCAGTATGAAAACTACCAAAAACTTAAAAATTGATTTAAAAAATTTTATTTGAAAAAAATGTTCGTCTCATCGAATAGATGATGATAGATTCTTTTCCCGTCCTGAAATTCCAATTTAAGTTTTGAACCTCTCGTTTACGCGAGCGTTGCGCGCGAACTCTTGGACGGATCACGCTGTCCAACGAACTTAGCCTGAGTATTAGTAAGAGGATCAAGTATACCAAATTTCAACTAAATCGGTCAACTTTTACTCAAGTTATCGTCGGACACGTAAACGTTACTGACGGACAGACAAGATACATAGTTTGTTGAATGTAACAAGCTCGCTTCAATTACCCGATTATTTTCCTAAAATTCAATATAACTAGGCATCGCGTGGCTCTATCATTGAAGCGAGCGTATTGATATAAAAAACTAAATATTAAATTTGTTAATCATGAAGAATAATGTCATAGTTGAAGATAAGAGGAAGAGGGTAGTGAGGGGTTATAGTGGGGGTACTCGGTACGAAGCTTTACTTCCTAAACAAACCTACACACTAACCACCCGTAATAGCTTTGAAACTAATATAATAAATGTATCATTTCATTACTCAAATACTACTGCTTGTATCAAGTTGAAATTTTACATACTTGTTTCAATTGCACTTTAGACGATGTGCACGAAGTTTTATTAAAATCGTTACGTTAGAACGTAAGATATCGGTAAAAACGTTGTTTTCTCTATTTTAAACGTTTAGGTCCGCTTTAATAGTTTTAGCGATCTTTATTAATTCATAGCAGTGTCGTTGTTGGTTTTAATAAAAAATGTTATTTGAAAAAAATGTTCGTCTCATCGAATAGGTGATGATAGAATTTTTTCCCGTCCTGAAATTCCAATTTAAAATTTGAAGCTCACGTTTACGCGAGCATTGCGCGCGAACTCTTGGACGGATCACGCTGTCCAACGATCTTAGCCTGAGTATTAGTAAAAGAAAGATGTATACCAAATTTCAACTAAATCGGTCAACTTTTACTCAAGTTATCGTCGGACACGTAAACGTTACACACAGACAGACAGACAGACAGACAGACAGACAGACAGACAGACAAGATGCATATTTCGTTGAATGTAAGAAGCTCGCTTACGCTCGCTTCAATAACTATTAGCAATCTTCCGAAAGGAAACTAACGTCCAAAGAGTAATTGAGAATCAGTCAAACTTTATAATCTAACAAGGAAAAACAGCAGGAAACAAAGCAATTGTATAAACTTGGAATTTTAATTAAAAACAAATAGAAGGAGTTGGCAATTATTTTTAGGATGACGAGTAGAGAAGAGTCAAACAAAGATTCCTTGTTATCATTTCTCTTGTTGTAACTTGAGCAGTGATTAGTCTGTCATCTTGTAGAACGACGATAATACAGCTCTAAATAACTCTCTTACATTCTCTTTATTGTTGAGAAAAAACTACATCCTTTATTTTATCATCGTCCAGGATACACCATGACCTTAATAACATTTCTTAATTTTATTTTACATTTTGTACATAGGAGAGAGAGGATAATTGAAATAATGTGGCACCATTGGCTGATTATGATGCGCCATCGATATATAAGGTGGAGATACACATGCCGTCAAATTGGGGAAGTAGCTTGCATGCATAAAGAGGGTATTTGCCAGTAACTGGCATACTAAGGATAAAGGTGAAGATACACATGCCTGTAGCTTGAACAAAAACATGCCAGCTACTTGCACGTGTATATTTTAAATGGCATGCCTGTAGCTGGCAAGCAAGCAGATAAAAACTTAGCATGCAAGTGACTGGCAAATACACTCATTTGGCATCCAAGCTACTTCCCTAATTTTACGGCATGTGTATCTCCGCCTTTTTATTATTAAGTTTTTATCTGCTTGCTTGCCACCTACAGGCATGCCATTTAAGATAGACACGTGCAAGTAGCTGGTATATTTTTGTGCAAACTACAGGCATGCGTATCTCCACCTATAAGATGAATCATAATTTATACTGGCAGACAGACAAATAAGAGACCAAAATTGTTTACTGATGTCTGAAACATATTTCAGAGATAATTGAATTGGGAGACAACAGAATAATCACAATACTACTGTTACCTTCTGCAAAGCTTTTAAGGTGGAGATACACATGCCTGTAGCTTGAACAAAAACAAGCCAGCTACATGCACGTGCAAGCTACTTCCACGTAGATAAGTTAAATGGCATGCCTAGGGCCTGTAACTGTCAAGCAAGCAGATAAAAACTTAATTTCTTGGCATGCCAGTTACTGGCAATTACCCCTTTTGGCATGCAAGCTACTTCCCCAATTTGACGGCATGTGTATCTTCGCCATTACTATTTAGTGTGGTCAATCACGTCCTATTACTGAATGAATGGGCACAATGCTTCCATCGCATCCAGCATAACTTCTAATATTTAGTGTGGTCTATCATGTCCTATCACTGGATGAATGGGCACAATGCTTCCGTCGTATTCAGCAAAACTTCTACTATTAAGTGATTCCTATCACGTTCTATCACTTCATGAATGGACACAATGCTTCCGTCGCATTCAACAAAGCTTCTACTATTTAGTGTGGCCGATCATGTCCTATCACTGCATGAATGGGCACAATGCTTCCGTCGCATTCAACAAAGCTTCTACTATTTAGTGTGGCCGATCATGTCCTATCACTGCATGAATGGGCACAATGCTTCCGTTGCATTCAACAAAGCTTCTACTATTTAGTGTAGCCTATCATGTCTTATCACTGAATGAATGGGCACAATGCATCCGTCGCATGCAGCAAAGCTTCTACTATAAAGGGTTGCCTATCATGTCTTATCACTGACTGAATGGGCACAATGCTTTCGTCCCATACAGCAAAGCTTCTACTATTTAGTGTGTTCGATTATGTCATATCATTGTTTAATGGGCACAATGCTTCCATCGCATCCAGCATAACTTCTAATATTTAGTGTGGTCTATCATGTTCTATCACTTGATGAATGGGCACAATGCTTCCGTCGCATTCAACAAAGCTTCTACTATTTAGTGTGGCCGATCATGTCCTATCACTGCATGAATGGGCACAATGCTTCCGTCGCATTCAACAAAGCTTCTACTATTTAGTGTGGCCGATCATGTTCTATCACTTGATGAATGGGCACAATGCTTCCGTCGCATTCAACAAAGCTTCTACTATTTAGTGTGGCCGATCATGTCCTATCACTGCATGAATGGGCACAATGCTTCCGTCGCATTCAACAAAGCTTCTACTATTTAGTGTGGCCGATCATGTCCTATCACTGCATGAATGGGCACAATGCTTCCGTCGCATTCAGCGAAGCTTCTACTATTTAGTGTGTTCGATTATGTCATATCATTGTTTAATGGGCACAATGCTTCCGTCGCATTCAGCTAAGATTGAACTATTAAATTTGATCTATCACGTCCTATTACTGAATGAATGGTTATATAAATATAAAATAAAGTTATATGGGGTTTAATATTATATGAGATCAAAATGTATGTCTAAATAAAAAATTAGGGTGTGAGCATGTGCCAGAAATCGCTTATGGTTACAGAAGGTTAATAAAGTAATATAAAAACGTCAGAGTTTTAACAATTTGACATGCTGTTTGAATGTTTAACATTGTTGTTAAACATAATGATAACAAATTGTATTATACGTTCGTTAACTGAAGCTGTGGATATCGAGTAATATTTAAATGATAATCCATTGGTTCTACAGATGCACGATGTAAAATGCACTCAGAGTATAAAGCAGCCTGAATCCCTATGTCTAAAGCTGTTACAAACAGATATAATAAAGTTTTTAGGAGTTATTATCGAGTAGAACTTAAAATGGAAATTTTACGTGCATATCTTCTTTGCTTGAGACTAAGGAAAATTAATATGCAAGTTGTAAAACTTGTTCGCGATATTGTCAGTTACAAATCTAAGATATGTATATTGTATATACTGCTCTACGTCAATCCTTGCTGCAATCTAGAATGCTTAAGGTGGAGCGAACCCCACCACATTTGAGTGCCTTAAAATTATTCAAAAGAGAATAATTAATAATTTCAAGATAAAAAGAACTTTTTATATACTACGTTTTTAAATTTTCTGTTGAATCGTATGTAATTTTGATAATATAATTGTTATTGTTATATAATATATAATGTTAGTGAAAAAAAAAAAGTTCCGAATTTATTTACTTCACATAAATGACAACTATCTAGAGAACTGATCTTAAACCTATAAAAGGACAAATCGTTGTACAACGGATCTCCCCCAACACCAAATCTAAACCGTGTCATCGATATATTTGAAATAATATAATCGATATATTCCTTTTTTGCTGTCATTCAATGTTTATCTCTATTATAAAATTCACAAATTCGAAACCCTTCAAATTGAAGATTGCGTAAATATGGGACATTTCAAAACAAATAAAATAACTTGAGGATTTTTTCCGAACTAACTTTCCATACGGCATAATTTGCTGAAACCCAATTAAATTCTGCTGAAAGATGGCTAAAAGTATTAAAATAATGAATTGTCATCGTGTTCTGAGCTATGCTAAAAGTTTAAAATGTCTAGCTATTCGGGAAGTTAGTTAGAAATCGATTGCCAGATTTGTACCGGACAAACAAACAAACAAGAAAACAAGCTAATAAAAACGTAGTAATAAAAATGCATAATATGTAGGTGTTTGTTTGTTTCACCTCATTATAATAAATGGTTGGAAAGTTGCAGCTGAAACAAACTTTAAATAGCCGCCATCTTAATTCTGTTAGAGGTGGTTAAAAGGTGGTTAGAGGTGGTTTGAGCTGGTTAGAGATCTTAGTTAAACTGCCTACGGACCCTTTCGTTTTGTGTGAGCTGAATCCACAATTTAGCCAATTTATTTATACACAGATTAATTTGACAAGAAAAGTTTGTTCTTATGATAGTTTAGGTTGACTGCATTGTATAAGTTCTTATTAGTTAGTTATTTGTATTTTTTTTTTTTGACAATATAATGATCAAAATTTACTATTTGAGTTGGGCGTACTTGCATAAAATATTCAAACACAACAATTACTCTTATTCCAACTTTGAATGAAACGTCACAAATAAATTTTCATGCACAAATGACAAAAAAAATTTTTTTTTCAAATTTTAATGTATTTACACGTGACTATGGCCTGAAATGTTTTAATAATAAGTGATTTAAACTAAACAAAAGCAATTATTGAATATTCATTAGAACAGAATTTTAATGTTAATGATTAAAAAATAAATATATTGAGTCTATTCAGATATTAAAATAAATATTGGGAGTATATTTTTTAAACAATATTTGCTTTTTATTGAACGTCATATTGACTATATTAAAAAAAAAAAAAAAAAAAAAAAAAAAAAAAAAAAGAATATAAAGAGGTCGGTGGCAAGCGGAAGGCCACTAGTGAAGAAGACATGAAGGCTGTCTACGCATTGTGTTCAGTGGCGGTAGTTTTGTCAGTGGCGCAGTGTTCTCCTGCACCACTGTTAGGTAACTTGATCAGTGGTATCGGCAATGTGGGTCAGAACATAGTCGATTCAGGCAAAAATGCGGTTAAAGGCGCAGTTCAACTCGGAGTAGATACGACTAAAGGAGTCGCCTCTGGAGCCAACACTGTGGGAGAGAAATCCCTTGAAGGAGCTGCCAATGTTGGCAAAAATGTGCTCGGTAATTTATCGCTTTTAATATCCTACTATTCATACTTATTGGTTCTTCTATATGTATCTTTTACCCATGGTAATATCACAACAGCTTGGATATGATTAGAGATGGTAAAAGGAGTTAATATGTGGTTAAAGGTGGTTAGAGGTGGATAGAGGTGGTTAGAGGGGGTTACTGGGGATTAGAGGGGGTTACTGGTGGTTAGAGGTGGTTAGAGGGGGTTAGAGGGGGTTACTGGTGGTTAGAGGGGGTTAGAGGGGGTTACTGGTGGTTAGAGGTGGTTAGAGGGGGTTGGAGGTGGTTAGAAGGGGTTACAGGAGGTTAGAGGTGGAAGACTCAATTCTCATCTGTTAAACCCTTTGAGAAATAGAGTGTAAATAGTGCAGGTGTTCCAAACCAGTCATTGTTGGGATATAACTCTGTTTCGGCCCTTCGTAGGATAACCAAGTCTATTATATAAAATTTCTTACTATTTTCGAGATGTCCATTTGCACCGAGAAAAAGTACTAAATATACATAAATGATTTCATAATCTAATAAAGCATATTTTAAAGCATATTTCATATCATAATAAAGCGCTTATACCAATTATCATTCATATCGGATCAAAAATAGTAATATTTTCAATTTTTTTTCTGTTTCTCCATTTTACCCCTCTCTTAAATAAAAATATGACAAAAGTGTAAATGTGTGTAACAACAATAGCTATTCTTTTAAAGAGCTTTCCAACGACATGAATCATGAAGGGCGAAGGATATATACTATTTTGACTTTTGTACCTTGTACCTTGTACTTCCGACTTCCGGATGGTCCCGCAAAGTTGAAGTTAAGGTTTTCACATGTGACCCAAGCGATCCACGCAAAAAAAAGACGTCTCCAATTATACCGCAAGGCTGCCTTTTATCACGACAGATTTGCTGTACTATTAGTGTCACCGTAAAAAAATCAATATTTTTTTGACACATTTAAAAAACAGGGGAAAAATTATATAAATTTGCAAATAATTGGTTGCAAAAGCATAAAATCATTTAGACTCGAGTAAGCTATGTGCCACACTAATTGCCAGGTTATTTTTTCCCATTCTGCCGTCGGCTAAGTTAGGTGCAAATCAAAGCCACGTTAGTAGTAAATGCGACAGCTTGTTAATAACTAAATATTCATTAAATTAATCAAATTATATCATTAACTACGGGAGACATACAGAAAAAAATAGCCCCCAGCACCGGGACTTGAACCACGGCCCTCCTATATATCCGTTAAAGGCGCTCTTTTTTGAATTTCAGGCGCAAATTTTGAATTTCTAATTGATTGTACTAGGTACAGGTACTGATTGAGTACTTCATAATTATAAGGGTACTTCTTTAGATTGTTACTCCCCTAAGTTTTTTTTTTTTTTAGAAAATAAATGACTTTGACTATACAACTATTACGACAAAGGGATGTTAAGTCAAATGCACTTTGGGAAGAAGGAATATCACACTTTAGTTTTTATAAGGGGAGTAACAGTTTAAAGGAGAACATTCCTTACACCTTCTTTAGATTTTTACTCCCTTTGTTGTTTTTATAAAGGGAGTAACCATCTAAAGAAGTGCCATTATAAGCGTTAATTCTCGGTCTAGTCCTATTGGAGTCAATATTTGGCTTGTTAGACTTGTAGAAAAAATTGGAAGCTTGGATTCGAGACTTGGTATCGGTAACGACAGAGAAAATCATTCTCCAGTATAGCTCAGTTGGTAAGAGCGCCTGTAACGGATATATAGGAGGCCTTTGGTTCAAGTCCTGGTGCTGGGGTCTATTTTAATTTGTATGTCTCCCGTAGTTAATGATAATTATAATTTGATTTAAATTAAAATTTCATCTTTCCGTAGCAAGAATACTACCTAAAACTTAAAAAATTTGAATTTCTAAATATTCATTAGTATAGAACTTTAATTTTGACCACATTAGCTCAATGCGATTACAGCCAACCTTATAAACACAGGGGTATAAAATTATTAATAGTCGATGAGTTAGTTATCTATTACTTAGAGTAAGTTTTATATTACTCTTATTAATGTATGGTCGTTTATCTTGATTTATTACGTTTTTATGCCACTCTTCGATATTTTACAATATAATTTATTCCCAGATGTTTTATTTTATGTTAAAAACTAAGTCAATAAAGTGAAACAAATAAAATTAAAAGTAGAAAACAAAAATGATAAATAAAAGTTATAATATACAGAGATAAAAAGTAAAAAGGCTAAAAATAACTCAATTGAAACAGACACGCATTTGTATAAAGTATATAACGTCATACAATGGCGTGTATCCAATGCCTCTATATATATGTATCTTAATAATTAATCTTCAAAATCGTGAATTAATAATTATATATATATATATATATATATATATATATATATATATATATATATATATATATATATATATATATATATATATATAAGATTATTTTATTTATACTTTAATTAACATATTAATAATAACTTATAGGTTACAATGTTATCGGAAATACGTAATCGATGAAAATTGTAGATTTCAGGTCAGAAAAATTAATACAAAATATTCAGTGAACCTCACAAGCAATTAAAAATATAAATGCTAACAAATTATAAACTTGTAGATAAATGGCCACATGAGATTTCGATGGTTTCGAATCCCACTCAAGACACTCTTCTTCTTAAGCAATATTGTATGTATGCAGACGATTAGAATTAATATCGGAGATATAAGAATAAGAATTAATTAATATTAATATCGGACGAGTAGTTTTAACATTTTGTGGTTCGCAGAAACGTTGACACATCTAAAGACTAAAAATTCGACACGAGGCCAAAAATGTTCATTGTTGTCTGAAACGGATTTCTGTCTTGGAATATTTAAATTTATAGACATAAAGAAATTTCGTTCTTCAAAATGACCACATTGTTTCAGTTCAGAAGCTATATGAATGATAATCAATGTATTAAATTTAAAATAATTGAACGTACGTAAAGATTTATTAATTTATTTCAGAGACTTAAGCTGTTCAAAGTTTGTGTATTCTTGCGTTTGTCTTACGAAAACTAGCGTATAAATTGAAAAAAAAAAAAAAAAAAAATGCGTAAAATTGGTATTAAGCATATAGATTCTGCAACTGTATCCTTTTGGAATATTTACACTTAATATTTCAAGATGGAGGCCAATATGGCATCCGACTAAACAAAATGTATTTACTTAGCATGATATGCTATCCATTGTTTTAAATATCTTGAAGAGAAAATAATGAGGAAAATAATATGTAACTATTATTTCAAAAATTTCCATTCTTTGCCAGATTTTTGAAAACAATTATGTCCAAACATGGTTTAGAGAATAGAGTTCCTAGTGGCTATAAATCACTAATTTACATACAAGGCTTGAGTGAGAAAATCAAACTCACTTTTCAGGATTTCGATTGTAAACACATCTGCTTCGGAATGAAACCAAAAATAAAATTCAAAACCATTTTTTCATCAATTCAAAAGACAAAATACAGAAAAAGGAGCAGAATAATATTATTTATGAAATCCCCTGCGATAATTGTGAGCTAGTATACATAGAGAATTCCCAACAATCATTAGAAAACAGGATTAAAGGACATAAAGCAAATATAAAAACCTTCGAAAATAGAAACAAAAAAAGTAAAAAAAATAGTGATTTAACAAATTGAAATGCTGAAGAAAATGAAGTTAGTAAGAAGAATAATAATTGTACTGGTAGATCACATTAAGCTCGGTGGTCATAACATGAAATTTGAAAATACAAGGATTTTGAACACTGAAAATAATAAATTTAAAAGGGTTTTTGTTGGAGGCAGCACACATAGCTCTAGAAAATAAAGCAATGAATTATAAAACAGACTCCAAAGATTTCAACAAATATTACATGTCAATTTTAGAAAATGTAAGACCGACTTTTCAAACCGTCCGAAATAACAATCCTAGTCAAAATTTCTAGAATACATATGTATAGAAATATAAATATATACAAATGAGAATCAGGAAATAACTTTATTAAATATAATAAATAAAATTGTATAAAATAATTATAAAAAAACTTGATAATAAATTAGGCAGGCTCTTTTACCTTAAATTAATTAAAAACTTACTACTTTGATATAACAATAATTTCATTCAAATAATTGAAATTAGCTAATAAAGCTGGGTTTGCACGATCCAAGTGAACTTGGAACAAGTCAGATTTGACGCTACTTTGATCGTGTAAACAGGCTATCAAAGTGTACTTGGACCATCCTAGTTGAGTCGGATGGCCCCCAACTTTTTTTGATCAAAGTAGACTTGGATGGAAATAAAAATGGCGCCCACCTGCAAATTATGAGAACGAGCTGTCAAAAATGACGAGTTTGTTTACAGGAAGGTACAGTTTGGTTTTACTTGTTTGTTTTGTTTGATTCTTACAGTTATTTTTGTATTGTTGTTTTATTTCATTTGCAAAATCATTAAAATTTATGAAAAATTCGAATATAAGAATTATGATTTTGACAGTGTTGTTTAAACTACTTGGACCAAGTCTACTTGGATCGTGTAAACCCTGCTTCAAAAGTTGCACAACCACTTGGACCAAGTGAATTTGATCAAAGTTTTCTTTGTCCAAGTCCACTTGGATCGTGCAAACCCAGCTTAAGTAGGTATGACATAAATGTATTGGAAAACTTAGTATCCATATTTGAATGTATGATATTCTTATCTCTCTTATCAGTTAGATTATATTACCACTCAGACTCAGATTCTTACGACAATTTTAGATGAAATAAAATAATCTTAATCACATAAGAAATGTGATTAAGTTAATTATTGTTTGGAATTAATGATACATTTGTATAAAGGTATGAAATTTTTATAATGTTTAGAGTTAAAAAAAGTAAATTATGTTAATGTAAAAATAGTTAAAATTTGTGTAACAGATTTTAAGATATTTAAATATTTTGATAGTTACTGGTAAAGCTTGTATAAGATGTAATAATTAATTGAATTGTAATTGTGTTCTAGCTTGAAAATGACCCAAAGGGGTTGAAATATAGCACAGTGCTTTGACATGTTTGGTTTTAATATTATGTAAACTAAAAAACAGAGTACCCAACAGCCCAGGACAAGGAGAAATCCTCAGTTTTCATTATGTCTAAAATGTGGGTGCTGAAAAATAAAAATTTGAATAATAATAAAGCTCATTTAAAGTATATTAAGAATAGAGAGTAGGTATATTTTGAAGGTATAAATTTAAATAAATGGATGTTTGTGCGCATATTGAAGAGAAAAAAATGGTCACAGAAAGTTGAATCATATTATGATATACTATACAAATTTCATAAAAATCTGACATGTAGTTTTTAAGATATTATTATGTTTGTTCGCAAAAATTGAGTGACAGACAGACCGACAGACAGACAGAGAACCAAAAATATTCCCTGATATCTGAAACGGATTTCTGTCTTAGAATTTTTGAAATCAGAGACTCAAATATTATGTTCGTTCTATTATGAACGATCACATAGCTTCCGTTACCTCCGGTAAGCTCGGAAGCAATATATTATACGTTTTTTTCCCGAATAATATTTTCCTGGTAGACATATTAGAAAGAAATATGGTTTATATAAGACCAAAAAATAGAAATCCACCTCATTTCTATTTTAATTGCGTATATTAAGAAAGGAAGAGAGGAAATTGTTCAATTCTTGGCCGGGAAGTAATTTTTATAAGTATTTTTCCATTATATAAGGGAGTCAAAACAGATAAAAAAAAAAAAAAACACTTTACTATAAACAAATTCTAAAATGTAGTCCATTTAAATACGAACCTAACGATAAAAGTCGTTTTCGCATGAAAAATCGAATTCCTGAGAAAATAGCATGAAGCACGGACAGAGAGAGGCATGGTTCGATTCCCCGCCGAGAAGAAGTTATTTTTATGAAACATTTTGATAAAATATTTAATAATAATTTAATGTTCCTTACAAAAACTAATAAATGGAAAACACTGGTCTAAGTAATTATGAACTCATATATGAGAAAGTTTGTCCGATTTGTTGTACTTTGTATGAAATCAAATCTCGAGTAAGAACTTATAGTCTAAGATCCGGTATAAGAAATATATACCCTCATCTGTTATTTAATGATAATAAAGAATATATGATAGAGAATTTATAGACTGATACATCGCAAATAGGTTGCCTAGCTAAATCCCGTACCGATGATGTTAAATAATAAAATGTTTATTATAACTTCCCCTTACTTCAACTTCCCTGATGTGTTATTTATGAAAATCAAACATTAGCTGAGAGAATTCACCCCAAGGAATTCAAAAAAACCTCATCAGTTATTTAATTGATTTATATATAAAATGAAAAGTAATTTTATTCCCAATCCAATCGTATTGGGTTGCCTTAAATTCTAAATTAAAATTCTAAATTTTGGATCTAAAATCTAGGCAACCATAGATACAACCAACTTTTTGATAAGGCAACCTGATACGGTTGGATTGGGAAAAAAATTACATTTAATTTGATGTATAATTCGATATAATAACTGATGAGGGTATATTAATTACGTTTACTCACCTGTTTATACCTGGCAACTCCATAGTTGGCCAGAGGGGAAAGTAGGCAACCCTTATTTTTTTAATTCCTAGGGGTGAATTCTCTCAGCTAATGTTTGATTTTCATAAATAACACATCGGGGAAGTTGAAGTAAGGGGAAGTTAAGTAAACATTTTATTATTTAACATCATCGGTACGTGATTTAGCTAGGCAACCTATTTGCGATGTATCAATCTATAAATTATTCATCATATATTCTTTCTTATCATTAAATAACAGATGAGGGTATATATTTCCTATACCGGATCTTAGACTATTAATCTAAGCCGATACTCTTGGAAAGTTCAATTGTTTTGATTATTAAGAAAATAAATGAATGTTTAACTTTTTATTTCTAGGTTTGCTGAGCTTTGTGGGTGACTCATTAGGGCCTTTGGGCAAACCAATAAAAGCAGTTGAGGGTATCGGAAACCAGCTGATCGGAGCCGGAGTGGACGCTGGCAAGAAGGCCATCTCCCTGAGCGGTTCTCTACCGGAAACAACGTCAGACGCTGCTAACAAGCTTGCTGAACTGATATCGACAGAGTTGAAGGACGGCGCTGCTGTGGGCACTAAACTAGCCCAGTCCTGGATCGACAGATTCCTAGAGCTGCTTAGGCGGACACTAAGTCTCTTCACAAGATAAACTTACTAACTTCGCACTTGATTCTACAACTAAGTACTTCAGACGAGTTAATACCTAGAAAATACTTCGTCCCTATCAACTTAACAAATTCTTACTATTTAACAACCAACATTGTAACCATCAAGTCCGTAAATAAATAAAAATACATAACCTATTTATTATTTTTAATTATTTATATTTTCATCTTTTTTTTTTATTGATTTTTTTAATTTGTTTAAAGTAATATGATAATTTAACGGTAAAACCATTAAACTAAATAATTATTGTAATTAATAAACATAAAATTATTTATTGGTATATACATCCCGGCTGTATTTCTTAATTAAATGTGATTTTCATATTTCTGAGTACAAAATTAGTTAGTAGACCCAAAATCAAGTTGGTATTAGTTTACCCCTGTTATTAGTTGACCACTTTGATTTGTAGTAATATTTGACTAACTAACCTATCAAGTGACAAACTAACATCAATTTGATTTTCTGTCTACTAACTAATTGTGTACGCAGGATCATGAAAATCATATTTTTCCATCATAATTGACGGGACATAGCCGCTCTCCACCGGTTTGTTTTTTTCAAATGCCTATTGCCACGCAATGCCCCGCAGGCGAACTTAGACGACCACATATTCTAAAAAGCACTATAAGATTAACTTGTATACAAATTTTTAGCTTCATGTTAGTCAGACACTTTTTCGCACGCCATCTCCTGGGCTATATATATATATATATATATATATATATATATATATATATATATATATATATATATATATATATATATATATATATATATATATATATATATATATACATATATATATGTGTGCCAACCTAGATTTTAACGTTTAATCCTTTTCCACTCTCTCAAATTAAATTGTTTTTACAAATTAAAATGGAGACAAAAGACCCCTAATCTAAAGATAATATTTTTGATTCCCAATGTAATTATATCCATAAAATTTATTCAGGAAATTTAAAATCTATGGCAATTTATGCTTTTAAAAAAAAAAATTAAAGAATATAGATAGAGAAAATGAATAATACAAATTAAATGCATCTCCCCCCTCGGGATTTGATTATACATTAAACTTTAACGGAGTAAAATTTTTTAGAAAGATAAAAATTTTCCTATTGGAATCCGTGTTCAATTCCAGGTAGAGGAGAATTATTTTATCTGTATTTTCACCCAATCATATTCAACAATAATACAATAAAAATAATGAGATTTACAAATCGTCAAGTGAGAAAAAAGTATATGCTGAAGTATTTACCTTAAAATTGTTTTCATTTAATGAGACCAATATCCATTCCTGAAACATAAATATCATAAGTTATAACGGATAGTTTAGTAACATGTTAGTACGTTAGTACATTTAGTTTGATTAAGTTGGTACCAATGAGTACAGAAGAGGTATAAGAAGCGTAGAGAAAACATTGTAGCAGGTACTGCTTAAAGCGGGTAACGAGAGAAAAGTAAACTAATTTAACAGTTATAAATAACATGTTATTTATAGCAACATGGTTAAACAATAATGTTATTTATAAGATTAAATTATGAGTTGAGTACTGATGGACACTTTAAGGTGTGAATGAAAATAACTGTTTAATTCAAGTTTCTGAAATGTTTCGACCTTAAAAGGTCATCATCCAGTTTAATAACTAGAACACCAATAATAATCGAATTTTACGAAAACATCTTTGTACTAAAATAATCATAAGACTAATTTCTAAATGCCAACAAAAACACTAGTGTAAAAATAATAAGCCAAGTCTCGTGAAAAAAGTTGTGTGATCATAGGTTTAGCCAAGCCTCCCACTGTACGAGTAAGTTCTATACTAGGTCTAATTTATCCAGTGCAAGTACATGATGTTTGTCTGTCTCTCTATCTATTCTCTTTCACAAATCACTCTACACGTTTAAATTTAAAAACATTTTCTGACTTGGCAAATTAACATCACAAATTTAAATCAAATAATAAATATTAATTTTTCATTTGAGCGACGCAGCACAAGGATTCAAATTTGTATACGACACACTTCATTTTAGCATCTATGCGGGGGTGTGTATTAGGCAAAGTCCGGTCGCGTGCTCTCACGGCTACACCTTTCGTCCGATCACTTTGAAATTTGGCATGTATGTGTCTTGTACCTACCCACATATTTTATAAAAATATAGCGACTTAAAAAAAAAAAAAAAAAAATAGAATAAACACACTTATGGGTTAAAATTTGTTTATTTTTTGTTCGACCCTTTGAGGGGTATCATATGAAAGGGTACGTCGAGCTAATTACAAAAATATATAATTCTTTGGATATAACTTTGATAGGGCGAGCGTAGGCAAGTTTGAAGTGGGTGTGAAACGTCCTCCCCCCTCTATCTCGCTTATGTGAAGTGAAAAAAATCTGAAAATATTATTTTATTTTTTATTGAAAAAATACGTTTTTTTTTTTTTTTTTAATAATTATGGTCTTTTCGATGTATTTATATGGTTGTAGTCCGGTTCAGTGGCAAAAAAAATCACTTTATCAGAGTGTGTTTTGAGAATATCAGACCCTTAGGATAAGTTCAAAGTAAGCTTTTTAGCATTTTAAAAAAACACTGTTTATACACTTTACAGTTAAACACTATTACAGTGTGGCCTACGGACCCTCGCTGTGTGCTAACTAGCACACACTTGACCTGTTTATTTCAAATGCCCTTTGCCAAGCTATGGCCCGCACACGAACATGGCCGACCATATATTCCTAAAAGACACCAAAAGATTACCTTTTACACAAGTTCTAGCTTAATGTTAGTCAGACTTTCTTTTACACTCTATCTCTTGGACTATAAGCTACAGTTAAAAGGAAAGAAACAAATATGCAATATATATATATGTATATAAAAGGATTTTTTTTCTCTCAAAATAAGACTGTTTTTTTTTTAATATTTAAGGTACTTTTTTCTATATTTTCCATTTGTTATCATTTTTTTTTTTTCTTTTTTCTTTTATCGAAGAAAATAGTATAAAAAAAGTATATATAAAACGAAGGAAGTTTGAATTATCAAGTGTCAAAAGTTTTTCTTTAGTAAGGGAGCTTAGAAATACTAAGCCTCGGTAAGACGCTTTCCTTTCTATATATATATATATATATATATATATATATATATATATATATATATATATATATATATATATATATATATATATTACAAAAAAGAGAGAGATAAAATGTCTAAAACAACTTTTCTCGAACCTACTAAGAACCGAATAAAAACCCAACTAGGGGGGGGGGGGGGGGAGAAGCTAAAAAAAAAACTGAATGGCAAAGAGTGAAAATGACGAGAGTAAATAATATTACTGAGCGGAGCTCCAGACTTAACTGAAATAACTGAATAACAACCCAGGCAGAGTCCCTCTCACCCGCCCAACATCCCAATAAAAAAGAATATTCACAGTCTGGGGTAAGAATAAAATAGGAGGGGGTGAAATAATTTTTAACTTAGAAAAAGGGGGGATAAATCAGTTATGTAGAGATCTTTTGGAATAATTCTGAGAAAATCGGATATTAAAGTTAAAGAATTGTCCGACCTGCTTAGAAATGTTACTATTGTAGACACTGACGAGACGAGAATGGTCCAGATAAAGGTGGGATTCCTATGCTGCGTCTGACGCATGCTCTTCTATTTGAACTTAAAAGAGATTGAAGACGAAGACATTTTACTGGAACTAATAAGTCAGGGTAATGCTACTGCACTTCCTATTTTCTAATCAAGAATTGAGGAAGGTTGTTTTGAGACACTTATCAGTCGGCACTTGTTGAAGGATGAGAAATAATTTCAGGAATATTTCAGGCAAAACAACGCAGTTCAGCTACGTTCTCGATCTCGTTAAAGAAAAATAAATAATCGGAAATTTTGAAACAATATCCATTAACTTTTTAACATAGTAAACAGTACTTTATCCGACATAACTGATTTGATTAAAAAAACGGTAAATATGCACTGTAAGTATCCGATGGACGTCGGATTTTTTAAGAACTGTTCCTTTTTACAATGTAACAACTTTTAACCTGGCACCGTTTCGGTAAAATAAATAGTTTTTTTAAAAATATATTTATATAAATATCCACTCACGTATATACAGGAAATATTAGGATAGGGGATTACATATTTATATAAATGTATTTAAAACTAGTAATTGCCGCGGTAAAAAAAAAAAAAACTCACTTCACAGCCTAGTAACATAATATACTATTATAAGAGCACATATTAAGCACAATTCTGTTGTAAGTAATTTTATGACAGCACATAGTTACGCCTATATCATATACAGGGTGGTCCAAAAGTCTCCCCCCCCCCCCCTCTTAACTTTTGAACGGTTTGAAAAAATTAATGAAACTTGGGGGATCTCTACCATGCAAAGGGAAGTTTGTTTTCATGCAATCGCCCACTAGGGGCAACCGCCCAATTTGCCCCCAGGCCACCCAACTTCAAAATTTCAAATTAGAGTGTATATTATTGATAGCATATTTGAATTCTACTATGAAAAATAATAAACTTTTACTTATAACTTTTTTTTCTATTTCCAATATTTTGCCCCCTACAGGTGGGCAAAGATAGCAAAATTACCCTACCGATAATACGTTGTAAAATCTAAACGGTTAGAGATAAATTAATGAAACTTAGCGGATCCGTACCATGTAAAGGGAAGTTTGTTTTCATGCAACCGCGCTGTAGGGGCAACCTCCTATTTTGCCCCCAGACCACCTAACTTCAAAATGTTGATCAAAAATTTATATTTTTGATAGCAGATTTAGATTCTACGGCAAAAAATAAAAATATTTTACTTCAAACTTTTTTTTCTACCTCTAATATTTTGCCCCCTATAGGGGGCAAAGGTATAAAAATCGTAGATTTCAGCGCCTGGGGGCAAAATGGAAGTTGCCCCTAGTACGCGAGTGGATGATTAAACACTTCCCTTTACATGGTACAGATCCCCCAAGTTCCATTACTTTATTCCAAACCGTTTAGATTTTATAACGATCTAAGTGTTATTTTTTTGCTATTTCGGAAGGGTTATTTGGCTATCTTTGCCCCCCTGTAGGGGGAAAAATATTGGAGATAGAAAAAATAGTTTTAAGTAAAAGTTTATTATTTTTCACCGTAGAATCCAAATATGCTATCAAAATTATACGCTCCAATTTGAAATTTTGAAGTTGGGTGGCCTGGGGGCAAAGTGGGTGGTTGCCCCTAGTGGGTGATTGCATGAAAACAAACTTCCCTTTGCATGGTAGAGATCCCCCAAGTTTTATTAATTTATCTCAAACCGTTCAAAAGTTAAGAGGGGGGGGGGGGGGGGAATTTTTGACCACCCTGTATAAGAACCGGGGACGGAGCGCCCATTGCGATCGCAAGGAAGTGCAAACACCTTAACACCCCCCTCCATTTTGGGCTCATTTTTCTTCTCTCACCGTCCCCTACACGGAGGCATATCGATGGCACGGTTTTGATTCGGCTTACACGAGATCCTTTGTAAAGAGATTTATCCTTTTATACGTTAAAGATTCTGTTTTAACTAATTTTATGAGCGGACATAGTTACACAGTAAAAATGCATTGAATCAGTTTGAAAACATGTTAATTACAATTGTGTTAGCTGAAAGCTTCGGTTCTTTTCAAAAATAATTTGATCAAATTAGATTCCAATGTTCTCTTTTTGTTCTGAAAATGTTAAAATAATTTAAAATAAGGACTAAGGAAACACTTTGGAAGGGTAAAACAAAGCGATTAAGGACCTCGCTCCCTAAATACAAGGCTTCCAGTGAAAAGGAAATTGGTTTTTCTAAGAAAACTCAATTGAATGACTCCATTAATTATTTATAGAAAGGTTTTGGGGGAGGGGGGAGTAAAATGCGGACCGAGCTTGGGCTGATAAAGCGAGATGGTCATTACTAGCAGCTCTATCAAATGTTATCAGCTCGCTCCGAAATTTAACCTTTGTGTAAATTGGCAGAACACATCTAAATTTAATATTGTAATTTGCGTGAAGTTGAGAAGGAAAAATCTTCATAAAAATAAACACACAAATTAGTACTACTTTTAATGATCAAATTAAAACTGATTTTTTTTTTGTGAAACATATTTATGGAAATTAATGACAATAATGGTGGTTATGAAGAAGAAATATTTAAGAAATTTTCTAAACAATTTAAATTAATTTGTTTAACATATTAATAAATAATAAAATATAATTATTCAATAGAAATAGAATTCCGTTTTGTTAACTATAATATAATATATTTGTAAAAAGGGACAAATCTATGAAAATTGCAAAGTGAAGTAAAAATAGACTGTCAATTGGTGTGGCACATAGCTTCCTCGCATCCTATCACGTAATTTTTGATTTTATGCTTTTATAAACCAGTATTGTCGAATTTGTTTAATTGTTTCCCCTGTTTTTTTAATCTGTCAAAATTGTTTTGATTTTTTACTGAAATTAAAGTATCAATTAAGCAAAAGTTAAAGAGAGCAGACTGTTCAAAGTAATCTAGGGCTATCTGCGGGCTACTTTCGATAAACTGTAAAAGTTTCATACAAATCAGATAAGTACTTTTGAAGCTATATGTGTAAATTAATGTATGTTTGTGTGCATGTGGAAGAGAAACAAATGCCCGTAGGAAGTTGAAACTTATATAGGACCAACAATGGGCTACTCATGGCCTACCACCCAAATTTCATTAAAATTAGACGTGTAGTTTTTAAAATTGAACAGACCAACCGACAGACCGACAGACAGACACAGAACAAAAAAATGATCCCTGATGTCTGAAACAGATTTCTGTCTTGGAATTTTTGAATTCAGAGACCAAAAACTTTTTCGTTCTTCAGAACGATCGCATAGCTTCCGTTACCTTCGGTAAGCTCGGAAGCAATATAAATTTACGAACACTGCAAACTAAAAACTTATTTTTTGATAACGCTTTTTTATTAGAATTATACAATGTTTATAACCTATAATATACATAACCTTTTATAATATAAGTTATAGATGGCTAAACGGTGTAAAGCGGCCCCGCACATGGTCTATAGTATTGTCAATATACTAAAGTGTTGTCAATACTATTGACGTGAATTATCCGCCATTTTGAATTTGAACAGCTGATAATAACGATCTTTTATACTGGAAAGTTTCACATTTTTATCTCTTTTGGTTCAAAAGTTATTGGAACCGTACAGAGTGACAGACAGACACAGGAACGAAACTATAAGGGTTTCTTTTTTTTGGTTTTACCAACGAAACCCTAAAAATATAGTTGAAAGTTACAAAGCTTGCGGACTGTATTTATTAAGGATATTAAATTACAAATTATGGGAAATAATAAAAATTTGTTCTTGAATATAAGGTATAAAAAAGGATAGCTTAAATGATAAAAGTACAATACCAGGTAAGTAGATGAAGATATAGGCATAAATTAGGATGGCAGAGATAGCATAATTCACAGATATGATACACAAATTGATACACAGATAAATAATGTTTATAAAAATATTAAAGATATTAAAGTAAAGATAGATAATCTAAATAAAAAGGAATGAAAACATAATGTGATAAGTAAAGTGCTTATGAGGTAATACAAAAACAATGCCTGTCAGGTTTGACAACCAGGCAAAAAAGAACATAAAAATAACTTAAATCTAAACAAAGATTAACTAAACCAAATTAAAGGAAATTATAAACAAGAACAATTACTGATTATTTTTAACTAACTACAGGATTAAACACCCGTAGTTATAGATAATTATAATTTGATTTTAAGTAATTTGTTAAAATGTTTTTGTATTGGTAGAGAGTCTATGTGGCAAGTTTCATCTCGATAGGATGACTGGAAGAGGGTTAACTAGCCCTCCAAAGATTTTGAAGTCTGGCACCCAGGCCCCAGGCACCCAGCCAGGTACCCCACAAATTGAAGTTAATATAAAGGATTTGAAAAGAAAAGATTTTTTTTGCGTAATTTCCAAAAAGTGGTATCTTTACTTTTGGTCAAAGAATGTTCAGGAATTTTTTGCACTTTACATAAGTGAGATAGAGGGTTTGGGCAGTTTTCACACCAAATTCAAACTCACCTACGCTCGCCCTATCAAAGCTTTTAACAAATTTAAAAAATTATATATTTTTGTAATCACCTCGACGTACCCTTTCATATGATACCCCAGACGGTCTCCAAAAAAAAGAAAACATTATCCCTTAAATTTTTTTACCCTTATATTTTTTAAAATTACATTTTTAAAATGTGTGGGTAGGTTCAATACACATGTATGCCAAATTTCAAAGTTATAGGACGAAAGGTGTAGCCGGAATACCCAGGAAAAATATACTTACTTCCTTACTTACTTACTTCCTTGGTTTTGTCCCCGGACCATAAAAATTGAATCTAATCCATATTGAAACGATCGCGGCAGATCTATTGAACAGGATTCCACTCAGGGCCGATTTAACTATAGGGGCACGATGGGCACGTGCCCAGGGGCGCAAGAGGTTTAGGGCGCAACTCAAAAGGTTAGAGGGGGGAGGGGGGCACGGCTAAACTTTGCAAGGGCAAAAAATATAAATGGGAATATGTTTAAAGTAAACTATATCTCCCTTATCCTAGAAAAGTCCAATGTTAATTATTATTTCCAGCTTTGTCTGAATTAATCTACACCAAAAATCTAATTTTACTGAGCTAATACTTTATAATATTTGCTTTAACCCACTTAAGGCATCCCAAATAAGAGTAATATAAGTTTGCGACGGTTTCTGAGGTGAGCTAAACTTTTGGGAGCTAAAAGCTAAAAAAAAGGAGTGTTCTGAACGCATAATTTAATGCTCAACAACTTTATCTATGACATTTTTTATTTGGAATAACCATTTTTGAGTTACAAGCGTATAAAACTAAGCATAACACACTTTTCAGGCAAAATGGTAAAATTGGCCTATTTTTGACTGCCGATTCTGACCAAACCGCTGTACTAAATATAATGTTTAAAAATGAATTCGACACAGAATTTAATGTCCTTTTAATTTTTGAAGAACGCAGATTCTTTTCGATGCATTATGATGTTATAAGTGAAAAACTGAGAAAAGTGCCAAAAGTACGCCGTTTTTGGCTCCCAAAAGTTTAGCTCACCTCAGAAACCGTCGCAAACTTATATTACTCTTATTTGGGATGCCCTAAGTGGATTAAAACTATTTACAGCTTTTCTGAATTAATCGGAGGCACGGCTTTGTTTTGGTCTAATTTTACTGGGCTATATTTATTAAAAAATAAATTTATATTTTATATAAAATATGCCAAATATATTAGAATATACTGGGGGGGGGGGGGGGGGGGGGCGCATTGTGATGGGGTGCCCAGGGCGCAGTGAACGTCTAAAACGGGCCTGATTCCACTGCTTGAAAGAAAACAACAATGATGTGATTTCAAAGGATTTCTCATTGTATTCTAAATTGATTTTAAGGAAATAATTTAAAAGTTCTATTTTCTTTTTGTTGAATTTTTAAAAGGGGACACATGTAATAAAAAAACTAAGATTTAAAAAAATAGACTGCCAATTAGTGTGGCACATAGCTTCCTCGCATCCTATCATGTACTTTATTGTTATATTGTTTATTGTGTAAAAACTATTAAATATAGTTTTAGCGATCTTTAACACTTCATAGCGGTGTCGCAATTGGTTTCACTAAAAAATTGTATTTGAAAAAAAATGTTTGTCTCATTGAATAGATGAAGTTAGATTTTTTCCCCGACCTAAAATTCCAATTTTAAATTTGAAGTACACGTTTACGCGAGCATTGTTCGTGAACGTTTGGACAGATAACGCTGTCCAACGAACTCGTCCTGGGCATTGATAAAATGAACATGTCTACCAAATTTCATCATAATCGGTAGACATTTACTCAAGTTATCGTCGCACGTTTCATAATTCGCGGACACAGACCGACAGACAGACACGAGAACAAAAATGTTCCCTGATGTCTGAAACGGATTTCTGACTTGGAATTTTTAAAATCGGAGGCATAAAGGTTTTTTGTTCTCAAAAGTGAACACACTGCTTCCGTTACCTTCGGTAAGCTCGGAAGCAATAACAATAAACTCGGTAAATCTATTGAAATGAATCGTAATGGTTAAGAAATAAACAATTTTGAGATTACAAGTTTGTTTGAAATGTAGGTCTGTGAGAGAGATAGAAGAATTGTTGAACTGTAATTCCCAGAGTGATTATTAATAACGGTTTTGAGAAGTTTTTGTTGACGCTATTCACAAATATAACAGTCTAGGAGGTTTCTACGTCAAGGTTAGCAATCAAGTAGATTATTATTTCCTTGGTATTTGACTCGACCTGAATAGGTTAATGGTATTGATCTTAGTAGGCAAAGGGGGGGGGGGGGGGGGGGGGGGGTGTCTAGGGGTCTGTGATAATACTGGCTCACACTCACTTACATCTTCCTCTTCTTCTGCTTCCGTATTTACATATAACTTAGAATTCAGTGTTTACTTACTTCTATTTTAGAGAGTTTACACAAGTAGCTCTTGTTATACTTGTGTTTCCGTACTTTTAAGTCTTAACGAAGATCTATAATTGTCAATTTAATTATTCTATGTAAAAGAATCTATACACATTGTGCTGAGTATAAATAATTTATACTCATTATATTCCATTTTAAATCAAATTATAATTATCATTTACTACGGGAGACATACAGAGAAAAATAGACCCCAGCACCGGGACTTGAACCACGGGCCTCCTATATATCCGTTACATGCGCTCTTACCAACTGAGCTATACTGGAGAATGATTTTTCTCAGTCGTTACCGATACAAATTCCCCGGATCCAAGATTTCAATATTTTCTACAAGTTTAGCAAGCCAAATATTCACGGAACTAGACCGAGAATTAACGCTTATAATTATAAAGTACTCAATTAGTACCTGTACCTAGTACAATCTATTAGAAATTCAAATTTTTAAGTCCCGGTGCTGGTGTCTATTTTTCTCTGTATGTCTCCTAGTCCACAGGCCACCATAAGAAGTGAGTCGCTGATTGATAAAGTTTTCTTATCTTATGGAATCGCTTATTTATGCCTTGTCCACCGATGAATTGGGTATATGGCAACTGGGCGCTGGGCCATTTCTTTTTTGTTGACATGCCAAACTTGCCCTTCTGCGGGAACATTGAAAAGAGATAGATAAAGTTTTGATTTTCACAGGATCGTTTAATTAAATTATTTAAAAAACAGTGGTAAAGGTGGCCACCGATAAGAGTGGGCCGTGTTCTTTTCAACGTCCCCGCAAAGCGATATGTTTGGGGCGGTGGACACCCCAAACGGCCCACTCTTATCGGTGGCCATGTGTACCATTGTTTTTTAAATAATTTAATTAAACGATCCTGTGAAAATCAAAACTTTATTAATCTCTTTTCAATGTTCCCGCAGAAGGGCAAGTTTGGCATGTCAACAAAAAAGAAATGGCCCAGCGCCCAGTTGCCATATACCCAATTCATCGGTGGACAAGGCATAAATAAGCGATTCCATAAGGTAAGAAAACTTTATCAATCAGCGACTCACTTCTTATGGTGGCCCGTGGACTATCCCGTAGTTAATGATAATTTTATTTTGATTTAAAGTAAAATTTAATCTTTCTGTAGAATGAATACTACCTAAAACTTAAAAATGTATCATTATAAGTTAATAAATTAATTAGAGCTAAAATAGATAAATTAAGTAACAATATTTATACTAATAATAACTAATCAATAAGAAAACAAGCAAGAATAACATATACATAAATAAATTAGCTAATATTATGTCCTTTGAAGTAACAACTTAGACTTGTTGAGGGGACCTGAATACGTGTAAATCCATCAAAATCGAATTTTCGTGCCATCACAATACTTTCTCTTAATATGAGAAAAAGAAAATGAATCTACACACTTAGCTCTTCATATACACTAGGCATCGCGTGGCTCTATCATTGAAGCGAGCGTATAGTAATAAAAAAAATCACAGGGAAGTACTTGCGTCCAAGTACTTTTTAGGGTTTTGTAGAAGATTAAGCATGCCCGTTATGTAATTATGATTTTATTCTTCGATCTCAAGGGTCCGGGTTCGATCCCCCGGGGGGTCACAATGTTTTTCATCGGAAATAACGACTAGAAAAATTCATTTTTTCAGACCATTTCCATCGCTTCACCATAAGGTATAACCATGAATTATTTCGAAATTTTAGGACCACCCGTTATATAGTGGTTGGGGAGGGGGGAAATTTTTGGGGTATATTTTGACTTATAAAATTAATAAAGAATGAAAAATTAAAAAAAGCAAATATATATTTGAATCCTACTCTCCACCAGCTTTCATATGATACCCAACTCAAAATTTTAAAAAAATAAAATTTTTGGCGCACTTCAAATTTACGTGCCCAAAATTGGCAATTTTTTAAAATTTGGGATAAACTCCCGGAATTTTCATCGCGCCACAATAAGGCATTAGCATGAATTATTTTGAAATTTTAGGACCAGCCGAAGTATAGTGGTTGGGGGGGGGGGGAAATTTTTTTTGGGTATATTTTGATTTTTTTACCCAATAAGGGATGCAAAATTTAAAAATGTATATATATCTTTGCGTCCTACTCTTCAGCAGCTTTCATTTGATATCCAACTCAAAATTTTAAAAAAATAAAATTTTTGGCGCACTTCAAATTTTCGCGCCAAAATTTGGCAATTTTTTAAAATTTGTGATGAACTCCCGGAATTTTCATCGCCCCACAATAAGGCATTAGCATGAATTATTTCAAAATTTTAGGACCAGCCGAAGTATAGTGGTTGGGGGGGGGAAAATTTTTTTGGGTATATTTTGATTGTTTTACCCAATAAGGAATGCAAAATTTACAAAAGCATATATATATTTGCGTCCTACTCTTCAGCAGCTTTCATTTGATACCCCACTCGAAAATTTAAAAAAATATAAATTTCTGAGTTTACAACATTTTTGCGAATTGCGCATGCGCACATTTAATTTTGAACTTCTGTATATTTTTCCTGTGGTTGGGTCAAAAAGTTACACCAGTATTTCAAATTTCAGCTCTATAGCTTAAACGGTTCGGGCCCTATGAACCAAAGAGCGACGGACAGACGGACACATCACCCTCGGCATAAGGGTTTTGAGAAGAATCTACAAAACCCTAAAAATGTATTGAATATTGAAAAAATAGATTATCGTGAATCATGATGAGTTGATAGATAATGGGTCTGGTAGTACAGCGGCTAGTAGTAAGGGAACCGCCCCGCATTCTTACTATTCCTCTAACCACGCATCTCCATTTCAATATTTATAATTTGTATCTCTTTACTACACAAACTACTGCATGTATCAAATTGACATTTTGCATGCCTGTTTCAACTGTGCATCAAATGGTGTCTATGAAGTTTTATTAAAATCGTTACGTTAGAACGTAAGATATCTGTAAAAAGGTTGTTTTCTCTATTTTAAACGTTTAGGTCCGCTTTAATAGTTTTAGCGATCTTTATTAATTCATAGTGGTGTCACTGTTGGTTTTACTAAAAAAATTTATTTGTAATAAATGTTCGTCTTATCGAATAGATGATGATAGAATCTTTTCCCGTCCTGAAATTCCAATTTAATTTTTGTACCTCTCGTTTACGCGAGCGTTGCGCGCGAACTCTTGGACGGATCACGCTGTCCAACGAACTTAGCCCGAGTATTAGTAAAAGGAACATGTATACCAAATTTCAACTAAATCGGTCAACTTTTACTCAAGTTATCGTCACACGCGTGAACGTTACTGACAGACAGACAGTCAGACAGACAGACACGGAGCATATTTCGTTGAATGTAGGAAGCTCGCTACGCTCGCTTCAATAATATGTTCAAACCCCATGTTCAGTTCAAACCCTGATTGTGATTTGCTTTTGTTTTTAAAATACTTAACACACTCAGATCTTTGTTTAATGGTGTTTACGCCTGACAATGACTTCATTGTTGATGTAGTTGTGTGATAGAAAGACTCTACACATTCAGCTCTTCTTATACTTGTTTTAATAAATTTACTTGTCACAAAACTACAGTGTTGTATCACTCGTGTGTCATAGAGACTACACATATTGCTCTTTTTATGCTTATACTTTTCTGTTTACATCTCACAAACTGTGTACTTTTGATTTAATTCTGTCAGATATATAAACTCGACCTAGTTAGCTTCTTCTATACTTGTATTTTACAATTTGACTTTTTATAAACATGTGAATGTATATTCGCATGTTTGTTACTAAAGCAGACTTTACACATCCGGCTGGGTTTTTCATCTCACCTGCTCTTTTATATCGGATTTGTTTCGTTCTTCTGTAGGGAAAGTACTTGCTTTCCACTCTAAATAATTTCAAACCACTTTCCCGAACTAAACTTTACAAAAAAATAAATTCACTCTCAGAGGAAATAAAGTCAGTAAGGTTATAGAAGGGAGCTCCTTTATTTAAAATTGAATTTTATAACGCAATGTCGAAAAATATCACAAGAAAACATTCATTGTTCGATTAACAGCAATTTCTATTTTCTCTTGAACACATTGTAATAAATATCATTATTTTATATTTAACATAAAATTTCCTTTAAGCAAAACTTACCTCAAAATGTAAACTAACGGGGATTAAAATTAAAATTCTATTATATAGCCAAATGAAAAAAGAAGGAAAGCAGATTTAAATAAATATTTTTTAACTTTATCTATGTAATATATAATAAACAGGTCAAGTGTGTGCTAGTCAGCAAACAGCGAGGATCCGTAGGCCACACTATATAGTGTTTAACTGTAAAGTGTATAAACAGTGTTTTTTTAAAATGCTAAAAAGCATTTACTTACTTTGAACCATTTTAAGGGTCAAATATTCACAAAACACACTCTGATAAAGTATTTTTTTGCCACTGAACCGGACTACAACCATATAAATACATGGAAAAGACCATAATTATAAAAAAAACGTATTTTGTCAATAAAAAATGAAATAATATTTTTTTCGAAATTTCCAAATGTGGTATCTTTACTTTTGGTCGAAGAATGTTCAGGAATTTTTTCAGATTTTTTGCACTTCACATAAGCGAGATAGAGGGGGGGGGGACACGTTTTAAACAGGCTTAAAACTCGCCTACGCTCGCCCTATCAAAGTTATAACTAGGGCTCGGATTTAAGCATATTTGCATATTTTTTTCCTGAATAGTACTCATTGACAGAAGCCTTTTGGAGGTATTTTTACCTTTCTGGGACCAACAGAATTTAAATTTATCTAGCATATAAATGCATAAAACGGCTGTTTTCAGAAAAGCATATAAATGCATATTCTTGTGGTTTTTCGTCTAAATACTTTGTTTTTATTCAAATTCTCTCCCCCCCCCCCCTCCCCATTCGGGCCCTGACTACCACGAAGAATGAAGGACGTGATGTCATGCTTGACTTTCATAAAAGCCTACATAAGCCTGACCTCAGAAATTAAGCTTATCATAAGCGTGATTTCTGAGGTCATCCTAAAGTTGGAATCTCGAGGGATGGAGTTGTTTGAAGTGGTCGCTAAACTAAACGGAGTCATCAAAAAAGACAACTCATGGCCTGGAGAGACTGGAAAAACTATGAAAAAACAGTTCAGGGATTTCGTAACTCTTCCGCGTCACATATCTGCGTTCCTCAAAAACGTGACACCTTTTTGGTAGTTAGGTCAAGGCTAAAGCATGTCCCATGTCCCATGCTAAAAAAGTTAGAGTTCGAGCTGGCTAAAAATCCCAGTTGGAGAGGATTGGTGTAGCCGTTAGAGCAGGCGAGAGGACGGACGGACAGACACATGCAGAAAAATATAAGGGTCCTTGGTTTTGCCTACGGACCCTAATTAAAATTTTAGTTCACCCTTCATGATGCATGTCGTTGGAAAGCTCTTAAAGAGTGAAGTAATTGTTGTTATATACACTCTCATAATATCTTCCTTTACCTTCGGTAAGCTCGAAAGCAAAAATATAATGTAAGACAAAATAATTAGGTCGAAATAGTTAAACGATGGAGTAATTGGTTTGTTGCGAAAAATTGAGAAAAAATGTATTTGTTAGATTTGGTCGAATGAAGCGCTATTAGGGCTTTATTAAAGTGGAAATATGGAATGTAATGGTGTATAAGAGCCTTGTTACTTGCAACCAGGACCGGATTAATTTCACAATCTCACGTACAAGATTCCAGCTGAGCTTCAACCCGCTGTTACAGTATCAGATAAATTACAGCTCGCTTTTCTCTCTACAAATATTAAAACTTATAATTCCCTCCCGTTATTTGGCTTCTATCACTAAACTAAACCTCTATCCGTCGCGTCAGAGAGGTTACGTAAAAGTGACAAAGGTTGCTGTGACGTCATGCGCCCTCCACGATTTTTCGTCAGGTTATCATTTCTGGCTCATAACAAACCATTGTTTACTAGAGTTCTGTATAAGCATTTTATAGTTTTTTCCTCTTTTTATTCTATTAAAAGCTTTTTTAACTGTTTTTAACCTTATCATATATCAGTAACATCATTAATAAGCCAATAAATGTATACATTATAGATGATAAAACAAATAATTCTCACAAATAACTCAAAGAAGATGTAAAAATAACTTACTTACAGATTATGTTTCGCCACACAGAAAATGGATTTGTATTGCGGTAAAAGTGACATTTATCTTTTAAGGCTCTATGGTTGCACCCAAATTTAAAGCATTGAGACATTTTTCATTCTAAAATTAATAAAATTGATTAAAAAATAAAATAGCACTGATAAACCCCAGAAGTACATTGTTTGTTATGAGCCAGGGCAGCTTAGCCAACGTAACAACACACACTTTTTTTTACGTAAGTGACGTCACACTTCCCCGTCGTATTATCTTCGAAAATAAGCTTTTTAAATTTTTCATTCTCCTTCACACAGATTCACAGTCCAACAAATTTGTTGGACACAGATTCAGTGTCCAACAAATTTATAATAACGTAAAATCTATACCTTACATCTAAATCTACGTTCAGACGTCTACCTTACATCTAAATAAAGATTCAATATTCCAACAATATCCACGGTAGACAGCCTAAATTTGACGTCTGAACAAGTTGTTAAAAAAGAGAGCGGAAGATTTTCCTTTTGAAAAAGAGAGCGTATTATATTCGATGCATTAATGTATTTTCCAATTTTTTCGTTCGAAAATAGGGATGCATCTTATATTCGATGCAACACAGTATTATGTTAAACAGAAATAATGATTGAAGCGAGCGTAAGCGAGCTTCTTACATTCAACGAAATATGCATCTTGTCTGTCTGTCTGTCAGTAACGTTTACGTGTGTGACGATAACTTAAGTAAACATTGACCGATTTAGTTGAAATTTGGTATACATATTTCTTTTACTAATACTCAGGCTAAATTCGTTGGACAGCGTGATCCGTCCAAGAGTTCGCGCGCAATGCTCGGGTAAACGTGAGCTTCAAATTTAAAATTGGAATTTCAGGACAGGAAAAAATTCTATCATCACCTATTCGATGAGACGAACATTTTTTTTCAAATACATTTTTTTAGTAAAATCAACAACGACACTGCTATGAAGTAATAAAGATCACTAAAACTATTAAAGCGGGCCTAAACGTTTAAAATAGAGAAAACAACGTTTTTACCGATATCTTACGTTCTGACGTAACGATTTTAATAAAACTTCATATACATCGTCTAAAGTGCAATTGAAACAAGTATGTAACATTTCAACTTGACACAGGCAGTAGTATTTGAGTAATGAAGTGATACATTTATAATATTAGTTTAAAAGTTATGACGGGTGGTTAAGATTCTTATAGTCGTACTGTGTGTAGGTTTGTTTAGGATGTAAAGCTTTGTACCGAGTACCCCCACTCTCCCCCACACTACCCTCTTCCACTTATCTTAAACTATGACATTCATCATGAATAACAAAATTTTAATATTCAGTATTTTATTGCAATACGCTCGCTTCAATGATAGAGCCACGCGATGCCTAGTATACAGGGTGGTCTAAAAGTCTCCCCCCCCCCCCCCTTCTTAACTTTTAAACGGTTTGAGATAAATTAATTAAACTTTGGGGATCTCTACCATGCAAAGGGAAGTTTGTATTCATGCAATCACCCACTAGGGGCAACCACCCACTTTGCCCCCAGGCCACCCAAAATTTCAAATTGGAGTGTATATTTTTGATAGTATATTTGGATTCTAAGGTGAAAAAAAACAAAAAACTTTTACTTGACATTTTGTTCTATATTTTCAATATTTTGCCCCCTATAGGTGGGCAAAGATTGCAAAATAACCCTTCCGATAATACGATGTAAAATCTAAACGGTTAGAGATATATTAATGAAATTTAGGGGATTCGTACCATGTAAATGGAAGTTTGTTTTCATGCAATCGCGCAGTAGAGGCAACCTCCCATTTTGCCCCCAGACCACCTAACTTAAAAATTTTAACCTGGAATATATATTTTTGATAGCAGATTTTCGATTCTACTGCAAACATTTTGTTCTATCTCCAATATGTTGCCCCCTACTATAGGGGGGCAAAGGTATAAAAATGGTTGAATTCAGCGCCTGGGGGCAAAATGGTCTTTGCCCCTAGTACGCGAGTGGATGATTACACACTTCCCTTTACATGGTGCAGATCCCCCAAGTTCCATTACTTTATTTCAAACCATTTAGATTGTATTACGATCTAACTGTTATTTTTTTACTATTTCGGAAGGGTTATTTTGCTATCAACTTTACCACACTGTAGTGGGCAACATATTGGAGATAGAAAAAATAGTTTCAAGTAAAAGTTTATAATGTTTCACCTTACAATCCAAATTTGCTATCAAAAATATACACTCCAATTTGAAATTTAGAGGTGGTTAGAGGTGGTTAGAGGTGGTTAGAGGTGGTTAGAGGTGGTTAGAGGTAGTTAGAGGTGGTTAGAGGTAGTTAGAGGTAGTTAGAGGTGGTTAGAGGTAGTTAGAGGTGGTTAGAGGTGGTTAGAGAATTTAGAAAATTGGGTGGCCTGGTGGCAAAGTGGGTCGTTGCCCCTAGTGGGCGATTGCATGAAAACAAACTTCCCTTTGCATGGTAGAGATCCCCCAAGTTTCATTAATTTATCTCAAACCGTCCAAAAGTTAAGAGGGGGGGGGGAGACTTTTGGACCACCCTGTATATTAGAAAGTGGAAAAGAGATAATAGCAATTGCTTTTTATCCAACAATTAATATTTTATTGCTTTATTTTTCGATTTTGCGTCATAAAATTTTGTTTTAGATAAAGTAACGCTCTTTTGTAACCTTACTGACTTTATTTCCTCAGAGAGTAAATTTATTTTTTTGTAAATTCTAGTTTTGGGAAAGAGTTTTAAAATGATTTAGAGTGAGAAGCGAGCTATTCCTACAGATGAAAGAAAGAAACAATTCGGATTTAAAAGAGCAGGTGATTTGTAAAACACAGCCATGTGTGTAAAGTCTGTTATACAAACACAAATGCTAGTTATAGAGGATGGAAAATACAAGTATAGAAGAGGGTGAGTAAGTCGAGTTTATCAAACTCAGAATTATATTAAAAGTACACTCTTTGTGAGATGTAAACATAAAAACATAAGTATTAGAACAGCTAAGTGTGTAGAGTCTCTGCACGGGAGTAATTTAATGAAGTTTTGTGGTAATTAAATACAGCAAAACAAGTATAGGAAGAGCTAAATGTGTAGAGTCTTTTTAATTATCTTATTTAATTAGTCTTTTTATTACTAAAGTACATAAACACTGAAAACATTGTCAGACGCAAACGCTATTAATGTAAGACCTATAAAGTGTTTAAAGCACTTATAAAACAAAAGCAAGCCACAATCAGGTTTTGAACAGAGGTAATTCTAGAAACATGGTGTGCAGGATGAGAAGTGCGTAGATTCTCTTTATCATAGATATTGTCGGGGCACAAGCTATCCTTTCCAAAATAATCCTTATCTATTTCTATTCTTTATTATTTATTCTCATATATTCTATCACATATCATCCCCACTTAATCTATAATATTACGCTATCTTACCTTAAGCCCTTAACCATTTCATTTGTATAAAATCACATTTATCTCCAATAGGGACGAAAAGTAACTTTTCAGTGCTAGTTTATAGGTAATAATGTTGTTCTTTTCATCCCCGTTCTTAAAAACGGGGAAATAATGTGAAAACAGGGAAATAATGTAAAAACGGGATTATAATCCACGTTCGCCAACCTAATTATTTTGTAAATAGTAGAGAATGAATGGCAAATATAGTGAATTGATTGAAATCAGGTTGGCAACACTGCTTTAAAACTCCCAGCTGATGGCGAGTCATTCTACGATGCTTTGTTTACTTTTGTTTAGCTTTCGTTGAACTTTTCTTTTTTTTTATTACTTTAAAAGTGATTGATATTGTTTTATTTTTGTATATTTAATCCGTTTAATAAAGAAATACAAATGTTTTCTTTATAGATTAAATCTTATACAGCGCTTTTTCTGGAAATAAAATTTTGTATGTACCTCGAGAATAATGCATTATTATTCCCTTGTTACAATTATCTCCCTCGGCTACGCCTCGGGAGCTAATTGACATTAATCCCTCGGCTTCGCCTCGGGAATTAAGATCCCTAAATACCCTCGGCTTCGCCTCGGGATTTAGTTGCCTTGATTCCTTCGCCTTTGCCTCAGGAATCAACTCAGTCACGCGGGAAATAATATCTTACATAATCTTTATTTAATAATATTATTGCAGGCTCGCTGCGCTCGCCTGTTCATACAGCATACATTTTTAGTAAATATTTTATTTAATAAAATGATTGCAGGCTTACTACGCTCGCCTGTTATAAAAGTAATATTAATACAGGCTCGCTACGCTCGCCTGTTTATACAGCATTTCTACATAATCTTTATTTAATAATATTATTGCAGGCTCGCTGCGCTCTCCTGTTATAAAAGCATTTCTGCATAATCTTTATTTAATAATATTAATGCAGGCTCGCTACGCTCGCCTGTTATAAAAGCATTTCTGCATAATCTTTATTTAATAATATTATTGCAGGCTTGCGGCGCTCGCCTTTTTATACAGTATTAGTACATAATCTGTAGCCTTTAAAATTCCTTTAAACGATTTATAACATGTTATGCAGATATGTAAAACTTTTTTTTGTTTTCTTTATATTGGCCGCCATTTTAAAAATATTATGTGTGAAATTTGAATAGTTGGATATTCCTTTTCTAGAATTCAAGAGCTTTAAATTGATGTATAACATGTCATACTGACTAAAAACTGTTTGTTTAGTCGTCCGCCATATTGACCGCCATCTTGAAAATATTACGTGTAAAATTTTATTAGTTACATATTCTTATCCTCCTCTTAAAGGCCTTTAAAACGATGTATAACACATTATGCTGGATATAACTTTTTATTTTAGTCGTCCGCCATATTGGCCGCCATCTTGAAAATATGAACTGAGAAATTTTATTAGTTATATATTCTTTTTCATCTCTTAAAGACCTTTAAAACTATGTATAACACATTATGCTGGATATAACTTTTTATTTTAGTCGTCCGCCATATTGAAAATATTAAATGTGAAAATTTATTAGTTACATATTCTTTTCCTTCTCTTAAAGATCTTTAAAATGATGTATAACACATTATGCTGACTAAAACTTTCTTTTTTTGTCGTCCGCCATATTGGGCGCCATCTTGAAAATATTGAGTGAGGAATTTCCAAAAACTATACACTTCTCACAAATGCTGAGATGCATATATGTGCCAAATTTCGTTGAAATTTATCAATTTTTACTCCAGTTATCGTTAGACAAACAAACACACAAACAAACACACAAACTTTTCAAATCCCAAGTCTCTGTAATGAAGAACTCACTGCGCTCGTTCAATTATCTCGTCAGACGTGATAGTGTGATTGTTGATAGTTCTATCGCAACAGAATCTATCATCTACACGGTAAAGCCCCGTTTACATGGTTTACATGGTAACATATCAATTATCACACTATCTCGTCTTAAGAGATAGTGGAGTGTTCTCACAGCAGTCAGAGTACTCACGCGGCAGATTTAGAAACTATCACGCTAGATACTAGATGCTGATTGGTTTATTGTTTGTTTATCCTTTTATCTACGATTGATACGAAATATAAACAATGTATCTCTGTTTAGATGCGTAGAAAGTGATTCTTTACGTACTTGTATTCATTGCGCATGCGCGTCTCATAGTTCTGAAGAATTCCTCTTCTTTACCACCCTAGGGCGGTAAAGAAGAGGAATTCTTCAGCTTTACGCACGATTAGCGAGTTTGTTTACATTTAACAAAACTAATTTGCTGTTCTTTTTTAAAAGTAACTGTTTATATCGAGTTTTTAGTGAAAAACAATGAGTGAATCAAGTGACTTTGACGAAAATGTGGAGAATATACTCCTCCAGAAATAATTAATTCGGCAAAACATACAACTCAAGAATTAATGCCATCCTTATCAAGAGAGAGATACGAACTTACATACAGCAAGTTTATTTTTTTCAACAATCGTATACTAGTGATGCGGTGCATAAAGAACTCGCGTAGAAAGGTGCTTTAATATCAGCCATACTATGTTCTCAATAATGATATCGGGATAATATTTCAGTAATACCTGACATTCTTATTTAACCTGAAAAGATCATTAAAATGATTTTGTCCATTATCTTTATTTAATAATTTTAACGCAGGCTCGCTACGCTCGCCTCTTGATTTAGCATTTGTAGTAAATATTATGTATTAAATAAAGTTATAGCAGGCTCGCTGCGCTCGCCTGTTGATTTAGCGTTTGTAGTAAGTATTTATTAAATAAAGTTATTGCAGGCTCGCTACGCACGCCTGTTTACACAGGTAATATAGTAATTATTTTATAAAATAAAGAAGGCTCGCTACGCTCGCCTATTTGATTCAGAATTTGTAGTAAATATTTATTAAATAAAGTTATTGTAGGCTCGCTACGCTCGCCTGTTTATACAGTTAATATTAGTAATTATTTAATCAAATTAAAGAAGGCTCGCTGCGCTCGCCGGTTTGATTCAGAATTTGTAGTAAATATTAATTAAATAAAGTTATTGTATGCTATGCTCGCAAGTTTATACGGCATTACATTATCCAGAAATACTAAATAAATTGGTGAGTGCAGCGAACCTTCAATATACCCAGTTAAATAAAAACTAAATTTTAAATGATGTCTATAAAGGGCGAGCCAACAATAACATTATTACAACTCCTTTATAAACATGCGATCATAGCGAGCCTGCAATACCTCTATTAAACAACGTTTCACTAAATTTCCTGTTTAAACTGCTTAGTATGCAATAATTATACTAAATAATAATTATCTACAATTGGTTGAAAATATATAAAGTGAAATTTTAATAGTTGTTTATTCTTTTCTTACTTCTAAGCCCTTTAAAACGATGTATAAAATGCCATACTGACGAAAAACATTTTGTCATTCTCCTTATTGGCCGCCATCTTGAAAATATAAATTATGAAATTTGAAAATTTATTGACTCTATTCCTACTTTTATAGACCTTTAGATTAATGTATTACATGCCAAGCAGATTTATTTTTTTTAATAGTCCGCCATATTGAAAATATTATGTGTGACATTATTAATACATAGATATTCCTTTCCTAAACTTCAAGACCTTTAAATTGATGTATAACATGTCATACTGACTAAAAACTTTTTGTTTAGTCGTCCGCCATATTGGCCGCCATCTTGAAAGTGTGAAGTATTAAATTTTATCAGTTAAATATTATTTTCCTCCTTTTAAAGGCCTTTAAAACGATGTATATCCCATTAAGCTGACTTAAACTTTTTATTTTAGTCGTCCGCCATAATGGCCGCCATCTTGAAAATATGAAGTGTGAAATTTGATTAGTTACATATTCTTTTCCTTCTCTTAAAGACCTTCAAAACGATGTATAACACATTATGCTGGCTTAAAACTTTTTTTTTAGTCGTCCGCCATATTGGCCGCCATCTTGGAAATGTTTAGTGAGGAATTTTCAAAAACTATACAGTTCTCACAAATGCTGAGATGCATCTACGTGCCAAATTTCGCTGAAATTGATCAATTTTTACTCTAGTTATCGTTAGACAAACAAACAAACTTTTCAAATCCCAAGTCTCTGAAATGAAGAACTCACTACGCTCGTTCAATAAAGTACGGTACGAAACTCGTGTGGTTTTACTACCCTCGCTATCGCTCGGGTGTAAACTCCACACTCGCATGCAAAATTCTACTTTCCGCACTAGACGGTGTAATGTACTATTATATTACGTGATAACAGATCTAAAAGGCAGCAAATATTATAGCTTGCTTTATATTTGATATCAGATTTTGTTGTTTTCGACAATATGAATATTAAGTTTGCTCTATATGTATTTTAATATAATATTATAATACATTTAATGCTTTATTTCCGAATCCAAATAAAAAATTCAGGATATGGATCTAACTTTGAGTACAAGATAACAAGTTTTGACATATTATGTTAACTCTCTCCGTTTAGACTGTACAGTACACCCTCCGCGATAGTTCTATGACGTTGACTGACATGATAGTTCTCTCTTGGGAGAACTATCACCGTGTAAACGGGGCTTAACGCAACAGAAAGGTCCTTGGTCAGACGGATATCTTTTATATTATAACCGAGTAATGTCCCGACGACGACGGCAACACACCTCGAAATGATTTATAACGATAAAAATTGATGATTTAAAACCTAGATCTGAACCAGTGACCTCAAGCGCATGAAGCAGATGCTCTACCACTGAGCTATCTTTGGAACTGAATCAAACGGCCTAAAACTTTCTATTTAAACAGTAAACTATATCTATTTTATCTATATGAACTATAATTGGCCAGCGCGAGACTCATTCATTTTAAATATAACTGATTATCTCTCATCTTTTTTTCTTTAAATACAATTAATAAGAAATAACTAGACATCACGTGGCTCCTTCTATTTAAGTATAACTGGACAGCGCAAGACTCATTCATTTTAAATATAACTAATTATCTCTCAGCTCTTTATCTTTTAATGCAATTAATAAAAAATAACTAGACTTCATTTGGCTCTTTGGATTTAAGTATAACTTGAGACCGCGAACTCATTCTTATTGAATATAATTAATGATTTCTCAGATCTTTTTCTTCCAATTTTTTTTTTTTTTTAAATTTATATTTGAATTATTCATTTATTTATAATTGAGAAGTGTCTCGACGATGGCGACGACTCACCTTGAAATGATTTTTTATTGATAAGGCAACATTCTTTCAGTTGCTACGGGCCTGAAGACTAGTAAAAATATAAGGAAAGCTAATAGTGCAGTCTTTTTCTAATACTGATGACTTGTTGATTTACTGATAAATAATTTAAAAGTTAGGTCTTCGTTGGAATTAACAACACGGAATTTTAAGTCTTGAAAGAGCTAAGTGTGTAGAGTCTCTTCAACACACCAGTGAAGTAGCACTGACTCTATTGTCAGACGTAAACACGGAAGCAGAAGAACAGGAAGATCTAAGTGTGTGTGTGTGTCTTACACCTTGATATTAACCCTAGACACCTCCCCCCCCCCCCCATGCCTACAAAGATCAATACTATAAACCTATTCAGGTCAAGTCAAATAACAAGGGAAAATCTACTTGATTGCTAACCTTAACGTAGTAACCTCCTGTTCTGTTATTCTTGAGAATAGCGTCAACAAAACTTCTTTATCTCCAGTAGGGAGAAAAAGGTTATGATTTTGAATTAGTTTAGAGGGACTAAAGTAAGTCTTTTCATCCCTGAACTCAAAAAGTAGGGAGAAAAAGTAAAAGTAGGACGAAAAAGTAAAGTAGGGCGAAAAAGTAAAGATTGCAACTTAATTATTTTATAAATAGTAGAAAATGAATGGCTATTGTAATGAAGTTGTTGAAATCAGGTTTGCGACACTGCTTTTTCGACCATGTTTATCTTTGTTTATAACCTGCATCTAAATAACCTTCTATTTGAGTTTAATTCCAATACAAGGACAAAAATGTATATTTTCTCCCTACTGGAGATAAAATATTGCATGTACCTCATGAGTAAAGTGCCATTATTCCCCTCGCGATAATTATCTCCCGAGGCGCAGCCGAGGGAGCTGAGTTATTCCCTCGGCTGCGCCTCGGGAATTAAAGAGTCTAATTCCCTCGGTTTCACCTAGGGATTTAGGGATCATGGTTCCTTCGGCTTCGCCTCAAGAACCAACTTTTTCGCTCAGGGAATAATGGCTTACTTTACTCCCTAGGTGCATAAATAACTATTAAACCATTATTGTATCTCTGGGATTTACACATAAACCATTTTGTCCACCTCTCTCTTAGTTTTTTCTTTGTAATATTCTTTTATAATCACATCACTCAATTCAATAGATTTACCGAGTTAATTATTATTTTAGTAACAGTTTTACTTTTCCTCACGTAAGCTAGGAAAAGTATTGTTTTCACCAGATTTTTTTTTCGAGATTTCAACTGAATTGTCCATTAATTGGGTGTTTTTTTAGACCTCCTGAGTGGTTTTCAGTATAACGTATGTATGTGTGTGTGTATATGTATGTATGTGAGATATCATCGTAGTGCCCAGAGTCCCAGAGTATTTAACCTAGAGAGTTGAAACTTAGCAGAAAAATCAGTCCTTACTTATAGTTGTGCCCAATTTCAATTTGGCACGAATGTACCTCTCTGTATGACAAACAAATCCACTAAATTTAATTTTGATGTTGGCCGCCATTTTGAAGTTATCAACTTTCGAATTTTGAAACTTTGACGGTTAATAATACCAAACGTATAAATACGTTATTGACATATAGATATAAAAATCCCGATGAAATTCCATTAAATTGTTTAAAAGTTATAAGTGAACATAATTATTACATAATGCGATACGTCAAAATACAGCCAAAATTATTATTATTATTTTTGCTTCCGAGCTTACCGAAGGTAACGGAAGCATTGTGTTCACTTTTGAGAACGAAAAACTTTTATGCCTCCGATTTCAAAAATTCCAAGACAGAAATCCGTTTCAGACATCAGGGAACATTTTTGGTTTCGTGTCTGTCTGTCTGTCTGTCTGTCTGTCTGTCTGTCTGTCGGTCTGTGTGTCCGCGAATTATGAAACGTGCGACGATAACTTGAGTAAATGTCGACCGATTTTGATGAAATTTGGTAGACATGTTCATTTTACCAATACCCAGGACGAGTTCGTGGGACAACGTTATCTGTCCAAGCGTTCACGAGCAACGCTCGCGTAAACGTGAACTTTAAATTTAAAATTGGAATTTTAGGTCGGGGAAAAAATCTAACTTCATTTATTCAATGAGACAAACATTTTTTTCAAATAAATTTTTTTAGTAAAACCAACAGCGACACCGCTATGAAGTGTTATAGATCGCTAAAACTATTATTAGTTTTTACAAAATAAACAATATAACAATAAAGTAGGACCGGCTCAGTAACTTCTAACGATTTTCATTAGTTTTAACCAACTTTTATGGTTCAAATTGGCTTTTATTTCAATATTTATGTAATTAAGCATCAGTGAGAGTGTTTCTGTGGCACAGTAATTTATATATATATTATAAATCGGTAAAGAACAATAGTGAAGGCGTGCAGACTGCCATTGTACGGGTATTTATTATAAGCGTACAATAATATTTACACCATATAATCTACGACCGAGCTTTACCTAAAAGTGATCATTCCTTACCGTGAGTAAAATTATTTCATTCCATAAAGCCATTTTGGTTCACTTTAATAAAACGTCTGTTAACCTAGTCCTTTGACTTTTAACAGTAACAGTGTGTTTTAAAAGTGCTAATTAACAGGTAAAGACTGTCGATCCAGAGTTCCCCTGCCAAGGTCACACCAGTAGCTCAGTCGGTAGAGCATTGAAAACTTGTGACTTTCTAGGACTAGATAAAATCGAGATCGTAGGTTCGATTCCGGCTGAGGATACATTAAAATATTAAATTATTTTTGTAAGATTCCAGTGGAGTACGTGATATTAGTTAAATATGCCAGGAGGAGGAGAAGCCCGCTCAGCTGGAACAAACGGTAATATAGGCATGGAAACAATAGATAGCAAGCTAAATATTATTCTCAATAAACTCGTTAAACAAGAAGAAGATAATAAACAGCTCAGATCCGACCTAATGCAAGCATTAACTGAACATAAACAAACTATCGATAAAAACATAGAGGAATTAAAGGCTGAAAACAAGGCTCTTCGGGAAGAAATCTCTACGCTACGTCAAGAATCAAATATAAATAAACAATTATCTATCAAGAACTCGGTAGACATATACGGGATTCCTTCTCTACAAGAAGTACCATTGTCTAGCACATTACGAACGCTATTTTCGGAGTTGGATTGTGGATTTAACGACGAGGTTCTGAATTCTTACTACCGTCTAAACCTAAGGAATAAAGACAAGCCCCAAATCGTAAAATGCAATTTCCAGCGGTTTACGGACAAAGAAAAATTCCTTAACAAAATTAGACAGTCCGAGCTAACCAGCAACGATTTAGAACCATCAGTCAATTCCTCTACCCAACCACACAAGGTATTTGCACATGATTCGCTATCTCAAGAAAACAGACATTTACTAAACCAAGCTAAAATGCAAAAGAAAAACGGTCTCATCTCCTTTGTGTGGCAAAAAAGAGGAAATATACTAATTCGAGTCACGCCTAACTCGCCGGCTATGCGGATATCAAACCTCCAAAACCTGCAGGAAGCAATAGATAGGGAAACTAGCAAAAAGCGTCCCATATCTCCTCAGTCCCCAAACATCACTCCCCCAACCAACAACACACCCACAAATAAACAGGCCACCAAAAAATCAAGAGCTGGCAAGTCCCCAAATCAAACATAGCAAATAATTACAGAGATCGACAAAACCAATAACGACCCGGAAATAGTGTTCTGGAACTCACAAGGATACAACAACTTCAACAATATCTCACAAATTCAAAAAGTACGAAATCATCTGTTTAACTGAAACGTGGTTACAACATAAACTAACTGAACCCCCAAAGACACTCGAGAAGTATAAGGTGATCTCCGTGCAGGCGCAAAGAGAGAAAAGCAGAGGCAGGGCAAGTGGGGGCATCCTAATTCTTATTAAACACTATATTAAATATGAAATTATAGACACAAGTGAATATTGGCTGTTTATTAAGTTATACAAAAATAATGATACCTTAATCCTGGCTACTTTATATTTTAAACCTACCTTGAACTTTGATGTAGTCCTGGAACCTTTTGACGAAGTGCTAAAAAAAATAGCCCTCAAGTGTCCTACATCCCCGATTATCGTAGGAGGCGACTTCAACTGTCGAGTGGGAGAAGCCAACTCACTACCAGACCACCAATGCACGTCCTTTATGAGTAGCAGGCAATCTTTGGACAAGAAAATAGACAAAAAAGGACAAACAATGCTCGATACCATGGAAATCAACAGCCTTGTTTTACTCAACGGAAGATGTCCATCTGACCTTCCAGGCCAGTTCACTCATGTGTCCATAGCAGGAAACTCAGTAGTAGACCTAGTTTGGTGTGATCTAAACGCATCGGAGCTAATAAAGGACTTCAAAATCAATAACAAAATCCACCAATCAGACCATTTTCCGACAATAATCAGTTTCAATAAAGAGTCAGTTTTCTCAGAGCACAGGGAAAGAAAACAAATTACGCACAGATCCGATAATTCAAAACAAATAATAAAATGGGAAGATTCAAAAGCATCGGAATTTAAAAGCCTCATGCAACACAGTCAAAACGTGAAAGTAAACTCTACAGATACACCAGACCAACTGAATTTAACCTTAATAAACACTATAATAACGTGTGCGAACAACGCCGACATGAAAACCGATATTTTACAAAAGAGGAGAAGCAACAATAAACCATGGTACGATTCTGATTGTGAGCTACTTAGAATTGAGCTAAAAGCTTCTTTAAAAGCCTGTAAAAAAAACAGTTTCGATATGGCAACCACTGAATTTTTCCTAAACTTGAAAAAACAATTCCGAAAAACAATTACTGGAAAAAAAAGAGAATATGAAAAAAACAAAATTAAAATCTTATCTGAAGTTAAAAATGCATCTGCGTTCTGGAAAGAAATCAACAAGCACAAACCTAGATACAGAAACAAACCGGTTATTCCTATTGAAACTTGGGAGGGTTACTACAAAAACATCTATGGTGGAGTTCACCGACCACCCGTGGAATATACGGGGGTAGGATCTTCTAGCACCGATGCAGATATAACACTTGATGAGCTTTTATCAGTCTTAAATGCGCTAAAAAAAGGTACCTCCCCTGGAAGCGACACTATTTCCAACGAATTTTATCAAAATATACCCCAAAATTGGACACTTTTCATGGTGCACTTATTCAATAAAATCCTAAAAAAGGAAGTGATCCCGAAAGAATGGAGTAACATCGAAACAATTATGATACATAAGAAGAACGATACAAAGGAGCCTTCTAATTACAGAGGAATATCCCTTGTCAACAACATAGCGAAAATATTCACCCAGATAATACTCAATAGGATAAACACGTGGTGCCAACAAAACAATATTTTGTCAGAAGGACAGAACGGGTTTCGAAGTGGTCGGTCAACCTTAGACAATCTTTTTATCTTGAATGCAGTCAACCAAAACAACTTGAGATTGCCTAAAAGATCAGTTTTAGCTACCCTTATTGATTTCAAAGGTGCATTTGATTCTCTAGATCAAAACATCTTATTCAATAAACTATTCTCCTTAGGCCTAAGTCCTAAATTGATAAGAATCATCGATAAATTCTATGTCTCTGCTACAATGCAAGTAAAAGTTGGAAGTAAAAAAACTGAACCTATTTCAGTGACAAAGGGAGTCCTCCAAGGAGAAATATTAAGCCCGATTTTGTTTAATATTTTCCTTTCAGATTTAGAATCCTACTTAAAAACTAAGGGAGCTAGAGGAGCAACAATAGACGGATACAATGACATAACAGCTCTAATATTTGCGGACGACCTTCTTGTTTTCAGTAATTCAATCATAGACCTACAAAAGAGTCTTACGGCTATTGAAGAGTACTGTCGAAGTAATAGACTAATTGTTAATACCAAGAAGACAAGCGTTATCAAGTTCTCTAAAGGCAACTCACCAATCCAGCAAAAAATAATATTTGGAACGGAAGAACTGAATATTGCCTCCAGGGCTAATTACTTGGGTGTCACTCTGTCCAAATCAGCTGTTCATAGGGAAATGTGCAATAACGCACTTACAAAAGCTAAAATAGCCTCGGGAAAAGTTTTCAAGATTTTAAGTGCGTCAAAGACGAACTCGTGGGAATCGCGCTTGAAACTTTTCGAAGCAGTAATTCTGTCGACATTACTCTATGCCTCGCCAATCTGGGCTTTAAGATATACTGACGAGCTCGAGAGAGCTCAGAGCTATTTTCTTAAGAACCTCTTACGCATTCCAAAAAACACCCCTAACTATTTAATCAGACTCGAAACAGGCAGTACTAACTTATCCTTCACAATTTTAAAACAGACATTATGGTACATGTACAGAATTTCGTGCCTTGAAGACGCCAGATATGTGAAAATTTGTCTCAACCGACTTATTTTCCTGCACAACACTCCCCGAAATAACGCAAAATATAACTGGTTTTCACAAGTCACTACACTCCTTAACAGAGCAGAAATTCCATACGAAATTACAGATCTCACAAACCCAAAAACTTTAAAAAACAAAATTCCATTTCTATTAGATAGCTACAAAAATAAATTAAGAAGGGATGACTTTGAAAGAGCGAACCAGTCGATGTTCAATCCATTATTTAGAGAAATGACCTGGACAGAAGAACCGAAACTCTATCTAAAGCTAAAAGTGCCTATCAAAGTCACGAGAACCATCGCTCAGCTCCACACAGCCAGCCAAAGTAGAGCAAAGATCTCCCACGAGAACTACATCTATGAATTTGACCAAGCAGCATTATGCTCCATCTGCAACCTTGAGGAAGAAGAAACCTGGGCCCATGTCATTCTCAACTGTCCTCTTTACAACCATCTCAGATCCCACTACCTCCATCATCTTCTTACCGAAGAGAACAGCCGAGAAAACTTCAAACTACTTTTAGAATTAAACAGGAAAAAAGATATTTATAATTTATATAACTTCATAATTAACGCCATGAGAATTAGATCCTTTATAATTAATGAATGACATTGAAATAGGTATATATATATATATATATATATATTTTTTTAGTTGTACTGTATGGAAATAATAATAATATTGGTTGTGTGTGTCTGTCTGTATGTATGGATGATAAAGATACATTTTGCGAAGATAATTTTTTAATTTCTCTTTTTTATCAAACTTATTTTATTTTATTTTTATCACGCACTTATACACACTTAATCTTACTATTATAAAATATGTAACGAACTCACATTGTATGAGAAATGTAATGTTTTCTTAAACAATAAACCATTCTATTCTATTCTTCTATTCTATAACAATAAAGTAATATAACAATAATTGTTATAGTACATGATAGGATGCGAGGAAGCTATGTGCCACACTAATTGGCAGTCTATTTTTTTTTAATGATTATAAAAAATCAGAAAGTTCAATACGGCCACCCATCCAAATACTGATTACGCCATTGCTGCTTCCTCCTTATCACTTTAGTGGCCTTTAATGTTAGGAAAACTTCCGAGGTATCCCGTACCCGATTTCCTTTTTTTTCTTAATTTAAATCAAATTATAATTATTATTAACTACGGGAAACAGACAGAGAAAAATACAATCCCGGCGTTGGAGTGTATTTTTCTCTGTCTGTTTCCCGTAGTTAATAATAATTATAATTTGATTTAAATTAAAAATTTAATCTTTCCGTAGTATGAATACTACCAAAATGGTAAAATATGATTTTTTTTTTCTTATTAAAATTGTCTTCTTTTACAAATTCATAAATTTATTCAAGAAAACACAAGTTTTTAGTTTTATTTTGTTCTGACTTGGCAATTACGTAGCACAAGGATACAAAGTTGTACAACGCTGCATTAATTTTTATAATTTCTTCAATGTTTCTTTTTAAATAGATCTTAGTATAAACCATAGCGAAAATATAAATTAAATAACAACAAATTGTTTAACCTATTTGCACTGAGTAACTGCAAAGTCAGAAAATGTTTTTAAATTATATAATAATTAAAAAAAAAAGAAATGTTTTTAAATGTTATAAAGGCGTAGAGTTATTTGGGAAAGAAAAATATTTGCTTTTATGAGGGACAGAAAATAGAGGGGGCTTACTAATAAATTAGATAAATTAGACCTTTTACTTAGGCAGGGGGAAACTTGGCTAAACCTATGATCTCACAACTCTTTAAGCAAAACTTGGCTTATTTCTTTACATAAGTGTTTTTGTCGGGGATTATATTTTACTACGTATTTATTAGCTTGCTTTCTTGTTTGTTTGTTTGTTTGTTTGTTTGTCCGGTACAAATCTTGCAATCGATTTCTAACTAACTTCCCGAATAGCTAGACATTTAAAACTTTTAGAACAGCTCAGAACACGATGAAAATGCATTATTTTAATACTTGTCCCATATTTACAATCTTCATTTTGACGGGTTTCAAATTTGTGATTTTTTATTAATTAAGAGATTAACATTGAATGACAGCGAAAAAGGAAAAGTAAACGAAGAAATAAATTAATTGACGTGTGACACCCAGGTTTGTTTACACTTGTGTCCTAGGTATCGGTTTAATTTTTCTGCATCTGCACTTCTTTACTTGTACACATTTTTCTTCTCTTACCCGCCCCTACACGGGGGCACATTGATGGCACGGTGGCACGGTTTAGATTCAGTACAACGATTTGTCCTCTCATAGGTTTAAAATAAATTCGGAACTATTTTTTCCACTAACATTATATATTATAACAATGACAATTATATTATCAACATTACATATGATTCAACAGAAAATTAAAAAACGTAGTATATAAAAAGTTCTTTTTATCTTGTAATTATTTACTGTTATAGTCCTTAAAATTAACTTATTGGGCACTTTTATAGAAAAGGGCCCCCCTTTTCTTTTTAATCTAATACCCTTTCTTACAATTTAATACACACTTTTTTAATATAAATTTGTGATATTCCTTTGTCCCAAAGCATATTGGACTGAATATCCGTTTGTCTTAATAGGTAGTTAGACTAAGGGATACAAACTCTTTTGTATAAAAAACAAAAAGGGGGGCCCTTTTCTATAAAAGTACCACTTATTGTATTATATTTTTAGTTGGCTATTTTAAAAGTACTGTAATGTGGTGTCTTTGAACCCTGGAGTTCATCTAGCACACAACATAATAATATTTTATCTTGACTTTTTTTTAAAAAATATTTATAATACGAAACAGTTTAATGGACCTTAAAGCTGACAGGATTAATTAAATTTATTTGTCTCTTGCACATCCTGATGCTTGCTTCTATATAAAGGATCAAGGAAGAGGATATAAAGGGTCCTGAGCAGAGTCTGCAATGTCTAAAGCTTCCTTAAAGACAAAAGGGACACATGAAACTCGTGTCTAAACCTTTATCTAATCCGTTTAAACCTTTACTAAACGTAGCAAACAAAACAAGCAACATTGGTCCTTCAATTAGCCCTATTACTTACACCCCCAACAATCAATTTCACCATGAAAAAAGAAAACCAAGTTTCCCTCTATTTCATTGTAGTGTATCTGCTGAAGAAAACACCCAAATCCTTTAAGTACTATATTTTTCTCTGCAAGGATAATTAAGCTGGAATAACGAGGTATAGGATTAGACCTATAACAATTATTGTTATTCCCTTATTACCATCCTTTCCTACTAAAAGCCAATTTAAATTATCTTTCCAGAAAGAATCTACATTCAAATTTTTAAGTTTTAGGTACGGAAAGATTAAATTTTACTTTAAATCAAATTATTACTTTACTTTCAAATTAATTATTTTACTTATTATACAAATTCCCGAATCCAAGCTTTCAATCTTTTCTACAAAACTAGCAAGCCAATTCTCGGTCTAGTTCTATTGCCGTATGAATATTTGGCTTGCTAGACTTGTAGAAAAGATTGAAAAATCATTCTCCGATATAGCGCAGTTGGTAAGAGCGCTTATAACGGATATATAGGAGGCCCGTGGTTCAAGTCCCGGTGCTGGGGACTATTTTTCTCTGTAAGTCTCCCGTAGTAAATGATAATTATAATTTGATTTAAATTAAAATTTAATCTTTCCGTAGTATGAATACTACCTAAAATTTGAATTTCTAATTGATTGTACTAGGTACAGGTATTACATGAGTACTTTATAATATTATAAGCGTTAATTCTCGGTCTAGTTCTATTGCCGTGAATATTTGGCTTGCTAGACTTGTAGAAAAGATTGAAAGCTTGGATTCGGGAATTTGTATCGGTAACGATAGAGAAAAATCATTCTCCAGTATAGCTCAGTTGGTAAGAGCGCCTATAATGGATATATAGGAGGCCCGTGGTTCATGTCCCGGTGCTGGGGTCTATTTTTCTCTGTATGTCTCCCGTAGTTAATGATAATTATAATTTGTTTTAAAGAATCTACATTAAACGTTCAGCCAAATATTCTTCAATGCAAATGTAAAATATGTGAATGTTAATATGTAGAGCAAAGTAAAATAACAACGCGTTCCTATTTCATTCTATCTACATGCCTAAACCATAAAATATTATAATTATTGCAGCTGATAATTTCTTCCACTGACTTTTAACTTTATTTGGAGGTTGTCTCGGAAGGATTGGTTTCTGATACGATCTCTTCGGGTCTTCCCCTCGATTTTTCCAAGATACCTAACTTTGGCAGTCTGTAAACTAGCCGCTTCTGTTTTCTTTATTGTCAACACTCTAATCCTTAGGTCAGTTGTGGGAAAGTATATGTATCTTTAAGTGTGACTAAGCAAATCTAGTGTAGTCCATTTAAATGAAAATCTAACCATATAACCAGTTTTCCCGAGAAAAATAAAATAAACTATCAATTAGTGTTTCACATTGTACTAACCAACAGCGACACTGCTATGAAGGGATGAAGATCGTTAAAACTATTAAAGTGGACCTAAACGTTCGAAATAGAGAAAACAACATTTCCACCGATATCTTACGTTCTAACGTAACGATTTTAATAAAACTTCATACACATCACCTAAAGCACAATTGAAACAGGCATGTGAAATTTCAACCTGATAAAAGTAGAAGTTTTTGTGTAGTGAGGTGATATATTTTAAATGTAGTAGGCCTGGGCGTGAAGGGAACAGTCCTGTTCCCTCACACTCTTCTACCACCATCTTCTTTAACTGTAAACTCATAATGTTAACTTTTTTCTCAATATTCAATAAATATTTATTGCAAGACGCTTGCTTCAATCATAGTTTCCTCTATGGTCATCACATTAACGACGCCATATTGGGTTATCCTAAGAATTGCCATGGCTCAATGTTACTAACGCAGGCCCCACTACACTCTTTATAAAATATAAATATACTAGTGATGCGGTGCATAAAGAACTCGCGTAGAATGGTGCTTTTATATCAGCCATACTATGTTCTCAATAATGATATCAGGATAATATTTCAGTCAAACCTGACATTTATTTAACCTGAAAAGATCATTAAAATGATTTTGTCCATTATCTTTATTTAATAATATTAACGCAGGTTCGCTACGCTCGCCTCTTGATTCAGCATTTCTAGTAAATAAGTATTAAATAAAATTATTGCAGGCTCGCTGTGCTGACCTGTTGATTTGGCATTTGTAGTAAATATGTATTAAATAAAGTTATAGCAGGCTCGCTGCGCTCGCCTGTTGATTTAGCGTTTATTGTAAGTATTTATTAAATAAAGTTATTGCAGGCTCGCTACGCTCGCCTGTTTACCCAGGAAATATAGTAATTATTTTCTAAAATAAAGAAGGCTCGCTATGCTCGCCTATTTGATTTAGAATTTGTAGTAAATATTTTTTAAATAAAGTTATTGTAGGCTCGCTACGCTCGCCTATTTATACAGTTAATATAATAATTATTTAATCAAATTAAAGAAGGTTCGCTGCGCTCGTCTGTTTGATTCAGAATTTGTTGTAAATATTTATTAAATAAAGTTATTGTAGGCTCGATACGCTCGCCTGTTGATTTAGCGTTTGTAGTAAATATTTATTAAATAAATTTATTGCAGGCTCGCTACGCTCGCCTGTTTACCCAGTAAATATAGTAATTATTTTCTAAAATAAAGAAGGCTCGCTACGCTCGCCTATTTGATTCAGAATTTGTAGTAAATATTTATTGAATAAAGTTATTGTAGGCTCGCTACGCTCGCCTGCTTATACAGTTAATATAGTAATTATTTAATCAAATAAAAGAAGGCTCGCTACGCTCGCCTGTTTGATTCAGAATTTGTTGTAAATATTTATTAAACAAAGTTATTAAAGGCTCGCTACGCTCGCTTTTTATACAGTAAATATACTAATTATTTAATCAAATAAATTAAAACCACTTCTTTAGACGTAAACACCTTTAGCAAGAACTTATCACAGATTTATACTTACAGTTAACCTTTGATTAGAGTAAACAATAGAAATCATAACTTTAGAAAAAGCTAAGTGTGTAGAGTCTGTATATCATACACAAGTGAATCTATGTGACAAGTAAATATAGCAAAACAATTATAGGATGAGCTAAATGTGTACAGTCTTTATAACTCACAAGTACATCAAGACTGGAAACTTTGGTAGACGTAAACACCTTTAGCAAGAACTTGTCACAGGTTTATATTTACAGTTAACCTTTGTTTAGAGTAAACAATACAAATCATAACTGTAGAACGAGCTAAGTGTGTAGAGTCTTTTGAATTAAGAGAAAAATTTCAACTTGAATCATGCAGACATTTTTGTGTAGCGAAGTGATACATTTTATAATAGTTGACGTGGAATAGTCGAGCGTGCAGGTGAATTAAGGAATAGTAGAAAAACCTTTCTCCCCCGCCACCCGGCTACTACAATCATATTGCATTACTCTAGCTTCAACGATAGAGCCACGCGATGCTCACTTATTATAGTAATTCAACACATTCAATGAAATTAAAACAGTCAAATTTAGAAAACATATAAGGATGGAATTTGACGATTTCATATTATATATTATTGTTCGTAGTATATTTTTCAAAGAAGTGATTGAATATAATTTATTGAAGCGCCACGAGGAATAAGAATTTATCATTGAAATCATAAGTGATTGATTCAGACCAGGAAGCAAGGTAGAGTTGTAACATCTTAGAGATAGAACCTTCTAGCAAGGGCTACCAACTACACAACATTGTGATTGATCTATTCCAGGGGGGGGGGGGGGGGTCTCGAGGGATTCCGGGCTTCTGAAATAGGAAAAAAATAACCCTCTTTATTTGAAGGGAAATTCCAACCAAAAGGATTTTCAGAGCTCTTTTATAGAACGGCATTCTCCTGGAATGTAGCTTACAATATCTTGTAATATATATGTGTATATATATATATATATATGTATATATATATATATATATATATATATATATATATATATATATATATATATATATATATATATATATATATATATATATATATATATATATATAAAATATTGGTGAGTGTGATAAAAATGAAAAAACAGGCTATCCGTCTTGTTTTCATGTTCTGTTTGTTTGGTAGAATAAGATAAATACGTAGAAGGTACAGAGATGAAAGATAAAAGAAATTTGGGGGCTCGAGCAGTGCCCCAAATAACGTAATAAAAAAAAAAAAAAAAAAAAAATGCATGTCTCTCGTCTGTGCTAATTAACTTTATGTAATATAGTCTGTAAATTAGTGTGGCACATAGCTTCCTCGCGTCCTGTGTCGTATACACTATGATTTTATACTTTTCACACCCTATTATTGTCAAATTAATTTAAATTTCCCCCCGTTTTTTAAGTGAGTCAAAATTGTTTTGATTTTTTATCGAAGCAGGGACCCTTAGGGCTCATTCACACTGGGATTCCGGAATGCGATTCGTGTATGAGATTCAAAAAAGTATCAAGATTCAGTATCTCGGCGGCTTTTCCCCCCCACTTTTCCTAGTTTTGATCCCACTTTTATTATACACTAACATATATATGTATTTAATTTTTAAATAATTAATTATTTTATATTTATTATTATATTCATAATTAACCTATTTTATTTAAAGTAAATAAAACAATTGAAAAAAAAATATATTAAATAATATATTGCATTGATTTATTAATATATTTATATAATTAAAATATTTTATGCAACGTAAATAAAATTATTTATAATAAAATATTATAATGAATGATATTACATTAATTATTATGAATTTATAATTAAAATATTTTTAAAGAAAATAAATAGCCAGAGGATTGAAGCAGAATGCGGTTCAGAATCGCCTAGTCTGAATGGGCCCATATAGCGCATACAGACCATCTCTAGTGTGAATGAGGCCTTAGGCCTCATTCACACTAGAGATTCCGGAATGCGATTCACGAATCGAAGATTCTAATGATACCAGGCGGCCTATATGTATTTTGCTTATGTCCATTCAGACTACGATTCCGGTATGCGATTCGTATGAGATTCTCAAATCGAGTATCCCGTCCCCGTGAGCCGCCTCGATTCTTTTTAGAATTCTTCTTAGAAAGCGGCTCATGATACATTGCGCTATATGGGCCCATTCAGACTAGGCCATTCTGAATCGCATTCTGCTTCAATCCTCTTTCTATTTATTTTCTTTGAATAAAATATTTTAATTATAAATTTATAATAATTACTGTAATATCATTAATTATAATATTTTATTATAAATAATTTTATTTACGTTGCATAAAATATTTTAATTATATAAATATATTAATAAATCAATGTAATATATTATTTAATATTTTTTTTTTTCAATTGTTTTATTTACTTTAAATAAAATAGGTTAATTATGAATATAATAATAAATATAATATAATTAATTATTTAAAAATTAAATACATATATATGTTAGTGTATAATAAAAGTGGGATCAAAACTAGGAAAAGTGGGGGGGAAAAGCCGCCGAGATACTGAATCTAGATACTTTTTTGAATCTCATACACGAATCGCATTCCGGAATCCCAGTGTGAATGAGCCCTTACTCTGCCGTTGATGTTGGTAAGTATAGCTGCATTGATTCGCTTTCTCAGCCTCAGTATTCCTTAATAGTGCTTCTCATCTCCAATTATTAATAAGATAAAAAACTAAAACCATCAATACAATTAATTATTAAAGTCTTCTTTTTGTGTGGGTCGTAGAGTGTTGAATATTATAAACAAACTAAATTGTATTAAAATTGGCTATATTTCGCCCCTCTCCGGGGCATATTCATGCCTTGTATGTTTGTCAGTATAGGAAGTTTTAGTAAGTTTTTTTCCACAATTTTTTTGGTATCATCGTTTTTTACAAATTTTCCACTTTTCCACTTACTTCCAGAACCTCTGTTCAATAACAATATTAACAATAACAATTTTCATATATAACTTTTAACAATAACTTAACCCGATTATATAAACAGATAAAAAAATACGTGTGGTGTCGCGGGACACCCGGTAGGAACGAATTTCCTTACATTTTTCATTAAATATAAATTATAAAATCACACTGCTAAGTACGTATACATTGCTAACTACTTATACATGGCGGAGTTAGAAAAGAGACAAAATTAAAAGTAACGAACTGTTTGTACCTAGCAGAGTTAAGGCAAAATTAAAAGAAAATCATTATTTGTATCATTAAAGCAAGCGTCTTACTAGAAAAAAGTTGATCATGATGAGTTTATAGTGAAAGAGTATGTTTGTTAAAGGAGTTTGGATAGAAATAGGACTGTTTTCTACCTACCCGGCCAATTAATTTAAAATATATCTCTTCCCTACTCTACAGCATCTGCTTGTATCAGGGTGAAATTTTACATGATTATATTTTACTTATTTACAAAACAATGTGACATTTTTGACATATATAACAAGAATAATCAAAACAAGTCAAGTAACAGGCTCCCTTAATAACACTTTTTCCCGTCTTTTGAAGCTTACGTTTACGCTAGCGTTGCGCGTGAACGCTTGGGCGGATAACGTTTTCCGACGAACTCAGCCTGGGCATTGGTAAAATGAACATGTGTACCAAATTTCATCAAACTCGGAGATCTTTTACTCAAGTTATCGTCATCTGTAGATTTCGTGACGGTGATTTTGTTACGGTGATTTTGTGACGGTTATTTTGTGACTGTGATTTCAGTCGTTTTTTTTCGGATTCACTCCCGGGCTCCAGAACGTGCCATAAGGAACTTCGTTCCAAAAACATTTATTAAACTAAAACTTGAGTTTTAGTTCAATAAATGTTTTTTATCTGTTTATATAATCGGGTTAAGTTATTGTTAAAAGTTAAATATGAAAATTGTTATTGAACAGAGGTTCTGGAAGTAAGTGGAAATGTGAAAAATTGTAAAAAAAAACGACGATACCAAAAAAATGGTGGAAAAAAACTTACTAAAACTGCTAAAACTTACTATACTGACAAACATATAAGGCATGAATATGCCCCGGAGAGGGGCGAAATATAGCCAATTTTAAAACAATTTAGTTTGTTTATAATATTCAACCCTCTACGACCCACACAAAAGAAGACTATATTAAAAAATCGGTCCGAGACAACTTAGACAAACTTTCTCATATATGAGTTTATAATTACTTAACCCAGTATTTTCCATTTATTAGTTTTCAAATGTACATTCAAATATTATTGAACATTTCATCAAAATTTATCATAAAAATAACTTCTCCTGGGCAAGGAATTGAACCCGGGCTCTCTCCGTCCGCGTTTTAAGCTAATTTCTCAGGAACTAGATTTTTCCCGGGAAAACAGCTTATATCGTTAGATTCGTATTCAAATGGACTACATTTTAGAATTTATTAATCAAAATCGTCGGAACCGTTTTCGAGAAATAATTTTTTTTCGTGTTTTTTTCAGAGTTTTTTGGGGGGTAGCGCCCCCAAATTTAGAGCTAAAATTAATTTCTCGATTTCGCCTCGGGGTATGATTTTTCTGAACATGTATGCCAAATTTCGTCAAAATCGGCCCAGTAGTTTAGGCTCCAGGCGTCTGCACAGACGACAGACAGACAGACATTTTTTAAAAACCACTTTTTTGGACTCAGGGGACCTCAAAACGTGTAAATCCATCAAAATCTCAAAATCGAATTTTTGCGCCATCACAATACTTTCTCTTTATATGAGAAAGTAAAAAGAGGGACACCCGGAAAGTTTTAAAAGTTATTTAAAAACACAAGTAATTAATTATTATTTTAATTAATTCGGTAGACGATACAGTGTAAAGAGGGATTAATTAGAGATGAGTTAAAAGAAGCAAGTTTATTGGATCTGGTATTAACTTTGCAAGTAATTGCCTCGGACCAGGCAACTTCATAATTACCACTCTGGGCTTGCACTGTCCGCTGTACAGGTCTAGCAACAGATTCCCCACGCGGGTAATGCCGGGTAATTATCTTGGCCTCAGCTGCATCTCAATTCAAACCCAGATTACGTTTCTACCGAGTCCAACACACAGACAGACAGCAATTTACAGATTCTCATTCCAGAACACGTCGCTTCGTCAAGTGATCAGCGCACATCGCATCGTCACGTGACCAGTAAGTACAAATCGACTGTTTCATCTACGTTCTGACAAGGTAATTTCCACGTTAACTCGAATCTTTTAAAATTGGAACGAACAAAGCAAATATTTGTTGGAGTTCAAAAAAAAAGAAAATCTATTTTTTACTACGTTTTCATTAGCTTGTTTTCTTGTTTTCGTTTTTTTTTTTATTTGTTTGTTTGTTTATTTATTTGTCCAGTAAAAATCTTGCAATCGATTTTTAACTAACTTTCCTAACTAAGAACACGATGACAATGCAATATTTTAATACTTTTAGCCATCTTTTAGCAGAATTTAATTTTACCGTATGGAAAATTAGTACGAATATAATCCGCAAGTTATTTTATTTGTTTTGACATGTCCCATATTTAAAATCTTCATTTTGACGGGTTTCAAATTTGTGATTTTTTATTAAGAGATTGACGTTAAATGACAGCGAAAAAGGAAAAGTAAACAAAGAATAGTGTATTATGTTACTAGGCTGTGAAGTGAGTTTTTTCTTTACCGCGGCAATTACATTTACTGTCGAGCGAAGCGAGACAGTAAATATTGCCAAGGTAAAGAAAAAACACTTCAAAGTCGCGTAGCATATGCTATTTTTTCCGAGGTAGCAGACAATGAAAAAAACATTAAATATTAATCACTAATCAATATATAATAATAACAAATATTAGTACATACTTAAGACTTAAAAAAAGAAACCTTAAAATGAGGTTACACTATAAGAAAAATTAAATAAAACGCATTGACATCTAGCGGATTTTTATCGTACTAGAAGCATTTCTACAAAGACTGCAGCGGTACTAACGGAAGTTTTGACAACTACCCGCCGTAAAGAAAAAATCTTTTTAGTGCCTAGGACGTAAAAGATTTTTTCTTTACAGCTAGGAGTAATGAAAAGATTTTTTAAGTCCACGTAATGAAAAAATGGATTTTAGCTATGTTTTTTAGGCTCTAAAGTTACTATTTCACAGCCTACCACGGAAAATAGTTATTTATGCACCTAGGGAGTAAAGTAAGCCATTATTCCCTGAGCGAAAAAGTTGGTTCTTGAGGCGAATCCGAAGGAACCATGGTCCCTAAATCCCGAGGCGAAGCCGAGGGAATTAGACTCCTTAATTCCCAAGGCGCAGCCGAGGGAATAACTCTAATTAGCTTCCGAGTCGCAGCCGAAGGAGATAATTATCGCGAGGGGAATAATAGCACTTTGCTCACGAGGTACATACAATATTTTATCTCCAGTAGGAAGATAATACACATATTCGTCTATTGCACAGTTTTTATTTATTATTTTAATAAATAACAATAATTATTAGCACTTTTAATAGCAGATATATGAGATTCAATATTAAAAACAAATAAGAATTGGAATTAAACTCAAATAGAAGGTTATTTAGATGCAGGTTATAAACAACGATAAACATGGTCAAAAAAGCGCGGTGCCACCAACCTGATTTCAAAAACTTCATTACATTAGCCATTCATTTTCTACTATTTATAAAATAATTAAGTTTCAATCTTTACTTTTTTGCCCTACTTTTTGATTTCAGGGATGAAAAGATTTACTTTTTACTTTAGTCCTTTATAACTATTATTATAAATTATTAAGGGTTTTTGGACTTCAGCGCTTCATAATTTTAAATTTAAATTTAATCCTCGATTTTTCATCAGGGTATCTGTAGTTCATGCAACCGAGTCGACACAGACCGGTCCACTTTCTTGCTTTACCTTTTTATGGACTGAATAAGGGTTAATTAATAAATATCATATTAAATATTGCACCATCACAATGCTTTCTCATTATAATACAATGCATATAATAATAAAGTAACAACACAATATCCACCTTCATTATCACAAAAATTAAAAAAGTTGAAAGTAATCCTAAAAAATATATTTTAATTGAATTCTCTGATAGAAGAAAAATTCCGTTGTTTTTTGGCTCTCAGAAATTGAGGGATTTTTATATTAGATCGTTTGGATCTAAATTGACGATGAAACTTGTGACTAAATAACTTTCGAAGGAAAAATATCTAGTTCCTTGGAAAATATCCAATATTGTTAAATATTCATATGAAATTGGGTTCGATTCCCCACTGAGATGACTTGAAAATTTAAACAGAAAACCCCTTAGTAACTAAATAAATTGAAAAATCAAAATCGATTCAACAAATTTGAACAGAATGTTCTCATATACCAGTGATACTGATTTTAAATCTCTCATCTAGTTTAGTTATTTTATTATTCAACAAGTTTATAAAGTTTTTCAATTTTCATCAACATGTCAGAAAATAGATTTTCACTGCTTAAATTATAACTCAATTTTTTTAATCAAATTCCTAGAAAATGTTTTTAAGAAATAAGTTTACGGCAACAAATCCAAAATTTTGTTCCCCCCCCCCCCCCCCCCCTAATGTGCGGTCTAATGGGCCAAAGAAAAAATAAGAATAGCAATTAGATCTGATTAACTGGGAATCCAAGATGGCGGCTAATTCCTGTCACGGGAATTTGTTTTTTTTTTAATTTTGAGTAAGGTATCAAATGAAATGTATTGAAGAGTATATTACAAAAATATATAACACTTGTGGAAAGAGTTTAATTTTCCATGCTGTTGGAAATACACGGATTAAACCTGGGTATATTTATGTCACCGATTCGTTTGTTATTGTTTTGTTATGTTTTGTATTAGATTGTCAGTCTAGTTAAATAAAGACGTATTGAAACTGCTCCCTAGATTTTTGATAGTAGATTCTTCTCTAGACTTACTATAAGGACTGAATAGCTGTTAAACAATATTGTGGCGACCGTGACACGAACTCAAGATTTTTCTTATCTACAGTTTTGGTGAGAATATTTTTATTTACTATGGATAATAGTGATAGGAGAGCAAGGGGAGTTTATAGGACTTCTCTTACGAAACTATGCACTAAATTAGATGATATTTTGGCCCAATCTCCTGTCAATGTGGAATGTATGCATGAAGTTTTTTCTCTTCTCGAGAAAAAACGGGAATTCATCGAAACACTTGATAATAAGATCTTCCAAGCTATGTTAGCGGCAGACGTTTCTGAGGTAGATCTTACTAAGGAGTCGGAGGAGAGTGATGGTTACACTTCTAAGTTCCTGAAGGCTAAGTACAAGGTAACGAAGGAGATAGCTGATAAGGATAGCGAGTCATCAATCTCAACTCAGAAAAGTGTCTTGAAGAAACGTAAATTTAAGCTTCCGCATATAAAATTTGTTTGTTTTGACGGGGAAATTAAAAATTGGTTAAATTTTTGGGGTCAATTTAGTAAAGTTCATAATGATTCTAGTATTCCGAATGAAGATAAAATTCAGTATTTAATCCTTGCTACTGAACCAGAGTCTAGAGCTAGGGAGTTAGTTCTGAGTTTTCCGGCCGTAGGGGAAAATTACGGAAAGATAATAGATTGTTTAAAGAATAGGTTTGGCAGGGACGATCTGCTAGTAGAAGTTTACGTCAGAGAACTTTTAGGTTTGGTGTTAAAGAACGCTGTAGAGGCTAATAAAGTACCACTTTCGTCTCTTTATGATAAATTAGAGTGTCATATGAGAGCTTTAGAAACTTTAGGCGTTACGTCAGACAAGTGTGCTTCTATGTTGCTACCTCTGGTAGAGTCATGCCTACCTGAAGAATTATTGAGGGTATGGCAGCGTGCCTCAGCGTCACTTCTGGCTCAAGGAGATACTTTAAAAACGACTAAGGACAAATTAGACAATTTGATGAAATTTATCAGAGCGGAAGTGGAGGGAGAACAAAAAGTAAGTTTAGCCATGTCAGGGTTCGGTTCTCTAGACTACGCCAATCCTGCTGTTTTAAAGAATAATTCAGTTGTTGTTAAGCCGTCTACATCTACTATTACGCCCTCCGCCGCAAATTTACTGACCACTCCCACAAAGCAAGAGAATTTAGGTTGTGTTTTTTGCGGGAAACAACATAAGCCAGTTAACTGTATAAAGGCGCAGAAAATGACACTTGAAGAGAGAAAAGAAATGTTAAGAAGAAATCAGTGCTGCTTCGCGTGTTTTAAACCAAAACACACTGCTAAATATTGTAAGAACAAGCCTACCTGTATTGTATGTCAGAGGAAACACAATGTTCTTATGTGTGAAAGCTTACCACCTTCATCAAATAACAAAGATAATGGTAGTGTAAGAGTAAGTGCAGTCAAGCAAAATGTAGGCCAGGGTTCGCAGACTGATGAGGTGTTATCAAACCTCGCGAGTTGTCCTCAAGTACAGTTACAGACCCTTTTAGTTAAAATTAGAGGAAACAATAAAGAACGTATTGCAAGAGCAATAATTGACACCGGCTCGCAGCGTTCCTATGTGTTAAAATCGACTCTACAGGAAATGCTCTACAAACCTTTACGATCTGAAAGGATTCGGCATTCTTTGTTTGGTGGATCGAGTACTGGAGAAATTAATCATGGAGTATTTAAAGTATATTTGTCTAGTCTCGATGATAGTTACAAGTGTAATTTTGAGGTCTTAGACCAAACGGTAATATGTGGTAGAATTGCACCTGTACGGAAAGGACCTTGGCTGAAAGAATTACAATTGCTAGGCATCAGTATACAAGATGTAAAGGAGAGACCTGTAGAAATCCTTATAGGCGCTGATATTGCAGGGAAACTTATAACAGGAGGAAAACATAGTTTAAGTTCTGGGTTAGTTGCGATGGAGACCAAGCTCGGATGGACCCTTATGGGCCGAGTACCAGAGGAGTGTAATTCAGAAAGAAGTTCTACAATGATCGTAACATCAATGTTAAGTAAAGAGACTAATATTTCAGATCTGTGGGCTCTAGATGTGTTAGGAATTCAAGATCCATTGGAACACAAAAGTAAGGAAGAATTACACCAAGCAGCTTACTGTCATTTTTTGAATACTGTTACAGTTAATACCGAAGGACGCTATGAGGTTCAATTACCATGGTTAGAAGATCACCCACCTTTGCCTGAAAATTATGAGTTTGCTTTGAAGTGTTTGAACTCAACAGTAAAGAAACTTAAGTCATCCAACATCTATGATGGTTACGAGCAAGTGTTTAAAGAATGGCTTGAAGAAGGAGTCATAGAAGAAGTACCCAAGGTAGAGTTAAAGAAAAGTTGCCATTATATGCCTCATAGAGCGGTGGTGAAAGAAAGTAGTTTGACCACTCGAATTCGACCAGTATTTAATGCCTCAGCCCGGGAACGAAACCACCCCTCACTAAATCAGTGCCTTGACGTGGGTCTTAATTTGATTGAATTGATTCCTTCGATTTTAACTAGGTTCAGGGAGGAAAGAATAGGAGTTGTAGCAGATATTCGTCGTGCTTTCTTACAAATCAGTTTGTCTCCGAACGATAGAGATTTTCTTAGATTTTTGTGGTTAGGTAAAGATGGTAACATTATAGTGTACAGGCACTGTAGGGTAGTATTTGGAGTCACCTGCAGCCCCTTTTTGTTATCTGCAGTTATAAGGTACCATCTAGAGAAAATTAGGGAACAGTGTAAAAACGGCTGCTCACCATATACTCTATCGATAATACAGAAACTAATAGAGTTTTTACGTTGACAATACCGTTACTAGTGTAGGTAGCGTTCAAGAATTAGATCAGTTTAAGAATGAAGCTGTAGCTGTCATGAATGAAAATAAATTTGATCTTAGAAGTTGGGAGTATTCCGGTCAAGAAATAAAGTTAGATGAAAGTCCGGTAACTCATGTTTTGGGGATGCTATGGAACAAGAAAGCCGACACTCTTGAAATTAATTTAGTTTGGCTTAAAAATTTTGAATTAAAAATAGTATCTAAAAGAACAATTTTATCTGTCGCTCATAGGGTATTCGATCCAATAGGAGTTAGTTGTGGCGTATCCTTAATGCCAAAAATTATGTTACAAACCCTTTGGAATACTAAGATAGGTTGGGACCAGGAAGTAGACGTCAAAATTAAAACGAAATTTTTGAAGTGGTTAGATGATCTTCCCCATTTGTCTGAAGTTAACATTCCAAGATGGCTGCCAGGAACTAATTCAAAGGAAGGAGGGACATTGCACATATTCTGCGATGCAAGTCAAGATGCGTACGCTGCAGCTGCATTTTTAAGAACTGAAACAAGCGATGGCATAAGAGTGCAATTAGTTCAAGCTCGATCCAGAGTTGCTCCACTTGGAAAGGAGAAGAAAAAGGTCTCAATACCTAGACTAGAGCTGTTAGCAGCATGTATTGGAGCTCGCTTATATCACACCATTGTTCAAGATCTTACGTTCGTTCGAGGAAAAACTACATTTTGGTCGGATTCGTCAACCACTCTTGCCTGGATTCTCAGAGAGGATCAAGTATGGAATATTTTCGTTACAAACAGAGTCAATGAGATCCGAAATTTAACTAATCAAGAATCATGGAGATATGTTTCAGGTCATAGTAACCCAGCCGACTTGCCCTCGAGAGGATGCATGGCATCGAAGTTAGTTGAACTAAAATGGTGGGAGGGAAGGTGGCTTAAAGACCCTCCAAATTTATGGCCAAGTGCGACTGCTGTCTTCAACGAGGGACGAATTAACGAAGAGAAAAAGAAGACTATAGTTTCAATGTCAGTGAGTTCCGATGACAAAGACTGGTACTATAGAGGGGTGTCCAGCTATAAGAAACTCACAGTAAGGATTGCCTACATTTTACGCTTTATTCGTCACTGTAAAATAAAAAAGATCAAACGTTGTCCTCACAAACAAATAACAGCTGAAGAGGTTAATGCAGCAGAGAAGCAGATTATCTATCTAGTGCAACAAGAGGCTTTTGAAGGCGTGGAAGACGAAAAGTTAAAGGGTTTATGCCCATTTTTGGATGAATGTGGCCTCATAAGACTTAAAACAAAAATTTCAAACCGAGAAGACATCAGGGATTTTTGTTACCCACCGGTTTTGCCTAATGTGAATCATCCTGTGGTAAATATGATAGTTATGAACCATCATGAAAACCTGTGTCATGCAGGCGTTCAAATCATGTTAGCCAGCATTAGGGAAAAATACTGGCTTCTTGGGGGCCGGAGGGTGCTGAGAAAGATTCTGAACGCATGTCAAGTGTGTAAGAGGCATACCACAAAGCCAATTGAAGTGATATCTCCTCCTTTACCATCTGATCGAGTACGAGATGCGAAGGTATTTGAAGTAGTTGGAGTAGACTTTGCGGGACCTCTTCACTTGAAGTCAGCGGATGGAAAATACAGTACCAAAGCATGGGTATGTTTATTTACGTGTGGTGTATATCGGGCCATCCATCTGGAGTTGGTCACATCGTTATCTACCGATCGTTTTCTACTCGCGTTACGGCGATTTATCGGGAGACGCGGGCGACCGTCGGTCGTTTATAGTGACAACGGCACCAATTTTAGCGGCGCGGCCAATGCGTTAAATAGTATTGATTGGAATGTCATACAAAGTTATAGCTCCATCCAGAAGATTACCTGGAAAACTAATCCACCTACAGCGGCGTGGTGGGGAGGTTGGTGGGAGCGTCTGATTGGTATTCTGAAGCAGCTCCTTCGCAGAACACTTGGAAAGACGTCGCTGGACTACGAGGAAATGCAAACTCTTCTGTGCGATTGTGAGGCAGTGGTGAATAGTCGTCCTTTGACTTACATGGCTGAAGATCCAGGTGAAATGCATCCTTTGACGCCGAATGCGTTTCTTCAGGAAGTAGCAGAGGTCGGAGTGCCTGATCTAGATCAAGTAGAAGAAACTGACCTTAATCGAAGACTAGCATATAGAAAGCAAGTAAGGGAAGCCTTGCGACAACGTTTCAGAGATGAATATTTAGGTCAACTTGCCCTTCGTGCAAATGTATCTAAGCATAGGAAACTGGAGATAGGGGAAGTAGTACTTGTCGAAGTAGAGAATAAAAAACGGATAGACTGGCCTTTGGCACGAGTTGAAGATGTGTTGCCTGGCAAAGACGGTGAAGTACGTTTAGTTAGACTTAAGACCGCTGCTGGACATCTCCTTCGCCCCGTACAACGAGTTTATCCACTTGAACTACATGTGAATAATGAAAATTATGACGAAGAGATTTGCGACAAACTACGGCAAGAAAAGAGGAAACGTATCAACCCAGTAGACTCAAAGACTGTCGACAGTCCACCTGTAGTCACTACCCGCAGTGGGCGAGTTAGCAAAAAAGTAGAGAGGCTGGGAATTTAAAGTCATTTTTGAACATTGGCTATTTTAATTTTGGGTTTATTTTTTATGATTAGGCCAATGTTTAGGTTTATAGTTTAGTATTGTTTTTCAAGTTTTGTTTATGGAATAATATCATAATGTTTCTTTTCTAGTAATAATGTTATACTTATGCCTCTCTCCTTTTATGTTATCGGGTTTTAGACATCTACCTGAAGGTTCAGATAGATGCCTCAGGTGGGAGAATGTTGGAAATACACGGATTAAACCTGGGTATATTTATGTCAGCGATTCGTTTGTTATTGTTTTGTTATGTTTTGTATTAGATTGTCAGTCTAGTTAAATAAAGACGTATTGAAACTGCTCCCTAGATTTTTGATAGTAGATTCTTCTCTAGACTTACTATAAGGACTGAATAGCTGTTAAACAATACATGCCATTTTGTCAAAATACATCAAAATTTTGCGTCCTCCCCCCTAAAACTATACTTCCGCTGTTAAAAAAAAAAATATTAAAAATGAGTGGTCTGATGGGTAAAGAAAATAAGAAAAGCAATTTGATCAGATTAACTAGGAATAAAAAATGGCGGCAAATTCCTGTCACGGGAATAAATATATTTTATAAAATTTTGAGTGAGGTATCAAATGAAAGGTATTGATGAGTAGATTACAAAAATATATAACACGTGCGGAATGTTTTTAATTTTTCTTGCCATTTTGCCAAAAAATATCTAATTCTTGCCCCCCCCCCCCCCCCCCCTTATACTAATTTCATGTTTACAAACCAGCGAAACCCTTTTTCGTGAGACTTCATGCACTACCAATTAATTAACAGCAACATATTAACATTTAATTTATATAACAATAACAATAACTAATTAAATTCAATAAATACCTTATTTCTCCCTTTGTCTTAATAGTAATTTAGACTAACTAAGGAATATATATATAATACTCTGTATATATATATTCCTTTGTCTAAATAACTACCAAGACAAAGAGATATAAGAGGGAGTGCATAAGTAAAAAATAACCTCAAATTAATTATGACACCATCAGAAAAACAAGTAAGGTGCGCTTCACGTAAGTACGTGGGGGCGATAGTAGGCGGTTTCTGTACATTAGAGTTAAAATTATTAAGTGTAATATAATTACACTAATTTAATAGTAATATTCTTTTTCTACTCTTCAAGACCTTTAAATTGATGTATAACATGTTATGGTAACTAAAACAATTTTTTGTCACCCGCCTTATTGGCCGCCATCTTGAAAATTAAAATAAATGCATATTCTTTTTCTACACTTCAAGGCCTTTAAATTGATATATAACATGTCATGGTGCCTAAAAACTTGTTTTTATTCACCCGCCATATTGAAAATATTGCGTGTGAAATTTTAATAGTTTCATATTCTTTTTCTTTATTTCAATACCTTTAAATTGATATATAACATGTCATGGTGATATATCAATGTGGCGCCCGCCACATCGGCCGCCATCTTGAAAATATTAAGAGTGAAAAATCCAAAATGTGTCCAGTTGTCTCAAATGCCATGATGCACCCGTGTGCCGAATTTCATGTTCCTAGCTATAGTAGTTTATGAATTGAAACAAGCAACGGACAGACAGACAGACAGAGCCGTTATAAGGTTTCTTTTTTATACTTTGTACAGAAACCTAAAATCTAAGTTCTTTCAATTCTCTTTGTATGTAGAGAGTAAATAGAAGAAACTGGAGGAATGGATCATGTGAATGTATCATTTTTGTACGAATTGTGAAGCAGATATTGAGTTATTTTGTTCCTTTGAATGTTTATTTTTAAACACGTGATGGGAAAGAAATAGGCATAATGGAGGACATGTACCGTGTGAAGTGGCGTAGGTTGGGCAAAGGACAAGAGGCGATAAGTTGATATGACTCTTGTTTATTGGATTGAACAAAGAGGTTGAGCAAAAGTTCTCTTGCTTAGATTTGATTATATAGTGGGAGAGGGTCTCTTGAATACCTGTCCAAATGGTACCTTTATAAGACCCTTCTCTTAAATTTATATATATATATATATATATATATATATATATATATATATATATATATATATATATATATATATATATATATATATATATATATATATATATATATATATTATGATGTCTTTATTTAAGGATATCTTGAGATTTTCCTTCAGGTCTTTCAGTTCTCATATTGAATTGTCCTTTTTTTAGATATTGCCTCGTCTTATTTATGTAGGCATGCAGGGCTGAATAAATTGGATTTATGAATAAAAAAATATATCTCAAGGTGAACTAGAACAAGTAGTATTCTAGATTCTAAAATAACACATTCTGTAAAACACAACACATTATATCTGCTTTATTAATGAGAGATAAAACACGAACATCACATCATCATCTTTTTTTAGTGAGGTACGGTCAGAAGAAAAAACTAAGTTTTTACCAACTAGTTTCGTAAAATATATTTACATCGCCAGGGTAACTTACATATGGGCTTTTAACTTACAATTTTTATATTTTATTAATATAAACAAACCTGTTTTGGGATCCCAGCCTGGGATTCAGCCATTCCTAGACGAATCCTAACACCGAACGTCCTCTCGTAGAACAACTCGGATTCTCATCATGTTCGAGATGCATCCATCTTAAACAAGGATCTTATAAAATAGGGATAGAACACTAGGCGAAAAAAGTGTCGCCAAGAACTTGGAAAATCTAGTAGGATAGATTACCTTCCCGTGTGGTTATAACTGTAGAAGATCAAGAAGTATGGGAAAAATTCTTATAAATTCGATCAGGTTATGTATTTTCCTTCCCTAACCACTCGTGTTTCATATTTCTCCTTGTTTGGTAGTTCGTGATTTCTCCCTTGCTTTATGTTTTGTTTTCTCTTGTGTACAATTAATTTGTGTTTTAGTAATTTTGGACTATATTTAGCCAATCTTGTTTACTGTATTTGCAGTTACAAAGGTAAATTGTTGAAATTTGTAAAAATCTTAATCTGCAATAGTATCCAATAACCCGTTTCCAAATTAATTAATATTAATTATTCGGTTATTAAAAACTATTCTAATACCTAAATTTTTTTATTATATCAAATTAAAACTGTAAATTGAAATATAAAACCCTTAAAACAAAAAAATATTTCATTAAAACCTGATAAAAAAAAAAGTTAGATTGTAACCTTTCATTCAAAATAAACAATGGATAACAGTCGGGAAGAAATTCGTCCTAATAATGCGCGCGCACATTGGTAGTTTGATGTAGATTTTTTCCAAGTTCTTGGCGACACTTCTTAACCAAGAAGGTATGCTTAGTGCTCCATCCCTATTTTATAAGATATTTGATGTTGAAGACCCGGAGAATCCCACATGTAGAGGTCTAATACCAGACCGCTGCGCTTTCTCTATAATTTTCTATTTTTCTTATTTGAGTTTTTCTATTCGAGTTTTCTTGGATAAAGGAATATTTTACAATGTTAGCCATGAAGCAATGGACTTTTCAACTAGTTGTTATTTAATTTTTTTTTTTGATAAAATAAAATCTGAAATATATTTGTAAGTTTGTTTGCGGTTGAAAGTTGTTTTTGTGTGATGATATTATTGTGCAAGTGTTTGTAAGGGTGAAAGTTTTCTTCTATATCTGATAGATTTGCCCCCGAGTTCCATTATATTGTCCATTTATTTGTTTGCTTTTCTCTTCAAACTTTTTCCATTATGCACTTAAGATATAATACAACTTTGATTTTTCTTATTTTTTTTTAAAGAAATTTTCAAATAATAGATGCCGAGATAAAAAAAAATTATCAAATAAATAAGTCTAGATAATAAAATAGAATTCTTTGCAGACTTTTTAACAGTAAATCTGATCTCGGCTCACACAATGTATTACTGTAGATGTACAATACTTGCCTGGACTAAATATATAGAATCAAACTCTGTGGCTCCAAACGCTCTTAACGCATCCACTCCTTACAATATAAATTCTCTTGCCGGAAACCTGTTTAAAAAATCGGTCCGAGACAACTCAGACAAACTTTCTCATATAAGAGTTCATAATTACTTAGCACAGTGTTTTCCATTTATAAGTTTTCGTTGGTACATTGTAACAGTTTAAAATTGGGGTCAATTTCCTATTTCAATATAATTTTAATATTGTGGGAAATTGATCGCAGGTTTACCATTTATCGTTTTGTTTAGGGTCCACTACAATTTTGATTTCGGCTGTCTGGAGAAATCCAAATTACGTTATTATTTTTTTCATTTTGATTTTTCCTTATAAGTTTTTTCCCTCCGATCTTTAAAATTTAAAGTAAGACAGTGTGTTTTTTTTTTTTTGTGGGCTGTGGAGGTACGCCATGCTGGTTTTGACTCAGGAAGAGGCTCTCGGAACGGCGTGGTGGCCGGCGGCTTTGGCCGTGAGGCCGAACCTCCAGTCGAACATAATATAATAAGTCCAGATAATTTACAAGTTTGTTTCAAAATTAGAGTTTGTGGAACGCTAGTTGTACCTAAGTTTATTTCACTTATTCACCTTCCTTTCATAAATGTTGAAACCTCTCCAGAACCCTTCAAGTGAAGGTAAGCTTCGTTTTGGTTTCAGTTCCGTCAAACATAATGGTCACACCATTTCTTTTTAAGTTTTCTTTCTGATTTAGTATTTTTTGTAACGGCCTCCTTATTGATTTATTTTTAGGGGGGTTGGTTCAGGACCGAATTTTCCGAACCAACACTTTATTCATCAATCATCTATTTTTTTATTTCACTGCTAAGACCATTGTATTCTTAAAATTAATTCTTATAAGTATAAATGTATGTAATATAATTTTGATGGGGTTGGTTCTTTTCCCCATTAATTAAAAGAACCTGGCGCTCATACAGAAAATATATATGTTCAATTTTTTTAATTCAGTTTTTTAAATCATAAATCCCACCCCAACTACCAACTGAGCTGGGCATAATTCTAAATCAATGTGCTTGTCACAACATTTAATTATTATTGAACATTTCATCAAAATGTATTATAAAAATAACTACTCCTGGGTGGGGAATGGAACCCGGCCTCTCTCCGTCCACGTTTTAATCTATTTCCTCAGGGTTTTAAGCTGTATTTTTCCCGGGAAAACGACTTATATTGTTAGATTCGTATTTAAATGGACTACATTTTAGAATTTTTTAATCAAAATCGTCGGAACCATTTTCGAGAATTTTTATTTTACTACGTTTTTATTAGCTTGCTTTCTTCTTTGTTTGTTTGTCCAGTACAAATCTTGCAATCGATTGTTAACTAACTTCCCGAGTAGCTAAACATTTGAAACTTTTAGAATAGCTCAGAACACGATGACAATGCATTATTTTAATACTTTTAGCCATCTTTCAGCAGAATTTAATTCGTTTTCAGCAAATTTTGCTTTATGGAAAGTTAGTTCGGAAAAAATCCGCAAGTTATTTTATTTGTTTTGACATATCCCATATTTACGATCTTCATTTTGACGGGTTTCAAATTTTTATGATTTATGACAGAAAATTTAAAAACGTAGTATATAAAAAATTATTTTTATCTTCTTATTATTTTCAAGTTATTTTCATAGTTTTTTTAGGGGAAGCACCCCCAAATTTGGAGCTAAAATTTATTTCTCGATTTCACCTCGGGGTATGATTTTTCTGAACATGTATATCCAAATTTCGTCAAAATCGGCCCAGTAGTTTAGGCTCCATGTGTCTACACAGACGACAGACTGTCGACAGACAGACAGACATTTTTCTAAAAAATAACATTTTTGGACTCAGAGGACCTCAAAATGTGTAAAACCCATCAAAATGGTATTTTCGTGCCATCACAATACTTTCTATTCATATAAGAAAGTAAAAAGGTGGATATCAAAATAAATGAATGCCAACAATGGCTAGTTTATATAGACCCATCAAAGCAAAATTGGATGGGTCTATAAACTGTCAAGAAGGATTCAAATTATTTTATTTAGCATGAATATCTATAGATACTATAGAGTTGTCATAATCCACTTTCCTTATTTCTACCCTCCCCCCTCCTCCCCCTTCTCACTATATGGTAACCCCCTGCCCCCCCCCCCCCCCCCCCCCCCCACTAGCTATATGGTACAAGTCTAATTTACAAAAATTAGTTATTGATTTTAGCTAGTTGAAGCATATTTGAATGTGAACTTTCCAGGAAGAGCAGAGGTTTTTGCCTTCCTATTTCCCTATAATCCCTCCCCGGGGGGGGGGGGGGGACTCCCCCTCCGGGGTGGAGGGGGCTCCACTTAATTGGAATTACCTTTTATTAGTCGGTGCTTACGTCCTAAAGATAAGCCTTTTCCCAGTATTACCTTCCTAACTTTATAGAGATTGGTTTGGGCTCAGTCCTCTCTCATATTTTAAATTAACCTAATTTCTCCCTTATAGTATTATTAGGCAGACAATAGTATTATTACCATACCCAATATATGATTTTATCTCCAGTAGTGAGAAAGAGTTATGATTTTGAAATAGTTTAGGGAGACTAAAGTAAGTCTTTTCATCCCTGAACTCAAAAAGTAGGGAGAAAAAGTAAAAGTAGGGCTAAAAAGTAAAGATTGCAACTCAATTATTTTATAAATAGTAGAAAATTAATGGCTAATGTAATGAAGTTGTTGAAATCAGATTGGCGACACTTGCTTTTTCGACCATGTTTATAACCTGCATCTAAATAACCTTCAAATTGAGTTTAATTCCAATTCTTATTTGTATTTTATATTGAATCTCTTATATCTGCTATTAAAAGTGCTAATAATTATTGATATTTATTAAAATAATAATAATAATAATAACAAAAATGTGTATTTTCTTCCTACTGGAGATAAAATATTGTATGTAGCTCGTGAGTAAAGTGCCATTATTCCCCTCGCGATAATTATCTCCCTCGTCTTTGCCTCGGGAGCTAATTGGAGTTATTCCCGCGGCTGCGCCTCGGGAATTAAAGAGTCTAATTAACTCGGCTTCGCCTCGAGATTTAGGGACCATGGTTCCTTCGGCTTAGTTCAAGAACCAACTTTTTCGCTCAGGGAATAATGGCTTACTTTACTCCCTAGGTGCATAAATAACTATTAGTTCAGCGCTTCAAAGAAGTGCTGATATTATTGCCGCCATCCTGAATCAAAATGGCCTATAAGAATACCTTTTCACAAAAGTAGTTTGTATCACAAGAACTTTCAAATTCCAAATTATGTGAAAAATACATATCTAGGGAAGTATACAGTATGTGAAATTAATCTGGGGCTATCTGCGAATTTCAATTGACAAACCTTCCAAATTTCATAATATTCAGATGAGTACTTTTGAAGATATAGTTGTAAATAAATGTATTTTTGTGCGCATGTGGAAGAGAAACAAATGGGCACAGAAAGTTAAAACTTATATGCGACAAACAATGGGCTAATTAAGACCTACCATGCAAATTTCAATAAAATCGGATGAATAGTTTTTAAGATATGTTGGATCGTAAAAATTGAGTGACAGACCGACAGACAGACATGGAACCAAAAATTTTCCCTGATGTCTGAAACGGATTTCTGCCTTTTAATTTTTGAAATGGGAGACCTAACAAATGATCGTTTTTCAAAACAATCGCATAGCTTCCGTTACCTTCGGTATGTTTGAAAGTTAAATTTAATTAGTGCATTGAACGGTTGAGGTTTATCTGGGGCTATCTGTGAGCTACTTTTGACAAACCATCCAAATTTGATAAAAATCAGATGAGTGCTTTTGAACATTTAGTTGAAAATAAATGTCTGTTTGTGCGCATATTGAAGATAAACAAATGAGCGCAGAAGGTTAAAACTTATATGGAGACAAACAATGGAGTAATTTTAACATACCATCTAAATTTCATTAAAATCGAACGAGTAATTTTTAAAATCTGTTGGTTGGCAACATTTAAGCGTCAGATATACAACACGGAGCGCAAAATTTGAGCGACAGAGAGGCTGCTCCCTCATATCTGAAACGGATTTCAGTTTTGGAATTTTGAAATCGGAGACATAAAAAAATTCGTTCATCAGATAGATCACATAGCAAATGTTACTAATAGTTTTGTCTTTTTAGTTTTTGGTGGTATAGATAATATCTATATTATCTGTGTTCGCGCCACTTCACGCGAACTTTAAATGGGGAAGCTAACTTTTAGGGCTTACCTTCATCCAGTAAGGTTGACGCGTTGTCTGAACTCGGCGGATGATGCGTCGATGGTGTAGGGGGCCCCCGACGTCTTCGTTATCCGCGTATCCAGGGCTTACCGTCACGTCGTATATCCGAACCGGGCGTATACACGAAGTCGCGCGTAGTACGATAGCACGATCGCGTGGTGACGGGTCTATGTTCGCACAAAATAAAATAAGCGCACTTCAACGGAAACGGAAACTAAACTAAAGGAAAGTTAACTTCAACGAGGAAACGAAAAAAAAGGAACTTCCGATTACGAGTTGGAAACGGCGGGCAACACTTCGCTACCACGGGTGACAGTCTGACCTCTACCATGTGACGAGACCAACTAACACGTGAAGGCGCTACCTTAGCACCCCACGGACCTTATCAGGAACAATATTAAGGTAAACAGACCAAAGAGCGAAGGCATCAGACTGGCCCAAACATACCGCCCACCTAAATTTATAAAAGAAAATTTATACTTCAAACAAAGAAAAAACCAAAAGAAAAACTATCTTCAAAAAGCATCGCTGAATCAAGATTACTGGGGTGAAGGAAGAACGATGAGCTTGTTGACTGGCCGCACGTACGAACCTCCCGTAGTACGGACTGTAACCACCCTAACCGTTCCATCTGCTCCAGGATGCACATCAGTTACTCGACCAACAGGCCAAGAAAGAGGCGAAGTCCTAACACCTTGGATGAAGACTACATCATCAAGCTGGATATTAGGAGTCGCTCGGGTCCATTTGTTACGCTGCATGATCGTATGCAGGTATTCACCAGACCAACGGCGCCAATAAGATTGATAAATCTGCCGTAAACGAGTCCATCGAGTAGTTGGCGAAACTTCTTCGGCTATTGGAGTCTCGGGGGAGGCGATAAGAGCCGTTCCGATGAGAAAATGTCCAGGTGAAAGATAGTCAGGACCGTCATGAGGATCATTGGAAACTGCACAAAGAGGTCGACTGTTAAGGACCGCTTCAATTTTGGCAAACAAAGTAGACTGTTCCTCGAACGTAAGAGGAGCGTCTCTGACCAGACGATACAACAGACCTTTACAAGATTTTACAACTGACTCCCATAATCCACCAAAATTTAAGCGAAAGCTGGAGTGCCACCGAACCTCCTTAGACACAAAATGATTGTTAATGCTCCTATTCTCCCTTTGAAGAAGAAGATGAACTTCCTTGAGAGCTCTATTAGCCGATTACGAGTTGGAAACGGCGGGCAACACTTCGCTACCACGGGTGACAGTCTGACCTCTACCATGTGACGAGACCAACTAACACGTGAAGGCGCTACCTTAGCACCCCACGGACCTTATCAGGAACAATAATAAGGTAAAGAGACCAAAGAGCGAAGGCATCAGACTGGCCCAAACAATCTGTCATACCCTAGTCTGTAATATGACAGATAATATAGATATTATCTATACCACCAAAACCTAAAAAGACAAAACTATTAGTAACATTTGCTATGTGATCTATCTGAAGAACGAATTTTTTTATGTCTCCGATTTCAAAATTCCAAAACTGAAATCCGTTTCAGATATGAGGGAGCAGCCTCTCTGTCGCTCAAATTTTGCGTTCCGTGTTGTATATCTGTGGCTTAAATTTTGCCAACCAACAGATTTTAAAAGTTACTCGTTCGATTTTAATGAAATTTAGATGGTATGTTAAAATTACTCCATTGTTTGTCTCCATATAAGTTTTAACATTCTGCGCTCATTTGTTTATCTTCAATATGCGCACAAACATACATTTATTTTCAACTAAATGCTCAAAAGTTACTTGTTAATGAGATTGTTTTGAAAAACGATAATTGTTCTCCCATTTCAAAAATTCAAAGACAGAAAAAAGATAAATAAAACGCATTGACATCTAGCGGATTTTAATCGTACTAGAAGAATTTCTACAAAGACTGCAGCGGTACTAACGGAAGTTTTGACAACTACCCGCCGGATATAAAAAATCTTTTCGTTCCTAGGACGTAAAAGATTTTTTCTTTACAGCTAGGAGTAATGAAAAGATTTTTTAAGTCCACGTAATGAAAAAATGGATCTAAAATCCTACCTTGGCAATATTTACTGTCTCGCATCGCTCGACAGTAAATGTAATTGCCGTTGTAAAGAAAAAACTCACTTCACAGCCTAGTAACATAATATACTATTCTCTATATGTCTCCCGTAGTTATAATTAAAATTTGATTGAAAGTAAAATTTAATCTTTCCGTAGTATGAATACTACCAAGAACTTAAAAATTTGATTTAGATAATATTGGTGAACTATACGATTAAGGTAATTTCTGTAATAAAACTTTAGACCAATTGAGGTCAATGTTAGAGAATAATTCTTAATAATAATAATATTTACTGTTTCATAATAATAAAGTCTAATATAAATTATACGTAATCAGTATCGTTATGATATTGGATTTAAACTTATCTTTGAATTCGTCAAATTTACTATTCATACTTTAATTCATCAAAATAATTCATAATTATAACTCGTGCAGAGGAAAACCCGAGTTCGTTGCTCTCCATTACCATCGCGTGTTCACAACTATACATACCTTCCATTCAAATACATACACACACATATATATATATATATATATATATATATATATATATATATATACTAGCTGAATACCCGTGCTTCGCTACGGAGTGTTTTATTTTCAATTTAATGGATTTATAAACTACCACCAAGAAACATTTAAATTATTTTACAAAGCGAGAATATCTAGATTCTATCCCTCCCCCTTATTTCTATACCCCCTCCCCTTTGATAAGATAATTTGCTAATATCCCAAATTAGTAATTCATTCCGACTAAATTTTTAAAAAGGAAAAGCAGTGGTATTTTCCTTCTGTACCCCCCCCCCCCCCTCTTCGTGTCATTTTACATCCCTTGGTTGAAATTGGAATTATCTTTTATTAATATACATGCTTACATCCAAAATAAGAGCTCTTTCTCTAGTATTAACTTCCTAACTTTTGAAGATCTGTCTGGGCTCAATTCCCCTTCTTTTCTTACTCTGTCCTTATGTTCCCCTTAGGGATAAAATTTTAGAAAATCTCTATTGGCAGATATCAATATAATTTAGAAATTATTATACTGTGTATACACTCGTAGATTTTATTTTAGAATTTTAAAGAAGTGGTCATGATTAAGTTAGTAAAGGTTTAGGCACGGTAAGGCGTGATTTATTAATTATTGCCTTAATATCTAAAAATAAATCTAAATATCTTTTGACAGTGATTGAAAAGTAATTTCTTTAACAGTTCTTCCTACAGAAATTTCCAAAAAACATAAAATATGGTCAGTAGTTTCTTCTGCAATTTTGGTTAAATACATTTTTTATGAAAAATGAAATAATAATTTTGAAATCTATTTAGAAGCCCCGTTCTCAGCTCCATATAAAGCTACCAAATCGTTTTATATCCTTTATCACCCGCAGAATTAAGCTTAACATTGTACCCAAGTACCTCCAAAATCTATTCAGCCATTTGGACGTGATTGACGCACAGACAGACAGATATAAAATTTTCTAAACTTAAATTCGTTGTCAGGACTACTCAATCAGTGGAAATACCCCATATTCTCTCTCCAGAGCTCGGGCCTCCATGTTTTCTAGGGGAGAGATAACCTTATGCAGAGCTAAAATGTGAAATCAATAAAATAGATAAATTGATGTACTAAAATATTATTTATGTATTAATATGCTTTATTCAATAAAGGTATTTTATAAAAGATAATAATAATAATAAAAAAAAAAAATAATAATAATAAATAAATGAATAAATACAAAATTTTAGCCCAATCGGATAAATGTACAGACACAACAATTATTAGTTTTTTATAGATAGATATAGATATATTTTTCCATTTTACCCCCCTAAATGTACATAACAATAATTGTACAGCACTCTTAAAGAGCTTTTTAACGGAATGCATCGTGAAGGGTTTTCATTACTTTGACATTTGTACCCCGTACCCCTGTGTACCAAAAACAAAATTTCGAAAATGCATGAAGTCAGTGACCTTCCCCTTTTCCCCTTGCTTTGAAGGTCAAGTGTGCAAATTTTCATTGAAATCGGAATAAAACGGTAGATTTGAATAAAGAACACACACACACGCGCCCGTTCGCGCGCGCGCGCACACACACTTACGTTGACATTTCCTTTTTACCCCTCTCCTAAATGAAAATAATGACAAAAACGTACATTACAATTACTTTTCTCTTAAAGAGCCTTTCAATGCATCATAAAGACTACATAACAATTACTTTGACATTTGTACCCCGTACTCCTGTGTACCAACATTTTAACTTTATAATCTCATGTAAGCAGTACACTCATTGTCACTCTTCATTTATATAAGATGTAGTTATACACATTTTTCCATTTTACCCCCTCCTAAATGAAAATATGACAAAACTGTACATAACAACAATTACTGTACTTTTAAAGAGCTTTTCAACGATATGCATCATTAAAAGTATTCATTACTTTGACATTTGTACCCCGTACCCCTGGGTACAAAAATAAAAATTTCGCAAAATCCTTTCTTAGTGGATGCCTATGATATGAACCGAGTATATCCTCAAAATTTCAAGTCTCTCGGTTAAGCAGATTTTGCTGTGCGTTGATTCTATGTCAGTCAGTCAGTCAATCAGGACATTGCCACTTATATTATAGATGTAGTTATACACATTTTTCCATTTTACCCCCTCCTAAATGAAAATATGACAAAACTGTACATAACAACAATTACTGTACTTTTAAAGAGCTTTTCAACGATATGCATCATTAAAAGTATTCATTACTTTGACATTTGTACCCCGTACCCCTGGGTACAAAAATAAAAATTTCGCAAAATCCTTTCTTAGTGGATGCCTATGATATGAACCGAGTATATCCTCAAAATTTCAAGTCTCTCGGTTAAGCAGATTTTGCTGTGCGTTGATTCTATGTCAGTCAGTCAGTCAATCAGGACATTGCCACTTATATTATAGATGTAGTTATACACATTTTTCCATTTTACCCCCTCCTAAATGAAAATATGACAAAACTGTACATAACAACAATTACTGTACTTTTAAAGAGCTTTTCAACGATATGCATCATTAAAAGTATTCATTACTTTGACATTTGTACCCCGTACCCCTGGGTACAAAAATAAAAATTTCGCAAAATCCTTTCTTAGTGGATGCCTATGATATGAACCGAGTATATCCTCAAAATTTCAAGTCTCTCGGTTAAGCAGATTTTGCTGTGCGTTGATTCTATGTCAGTCAGTCAGTCAATCAGGACATTGCCACTTATATTATAGATGTAGTTATACACATTTTTCCATTTTACCCCCTCCTAAATGAAAATATGACAAAACTGTACATAACAACAATTACTGTACTTTTAAAGAGCTTTTCAACGATATGCATCATTAAAAGTATTCATTACTTTGACATTTGTACCCCGTACCCCTGGGTACAAAAATAAAAATTTCGCAAAATCCTTTCTTAGTGGATGCCTATGATATGAACCGAGTATATCCTCAAAATTTCAAGTCTCTCGGTTAAGCAGATTTTGCTGTGCGTTGATTCTATGTCAGTCAGTCAGTCAATCAGGACATTGCCACTTATATTATAGATATATATATATATATATATATATATATATATATATATATATATATATATATATATATATATATATATATATATATATATATATATATATATATATATATATATATATATATATATATATATACATATATATATATATATATATATTTTATATGTATATTATGTATATTATATGTATATATATATTATAGCAAGTAATGCATTAAAATTCAAGTGTGTCTCTGGATAATAGTGATAAAAAAAGTGTGTCATATAATATACTTTAACGACAATATGAAATTCAGTCGGGGCGCTGTGCCACATTCCCCCACATTTGTTTTTTTTTTTTATTGATTTTTACACCTACTCGTTTTTATCTTCACTCAATATACCGAATATTTTTTCATTTTATGTTATAAACTTATTATTTATATAATATAATATATTTTTTTTTATTATCTATAAAAGTTTTTTAGTATGTCTGAAAGTATAATATTTTCGAAAATTGCATTACTTTATTATAGATATTACACACATACCAATATATATATATATATATATATATATATATATATATATATATATATATATATATATATATATATATATATATATATTGGTATGTGTGTAATATCTATAATAAAGTAATGCAATTTTATATATATATATATATATATATATATATATATATATATATATATATATATATATATATATATATATATATATATATATATATATATATATATACATATATATATATATATATATTAAAAGTTTAACTTTTTATATAAATAATTCATACAAAGACCTGGCTTGAGAATGGGCGTATGAGTTATGCTTTCGATTTTCAATGGAATTCCATTTATTTTTTATCAAATATTTAATGTGCGTGAGATGTTCTGTGAATTACTTTTGACTATTCATCTACATTTTTAAACATTGAATGAGTATTTTGTAACACCTATAATTTTAAGAGATGTTACTAAAATTGGTCTGTGATGTCTGAAAGGGATTTGTGTCCAAAAGGTTTTAAATTCGGGGACGTAAAAAATTTTGGTTTTTATAATGATCATCATTATCTTCGGTAGGCTCGGAGACAATATGAATGAAGCAATGTATACATATTAAACCATACATATGGCGATAGACGATAAGTCTCTTATAATATATATAGTGCCAATTAGTCAGGCACATAGCTTCATCGCATTCTAGGACGTGCGTTACTGATTTTATGCTTTTACAAGCCATTATTGTCGTATTTATTTAATTGTTTCCCCTGTTTTTTTTTTAACTTTCAAAATTGTTTTGATTTTTCACATGAATTAAAGTATCAATTTAGCAAAATTTAAAGAGCTCAGGCGGTTGAAATTAATCTGGTATATTATCTGCGGCCTACTTTCGACAAACCATCCAAATTTCATAAAAATCGTTACGTTAGAACGTAAGATATCGGCAAAAACGTTGTTTTCTCTATTTCATTTGTTTAGGTCCGCTTTAATAGTTGAAGCGAGCGTAAGCGAGCTTCTTGCATTCAACGAAATATGAATCTTGTCTGTCTGTCTGTCTGTGTGTAACGATCGCTAAAACTATTAAAGCGGACCTAAACGTTTAAAATAGAGAAAACAACCTTTTTACCGATATCTTACGTTTTAACGAAACGATTTTAATGAAACTTCATGTACATCGTCTAAAGTACAATTGAAACAAGTATGTGAAATTTCAACTTGATACAAGCAGTAGCATTTGAGTAATGAAGTGATACATTTATAATATTAGTTTAAAAGCTATGACGGTTGGTTAATATTCTTATAGTCGTATTGGGTGTAGGTTTGTTTAGGAAGTAAAGCTTTGTACCGAGTACCCCCACTCTACCCCACACTGCCCTCTTCCACTTATCTTTAACTATGACATTCATCATGATTAACAAATTTCAATATTCAGTATTTTATTGCAATACGCTCGCTTCAATGATAGAGCCACGCGTTGCCTAGTTTTAACGATGTTTATTAATTCATAGCGGTGTCGCTGTTGGTTTTACTAAAATATTTTGTGTGTAAAAAAAATTATTATTGAGTAGGTGATGATAAAATCTGTCCCCGCTCTGAAAGTTCAATTTTTGTTTGAGCGATGCGTGCGAACTCTTAGGGGGATAACGCTGTCCAACGAACTTAGCCAATGCATTAGGGGACCATGTATAACAAATTTTAACTAAATTGGTAAACTTTTAATCAAGTTATCGCGTCGGACACGTAAACTTTGTTGTCAGACAGACAGACAGACAGGATGTATATTTTGTTGAACGTAAGAAGCTCACTTCAATTAATATTAGTTCTTAGTTATGTTTTACCAGAGCTGTTTTTGTTTATTCTCGTTGCTTGGATTTCATTCTCGACTGAAAAATCGTCAAATTTAAAAAATGTAGGTTTTTAAAAATATAAAAAGATATATAAGTTAATTTTGACTCAAAATGTGTAAGAGGAAATACTAAGTGTGTATGACAAATATATTTCATTTGCATGGAGCTGATATTGTCAGAAGGGAAACAAGATATAGTACGGTTCTATGAACTCGACTCAACTAAAAACAGCGAATTCTCGAGTTTGGTTTTAACATCCACTCTGACATCTGGAACCACTCCGGCATCTGGAACCACTCAGGGATCTAGAACCACTCTGAGTAAACCAAGCATGGATTACTTAGCATCGCATCCACTGTATCTTGTGCAGAGAAAAAGACAATGTTTGGAATTATTTTACATATCATATAGAAGGATGTAAGTTCCAGTATAATTCCATTCTCATGGGTTTACCATATCGTTATAACCTATTACTTATTTAAACCATTATGTATATATACATATGTATATATAAATGAATAAAGTCTCGACCGTAAATATAAACAGAAACAAACAATACTCAGGTTTGGGTCACAAAAATCGTCACGATGTTACAATCCCGACTACGTAAAACCTTCTTCAGGGGCCTAAAAAACAAACGAAATACAAAAAACCTATGAAACAGACACTCATAACTATCAAAACGGAAAAACTAAGAAGCTACTACACAATAAATATAAACCTAAGACCTAAACATCTAAAAAACGACTGAATAATTCTCACGCGTCAACACCTATTTATAAGGAGAAAAACCACAGCCTCCTTGATAAAAACATACAATTTTTTAGGAGTGATGCCCGTTTAATAAAGCAATATTACTTCTCCACGGCTTTAGCTCTACATGCGGTGAACCAAAGTCATAGGTACCATGCACATGTGGAGGAGAAACAAATGAGCTCAAAAGATTTAAACTTATATGGGACCAACAATAAGCTAATTATGACCTACCATATAAATTTCATTAAAATCGGACGTGTAGTTTTTAAGATATGTTGGTTAGCAAAAATTGAGCGACAGACAGGCAGACCAAAAATGTTCCCTGGTGTCGAAAACGGATTTCTGTTTTTAAATTTTTGAAATCGGAGACATAAAATATTTACGATCACATAGCTTCTGTTACATACATAGCTTCCGTTATTTTTGGTAAGCTCGGAAGGAATTAAAAAAAAATATATTACGCTATTAAAAAGGCTATTTATTAAAATTAATACCGCGAGGAGCTGTGTTGTAACAATTAGAAATTTCTTTTTCCTATTACAAACTTTTTCATCTAATTTATTATTTTGTAAAATAAAAAGAAATAATAATACGAAATGATTTGCTAATTTGGTTGGCGTGTTTACCTTGGGGCCGATACCCCAGGCAAAACAATAATATATAATACATAATATATCTTTATAATCAAGTACAGTTTCTTATTCATAATAAAATGGGGGAAATTTTCACGTGGGCTCACACAATTATAAAATATAATATTGTGCATAATTACAGTTGGTAAAATTGTAAATTAAAATATAATAATGTAGGGAGTAAATTATCATAAATTATTCAGAGAAAATATAGTTCTAGCATAATTTGTTTTGCTTTAATTTTTTTTTCTTCCCAGCTTACCGAAGCTAACGTCAGAGTTGTAAATGTTCTTAAAAATGAAATATTTTATGTCTCCCAATTCAAAAGTTCTAATACGAAATCCGTTTCAGATATCGGAACATATTTGGTCACGTGACTGTCAGTTGTTCAACATTTTCTAAAATTAATAGAACCACCTAAGCACACTAAACATTGCCAAGTTGATACTTCTATTGCATTAAAAAACAATTTTGTCCGTTTTAAAAGAAGGGAGCGGTTCAATTATATAAAAAAAGACAATTAGGAACATATCACAATAAAATGCGTGATAGGATGCGAGAAAGCTATGTGCCACACTAATTGGCAGACTATTTCATTATATTTAAATTATTTTTTAAATTTTAGATAAATAATTGTTCGGTGTGATAACATTGCTAAAAATGCCCCCTAAAAAAGTTTTATATCATATATGAACTGAACAGTGACAAGTAAGAGAATATGTAACAACTTAGTATGTACACTGATTTTGTGACAACCAAGGCACTGGCATATAGGAACTACGAGCATCTATGTATATAAAATTAAAGTTTTGTCAGTACATTTGTGGTTTCATCTAAAAATATTGAGTAAAACCAAAGTTATTAACAATTTTATAAAAAAAGTATATAAAACATAACCTAAAATAAACAGGTCAAGTGTGTGTTAGTCAGCACACAGCGAGGGTCCGTAGGCCACACTATATAGTGTGGCCAGTATAGTAAACAGTGTTTTTTTTTAAATGTTAAAAAGCTTACTTTGAACCATTCTAAGGGTCTGATATTCTCAAAACATACTCTGATAAAGTATTTTTTTGCCACTGAACCGGACTACAACCATATAAATACATCGAAAAGACCATAATTATAACAAAACGTATTTTGTCAAAAAAAAAAAAAAAAAAAAAAAAAAAATTGGAATTTCCAAAAAGTGGTATCTTTACTTTTGGTCGAAGAATGTTCAGGAATTTTTTCAGATTTTTTGCACTTCACATAAGCGAGATAGAGGGGGGGGGGGGGGCACGTTTCAAACCCGCTTCAAACTCGCCTACGCTCGCCCTATCAAAGTTATAACCAAAGAATTGTATATTTTTGTAATCAGCTCGACGTACCCTTTCATATGATACCCCTCAAAGGGTCGAACAAAAAATAAACAAATTTTAACCCATAAGTGTGTTTATTCTATTTTTTTTTTTTGAATTTTTTTTTTTTTTTTAAGTCGCTATATTTTTATAAAATATGTGGGCAGGTACAAGACACATACATGCCAAATTTCAAAGTGATCGGACGAAAGGTGTAGCCGTGAGAGCACGCGACAGGACGGACGGACAGACACACGCAGGAAAATATAAGGGTCCTTGGTTTTGCCTACGGACCCTAAAAATTGCGTTGAAACCAAACCCCATAGACTCGCTAATAAAAATGTTTGGGTACTTCTAGACCACCTAGAGACTCGAGGTCTCTTGTGTTTGGTCGGAAATTAGCCCAAAACGACTGGAAAAATCCGAAAAGTTAAAATAATATATTTTTACACCCCTTAAAAAATTAAAGATGGCGGACGCACTTTAAAGTTTTTTTGGAGGTTTATTGTGGCTAAACGGTAAGTCATAGCGACAAGCTGATTGCGCCAGCGGGAACTGATTTTAAAAGATCTACAACATTGGTCCTATGGGTTTTTATTCGTACCTTCATCGGTTCTACCTTAAATAGAGCTAAATTTTATTTTTTGTAAAAAAAATTGACTTTGAGCTCTTACGGCGTATTGTTGACCGATTAAATTTCTGATTTGAGTGCTTAAACCAAGGCCGCTCCCTGAATTGTCGGTACGATATCGGTAAGCAGTATGCCGATGCGGTAAGATTCTTTATCTACGATTGATACGAAATATAAACATTATATCTTTGTTTAGATGCGTAGAAAGTGATTCTTTACGTACTTGTATTCATTGAGCATGCGCGTCTCATAGTTCTGAATAATTCCCCTTCTTTACCACGCTAGTGCGGTAAGAAGAGGAATTCTTCAGCTTTACGCACGATTAGCAAGTTTGTTTACATTTAACAAAACTAATTTGCTGTTCTTTTATTAAAGTAGCTGTTTATATCGAGTTTTTAGTGAAAAACAATGAGTGAGTCAAGTGAATTTGACGAAAATGTGGAGAATAATACTCCTCCAGAAATAATTTATTCGGCAAAAAATACATCTAATGAATTAATGCCATCTTTATCAAGAGAGAGATACGAACTTACATACAGCAAGTTTATTTTTTTCTGTATTTATTATTTAAATCTAACAATCGTAGACAAAGTACGGTACGCAACTCGTGCGAAAACGACATTTTGCTTTGCTCGTGTGGTTTTACCACCCTCGCTGTCGCTCGGGTGCAAACTCCACACTCGCATGCAAAATGCTACTTTCCGCACTCGACGCGTAATGTACTATTACCGAGCGCCTGTATGTTTTACCGATTCGGTACAGATTCTTTACCGCGCGGTAAGGAATCTGTACCGAATCGGTAAGATATAAGTGCTCGGTAACGAATCTTACAGCATCGGCATACTAGCTTACCGATACCGTACCGACAAGTCAGGGAGCGGCCTAACACTATTGCTCGATAAATCGAGTATTTATTATTTTACTATAAGAGTTATTAAATATTTACTGGTGCAACTGTCGTATTAAGAGAAGAGGCTGGTAATTTTATTAATGCAATATCATGGTTGATGATTGTTCAAACACTTCCCAGTCTAATTGGTTTTGTCTACGTTTATTTTCTCATTTATTTGGTCCTTGGTTTTGCCTACGGACCCTAAAAATGGAAAATAATGAGTACTCATTGAGAGCTTTTCATAGACATTATAATAATGTGGGAATCACCGACAGTTACTTCGTCCATAAAAGTCTACGATTCTCTGAACACCAAGATGAAGTGTTTTCATTTGACATGAAGAACTTGAAAAACCTTCTAAAAGTTGAAATCAATATCTTTTACTTACAATCATTTAAAAGCTCGACATATTTCAAACTTCTAAGCGGTTTCTTTGGCAAATCATCTCAATGTATTTTGAGGTAATTTTTATTTGTGTAAGCTCTAACCACCTCTAACCACCTCTAACCACATCAAACCACCTCAAACCACCTCAAACCACTTCAAACCACCTCTAACCACCTCTAACCACTTCTAACCACCTCAAACCACCTCAAACCACCTCAAACCACCTCTAACCACCTCTAACCACCTCAAACCACCTCTAACTACAATCATTTAAAAGCTCGACATGTTTCAAACTTCTAAGCGGTTTCTTTGGCAAATCATCTCAATGTATTTTGAGGTAATTTTTGTTTGTGTAAGCTCTAACCACCTCTAACCACCTCAAACCACCTCTAACCACCTCAACCACCTCAAACCACCTCTAACCACCTCTAACCACCTCAAACCACCTCAAACCACTTCAAACCACTTCAAACCACCTCTAACCACCTCTAACCACCTCAAACCACTTCTAACCACCTCTAACCACCTCAAACCACCTCAAACCACCTCGAACCACCTCTAACCACCTCAAACCACCTCTAACTACAATCATTTAAAAGCTCGACATGTTTCAAACTTCTAAGCGGTTTCTTTGGCAAATCATCTCAATGTATTTTGAGGTAATTTTGGTTTGTGTAAGCTCTAACCACCTCTAACCACCTAAAACCACCTCTAACCACCTCAACCACCTCAAACCACCTCTAACCACCTCTAACCACCTCAAACCACCTCAAACCACCTCAAACCACTTCGAACCACCTCTAACCATCTCTAACCACCTCAAACCACTTCTAACCACCTCTAACCACCTCAAACCACCTCAAACCACCTCTAACCACATCTAACCACCTCTAACGACCTCAACCACCTCAAACCACCTCTAACTACCTCTAACCACCTCAAACCACCTCAAACCACCTCAAACCACTTCAAACCACCTCTAACCACCTCTAACCACCTCAAACCACTTCTAACCACCTCTTACCACCTCAAACCACTTCAAACCACCTCTAACCACCTCAAACCACTTCTAACCACCTCTAACCACCTCAAACCACCTCAAACTACCTCTAACCACATCTAACCACCTCTAACTACAATCATTTAAAAGCTCGACATGTTTCAAACTTCTAAGCGGTTTCTTTGGCAAATCATCTCAATGTATTTTGAGGTAATTTTTGTTTGTGTAAGCTCTAACCACCTCTAACCACCTCTAACCACCTCTAACCACCTCAAACCACCTCAAACCACTTCAAACCACCTCTAACCACCTCTAACCACCTCAAACCACCTCAAACCACTTCAAACCACCTCTAACCACCTCTAACCACCTCAAACCACCTCTAACCACCTCTAACCACCTCTAACCACCTCAAACCACCTCAAACCACTTCAAACCACCTCTAACCACCTCTAACCACCTCAAACCACTTCTAACCACTTCTAACCACCTCTAACCACCTCAAACCACCTCAAACCACCTCAAACCACCTCAAACCACCTCTAACCACCTCTAACCACCTCAAACCACCTCTAACTACAATCATTTAAAAGCTCGACATGTTTCAAACTTCTAAGCGGTTTCTTTGGCAAATCATCTCAATGTATTTTGAGGTAATTTTTGTTTGTGTAAGCTCTAACCACCTCTAACCACCTCAAACCACCTCTAACCACCTCAACCACCTCAAACCACTTCTAACCACCTCTAACCACCTCTAACCACCTCAAACCACCTCAAACCACTTCAAACCACCTCTAACCACCTCTAACCACCTCAAACCACTTCTAACCACCTCTAACCACCTCAAACCACCTCAAACCACCTCGAACCACCTCTAACCACCTCAAACCACCTCTAACTACAATCATTTAAAAGCTCGACATGTTTCAAACTTCTAAGCGGTTTCTTTGGCACATCATCTCAATGTATTTTGAGGTAATTTTGGTTTGTGTAAGCTCTAACCACCTCTAACCACCTAAAACCACCTCTAACCACCTCAACCACCTCAAACCACCTCTAACCACCTCTAACCACCTCAAACCACCTCAAACCACCTCAAACCACTTCAAACCACCTCTAACCATCTCTAACCACCTCAAACCACTTCTAACCACCTCTAACCACCTCAAACCACCTTTAAACCACCTCTAACCACATCTAACCACCTCTAACGACCTCAACCACCTCAAACCACCTCTAACTACCTCTAACCACCTCAAACCACCTCAAACCACCTCAAACCACTTCAAACCACCTCTAACCACCTCTAACCACCTCAAACCACTTCTAACCACCTCTAACCACCTCAAACCACTTCAAACCACCTCTAACCACCTCAAACCACTTCTAACCACCTCTAACCACCTCAAACCACCTCAAACTACCTCTAACCACATCTAACCACCTCAAACCACCTCTAACTACAATCATTTTAAAGCTCGACATGTTTCAAACTTCTAAGCGGTTTCTTTAGCAAATCATCTCAATGTATTTTGAGGTAATTTTGGTTTGTGTAAGCTCTAACCACCTCTAACCACCTAAAACCACCTCTAACCACCTCAACCACCTCAAACCACCTCTAACCACCTCTAACCACCTCAAACCACCTCAAACCACCTCAAACCACTTCAAACCACCTCTAACCATCTCTAACCACCTCAAACCACTTCTAACCACCTCTAACCACCTCAAACCACCTTTAAACCACCTCTAACCACATCTAACCACCTCTAACGACCTCAACCACCTCAAACCACCTCTAACTACCTCTAACCACCTCAAACCACCTCAAACCACCTCAAACCACTTCAAACCACCTCTAACCACCTCTAACCACCTCAAACCACTTCTAACCACCTCTAACCACCTCAAACCACTTCAAACCACCTCTAACCACCTCAAACCACTTCTAACCACCTCTAACCACCTCAAACCACCTCAAACTACCTCTAACCACATCTAACCACCTCAAACCACCTCTAACTACAATCATTTTAAAGCTCGACATGTTTCAAACTTCTAAGCGGTTTCTTTAGCAAATCATCTCAATGTATTGTGAGGTAATTTTTGTTTGTGTAAGCTCTAACCACCTCTAACCACCTCTAACCACCTCTAACCACCTCAAACCACCTCAAACCACTTCAAACCACCTCTAACCACCTCTAACCACCTCAAACCACCTCAAACCACCTCTAACCACCTCTAACCACCTCTAACCACCTCTAACCACCTCAAACCACCTCTAACCACCTCTAACCACCTCTAACCACCTCAAACCACCTCAAACACCTTCAAACCACCTCTAACCACCTCTAACCACCTCAAACCACTTCTAACCACTTCTAACCACCTCTAACCACCTCAAACCACCTCAAACCACCTCTAACCACCTCTAACCACCTCAAACCACCTCTAACTACAATCATTTAAAAGCTCGACATGTTTCAAACTTCTAAGCGGTTTCTTTGGCAAATCATCTCAATGTATTTTGAGGTAATTTTTGTTTGTGTAAGCTCTGACCACCTCTAACCACCTAAAACCACCTCTAACCACCTCAACCCACCTCTAACCACCTCTAACCACCTCTAACCACCTCTAACCACCTCAAACCACCTTAAACCACCTCAAACCACTTTAAACCACCGCTAACCACCTCTAACACCTCAAACCACTTCTAACCACCTCTAACCACCTCAAACCACCTCAAACTACCTCTAACCACATCTAACCACCTAAATCCACATGTAACTACAATCATTTAAAAGCTGCCCATGTTTCAAACTTTTAAGCGGTTTCTTTGGCAAATCATCTCAATGTATTTTGAGGTAATTTTTGTTTGTGTAAGCTCTAACCACCTCTAACCACCTCAAACCACTTCTAACCACCTCAACCACCTCAACCACCTCTAACCACCTCTAACCACCTCTAACCACCTCTAACCACCTCAAACCACCTCAAACCACCTCAAACCACCTCAAACCACCTCAAACCACTTCAAACCACCTCTAACCACCTCTAACCACCTCAAACCACTTCTAACCACCTCTAACCACCTCAAACCACCTCAAACCACCTCAAACCACTTCAAACCACCTCTAACCACCTCTAACCACATCTAACTACCTGAAACCACCTCTAACTACAATCATTTTAAAGCTCGACATGTTTCAAACTTCTAAGCGGTTTCTTTGGCAAATCATCTCAATGTATTTTGAGGTAATTTTTGTTTGTGTAAGCTCTAACCACCTCAAACCACCTTTAACCACCTCAACCACCTCAACCACCTCTAACCACCTCTAACCACCTCTAAGTACCTCTAACCACTTCAAACTACCTCAAACCACCTCAAACCACTTCAAACCACCTCTAACCACCTCTAACCACCACAAACCACTTCTAACCACCTCTAACCACCTCAAACCACCTCAAACTACCTCTAACCACATCTAACCACCTCAAACCACCTCTAACTACAATCATTTTAAAGCTCTACATGTTTCAAACTTCTAAGCGGTTTCTTTGGCAAATCATCTCAATGTATTGTGAGGTAATTTTTGTTTGTGTAAGCTATAGGAGATTCCAACCCTACACAATCAGAATCGATTTTTTTCGGTGTTTGTTTTGTTATTTGTTCGCTGGATATTGGTAAGACAAAAGGATCTAATACAGACAGGAGTTTTTTGGTCCTTCATTGGATAAACTCAAATAAAAAAAAAATCCAATTTAGATAACAATTCTTTATGTTATCTGAATCGATATTTGGACATATCCAACTATCAAAGCGTAATAAATGATTTTGTAAAGCATAGTCAAATTCTGGATCGTAGTATTTTTATTTCGAATATAGACCAATGTGTACTACTCATTTCTAGAGCAGAGATCGATATCCTATTTGGCCGGCGGGCCACATTGGTTTGATAAATGTATAACAAATAACTTTGTTATCCTATCTAGTAAAGAAATAACATTGTTAAATCTAAGTTAGATTCTGCATGCTAGTATGTTTATTTTTATTTTGAATATAGTCCATTGTCTAGAGTAGGAATCGAGAAACGTTTTGGACGGTGGACCAAACGTCAGACATTCTGTTCTTATAAATATATGGTGAAGTAAATGAATCGCTAAATTAAAAAAGAAAATATATATTTCTATATACATATACATAAAAATTATTATCCCTATAATAATTGTCGTGAAGAAAGAGACTCGGCAAATTAGTGTGGCACATAGATTCATTGCGGTCTATTGATGGACGTATGGTAACAAGATTTAAACCGTTTATAAGCTCCATCCGGCACTTCTTTAGATTGTTACTCCCCTTATAATTTAGACTGTTACTCCTCTTATAAAAGCAAAAGTGTGTTGTTCTTTGGTCCCAGAGTAGGGAGAGCTAGCGTGGCAGTGTGGGTTAAACCACGTCTGCTCGGCCATCACTGAGTTATGAGTGGAACGAGACGGGGTTCGATTCCTCGCCGTGACGCTCTGATTTATATGGCTCACTATTGATCACATCATACTCGCTTTCGCGGTAAAATGTACTTATGTATGATGTGTGAAGTGGCTGGAACTCTCTACCGCGGGGCGTAAAAAGGGCCTAAGTGATGGCCTAATTGCAAGGTTCGAACAAGTGGTTCGTCCTACCCGTCCTAGTAGAAAGTACTAGACTACTACTACTACTAGTCCCAAGGTAAATTGGATTAAAAATCCCTTTGTTTTAATAGTTATTAAGTCAAAGTCAAAAAACATGGGGAGAAACAATCTAAAGAAGTACGAGTATGTACTTTACTTCCGACAAACCACCTCTAACCACCTCTATCCACCTCTAACCACCTCTAACCACCTCTAACCACCTCTAACCACCCCTAACCACCCCTAACCACCTACAACCACCTCTTACCACCTCTAACCACCTATATCCACCTCTAACCACCTCTATCCACCTCTAACCACCTCTAACCTTCAAATTTCATCAATACCGGACGAAACATTGAACGGCTGACAGGTAATCACGAGACCAAAAATGTTGCCTAATGTCTGAAACGGATTTCTGTATTGGAACATTTGAATTGGGAGTTATAAAATTTTTCATTCTTCGGCTTTAGACACCATTGTCTTTCGGTAAGATTGGAACCAATAAACTTATCTGTTAAAGCAAGTATAAATCTAAGCAAAATACAGTTATACCTTTATTTTAAGAAAGAAACATTTATTTATTTCCTTCTTCATGTTCAGGGCCGGATTAAGGCATAGGCAACATAGGCGGCTGCCTAGGGGCCCGCACCACAAACACAAACCAAGTGTAAAGTGTAAAACGTATTTGTATTGGTATAAACCTAATTGTTCATTGTTTAAAACTTAACGAAGGAAACATTGCGAAACAAAATTGCTAAGTTTTGATATTTGGCAATGTTGTTCATTGATATTCAAAAAATAAGCATATCAAAAGTTCTTAAAGTCTGAGGTGAGCTATGGCCACCGTCTTAGAAAATAGGTTTCAATTTTTATGTTTTACTCAAATCTCTAGAAAAAGATTAGGTTTATCTAAAGTTTCATAAATGTACATCCAAACACAACGAAAAAAAAAAAAAAAATCAATTTTAGCACCTTTTTGCACAACTAATGGTTATTCAATTGTCTACAAAAGCGGTCTATAAGATTTCTTGACACCTTGGAAGCATAAACCATTATTTTTTATTACTTAATACTTTATTAATTGCAGATTATAGTACATTACGCGTCGAGTGCGGAAAGTAGCATTTTGCATGCGAGTGTGGAGTTTGCACCCGAGCGATAGCGAGGGTGGTAAAACCACACGAGCCGTAACTTTATCTACGATTGTTAGATTTAAATAATAAATACAGAAACAAATAAACTTGCTGTATGTAAGTTCGTATCTCTCTCTTGATAAAGATGGCATTAATTCATCAGTTGTATTTTTTGACGAATTAATTATTTCTGGAGGATTATTATTCTCCACATTTTCGTCAAAGTCACTTGATTCACTCATTGTTTTTCACTAAAAACTCGATATAAACAGTTACTTTAATAAAATAACACCAAATTTGTTTTGTTAAATGTAAACAAACTCACTAATCGTGCGTAAAGCTGAAGAATTCCTCTTCCCTACCGCACTAGTGTGGTAAAGAAGAGGAATTATTCAGAACTATGAGACGCGCATGCGCAATGAATACAAGTACGTAAATAATCACTTTCTACGCATCTAAACAAAGATATAATGTTTATATTTCGTATCAATCGTAGATAAAAACTATTTTCAGTACAAAGTTTATTGGAAGTTTTTGAATTATTTGTAAATTATTTATAACTTTGATTTTTTGTACCTTCAAGAAGAAAATATTGTTTACTAAACGTCAGTAATTCCTCAAATTTTAGTTTTGGTTTGGACTCGTCCTTTTTCATCCTTAATTGTTTATTCAATTAACACTATAAACCTGAAATAGGAGAGAAAGGATAAAAAAAATTTTATTATCTACATTACCAAATAACCACCTCTAACCATATCTAACCACATCTAGCCACCTATACACCTACATTTTCAAATAACTATGCACCTAAAAGTAGATGAAAATGAAAAAGACTTTAAAACAATATGAAACAGTCGTTTATTTTTTAGTATATATGATATGATAAATTATATTTTAAAGAATAAATTAAGGAACTTATGTGTCTAAAGCATGAACGAAAAGGTAAAGGAAGGGAAAACAATTATCATAATTTCGGGAAACTCCATTAGGTTGACATTGTACACAATGTGACAGTTAAATTATAATTAACTCTGTACACATATTTATTTTAAAGTCGTAGTTTAAATTTAACAATAAAAGACAAAGCTAAGCAACTAGAAAAATATATTTCTTAAATGTTATTAAAGTCAAATCTGGACTTAAATGGTCCTTACGGTTTTGACATTTTAAACATTAAGTAAGAAAAGTACTCTGCAAACAGTTATAGTATTAAGCATTAAGCAGTCCTGTCCGTCAACATTTCTACTGGTCTCAATTTAATAAGAACTGCCCACATTGCATCTTTCAACACATGAAATGTGCGAGGAGTAAGAATTATTTTTCATAGATTTATTTAATTGAAAAAAAAAAAAATAAATAATAATAGTTGGTATATATAAATAAAATCTTTTTTCAAGTAAAATTTAGTTATATTAAATAAAAATAACTTGCTTGAAATGGATATAGGTCCAAATAATCATTTTTCTATTCCCAGTACGGTCACAGTATTTTATAAAAACAAATTGTAAATTTATTTAATAATTAATAATTTGGGTTTAAATCAGTATCCCTATAACTATAAGAAGGTAAAACTAATTCCCTAATGGCCTGGAATTGGAACCCAAATTTGTCATTGAGGTCAATAAGATGGCTGCCCAGCTAGCCAAAATGGTTTAAGTTAAAATAAATTGGGTTAAGCTCCAATTGCATCAGAACCTGTTGGTATGCCAGATTGTGGAGTGAAAAATTATACAAGGACTTTCGTGAAATTTGATCTCCCTTGATGAGGAATGCGACAATTTAAAATGATGGGCGGGAATAATCTTTCCAGATCACAGCTTTCATTCGATAAATGATCATGTCATCTTTTGACAGGCATTCTTACCTAAGAGCAAGGAAGGGGTAGATGCAACAATACTAAAGAATCTGGGTCTCAAAAAGTGGTTCATTATGCTACACCCCTATACTAAACCTCCCAAGTGGCAGTATGGTGAAACAGTATCGATAACTCGATAAAAACTCGAAATTTATCTGATATCAGCTGATAAGAATAAGTGATATTTTCTTACGACATTTAATATTTTTATCTACGATTGTTACGAAATATAAACATTGTATCTCTGTTTAGATGAGTAGAAAGTGATTCTTTACGTACTTGTATTACTTGCGCATGCGCGTCTCATAATTCGGAAGAATTCCTCTTCTTTACCGCCCTAGGGTGGTAAAGAAGAAGAATTCTTCAACTTTACGCACGATTAGCGAGTTTGTTTACATTTAACAAAACTGATTTTATGTTTGTTTAATAAAAGTAACTGTTTATATCGAGTTTTTTTGTGAAAATCAATACGTGATTTAAGTGATTATGACGAATATGAGGAGAATAATACACCTCCCGAAATAATTAATTCCGCACAAAATACAACTAATGAATTAATGTCATCTTTATCAAAAGAGAAATACGAACTTACATACAGGAAGTTTATTATTTTTTTCTGTATTTATTATTAAAATCCAACAATCGTAGATAAAGTATGGTACGCAACTCGTGCGAAAACGGCATTTTGCATTACTCGTTTGGTTTTACTACCCTCGCGGTCGCTCGGGTGCAAACTCCACACTCGCATGCAAAATGCTACATTTCGCACTCGACGCGTAATGTACTATTATTTTTAATACAGTTTTCTTTATAAATAAGTACTTTAATGTTTGTTGTTAACCTTATTAATTATCTAAAGGCAGTAACGTCGTTAATAAACGTGTAATAGTTCCTAGATAACCAATAGCAATCTTCTTTGAGTGTGGTATCAATTAAATGCTACAGATAAGGATTTGTTGACAAGCATCTTTGGGGACGGAAGGACAAGGAATAGACCAATAAGACACGGACCAGTGACCACGTGATCACTTTAGTTCGGATTGAGCTCGCTTGGGAGGTTTAGTATAGGGTTGCATAATGAACCACTTTTCAAATCGCATTGCTCCCTCAACCCCTTCCTTGCTCTGGGATTCTTGCTGGACTCTGTCGACTGAAGTGACATCTACATCTGCTTCGTCTAGCTAGACACTCAGTGTGCAGGCTGTGTGAAGAAGAGGATGAATCCCATTCACACCTTATCAGCAGCTGTCCTGCATTAAAGCGCCTGAGGTGAGTCTTTGGCTTAGCCATTTTGCCTAATGAAGAACTAAGACTACTTACTCTAAGCAAGGGAGCCAGTGTGACCGTGTGGCATTAGATACTTGTCACGTGTGCTCGGCCATCAATGAATCGAGGACAGCAAGAGGTCATATGTTCGATCCTACGGCTAGGTCTTCTAATTTACATGGCTAACTAATAACCCCATCACATTCGCTTTGGTGGTTAATTGAACAGAGGTATGATGTGTGAAGTGGCTGGTACTCTCTAAAAAGGCATCATTAAGGCCCCCCCCCCCCCCCCCGAGGGACTTTTAAAATACAGTCCGAAGCAGTATGACCTTATATACGGATCCAAGATGCAAACCCAGTTTAATAATTCATTTTATAGTACTCTATCCTCTTAGCAAGCTGACAGACCCACAGGAAGTGAGTACCTTGTTAAGGGGAAGTAACCTTAGTTCTTCAATCGGCAGAATGGCTAAGCCACAAAGATTCTCCACCTCAGGTGTGTTAATGCAGGACAGCTGCTAATAAGATGAGAAGGGGTTTCATCCTCTTCCTCACACAGCCTGCACACTGGGCTTTCTGCTAGGCCAAGCAGATGTAGATGTTGATTTAGTCTACAGTGTCCAGTAAGAAATCCTGTCAAAAGATGACAGGATTGTTTTCTGAGTGAGAGTAGAGATCTGGTAAGATGCTGAGATGGCCCCCGAATCATCATTTTAGATTGTCACATACCTGGAGCATTGTTCCATATTCTAGTTGATGTATAATTTCAAATTCCAATAAGGCTTAATACTATCCAAACAAGTGATTCGTCCTAGCCGTATAGTATTAGTATTAGAACCTATTATTCCTGCTCCCCCAAGCAAGGTATACTCAGTTTCTGCGGATCTGTCAGGCTGCTTAGTGGATGGAGCACGATAAGAAGGATTAAACCGGGTTTGCACTTTCATTTTTTTTTCCAGGTGCTTTAACAGCCAAAAGACCAAAGACGCAGGCCACTTAGGTGGGCCCATTGAACAAACCTGGGTTGGGATCCAAACATCACCTTTGTGTAAAGTTGGTCGTTAACCATGTCTCCACTTCTCGGCATCATATCGAACCGAGTGTAGATCCTCTAACCTCTAACCACATCTAACCACCTAAATCCACATGTAACTACAATCATTTAAAAGCTGCCCATGTTTCAAACTTTTAAGCGGTTTCTTTGGCAAATCATCTCAATGTATTTTGAGGTAATTTTTGTTTGTGTAAGCTCTAACCACCTCTAACCACCTCAAACCACTTCTAACCACCTCAACCACCTCAACCACCTCTAACCACCTCTAACCACCTCTAACCACCTCTAACCACCTCAAACCACCTCAAACCACCTCAAACCACCTCAAACCACCTCAAACCACTTCAAACCACCTCTAACCACCTCTAACCACCTCAAACCACTTCTAACCACCTCTAACCACCTCAAACCACCTCAAACCACCTCAAACCACTTCAAACCACCTCTAACCACCTCTAACCACATCTAACTACCTGAAACCACCTCTAACTACAATCATTTTAAAGCTCGACATGTTTCAAACTTCTAAGCGGTTTCTTTGGCAAATCATCTCAATGTATTTTGAGGTAATTTTTGTTTGTGTAAGCTCTAACCACCTCAAACCACCTTTAACCACCTCAACCACCTCAACCACCTCTAACCACCTCTAACCACCTCTAAGTACCTCTAACCACTTCAAACTACCTCAAACCACCTCAAACCACTTCAAACCACCTCTAACCACCTCTAACCACCACAAACCACTTCTAACCACCTCTAACCACCTCAAACCACCTCAAACTACCTCTAACCACATCTAACCACCTCAAACCACCTCTAACTACAATCATTTTAAAGCTCTACATGTTTCAAACTTCTAAGCGGTTTCTTTGGCAAATCATCTCAATGTATTGTGAGGTAATTTTTGTTTGTGTAAGCTATAGGAGATTCCAACCCTACACAATCAGAATCGATTTTTTTCGGTGTTTGTTTTGTTATTTGTTCGCTGGATATTGGTAAGACAAAAGGATCTAATACAGACAGGAGTTTTTTGGTCCTTCATTGGATAAACTCAAATAAAAAAAAAATCCAATTTAGATAACAATTCTTTATGTTATCTGAATCGATATTTGGACATATCCAACTATCAAAGCGTAATAAATGATTTTGTAAAGCATAGTCAAATTCTGGATCGTAGTATTTTTATTTCGAATATAGACCAATGTGTACTACTCATTTCTAGAGCAGAGATCGATATCCTATTTGGCCGGCGGGCCACATTGGTTTGATAAATGTATAACAAATAACTTTGTTATCCTATCTAGTAAAGAAATAACATTGTTAAATCTAAGTTAGATTCTGCATGCTAGTATGTTTATTTTTATTTTGAATATAGTCCATTGTCTAGAGTAGGAATCGAGAAACGTTTTGGACGGTGGACCAAACGTCAGACATTCTGTTCTTATAAATATATGGTGAAGTAAATGAATCGCTAAATTAAAAAAGAAAATATATATTTCTATATACATATACATAAAAATTATTATCCCTATAATAATTGTCGTGAAGAAAGAGACTCGGCAAATTAGTGTGGCACATAGATTCATTGCGGTCTATTGATGGACGTATGGTAACAAGATTTAAACCGTTTATAAGCTCCATCCGGCACTTCTTTAGATTGTTACTCCCCTTATAATTTAGACTGTTACTCCTCTTATAAAAGCAAAAGTGTGTTGTTCTTTGGTCCCAGAGTAGGGAGAGCTAGCGTGGCAGTGTGGGTTAAACCACGTCTGCTCGGCCATCACTGAGTTATGAGTGGAACGAGACGGGGTTCGATTCCTCGCCGTGACGCTCTGATTTATATGGCTCACTATTGATCACATCATACTCGCTTTCGCGGTAAAATGTACTTATGTATGATGTGTGAAGTGGCTGGAACTCTCTACCGCGGGGCGTAAAAAGGGCCTAAGTGATGGCCTAATTGCAAGGTTCGAACAAGTGGTTCGTCCTACCCGTCCTAGTAGAAAGTACTAGACTACTACTACTACTAGTCCCAAGGTAAATTGGATTAAAAATCCCTTTGTTTTAATAGTTATTAAGTCAAAGTCAAAAAACATGGGGAGAAACAATCTAAAGAAGTACGAGTATGTACTTTACTTCCGACAAACCACCTCTAACCACCTCTATCCACCTCTAACCACCTCTAACCACCTCTAACCACCTCTAACCACCCCTAACCACCCCTAACCACCTACAACCACCTCTTACCACCTCTAACCACCTATATCCACCTCTAACCACCTCTATCCACCTCTAACCACCTCTAACCTTCAAATTTCATCAATACCGGACGAAACATTGAACGGCTGACAGGTAATCACGAGACCAAAAATGTTGCCTAATGTCTGAAACGGATTTCTGTATTGGAACATTTGAATTGGGAGTTATAAAATTTTTCATTCTTCGGCTTTAGACACCATTGTCTTTCGGTAAGATTGGAACCAATAAACTTATCTGTTAAAGCAAGTATAAATCTAAGCAAAATACAGTTATACCTTTATTTTAAGAAAGAAACATTTATTTATTTCCTTCTTCATGTTCAGGGCCGGATTAAGGCATAGGCAACATAGGCGGCTGCCTAGGGGCCCGCACCACAAACACAAACCAAGTGTAAAGTGTAAAACGTATTTGTATTGGTATAAACCTAATTGTTCATTGTTTAAAACTTAACGAAGGAAACATTGCGAAACAAAATTGCTAAGTTTTGATATTTGGCAATGTTGTTCATTGATATTCAAAAAATAAGCATATCAAAAGTTCTTAAAGTCTGAGGTGAGCTATGGCCACCGTCTTAGAAAATAGGTTTCAATTTTTATGTTTTACTCAAATCTCTAGAAAAAGATTAGGTTTATCTAAAGTTTCATAAATGTACATCCAAACACAACGAAAAAAAAAAAAAAAATCAATTTTAGCACCTTTTTGCACAACTAATGGTTATTCAATTGTCTACAAAAGCGGTCTATAAGATTTCTTGACACCTTGGAAGCATAAACCATTATTTTTTATTACTTAATACTTTATTAATTGCAGATTATAGTACATTACGCGTCGAGTGCGGAAAGTAGCATTTTGCATGCGAGTGTGGAGTTTGCACCCGAGCGATAGCGAGGGTGGTAAAACCACACGAGCCGTAACTTTATCTACGATTGTTAGATTTAAATAATAAATACAGAAACAAATAAACTTGCTGTATGTAAGTTCGTATCTCTCTCTTGATAAAGATGGCATTAATTCATCAGTTGTATTTTTTGACGAATTAATTATTTCTGGAGGATTATTATTCTCCACATTTTCGTCAAAGTCACTTGATTCACTCATTGTTTTTCACTAAAAACTCGATATAAACAGTTACTTTAATAAAATAACACCAAATTTGTTTTGTTAAATGTAAACAAACTCACTAATCGTGCGTAAAGCTGAAGAATTCCTCTTCCCTACCGCACTAGTGTGGTAAAGAAGAGGAATTATTCAGAACTATGAGACGCGCATGCGCAATGAATACAAGTACGTAAATAATCACTTTCTACGCATCTAAACAAAGATATAATGTTTATATTTCGTATCAATCGTAGATAAAAACTATTTTCAGTACAAAGTTTATTGGAAGTTTTTGAATTATTTGTAAATTATTTATAACTTTGATTTTTTGTACCTTCAAGAAGAAAATATTGTTTACTAAACGTCAGTAATTCCTCAAATTTTAGTTTTGGTTTGGACTCGTCCTTTTTCATCCTTAATTGTTTATTCAATTAACACTATAAACCTGAAATAGGAGAGAAAGGATAAAAAAAATTTTATTATCTACATTACCAAATAACCACCTCTAACCATATCTAACCACATCTAGCCACCTATACACCTACATTTTCAAATAACTATGCACCTAAAAGTAGATGAAAATGAAAAAGACTTTAAAACAATATGAAACAGTCGTTTATTTTTTAGTATATATGATATGATAAATTATATTTTAAAGAATAAATTAAGGAACTTATGTGTCTAAAGCATGAACGAAAAGGTAAAGGAAGGGAAAACAATTATCATAATTTCGGGAAACTCCATTAGGTTGACATTGTACACAATGTGACAGTTAAATTATAATTAACTCTGTACACATATTTATTTTAAAGTCGTAGTTTAAATTTAACAATAAAAGACAAAGCTAAGCAACTAGAAAAATATATTTCTTAAATGTTATTAAAGTCAAATCTGGACTTAAATGGTCCTTACGGTTTTGACATTTTAAACATTAAGTAAGAAAAGTACTCTGCAAACAGTTATAGTATTAAGCATTAAGCAGTCCTGTCCGTCAACATTTCTACTGGTCTCAATTTAATAAGAACTGCCCACATTGCATCTTTCAACACATGAAATGTGCGAGGAGTAAGAATTATTTTTCATAGATTTATTTAATTGAAAAAAAAAAAAATAAATAATAATAGTTGGTATATATAAATAAAATCTTTTTTCAAGTAAAATTTAGTTATATTAAATAAAAATAACTTGCTTGAAATGGATATAGGTCCAAATAATCATTTTTCTATTCCCAGTACGGTCACAGTATTTTATAAAAACAAATTGTAAATTTATTTAATAATTAATAATTTGGGTTTAAATCAGTATCCCTATAACTATAAGAAGGTAAAACTAATTCCCTAATGGCCTGGAATTGGAACCCAAATTTGTCATTGAGGTCAATAAGATGGCTGCCCAGCTAGCCAAAATGGTTTAAGTTAAAATAAATTGGGTTAAGCTCCAATTGCATCAGAACCTGTTGGTATGCCAGATTGTGGAGTGAAAAATTATACAAGGACTTTCGTGAAATTTGATCTCCCTTGATGAGGAATGCGACAATTTAAAATGATGGGCGGGAATAATCTTTCCAGATCACAGCTTTCATTCGATAAATGATCATGTCATCTTTTGACAGGCATTCTTACCTAAGAGCAAGGAAGGGGTAGATGCAACAATACTAAAGAATCTGGGTCTCAAAAAGTGGTTCATTATGCTACACCCCTATACTAAACCTCCCAAGTGGCAGTATGGTGAAACAGTATCGATAACTCGATAAAAACTCGAAATTTATCTGATATCAGCTGATAAGAATAAGTGATATTTTCTTACGACATTTAATATTTTTATCTACGATTGTTACGAAATATAAACATTGTATCTCTGTTTAGATGAGTAGAAAGTGATTCTTTACGTACTTGTATTACTTGCGCATGCGCGTCTCATAATTCGGAAGAATTCCTCTTCTTTACCGCCCTAGGGTGGTAAAGAAGAAGAATTCTTCAACTTTACGCACGATTAGCGAGTTTGTTTACATTTAACAAAACTGATTTTATGTTTGTTTAATAAAAGTAACTGTTTATATCGAGTTTTTTTGTGAAAATCAATACGTGATTTAAGTGATTATGACGAATATGAGGAGAATAATACACCTCCCGAAATAATTAATTCCGCACAAAATACAACTAATGAATTAATGTCATCTTTATCAAAAGAGAAATACGAACTTACATACAGGAAGTTTATTATTTTTTTCTGTATTTATTATTAAAATCCAACAATCGTAGATAAAGTATGGTACGCAACTCGTGCGAAAACGGCATTTTGCATTACTCGTTTGGTTTTACTACCCTCGCGGTCGCTCGGGTGCAAACTCCACACTCGCATGCAAAATGCTACATTTCGCACTCGACGCGTAATGTACTATTATTTTTAATACAGTTTTCTTTATAAATAAGTACTTTAATGTTTGTTGTTAACCTTATTAATTATCTAAAGGCAGTAACGTCGTTAATAAACGTGTAATAGTTCCTAGATAACCAATAGCAATCTTCTTTGAGTGTGGTATCAATTAAATGCTACAGATAAGGATTTGTTGACAAGCATCTTTGGGGACGGAAGGACAAGGAATAGACCAATAAGACACGGACCAGTGACCACGTGATCACTTTAGTTCGGATTGAGCTCGCTTGGGAGGTTTAGTATAGGGTTGCATAATGAACCACTTTTCAAATCGCATTGCTCCCTCAACCCCTTCCTTGCTCTGGGATTCTTGCTGGACTCTGTCGACTGAAGTGACATCTACATCTGCTTCGTCTAGCTAGACACTCAGTGTGCAGGCTGTGTGAAGAAGAGGATGAATCCCATTCACACCTTATCAGCAGCTGTCCTGCATTAAAGCGCCTGAGGTGAGTCTTTGGCTTAGCCATTTTGCCTAATGAAGAACTAAGACTACTTACTCTAAGCAAGGGAGCCAGTGTGACCGTGTGGCATTAGATACTTGTCACGTGTGCTCGGCCATCAATGAATCGAGGACAGCAAGAGGTCATATGTTCGATCCTACGGCTAGGTCTTCTAATTTACATGGCTAACTAATAACCCCATCACATTCGCTTTGGTGGTTAATTGAACAGAGGTATGATGTGTGAAGTGGCTGGTACTCTCTAAAAAGGCATCATTAAGGCCCCCCCCCCCCCCCCCCGAGGGACTTTTAAAATACAGTCCGAAGCAGTATGACCTTATATACGGATCCAAGATGCAAACCCAGTTTAATAATTCATTTTATAGTACTCTATCCTCTTAGCAAGCTGACAGACCCACAGGAAGTGAGTACCTTGTTAAGGGGAAGTAACCTTAGTTCTTCAATCGGCAGAATGGCTAAGCCACAAAGATTCTCCACCTCAGGTGTGTTAATGCAGGACAGCTGCTAATAAGATGAGAAGGGGTTTCATCCTCTTCCTCACACAGCCTGCACACTGGGCTTTCTGCTAGGCCAAGCAGATGTAGATGTTGATTTAGTCTACAGTGTCCAGTAAGAAATCCTGTCAAAAGATGACAGGATTGTTTTCTGAGTGAGAGTAGAGATCTGGTAAGATGCTGAGATGGCCCCCGAATCATCATTTTAGATTGTCACATACCTGGAGCATTGTTCCATATTCTAGTTGATGTATAATTTCAAATTCCAATAAGGCTTAATACTATCCAAACAAGTGATTCGTCCTAGCCGTATAGTATTAGTATTAGAACCTATTATTCCTGCTCCCCCAAGCAAGGTATACTCAGTTTCTGCGGATCTGTCAGGCTGCTTAGTGGATGGAGCACGATAAGAAGGATTAAACCGGGTTTGCACTTTCATTTTTTTTTCCAGGTGCTTTAACAGCCAAAAGACCAAAGACGCAGGCCACTTAGGTGGGCCCATTGAACAAACCTGGGTTGGGATCCAAACATCACCTTTGTGTAAAGTTGGTCGTTAACCATGTCTCCACTTCTCGGCATCATATCGAACCGAGTGTAGATCATGGTTTTCAGGTTGAAACCTGGTGGCGCTACTCTTTCAAGCAGCTACCCATTTGATTAAACAATATTGGGTGAACATTGAGTAATAGTCACAGGAGATAGCGTGCAAAAAAGTGTGTGACTAAAATCATGCTAGAATTTTGTATACAAGTCAATCTTTTAGCGCATTTCAAGAATATGTGGTCAGCTAAGTTCGTCTGCGGGACATAGCTTGGCAATAGGCGTTTGAAAAAAACAAACCTGGTGAGAGCGGTCATGTCTCACCAATTATGGTGGACAATGTGATTTTCATGATCCTGAGTACAGAATAAGTTAGTAGACCGAAAATCAAGTTGATGTTAGTTTGTCCCTTGACAGGTGACCACTTTGATTTTTAGTAATATTTGAATAACCTATCAAGTGTGAAAATAACATCGACTTAATTTTTGGTGTACTAACTAATTTTGTACTCAGGATCATGAAAATTACATTATCCACCATAATTGGTGAGACATGGCCGCTCTCCACCGGTTTGTTTTTTTCAAACGCCTATTGCCATCTATGTCCCGCAGACGAACTTAGCCGACCACATATTCTTAAAATGCGCTAAAAGATTGATTTGTATACAAAATTCTAGCTTGATGTTAGTCAGACACTTTTTTGCACGCTTATTCTCCTGGACAATGAGGGCCCGGTTTGGGAATTGAACCCAGAGCAATATGGTCAAGTTAACACCCATTCAACTTCTGGCCACGCCCGATACTGCTTAACTTGACAGATTGAAATTCCATCCCTCTCTTTTATGCGTTTGCACGTTGAAACCACAAGTGAGCTTCTACTGCTTCTGACTTTATTTTAGATTCCACCGGAAAGTCCGGGAATTGTACCCATAGTTATATGGTCATGTATGGACACCTATCCAACTACTGACCACGCCCCGATGCTGCTTTACTTGACTGATTAAAATTCAGCCCTCTCTCTTACGGGTTTGCACTTAGGAGGTTCTACCACAAGTGAGGTTCTACTGCTTCCGATTTTATTTTAGATTCCATCGAAAAAGAAATACAGGTATATGATAAAATTATGTTAATTAAATTTCCGCGCTTATTCCGTAGATCTGAATTATTTGTTTATCTAAAAATAAATTAATGAAGTTGATTATATTAACTGAATGTTAACACGAAGCGAACTCTGAGAATATAACGGTAGATTGTTCAAACAGACTTGTCTTGTTTGGACTGTGATGATCCTAAATAAACAGCTGACTCAAGGTCAAATACAGATGAGCCTGTGAATTACAGCCACGAGTTCTCTTACATCCTTCAAGTGATAACTTAATTAGATAATAAATAACTTTGGATAAATACGCTTTAAATAATTATAATGAACACTTTGAACAAAATATTTACCTGGTTAGATAAGGCAGAAGAATATTTCACTTTGTCATTATCTGAAACAAAAACAAGTAAAAACGATTTAAAAATAGTCTGCTAATTTGTGTGACACATAGCTTGTTACCTTCCTATTTCGTATACTATAATGATTTTATGCTTTTACTACCTATTTTTTATAATTAATTTTTTCTATTGATGGATTTTTCAGGTGATAATAAAAGTAATCAAATATATATAATTTTGATGACTTTAATTGTGAGACGTTTCGACCCTTTGTGTAAGGTCATCTTCTTATCACATTTTTTCTTTAATTCAGTGATTCAGAGTAGCATGGTAGAAACTTATAAATGGTTATTTTTTCTTAAAATAATTATATCACCTCCATGAGAGTTCGTCATTTTCATCTTAATACGTTCAAAATTCAGTCAATAAATTTTTTAACAATAAATAAAATAAAAATTAATTAAAAATCCGTTTAAAATGACTTGCTATGAACATTATTTACAACCACAAAAAAAATTGACATTGATTCAAACTATATAAATATTTACTACTAATATAATACCAATTATGACTACAGGTAGCTCTAGGTAGTCATAATTGCTATCATATCATCAAGTGGGAGGTTACACTAAGGTGCGTACAGTGCAGATCGTACTGCTCCTTTTCTTTAAAAAATCAAAAGTTTTGTTTAAGTTTTAGCAAATATTATGTGCTTGTTTTATCATAATAGATTGTTTCTACTAGTGAAAGTGTTACAGTGAAAAAATCATCGTTGTATACTGAGAAAATTGACACTGAAGCTAAGAACGTGCTCAAATCTTACAGTTTAAAAATTTGTTACCTACAGGAATTAATATAAAAATCTGTTAGTAACAAATGAATCAGGGCCCAGGAAACTGTGAGTAGCAAAATCAATTAAGTGGAAATTGTACCTATTAATTAATTTGCAGTTATGAATAAGTGTCAGGTTATTTTAACCCATAAATTTGAACACTAATAAATATAAAAAATAGTTCTGTGAAACTGATGTAGGAGTTCGACCGGACGTATAACATCTTCTTGGTAGCGCAGTGGTCAACGTGCTTGACCATCTGTCGGAAACTCGTTGGAACTAGATTCTCCGGGACATCAGGAGTTCGATTCCAGCCAAAGCCTAAAGCTTTTTTACATCAAGATTAGCTAATATTTCAGTATATTTCTATGTATATATCTAACAAATAAAATAATATTTACTATCACACAATCATTTAAGTAGTTAGAAATAATATAATTAAATTGGAGAAAATTATGTACGTGTAAACAATACCTTGTACTGATTAATGATCTAGTTAGTTACATATATATCGGATGAAATAATTTCCATATTATTTATAAATAATTGGTAAATAACGTCGATTTATCAAATAATAATAATGTTAGTAAATATTAAAAATGTATATAATAATCTGATAATAGTAATTTCTATAATAATAAAATAATACAAACACTTGTTTGTAACAAACGATTAAAGTAAAAACCATATAGTTGATAGAATAATAATAAATATAAATAAATACATAATTTAATAAAAATAATAATAATAATAATAATTCCTTAACCAGCATATTTTTAGTTTGACTAGGTAATTTTATTTAATGCATAAGATGGCTGATTCTACACTTATTCAACTTATCACTAGCATGAAAGACGACTTAAAAAATGTGAAAGAAGAACTAACATGTGAAATCAGAAAGTCTACGGAAGAAATGACTAATCAAATCACAGTAATTAACCAACAGCAACTAATGAATAATAAAATTATAGAGGAGCAACAAAAGAAAATATCATTCTTAGAAAGAGAAGCCCGCAAAAATAATATCATCATGTTTGGCATCCCAGAAATTAAGCCTGAAAAATATGAACATTTAGAGAACACCGTTATTAGCGTAATAAAGGAATATCTTAATATAAGTCTTAGTGAAGCTGACTTCGATTATGTTAGAAGACAGGGTAATCCTGAAAACGAAAATAGGCCTGTCTGTATAAAAATGGTTCGCTTTAAGAAAAAGATGGAAATCATGTTAAATAAAAAACTTCTTAAAAATAGCGATGTATTTATTAATGATGATTTCCCTCACTGTGTAAGAGAAATAAGAAGGAATCTAAAACCAGACTTAGATCAAGCCAGGAGAGAAGGGAAATATGCCATACTTAAGTATGACAAACTTATCATCAAAGAAAATAGTAATAAATATATGCAAGAACAAAAAGGAAGTAAAAGACAACTAGAATCACCCCCCACAGATAGGACTAATCAACGCCAAACAATAGAGCAGCAGACAAAAAGAAAGTTTAACCCTGAAAATGCAATACAAAAGCAGCTAACAACATTTTTTGATAATAACAGCCACCAACAAAAAAACACGCAGAGAAAACCAATTTCATAGCAATCAATTAAAAATAGAGACATTACACCAGGAAATAGCAACAAGTTTAAAGAAGCAAACATATTTACTTACAACTGCAGGACACTACGGGATGAATACAGACTAATAGAACTTCTAGAAGAAGTGAACGGAAGGGAGTGGGATGTTCTAGGTCTGTGTGAAGTAAGAAGAAACTCGGAACTTTTGCTAGACTTGTCAGAGGGAATTGAGCTATATGTGAACGGAAATGGTTGCCAAGGAGGTACCGGCTTTTTGATCAATACCAAAAGTGTAAAGAATATTGTAAGTCTAAAATCTTATTCACATCGTGTGTCAAAACTCGTTTGGAAATTAGAAAATATAGAAGGAGGTGGAAGAATAAAAATTTTGCAGGTATATGCACCGACAACCGACGCCGACGACCTAGAAGTAGAAGAGTTTTATAATAATATTCAGATTGCCTTAGACGAAGACAGATGCTCTATTACCATAGTCATGGGGGACTTTAATAGTAAAATAGGGAAAGGAAGAGAAAGAGATGTTGTAGGAAATCACGGGCTAGGTGAAAGAAACCAAAGAGGAGATCGTCTCGTCGAATTTGCAGAAAGCAACTCACTGTATGTGATGAATACTTTTTTCTTGAAAGATGATAGTAAAAAATGGTCGTGGATAAGCCCGGACGGGAAAACAAAAAACCAAATAGATTTCATTCTCTGTAATAAGAAAAATCTATTCCAAGATATTGAAACAGATAGCAGCATCAATTTAGGCAGTGATCATATTGCACTAAGAGCAAAGCTAAAATTAAATCTTATCAGGAAAAAGTGGAAAGATAAGAAAAGTATAAAAAATCTAAAATTAAATGAAAATGAAATAAAAACTTTTCAAGCACACGTAGAGGCTAAGTTAACAAATAAAATGTATGGAGAACTAGAAGTCGAAGAGTTTAACAGCGAAGTCGTTACATGTTTGAAAGAGGCTGAAGACCTCATATTAATAAATAAAAATAAACCACCTAAAAGAAAACTGCCAAAAGAAATTAGAAAGCTTCTTTATAAGCGAAGAAAAATGAAAAGTTGTGGAAAGGACAGGGCAGAATTTGCAGACATGTCAAAAACAATTAGGGAAAAAATCAAGGACTGGAGTGTACAAAAGAGGACGGTAGAATTAAATGAAGCCTTGGAAAATAATGAAAGTGTGAAGAAAGTATGGAACTCGCATAAAACTGGAAGAGGTGTAATTATGGCTATGAAAGAAAATAAAAAACAGAACGTAGAAGGAGGTAAAGAAGTAATTATAACAAATAAAGAAGGCATATTAAATATTATAAAATCATTTTACAGTGAACTATACGATGAAGCCAGAGAAAATAGGTGTAGCGATGGAGAGGAAGCAGGAGCATACCGATATAATGATGAAGAGATTCCTGAAATATTATCAAGTGAGGTTAGAAATGCTATAAATAAGCTTAAATTAGGGAAAACAGGAGGACTTGATGGAATTACGAATGAACACGTAAAAACAGGTGGAGATACACTGATTTCCTTTCTAACGGAGTTCTTTAATAAGTGCTTGAGTTCAGGTACAGTGCCAAATACGTGGTTGAAATCCAAGCTTCTGTTGATCTTCAAAAAAGGTGACAGAATGAAAATAACTAACTACAGACCTATATGCCTTCTACCGGTGATTTACAAAACTTTTATGTCCATTATAAACAGGAGAATAGATAAAAAAATAAACGATTTCATCGGGATAGACCAGACAGGCTTTAGGAGTGGATTCTCAACTCTGGACAATATCTTCGCACTTAAACAGCTTATAAAAATATCAAAACAATATAACCTGCCTATAGTAATCTGCTTCATTGACTTCGAAAAGGCTTTCGACTCACTCAATACAGCCGAAATAATTAAAACTCTCAGAGCAGTTGGTTTGCAAGAGGCCTATATTAAAATTATTAATTATATATATACCGGAGCGTCGCTATCAATTGAACACAGAAACTGTAAATGCGAAATTTTGGTGAAGAGAGGTACTACACAAGGCGATGTAATTTCTGCAAATATTTTTATAGCAGTGCTTGAAGCAGCCTGTAAAAATCTTGATTGGAAAAACTACGGAATAAATATTAACGGTGTAAACTTCTCAATCATGAAATTTGCGGACGACTTAGTAGTAATAGGAAAAAACGTACAAGAATTAAAATGCATGATAAAGGAATTAACAAATGAAGTAATGAAAATCGGATTGAAGATGAATGTTCAGAAAACCAAAATAATGGAAGTGAGTTGTGAAAATATTGAAAGGATAGAACTGGATGAAGGATGCATAGAACAGGTAAAAGAATACACATACTTAGGACAGATCATTACAGACGAAGGTGATGATGAAAAAGAAGTAAGAAGACGCGTAGCATTAGGATGGGCCAGCTACAACAGATTCAGGCATCTTTTTAGGTCCGAAGTACCAATTCTAAGCAAGGCGAACCTCTGGATGAAGTGCGTCTTACCAGTACTTATTTATGGAGTCGAGACTTGGGTAATGTCGGCCAAAGTGATCCAGAAGATGAGAGTGACGCAGCGACGCATGGAACGCAGCATGTTAAGGATATCCATTAAGGATAGAAAAACAAATGAGTGGGTGCGGGAAAAGACTGGCTTGGTAGACATAGGTAAAGTTATGGTGGAAAGAAAATGGGAATGGGCGGGACACTTAGCTAGAAGGGATGATGGAAGATGGTCAACAGCACTAATTCAATGGTACCCGAGAGATAGAAAAAGAAAAAGAGGAAGACCAGAAAGACGATGGGACGAAGAAATGAGAAAGTGCTGTGGCGAGGAAACGTGGCAAAGAATAGCTAGAGATCGAAAAGAATGGCATCGAATGAAAACAGTCAACTCACAAGTTTGGCTTCAGAACTCATAAATATACACTGCAACTAATCCACATGTAATAATATAATAATAATAAACGAAAATAAATAAATAACTTACCATATAACAATAGATCATTAGGTTAGTTTAAAAAAAAAAAAAAAAAAAAAAAAAAAAAAACTTCGTTATTTTAATACAAACATACACTTACCATTTATATATTTACATTTTGATAATCGATAAAAACTAATCTAACTAATTTTATTTATAATTTAATTAATAAAATAATTTAATAGTACAAAATATATATACCATAAACATAAATAATTAATAAAATATTTACATATATATAAATTTAAAAAAATCTGTTATATGATTAAAATAAACAATCAATCAATTAAGTGTAGAATTTTAAAGTTTTGTTATAAAATTGTAATGTTGTTTTCTTTTATTAAATATTTATTTAATTTATATAAATGTATGTTTTGTTCCTAAAAAAAGTTTTGATATAAAATTGTAATGTTTTCTTTTACTAAAGATTTATTTAATTTATATAAATGCATGTTTTGTTCCTAAATAATTTATTTATTATGAGTATAATAATTTAATTAACTTAATATTTTCCTGCAATAATATGTAACCTCAAAAGCCTTTGTGCGCCACGGCTATTTGGCCGATTTGTTTTTTAAATTAGCTTTTTTTAGATGTTTTCTTTTTGTAAAAACTATGTAAGATAAAACAATAAATGGCATTCTTATTCTTATTCTTATTCTTATAAGCGAAATAGAGGGGGGGGGGGTGCACGTGTCACACCCTCTTCAAACTCGCCTATGCTCGCCCTATCAAAGTTATAACCAAAGAATTATATAATTTTGTAATCAGCTCGACGTTCCCTTTATATGATACCCCTCTCGGTGTCGAAAGAAAAAAAAAAAATTTAACTATTAAGTTTTTTTTCTCTCATTTTTTTGAAAAACATTTTTTTTCAAGTCGCTATATTTTTAAAATATATGGGTAGGTACAAGACACATAAATGCCAAATTTCAAAGTGATCGGACGAAAGGTGTAGCCGTGAGAGCAGGCGACCGGATGGACGGACAGACACACGCAGGAAAATATAAGGGTCCTTGGTTTTGCCTGCGGACCCTAAAAATATTGTTTTATAGTGATAGAATGCAGAAAGTTAATGTTTTTGAAAATTCAAAATTAATATTTGGGCTAAAAAAAATTAACTAAAACTCTCATTACCTAGATTCTTTAGATTAGTCAATCCTTGACTAATTAATTTAGTTTTTCAACTATAAGATGCATTTTGAAGTAGGTTAAATACTGAATTTTAAATGAAAATATTATATAATATATGATAATTAAAAGCATAAGCACATGTATGAGGTATTAAAACTTTGAAATTAATTATTAGTTTTTTAGTTACCTGAGATAACAGAATATATAAAGTTAAGTCACTTATTACTTAATTTATTCATTTCATTTAAAATTCAATAATACTTAATGACAGTTTGTTTCAATGATGTGAAAAAATGAAGTATTCTAATTCTTAAAAAATAAAAATATAAAAAATATAAATATAAATAAATAAATGAGAGAAGCCTAACATCACGTAAAATCTCACTTAGAAAAATATAGGAAATTGAAATTTTGTAAAAATCCCTTATCTGATTTCGTGACTTCCTTATCAGTATAAATCAACAATTATGTATTCTTTTTTATATACAGTTAATATATATATATATATATATATATATATATATATATATATATATATATATATATATATAAATATATGCATAGGAATACGCCAGGTGACTCAACGTCGAAACGTTGGCTCATGAAATTATAGTTGTGTTTTTTCTTAATACCTGACCGTCGCGTCCCCCGAGTTGAGTTGTAGGAGTTACTTCTTCTTATATATATATATATATATTTATATATATATATATATATATATATATATATATATATATATATATATATATATATATATATATATATATATATATATAACTGTATAGTGATATAAATATTTTTTCTTTTTCAAAATTTAGAGGGGTTAGAGGGAATTTTTAGTGGGAAGATAAACATTTGGATTTAGCGACCCATTGCATTTATGTAGTTGGGTCATTTTCAAATAAAATGTACCTTTAGGGAAATCAATTTGGCTACTTTATAGAAAATTAAAATAAGCCTTAGACATGATAATATTGATTATTCTGACACATCAGGGACTTACGATGATATTTTCCTTCAAGAACAGTCAGTTTTCAAATTTATTTACATACATATGACCATATATACATAAAAAAAATCACATTTTTGTCGTAATGAGTGTTACTATCATAAAAAAGGTATTTTTTTAGATTTTGTTTCTCTGTTTTTATGAAACGTTACTAAATTGTATATATGGTATTGAATATTTGTAATTTTTTTAAAAAAGTAATGAGTGTTACATTTATTATCTTTTAATGTTTCCTCAAAGCTTTAAAAATGTAAAGGATACGTTTTCAGTGCATTGTAATAAAAGTTTTTACTATAAAGAAGAAGAAAAAATAATTTTTCTTTATTAAAAAAATAGTTGGACACGGCTACCCATAAGAATTTGTTGATATTCAAGTAACACTCATTACATTATGGTAACACTCATTACACATTTATATATTGGACCTAGAAAAAATTAAATTTTAACACAAACTTTAAACATTAAACTTTTATTTACAATTTTTGTTTACATGCGGCAAATTTATTTTTTGTAAAAACATTAAACTCAATCATTTTATTTAAGTTTTAAAATATACACTATTGTAGAACTAACGGAATAGTAACACTCATTACAGGTAACTCTCATTACAGGTAACACTCATTACATTTTTAACTTTAAAAAATGTTTCCTCGGAAACTATGTTTCTTAATTAAACCAATTTAATGAGTACTGATTATATTAATTAATAACTACTAAATCATATTAATAACATAAATAAATGTTGATTACAACTACAAAAAATGATGGTAACACTCATTACAATGAATAAAAATACTCACCATTTTTTTTAGTGAAATATTAATTGTAGAGAAGAATAAAGTGCTATCAATCCAAAAAGTCGTTGATTACTGACTTAAATGTCTTCTTAACATAAACAAACCCTAATCCCTCCTTCTTTCTTTCATACTCACCCTCTAATTCTGCCAACTCTTATCGGTAACACTCATTACAAAACCCTTGGGACATACATATAAATATATTTGTTTCGTTTTGTACTAAAGTTTTATTTTTTCCTATCCCATTCATATAAACTTGGATATTTTATTAGTTAAAAAAAAAAAATAATGAAAAAAAACTTATGAAAAAAATGCATAAAAATCACATTACATGTTATCAAAACTACTGTGGGACGTAACACTCATTACAATTTTTAACATTAAAATTTTTTGAAGCAAGAAATTTTCACCTTATAAGCCATAAAATGACCCTGATTAACACAATAATAGACAGACATCTGATCAATAAACCTAAAGGTTTTTTTATTTTTCATTAATATGAATTTTTTTAGTTACAATAAAATTGTAAAATCTTGGGACAGAAAAGGTACATTTTATTTGAAAATGACCCAGTTACTTGGTTGATATCGATATAATTTCGAAATATCCACCTGTTTTAACTGGAAAAGTTGCAGGAGTTATTTTTTTTTAAAAAAATGCATTTTCCTCCTCTTCGTCCTAATATAGGGACTTGCAGATGTTTAAAAAATGAAAAATGACGGAGAAAAGGGACTTTTGAAGAAAAATATGGAGGGTAAGACGGGGTGGAAACGTCCAGTGGCGTAGCTAGGGGCATTGGGGGCTCCTCGCCAAACAAAATTGATAAGCACAAAAAAAAAAAAAACTCTTGCGTTTAGAACTGGGAGCCCCCGTCGTCGTTGATTTGAGGGCCCCCTGACGGTGGGGGCCCTCCCGCCCATAGTTACGCCACTGGAAACGTCGTGAAGGGTTAAGCGGAGTTGCATAACTTAATGCATGCAGCCGAGGCAAATTTGCCAAGCCTCTGTTCATTTCAAAGGCCCTGTTCGTCCTATGTAAAGACATCATAGAATAATCTTAGTCGAACATTTTGTCTTCTTTTCAAATATCTATAAATTTTTGCCCAAAAACAAACAACTATATAATAATTTTTTTAAAAAGCCCTTATTTTTGAGGGGTTATTAAAAATTGTGGAAAATCCTTGGGAATTTTTAGTAGGAAGTTAAAAATTCGGATTCAGCGACCCTAAAATCCTAAAGTTTGCCCTTTTCCAGAACTTCTCATTTCCATGAATTCTCCCAGATAAGGTCCCATAATATGGTCTAAATTGCATGGAATAATCGTTATAACTCCAAACCTGTAAGGTTTTGAGGATCCCAGTGCTCATATGCTTTGCTCGAACCTCCAACGAGTTATTTACCAGTTTTTCTCAATCTAACACAACGCGTGCCTGAATCAAAATCTGTTTTCTTGCCGTATCCGAACCCCTCCCGAGTTGCAAATTCACGTTTAACTCAAGTCAGTACTTACAATAAACTTACAAGTTGCTAATGTGCGTTGAACCAGAAGAAACAAATAGAAGTGATTAAAGAGGCTGCGCCTGACGCGCATTATAGGAAAACCAAGCTTTTCCTTATTAATATCTTATTAATTTCTTTTACGGGGGCGGTTGTTTCATCAATATATTTTTTTTAGATTACAGTGAGAATTTTGAAGCAACGAAACGAGAGTTTTTCCAGCAATATTGGAGGTGTTTTGGGGTTCCCCATTGCAAAATAAATAACAACCTCTTAATATTAATTTATGATAATATAAAGCAGAATATCCCACCTATTTTCTTCCTCACTATCCCCCCCCCTTATTGTTTATTCATTCAATCACCCCTCCCAGTACTTATTTTTTTTCGGTTAAAATTTATATTAAAATGTAACAACATTGTACAATAAAACAAAAACAAAAAACAATACTTGCCGGTTCTACTAATATTACTATATATTTTAATAACTACTAAAATTAATATAGAATTAATTCTTATATTTTATTAATAAAGTAATTTTGTAATTTAAATAATGTTCTAAGTAAAGTAAAAACTACGACTTTTACTAAAAACTAACACGCGCAGTGTGAAAGTTGCCATATTACGCGAGCGTTGCGCGCAAATGCTTAGCAGATAACGTTGTCCAACGATCTTGTCCTGCGCATTGGTAAAATGAACATGTATGATAGATATTTTACTAAACTATGTATCAGTCAATATGTTAACAAGGATTATTAAATGCTTTTAATCACACAAGAACAAATTAAAGTATTAAATATTATAAATATAAACTTGTCATCTGTGTTGTCACGTGTCAGTTCCAACACTCCCCCTCACGAACATCACAGTTGGTCCGTAGGCTTTTTATTAGTTTGATGGTCATTTACAAGTTTGTCTAAACCTAGTTGTCTCCTAAAGTTATTATCCTTTGGTCCACTTAATGGTTTAGTAAGTATGTCAGCTTGCATATCGTCAGTCTGTCTGTACTGAACTTGTATATGTCCGTTGCTTATGGCCTCCCTAATAAAATGTTCTCTTATGTCTATGTGTTTTGATTTAGAACTAATTATTGGGTTAACCGAAAGATTTTGTGCAGCTTGGTTGTCGTTGTAAATTGTAATTGTTTCCTGGTCAATACCGAGGTGTTTTAAAAGTTGCTTTATGTGCATAGCTTCTTTAGTTGCTTCGGTTAATGCCATGTACTCTGCTTCGGCTGTTGAAAGTGCTACCGTTCTTTGTTTTCTAGCTTCCCAACTGACTGGGCCTCCTCCTAACATAAAACAATATCCTGTGTATGATTTTCGGTCGATAAGGCATGTTCCCCAGTTAGCGTCCGCTAAACCGTATACCGGTTCACCTGTCTTCCTAAAATTTAACGATAGGTGTTTAGTAGCTTGTAAGTATCTTAATACTCGTTTTGCAGCTTGCCAGTGCTCCTCCCCAAAACAAGTATTAAACTGGCTTAAATAACTTACCGCGTAAGAAATGTCCGGTCGCGTAGCTACTGCCAAATACATAAGTGATCCTATGAGGTTTTGATATGGTATGTTTTTGTTGATGATTTCTTTTTGTTTTTCTAGTACCAAACCTAGTTCCATTGGAGTTGATACGCCTTTGCAGTTTTCCATATTGTATTTCTTCAAAATGTCATTAATATATTTTAGTTGATTTGCCGAGATTATATTTTTGTTTACAGAGAATTCGATTCCTAAACAATATTTTAGCTTCCCTAAATCTCGTAGATCAAAATTTTCTTTAAGTTTTTCTTTAGTTTGAGTTAGTGCAGTTTCTGTCTTCGACGCAATGATCAAATCATCTACGTACGCTGATACTATCACTTTCTCTCCCCCTATCTTACCGATGTATAAACATGGATCAGCTCCTGACGGTTCAAATCCTATTTTCTTTAAAGTTTCGTCTAGTTTTATATTCCATCTACGTCCCGCTTGTTTCAGTCCGTACAGAGCTCTTTTTAATAAACAGACTTTATTTGCTTTCTCTCCATTTCTCAGTTGTTTTAGCATTTCTTTTGCTTTGTTCAACAAACTTTGATCTTCATTTGAACTTTCTTCTAAAATTATTTCCAGTAGATGTTTTTCTAGATAAGGAGGTATTTTCATATAAATTTCTAAATTCTCTTCAATAAACCCGTTTAAATATGCTGTGGTGATATCAATTTGATGTAGTTTCATCTGCTCCTCTGCGGCTAGTCCTAGTAATAATCTGATAGTACTTAATTTGACTACGGGCGCGAAGGTTTCTGTGTAGTCTACATTTGGTTTTTGTTTAAACCCTCTTGCTACTAGTCGAGCCTTTTTTCTTTCTAATGTGCCGTCGGCGTTAAATTTATCTTTCAATATCATTCTATAATCTATAATATTTTTATCTTCCTTTTTATCTGTTATCACCCATGTTCCATTCTTTATATGTGACTTAAGTTCAGTCTTGACTGCTTCATGCCATTCTTCTGAGTTTTCGTCTTCTGATGAAATGTCTTCATCACATACGTATGCCATGTCGAAGTCTTGAAACCATTTTGGCTGTCTTTTTGTCCTTTCTGACGTTCTGACTTGTTGTGTAGTCGTTTCTTTTACCTCTTCTTTTTCTATTGGATTTGATTGAACTTCTATTAAGTCATTTTCAATGTTTTCCTTATTTATATTTTCGAAATCTTCATCTTCTTCTAATAATTTTCCTTCATTTGAATTATTTTTATTATTTTTGAAATTTTCTAAAATTTTTACGTCTCTAGATATAATAATTTTTCGTAATCTAGGATTCTAAATTCTATATGCTTTTGATATTTCCGAGTATCCCATAAATATTCCTACATCTGTTTTTGGTTCAAATTTTCCTCTACTGTTAGGTTGTTTTTTCAGTATAAATGTTTTGCTTCCAAATACATGTAGGTGTCGTGCTGATGGTGCATGTCCGACCCATTTGGTGAACGGAATTTGCCCATTTAAGTGTTTTGAAGGTGATCTATTTAAGATATAGCTTGCCGTATTTATGCTTTCAGCCCAAAACATAGTTGGTAAATTGGCTTCTAGTAATAAACATCTAGCTCGTTCCACCAATGTCCTATTCTTCCTCTCCGCTAGGCCATTCTGCTGCGGCGTGTATGGTGCTGTCAGCCTTCTTTGTATTCCACACTCTTTTAGATATTTGTCAAACTCCTTTGAACAATATTCTGCTCCATTGTCACTTTGAAGATATTTGATATTTTTTCCTGTTGAGTTTTCAACTTCATTTTTGTATTCCTTGAATTTTTCAAGTACTTCGTTTTTGTGCTTCATAAAGTACACTTTGGTGTATCTCGATGCATCATCTATAAATGTGACAAAGTATCGTGCGCCTCCCGGTGATTGTACTCGGAATGGTCCACATACATCGGAGTGTATAACTTTTAGTATTTCAATTTCTTCCTTTTCCCCTTTTTCTTTTGGAAACGGTAACCTAGATAATTTTCCCTGGATACATGTTTCGCAATTACCTAATTTAGCTTTATGATCGAACTGAAGTCCTAAAATCATATTGTTTTTTAATGCTAGTTTCATATCTGATTCATTTAAATGTGCTAACTTTTTGTGCCATAAACCAATGTCATCATGTTTTGGTGTGTTATATGATGTGTTTGTGTTAGTTTTTAAATTATTTTCATTTTGTTTTATTCTGTTTTTATTTACATCAATGTAGTACAATCCATTTTGTCTTTTGTGTGCAGTTAAGATTTTGTTTCTGTATTTGTCAGTTACAGTTGCGTCTTTCTGTCTAAATATTACTGTATACCCTTTGTCAGTTATTTTACTTACTGATATCAAGTTAGTACTTAACGTCGGTACGTAAAGTGTCTCTGTCATCCTTATTGATGATGTTGAGTCTTCATTCACGTATATTTTGACTTCTCCTGAACCTTTGATTTCAGTTTTGCATTCATCTGACGCTAGATTTAATGTTCCTTTAGATTTTTCTTCCAAATTATAAAATTTATTCTTATCTCCACACATGTGTGACGTGCATCCACTATCAAGACACCATGATTGTCTTTCAATTTTAGATTTGTTTGTTGCGTTCGAATAGCATTGTTCAATTTTTAATGTTTTTTCTTTAATACTTTTCCATTCAGTTCTACAGTTTTTAGCATTGTGACCGTAACGTGCGCACCGTTCGCACCTCTCACTTCGATCTGTTCCTTTTTGTGTATTTTTATTAATGTAATTCTCTTTGCGTTTATTAGTAAATTTATTATAATTTGTATTTCTTCCGATAAATTCGTCTTGTAAAGATGTTGTCGGATCATTTTTATTCCTTGCTTCGTGTTCTTCTATGATTTTTATTTTCAGATTTTCTGGAGATGGTAATGTGTCTCTTGATTCAATTGCTACACGGAAATTTTCGTATGATGACGGCAACGAATACATGCTAATAGAATATATTTTTTCTTTTGGAAACGGTAACCTAGATAATTTTCCCTGGATACATGTTTCGCAATTACCTAATTTAGCTTTATGATCGAACTGAAGTCCTAAAATCATATTGTTTTTTAATGCTAGTTTCATATCTGATTCATTTAAATGTGCTAACTTTTTGTGCCATAAACCAATGTCATCATGTTTTGGTGTGTTATATGATGTGTTTGTGTTAGTTTTTAAATTATTTTCATTTTGTTTTATTCTGTTTTTATTTACATCAATGTAGTACAATCCATTTTGTCTTTTGTGTGCAGTTAAGATTTTGTTTCTGTATTTGTCAGTTACAGTTGCGTCTTTCTGTCTAAATATTACTGTATACCCTTTGTCAGTTATTTTACTTACTGATATCAAGTTAGTACTTAACGTCGGTACGTAAAGTGTCTCTGTCATCCTTATTGATGATGTTGAGTCTTCATTCACGTATATTTTGACTTCTCCTGAACCTTTGATTTCAGTTTTGCATTCATCTGACGCTAGATTTAATGTTCCTTTAGATTTTTCTTCCAAATTATAAAATTTATTCTTATCTCCACACATGTGTGACGTGCATCCACTATCAAGACACCATGATTGTCTTTCAATTTTAGATTTGTTTGTTGCGTTCGAATAGCATTGTTCAATTTTTAATGTTTTTTCTTTAATACTTTTCCATTCAGTTCTACAGTTTTTAGCATTGTGACCGTAACGTGCGCACCGTTCGCACCTCTCACTTCGATCTGTTCCTTTTTGTGTATTTTTATTAATGTAATTCTCTTTGCGTTTATTAGTAAATTTATTTTGTCGTTTGAATTTATTATAATTTGTATTTCTTCCGATAAATTCGTCTTGTAAAGATGTTGTCGGATCATTTTTATTCCTTGCTTCGTGTTCTTCTATGATTTTTATTTTCAGATTTTCTGGAGATGGTAATGTGTCTCTTGATTCAATTGCTACACGGAAATTTTCGTATGATGACGGCAACGAATACATGCTAATAGAATATATTTTTTCTTTTGGAAACGGTAACCTAGATAATTTTCCCTGGATACATGTTTCGCAATTACCTAATTTAGCTTTATGATCGAACTGAAGTCCTAAAATCATATTGTTTTTTAATGCTAGTTTCATATCTGATTCATTTAAATGTGCTAACTTTTTGTGCCATAAACCAATGTCATCATGTTTTGGTGTGTTATATGATGTGTTTGTGTTAGTTTTTAAATTATTTTCATTTTGTTTTATTCTGTTTTTATTTACATCAATGTAGTACAATCCATTTTGTCTTTTGTGTGCAGTTAAGATTTTGTTTCTGTATTTGTCAGTTACAGTTGCGTCTTTCTGTCTAAATATTACTGTATACCCTTTGTCAGTTATTTTACTTACTGATATCAAGTTAGTACTTAACGTCGGTACGTAAAGTGTCTCTGTCATCCTTATTGATGATGTTGAGTCTTCATTCACGTATATTTTGACTTCTCCTGAACCTTTGATTTCAGTTTTGCATTCATCTGACGCTAGATTTAATGTTCCTTTAGATTTTTCTTCCAAATTATAAAATTTATTCTTATCTCCACACATGTGTGACGTGCATCCACTATCAAGACACCATGATTGTCTTTCAATTTTAGATTTGTTTGTTGCGTTCGAATAGCATTGTTCAATTTTTAATGTTTTTTCTTTAATACTTTTCCATTCAGTTCTACAGTTTTTAGCATTGTGACCGTAACGTGCGCACCGTTCGCACCTCTCACTTCGATCTGTTCCTTTTTGTGTATTTTTATTAATGTAATTCTCTTTGCGTTTATTAGTAAATTTATTTTGTCGTTTGAATTTATTATAATTTGTATTTCTTCCGATAAATGCGTCTTGTAAAGATGTTGTCGGATCATTTTTATTCCTTGCTTCGTGTTCTTCTATGATTTTTATTTTCAGATTTTCTGGAGATGGTAATGTGTCTCTTGATTCAATTGCTACACGGAAATTTTCGTATGATGACGGCAACGAATACATGCTAATAGAATATATTTTTTCTTTTGGAAACGGTAACCTAGATAATTTTCCCTGGATACATGTTTCGCAATTACCTAATTTAGCTTTATGATCGAACTGAAGTCCTAAAATCATATTGTTTTTTAATGCTAGTTTCATATCTGATTCATTTAAATGTGCTAACTTTTTGTGCCACAAACCAATGTCATCATGTTTTGGTGTGTTATATGATGTGTTTGTGTTAGTTTTTAAATTATTTTCATTTTGTTTTATTCTGTTTTTATTTACATCAATGTAGTACAATCCATTTTGTCTTTTGTGTGCAGTTAAGATTTTGTTTCTGTATTTGTCAGTTACAGTTGCGTCTTTCTGTCTAAATATTACTGTATACCCTTTGTCAGTTATTTTACTTACTGATATCAAGTTAGTACTTAACGTCGGTACGTAAAGTGTCTCTGTCATCCTTATTGATGATGTTGAGTCTTCATTCACGTATATTTTGACTTCTCCTGAACCTTTGATTTCAGTTTTGCATTCATCTGACGCTAGATTTAATGTTCCTTTAGATTTTTCTTCCAAATTATAAAATTTATTCTTATCTCCACACATGTGTGACGTGCATCCACTATCAAGACACCATGATTGTCTTTCAATTTTAGATTTGTTTGTTGCGTTCGAATAGCATTGTTCAATTTTTAATGTTTTTTCTTTAATACTTTTCCATTCAGTTCTACAGTTTTTAGCATTGTGACCGTAACGTGCGCACCGTTCGCACCTCTCACTTCGATCTGTTCCTTTTTGTGTATTTTTATTAATGTAATTCTCTTTGCGTTTATTAGTAAATTTATTTTGTCGTTTGAATTTATTATAATTTGTATTTCTTCCGATAAATGCGTCTTGTAAAGATGTTGTCGGATCATTTTTATTCCTTGCTTCGTGTTCTTCTATGATTTTTATTTTCAGATTTTCTGGAGATGGTAATGTGTCTCTTGATTCAATTGCTACACGGAAATTTTCGTATGATGACGGCAACGAATACATGCTAATAGAATATATTTTTTCTTTTGGAAACGGTAACCTAGATAATTTTCCCTGGATACATGTTTCGCAATTACCTAATTTAGCTTTATGATCGAACTGAAGTCCTAAAATCATATTGTTTAATAATCCTTGTTAACATATTGACTGATTCATAGTTTAGTAAAATATCTATCAGGTTATGGGCTGTAGCACTGAGTAAAAAGCTAGAAATCTATGAAGAAGAAAAAAGAAAACATGAAAAAATCATGAAGTAAAAAAAAATATGTCAAATTGAAAAAAAAAAAAAAAAATGAATTCTTACAAAATCGAACCTCTGAAAAGAGAAAATTATGATACATGGAAAATCCAAGCCAGAGCAATATTAACGCGAAATGGACTGTGGAAGTATGTGTCAGGGGATGAAGTCAGACCTACTGAAGAAAAGGATCAACCCAAGTGGGAAGAAAACGATCTAAATGCAAAATCGGAACTTATTCTCATAATATCGCCTGCTGAACTCAAGCAAGTTAAAAACTGCAAAAGTTCCAAAGATATATGGGAAACTCTTCAGAACAATTTTCAAAGCAAAGGACCAGCTAGGAAAGCGGCTCTTTTAAAACATTTGATAATTAAGAAACTGGTCGAAGGTCAAGATCTTAGAGATCATTTGAATGACTTTTCTGATACAGTAGACAAACTGTCAGAAATGGACATAAAAATAAACAACGATCTGCTAAGCATCATGATGCTGTATTCGTTGCCGTCATCATACGAAAATTTCCGTGTAGCAATTGAATCAAGAGACACATTACCATCTCCAGAAAATCTGAAAATAAAAGTCATAGAAGAACACGAAGCAAAGAATAAAAATGATCCGACATCTTTACAAGACGCATTTATCGGAAGAAATACAAATTATAATAAATTCAAACGACAAAATAAATCTACTAATAAACGCAAAGATAATTACGTTAATAAAAATACACAAAAAGAAACAGATCGAAGTGAGAGGTGCGAACGGTGCGCACGTTACGGTCACAATGCTAAAAACTGTAGAACTGAATGGAAAAATATTAAAGAAAAAACATTCAAAATTGAATAATGCTATTCGAACGCAACAAAATTGAAAGACAATCATGGTGTCTTGTGTAACCAGGGGGCCGAATAGCCCCGGGCCCCCCTTGGTTCCACAAAATTTTTACGCGACACGTGGTCACTCCACCAGCGTGGGCCGGTCCCGGACCGACGGTAGACCGACCCCGGGCCGGCCTCGGAAGAAGCGTTCCCGGTGAGGACCGGTAGCGGAACGGACCAGGACCGGTAGTGTGACGGTCCTGGGCCGGTGGGGGTGCCGAACTTGGACCGGTGGTGTGCCGAACTCGGGCCGGTGCTGATTCGGAGCGGACCGGAGCTGATCGGACCAGGGCCGATCCTGACATCAAAGTTATAAAAGGGCGGAGCAACTTAGACCGGCGCTCATTCGTTGATTCGCTGATCCCGAGATAGTTACGGTCGGAGTAGTCGGTTAAAGAGTGGCTGTGTGCCGAAGTTGTTTAGGCTGTGTGCCGAAGTTTGTGGCTGTGTGCCGAAGTTTGTGGCTGTGTGCCGAAAAGTGGTCGTGGACCGTGAGCCAAGAAAATTTTAGTTAAGTTCAAGTTCCAGCAAAGTACCAATGGTTGGAAGAGTACTTTCCGTTTTTTTTATTTTCTTTGTTTTAATTTTATTGTCAGAAAATTGTTTTTAAAGGCATAGTGCGCCGAGGAACATCAAGTAGAGTCGGTAGTGCACTTTAACGCGGGTGTTGTAAAGAGGATACCAATAACGGGACTTAGTCAGAACAGTGGATACCATCGGAAGAGTGAGTACAACTTTATCTTTTTCTTTGCTGCCTGGTTGGCGACCCATCGGATACTACCCTGGGGGAAACCCCGGTATAAAGCCCAAATTGTATAAAAATTAAGAGAGTTAAGTCGCTGCCTCTCCCTAGTCTTGTAAGGGCTCGGTAGGGTTATTTAGGTTTTTCTTTGTTGTTATTGAAGTTAGTGGATGTAAGGTTAGGCGAGCCCGGGTGCAGGCAGTAGGCTAGAATACATTGTAATCTATAAAAAAATTAAATGTTCTTTATGTTTTGGACGACCACGTCCCTCCTACTTAATTGGCCTCTTTTTATTATTTTATTTTAGAAGCAGTCCCCCTCCCCTCCCTTCATATTAAGTATTTTGTGTCCCGAATCCAGGGAAGTGTTTTATCTAAGTATACGTCTGTTACGGCCCGCTACCCCGAAACGAGTGGCAGACGTATTACACTTGATAGTGGATGCACGTCACACATGTGTGGAGATAAGAATAAATTTTATAATTTGGAAGAAAAATCTAAAGGAACATTAAATTTAGCGTCAGATGAATGCAAAACTGAAATCAAAGGTTCAGGAGAAGTCAAAATATACGTGAATGAAGACTCAACATCATCAATAAGGATGACAGAGACACTTTACGTACCGACGTTAAGTACTAACTTGATATCAGTAAGTAAAATAACTGACAAAGGGTATACAGTAATATTTAGACAGAAAGACGCAACTGTAACTGACAAATACAGAAACAAAATCTTAACTGCACACAAAAGACAAAATGGATTGTACTACATTGATGTAAATAAAAACAGAATAAAACAAAACGAATATAATATAAAAACTAACTCAAACACATCATATAACACACAAAAACATGATGACATTGGTTTATGGCACAAAAAGTTAGCACATTTAAATGAATCAGATATGAAACTAGCATTAAAAAACAATATGATTTTAGGACTTCAGTTCGATCATAAAGCTAAATTAGGTAATTGCGAAACATGTATCCAGGGAAAATTATCTAGGTTACCGTTTCCAAAAGAAAAAGGTGAAAAGGAAGAAATTGAAATACTAAAAGTTATACACTCCGATGTATGTGGACCATTCCGAGTACAATCACCGGGAGGCGCACGATACTTTGTCACATTTATAGATGATGCATCGAGATACACCAAAGTGTACTTTATGAAGCACAAAAACGAAGTACTTGAAAAATTCAAGGAATACAAAAATGAAGTTGAAAACTCAACAGAAAAAAATATCAAATATCTTCAAAGTGACAATGGAGCAGAATATTGTTCAAAGGAGTTTGACAAATATCTAAAAGAGTGTGGAATACAAAGAAGGCTGACAGCACCATACACGCCGCAGCAGAATGGCCTAGCGGAGAGGAAGAATAGGACATTGGTGGAACGAGCTAGATGTTTATTACTAGAAGCCAATTTACCAACTATGTTTTGGGCTGAAAGCATAAATACGGCAAGCTATATCTTAAATAGATCACCTTCAAAACACTTAAATGGGCAAATTCCGTTCACCAAATGGGTCGGACATGCACCATCAGCACGCCACCTACATGTATTTGGAAGCAAAACATTTATACTGAAAAAACAACCTAACAGTAGAGGAAAATTTAAACCAAAAACAGATGTAGGAATATTTATGGGATACTCGGAAATATCAAAAGCTTATAGAATTTGGAATCCTAGATTACGAAAAATTATTATATCTAGAGACGTAAAAATTTTAGAAAATTTCAAAAATAATAAAAATAATTCAAATGAAGGAAAATTATTAGAAGAAGATGAAGATTTCGAAAATATAAATAAGGAAAACATTGAAAATGACTTTATAGAAGTTCAATCAAATCCAATAGAAAAAGAAGAGGTAAAAGAAACGACTACACAACAAGTCAGAACGTCAGAAAGGACAAAAAGACAGCCAAAATGGTTTCAAGACTTCGACATGGCATACGTATGTGATGAAGACATTTCATCAGAAGACGAAAACTCAGAAGAATGGCATGAAGCAGTCAAGACTGAACTTAAGTCACATATAAAGAATGGAACATGGGTGATAACAGATAAAAAGGAAGATAAAAATATTATAGATTATAGAATGATATTGAAAGATAAATTTAACGCCGACGGCACATTAGAAAGAAAAAAGGCTCGACTAGTAGCAAGAGGGTTTAAACAAAAACCAAATGTAGACTACACAGAAACCTTCGCGCCCGTAGTCAAATTAAGTACTATCAGATTATTCTTCTATTAATCTATTATTCCAACATTAGCAGATAACGTTGTCCAACGATCTTGTCCTGCGCATTGGTAAAATGAACATGTATACCAAATTTATACTAAATTGATCAACTTTTACTCAAGTTATCGTCATTGGTCGATTTCGTGACGGTCAGTTTTGTGACGGGCGATTTCATTACCGGTCGTTATTTTCTGATTCACTCCTGGGCTCCATAAGAAACTTCGTTCCAAAATATTATCTTTGCTGGTGACGAACCCGTCAGATTTGATCAATTTCCTACGTTTGTTTGTACTTAAAGCACGCTTTTTGTAACGTTATTTTGAATTGATTTTGTAAAAAAGTCATAGGTAGAGAACGTATTTAGAGTCACATGGAAACTTTTTGTCATTCTGTCTGTTCGGGAGTGCGGCCAGTATAACACCTCTGGCTCGGCCAATCCACAAACTTTGTCTGAGTAAAGTTTTGTAAGATTGTTATTATAGAAGTTAAAGCGAGTCGTTACTTAATACCGGAATGATTAAGTTTGTTGGATAAAGTTCTGTAAATGAAATGTGACACTTAACCTTGAGTTGGGTACTTCACTTAAACTTGCCTCTACAACTTAACTCAACTTAAACCTCAATGTAGACTTACCTCTTATAGACTATTACAGGCAATTCGAGTAAAAAAAAATACTTCATTTATAAGCCACTGCTATATTAATATCTTTCAATATAATGTAGTCTCACTAATCCAGATCCCGCTAGTCCTGACATTCTTATAATCTGGACGGACTTAAACTAATTGGAAACCAAGGTCGGTCCGGATTTCTAAATTGTTCAGATGACTATTAACATTTATAAAATTGTTCCTGGTATAGTTTACAGGTATATTTTACGGTCTGGCAGAAGAAATACCCGGTTTATCTGTAAAACAACAAAATATACATATTTAGAAGCGTAAGTTAGAACATGGACAAATCTTTTTCGTTCCGATAGAAATGTATGGCGGCAGGTACCTGTATAAAGGAGTGATTTCTAAATATATTTATACATATATATATATATATATATATATATATATATATATATATATATATATATATATATATATATATATATATATATATATATATATATATATAGTGCAGATTCTCTGCTATGAAGCTTTTGAAGCGAAACTATTTAGGCTTTTTATTTATTCAATTGGCCTACAAGATAATAACAAATGTAGTCTCTGATTTCTAACCTGGGGCCCGACGGAATGAAATACAGAAATCTTATCTATATTTTATTTCTCTTTCCTTGATTTAATTTTTGCCTTAGAGCAATTAACAAAATAAAAAACATTTGAAAGCAAAGCAAAAGCTGAAGTTGGCGTAACTAAGTTACAGGTTTGTAGAAAACCATTTAACTCTGACCACTCTGGTTAGCAACTTGTTTTATAAATTGCTCTTACTAAAGTAGCCACAACTCACTAAAACAGTAAAAAAAAAAAATTGCTCCCAAGCAACTTTCTTTTTTACCTTTTTGTTATGGTCCCTACTATCTACGTGCGTCTAATATAGTTTCAGTGGTGTTTAAATTTTAAGATACCTAAGGTTTCTTAATTTTCAATTTGGATTTAACCCTCTAGCTTAAGAAACAATTACACTTATGAGTTACTAATTTTCATATACGTAGGGTTTTCTTTAAACTGTACAATGTTTATAACCTCTCATTTATATAATCTTTCATATGAATAAAATCAGAGGTAAAACAGTGTTGAAATTTTCTCCATATAATGGAAAAAACTATTCGTGGATATGTTTTTGGGCATTCAATCCCATCTAGCATCCTTTACATCTCCCCTGAAGACAGTTTCCATGGTGCGCTCCAATTGACGAAACATAGTACTAAAAAGTTACGAAAAGTGAAAACCAAGCAACCTCCTGTTATATCTCAACGTACTATATTATTTAATTCACATTTTATCATGTATTTTTTGCGTGACCGAAATTTCTTCTGTCTTCCAGCCCATATAATGTCCCTATCAAAAAAAGCTTTAATAAAGTTGAACATTTTTTTACGTACTAAGTGGTAATGAATTAGGTAGAGGAAAAGCATTTGGGGCCTTAAGTTTAGCCAGATGTAAGATGCTAAACAACAAAACATTCATGCATTGCTGGTGAAACAAACAGCTCAAAATGAAGGCGTTTAAAAAGTGTTAAAGCTGAATGGGTAAAATCTCCTACACTGGTAACGTCAGAGTTTTCTTAAGCAATGCCCGGTTGTCAAAATGTAAGTATATATTGCTTCAAAATTCTTAAAAATGTATCATACATTAAAAAAAATACGTATGGTGTCGCGGGACACCTGATAGGAACGAAGTTCCTTACATTTTTCATTAGATATAAATTATAAAATCACACTGCTAAGTACGTATACATTGCTAAATATTTATACATGGCGGAGTTAGAAAAGAGACAAAATTAAAAGTAACGAAGTATTTGTACCTGGCAGAGTTAAGGCAAAATTAAAAGAAAATCATAATTTGTATAATTAAAGCAAGCGTCTTACTATAAATGTACAATAAATATAAGAAAAAAGTTGATCATGATGAGTTTATAGTGAAAGAGTATGTTTGTTAAGAGTTTGGATTGAAATAGGACTGTTTTCTACCTACCCGGCCAATTAATTTAAAATATTATAAAATATATCTCTTCCCTACTCTACAGCTTCTGCTTGTATCAGGGTGAAATTTTATATGATTATATTTTATTTATTTATAAAACAAAGTGACATTTTTGACATATATAACAAAAATAATCAAGACATGTCAAGTCTCATTAGTAACAGTCGAATTAGTAGTCAAGTCTTATTAGTAGTGAAGTCTTATTGTAGTCAAGTCAAATTAGTAACAGGCTTCCTTAATAACACTTTTTCCCGTCTTTTAAAGCTTACGTTTACTCGAGCGTTGCGCGTGAACGCTTGGGCGGATAACGTTTTCCGACGAACTCAGCCTGGGCATTGGTAAAATGAACAACCAAATTTCATCTAACTTGGTCAAGTTATCGTCATCTGTAGATTTCGTGACGGATTTTGCGTGACGGTGATTTTGTGACAGTTATTTTGTGACGGTGATTTTGGTCGTTTTTTTCGGATTTACTCCTGGGCTCCAGAACGTGCCATAAGGAACTTCGTTCCAAAACCTTAATTTAGTACGGTTTGTTTCACCAGTAATGCTTGATTAATTTGCGGTTTAGCCCTTGTTTATACTTTACCTTGACTCTAATTTTGAATTTAGGATGTTTTAATAAAATTAACTGTCATAATATTAACAGGATCAGCTGAAGGCTAAGAGAGAAGAGTTTAGATATTACCTGCTACCATAACTCAACTTAAATTAGAACTTTTATTATGAAACCTTTTTCAACGATGAATTTTAAATTAATTTACTCTTCAAATTAATTAGTTATTAAACTGATATTATTTAATTGAAAATTATATTTTTCCCCTTAAAAAAAAGGTTATAAGGAAGTTATGAGATTAATTATTAGAAGATTAAATAATTAAAACGATATTGGTTAAATTAGGTTTTAGTAAAGTTATTTCCACTTCACTAAACTTAATTTACTGATTAATTAAACATTTTTCAATTTGACGAGGTTTTACTCAATATTTTTGTAATTATTAATTTATTTTTGTGGGTGTTGCTGTTGGTTTTACTAAACAATTGTATTTGAAAAAAATGTTTGTCTAATTGAATAGATGAAGTTTGATTTTTTTTTTTCTCGGCCTAAAATTCCAATTTATAATTTGAAGTTCACGTTTACGCGAGCGTTGCGCATGCACGCTTGGACGGATAACGTTGTCGAACGAACTAGTCCTGTTCATTCGTAAAATGAACATGAACATAATTGCTATTTTCGTTATTATTACAATAGAATATTTTACTCTTATGAGATTCTTTCAGAGCGATTAGGCCTACCATCTTTAAGAGTTAGGAGAAGAGCTTATGAGGTTCTGTACCTTTCTAAAGCTTTGATCGGTGAGCTACGATGTGACGAAGTCAGTAAGCAAGTGGTTGTACTTGCTGTTGGACGCCGTGCTAGTAGGTTCGCTTATATTAAAGAGTTGTCTGATATGTGTCCTCTGGTCCGTTCTGTTGGAAACCTCAAGGCTCTTTGTCGTAATGTTAGTAATATCAAGGTATCAAAGCTATCTAATCTGAAATCTATCCTTCCTTATTTCTCTCCCACTCATCAGTAATGACTTCACTCTTCTTTTATTATTATTTTCATCTCATTTTCATTATTACTTATAAAATTTGTTTTTAATTCTGTTATTACTTTCCATTTTATACTTATCTTGTATCTTTTAGAGTGCTTCTCTAGTGGCTTTTGCTGCAGAAGACTCTTAAAATGTGTAAAAAATAAAATAAAATAAATAAAATAAAATAAAACATGTCTACCAAATTTTATCAAAATCGGTCGACATTTACTCAAGTTCACACTTTCAGGATTCGCGGACACACAGACCGAAAGACAGACAGACACGAGACCAAAATAGTTTCCTGATGTCTTGGAATTTTTAAAATCGGAGACGTAAAATTTGTTCGTTCTCAAAAGTGAACACAATGCTTCCGTTACCTTCGGTAAGCTCGGAAGCAAGATCAAATTAATTTTGGAAATAGTTCGAGGTGATTGAAGGTTCTAGGGCCTCCATGGGATAAGGTGCCACGGATTATGTTCAATCATCAATCATCAGTGAGCTGATGAGCACGATTGAGAGCGAGTAAACTGTTTTAAGGCGATGAACCAACATCTTGCCTTGGGAAAAGATTTCTGATAAAGAGAAAAAAGTGTATATTTTATCGATTCAAACTATTTATACACGCGAGTTTTCTCTCTCTGACTCGCAGGGGTAGGCCGTGATGGGCATCGTGTAGGCAGACATCGATTTGCCCCTTTCCTAAACGAGAGGGAGTTATCCCCCGGGTAAATATGCATCTCGGAGGGGGCATAATGCACCCCTTGCCCCAAGTCATGACAACATCCACTCATGCCTCACTGATAACTATCAAAGCTATTTATATGATAACAATGTCTCGCTTGTTTAATATTTTTTCACAAACAATAATCACGAAAATACAATAATCAAGTTTTTGGTAGTTTTCATACTACAGAAAGATTAAATTTAACTTTAAATCAAATTACAATTATTAATAACTACGGGAGACATACAGAGAAAAATAGACCCTCGCACCGGGACTCGAACCACGGGTCCTCCTATTAATCCGTTACAGGTGCTTTTGCCAAATGAGCTATACGGGAGAATGATTTTTCTCTGTCGTTACCGATACAAATTCCCCGAATCCAAGCTTTCAATCTTTTTTACAAGTCTAGCAAGCCAAATATTCACGGCAATAGAACTAGACCAAGAATTGCCGTGAATATGTGGCTCTCTAGATTTGTGGAATAAGATTGATAGCTTGGATTCGGGGAATTTGTATCGGTAACGACAGAGAAAAATAATTCTCCCGTATAGCTCAGTTGGCAAGAGCACCTGTAACGGATTAATAGGAGGACCCAGGACCCGTGGTTCCAGTCCCGGTGCGGGGGTCTATTTTTCTCTGTATGTCTCCCGTAGTTATTGATAATTGTAATTGGATTTAAAGAAAATACTATATGGAACTTCAATTTTTTTAATTTATTTAATTCTCACGGATTTGTAGCAGATTGCTTCCCAGCTTGCTGAAGGAAGCGGAAGCATTGTCAGTAAACATTTTTGATCTCGTGCCGGTCAGTCAGTCTTTCGTCTAACCGATTTAGATGAATAAAAATGGTAGGTCATAATTAGCCCGTCGTTGACCCCATATTGATGTTTACTTTAAATTTTTAAGGTTTTATTGATAATTAATTTATTTTGTTTCTGAGTCTGCCAAGGTAGCGGAAGCATTTATTTCACTTTTGGAAGGTGAACATTTTTTTCCCTCCAAAATCAAAATTTCTACTCGAATTTTACGATTTAGACATTCTGGACGCGCTCTGTCTGTCTGTCGGTCTGTGAGTTAACAAATCCTTGCATCTCGCATAACTTCCACAAATTTCATCCGTTTTTTATGAAATTCTCAGGAATTACGCATCCTAGGTGTATATATTGTCGCTGGCAGATCATACATGTATGTATAAGTAAGTGTGTCTGTCTGTTTGTGTGTTTATATATACAGGGTGTGTCCTAATGTAGATTTTCCCCAAAATGTGTACCCTGAAGTGTAGTGCCAGAAATGTTATTGTTCGAAGAAAAATCTCCCGAATTTTTCTATGTTATATTACTTCATTTAGGAAAATTTGGGAGATTTTTCTTCGAAGAATAACATTTTTGGCACTTCACTTCAGGGTATACATTTTGGGGAAAATCTAAATTCGGAAACTCCCTATATATATAAACACACAGACAGACAGACACACTCACATATATACATACATATATTGTATCAGATTTGCAAAGTTTTTTCATTTCATACATTACGAAAACCTAAACTTGTTTCCTGTCTTAATGTCTGTGAGTATGGGCTCGGCGCAGTGTTTCCTGTCTTAATGTCTGTGAGTATGGGCTCGGCGCAGTGTTCCCTGTCTTAATGTCTGTGAGTATGGGCTCGGCGCAGTGTTTCCTGTCTTAATGTCTGTGAGTATGGGCTCGGCGCAGTGTTTCCTGTCTTAATGTCTGTGAGTATGGGCTCGGCGCAGTGTTTCCTGTCTTAATGTCTGTGAGTATGGGCTCGGCGCAGTGTTTCCTGTCTTAATGTCTGTGAGTATGGGCTCGGCGCAGTGTTCCCTGTCTTAATGTCTGTGAGTATGGGCTCGGCGCAGTGTTCCCTGTCTTAATGTCTGTGAGTATGGGCTCGGCGCAGTGTTTCCTGTCTTAATGTCTGTGAGTATGGGCTCGGCGCAGTGTTTCCTGTCTTAATGTCTGTGAGTATGGGCTCGGCGCAGTGTTTCCTGTCTTAATGTCTGTGAGTATGGGCTCGGCGCAGTGTTTCCTGTCTTAATGTCTGTGAGTATGGGCTCGGCGCAGTGTTTCCTGTCTTAATGTCTGTGAGTATGGGCTCGGCGCAGTGTTCCCTGTCTTAATGTCTGTGAGTATGGGCTCGGCGCAGTGTTTTCTGTCTTAATGTCTGTGAGTATGGGCTCGGCGCAGTGTTTCCTGTTTTAATGTCTGTGAGTATGGGCTCGGCGCAGTGTTTCCTGTCTTAATGTCTGTGAGTATGGGCTCGGCGCAGTGTTTCCTGTCTTAATGTCTGTGAGTATGGGCTCGGCGCAGTGTTTCCTGTCTTAATGTCTGTGAGTATGGGCTCGGCGCAGTGTTTCCTGTCTTAATGTCTGTGAGTATGGGCTCGGCGCAGTGTTTCCTGTCTTAATGTCTGTGAGTATGGGCTCAGCGCAGTGTTTCCTGTCTTAATGTCTGTGAGTATGGGCTCGGCGCAGTGTTTCCTGTCTTAATGTCTGTGAGTATGGGCTCGGCGCAGTGTTTCCTGTCTTAATGTCTGTGAGTATGGGCTCGGCGCAGTGTTTCCTGTCTTAATGTCTGTGAGTATGGGCTCGGCGCAGTGTTTCCTGTTTTAATGTCTGTGAGTATGGGCTCGGCGCAGTGTTTCCTGTCTTAATGTCTGTGAGTATGGGCTCGGCGCAGTGTTTCCTGTCTTAATGTCTGTGAGTATGGGCTCAGCGCAGTGTTTCCTGTCTTAATGTCTGTGAGTATGGGCTCGGCGCAGTGTTTCCTGTCTTAATGTCTTTGAATATGATGAGGGGTTTTAGAAATTCGATTTTCGACATTAGTACATTAAAATAAATTTAGAATAGCACCTACAAAAATTATGAATACATTTTTTTTTATTTTTTTGAAGATTTTAAATTTAATTTAGTTTTCCTTGAATGATATTAGAAAATTGTACTTTTTTGGTGCAGGGTACAATTTGAAAAAAAAAAAAAATATTTATACTATACATACTCGTTATTTAAGATTAAGTAGGAGATTTTATGAAGAGTGTCTTCTTAAAACAATGACATCTTTGCGTTTCACCGGATCCGGGGACACACTTTATGTAGATAATAAATCCATTTATTGAAAACCGGACTTTAATTTCAAATACAAAATATTCTAAGCATTAGAGTAAAAAAAAAAAATAAAATAAAAAATGAACAATTATTTGATGATTTGTGAAAATTATGATGGTATAGATATTTAAAAATCGTTTGCCACTGTTTTCGACATTAAAATATAAGAATATTTTTTCCCTCGACTCCTACTTCTTCATTTAAAAATAAGGTTATTTTCTTCTCATCTTGAACGTAAAGTTTTTACTGAAAGCGTGGACCAGAAAATTTAAAAAAAGCACGTTTAAAATTCATATTAAGTACCGAGCCTTTATCCCCTCCCGGTTTCTCATTCCCCCTCCACCAAAGTTTCAAAAACCGAGAATTGACTATGAATAATTTAAATAAATAACGCAGAAGCCGGAAAAAGCAACAAAAAAATCAAACCTGTTGATAAAACGACAAATTATATATTTATTTTAATATTTGACTTCGTTTTTTTTTTTCTGGGATGGTTTGGTTAGAGTCAAAGGGGAAATATGTAAATAGATTTTTTATTATTTTCTTTTTTAAGGAAGTGTCTGTGCCTCCCAGCACTTCGCTTAACGCTGCCCCCCCCCCCCCCCCTTCTCAAATTCTGAAATGAATTATTAATGAAATTGAATAAATTAAATAAAGAGACTAACTGAAAATGGTATATTATTATTTTGTATATTATTATCATTGTGATGGCGCGAACATTCGATTTTGAGATTTTGATGGATTTACACGTTTTAAGGTCCCCTGAGTCCAAAAAAGTGGTTTTTAAAAAATGTCTGTCCGTCGTCTGCCGTCTGTCGTCTCTGCAGACGCCTGGAGCCTAAACTACTGAGCCGATTTTGACGAAATTTGGCATACATGTTCAGAAAAATCATACCCCGAGGCGAAATCGAGAAATGAATTTTAGCTCCAAATTTAGGGGCGCTACTCCCCAAAAACTCTGAAAAAACGTGAAAAAAAATTATTTCACGAAAACGGTTCCGATGATTTTGATTAAAAAGTTCTAAAATATAGTCCATTTAAATACGAATCCAACGATATAAGCTGTTTACCCGGGAAAAATCTAGTTCCTGAGAAATAAGCTTAAAACGCGGACGGAGAGAGCCCGGGTTCGATTCCCCGCTCGGGAGAAGTTATTTTTATGATAAATTTTAATGAAATGCACAATAATAATTAAATTTACATACGAAAACTAATAAATGTAAAACACTGGGCTAAATAATTATGAACTCGTATATGAGAAAGTTTGTCTGAGTTGTCTCGGACCGATTTTTTAAGGAAGTGTCTGTGCCTCCCAGAACTTCGCTTAACGCTGCCCCCTCCCCCCCTTCTCAAATTCTGAAATGAATTATTAATAAAAATTGAATAAATTAAAAAAAAGAGACTAACTGAAAATGGTATATTATAATTTTCACATTTTTACTTTCTCATATAAAGAGAAAGTATTGTGATGGCGTGAAAATTCGATTTTGATATTTTGATGGATTTACACGTTTTAAAGTCCCTTGAGTCCAAAAAAGTGGTTTTTAAAAAATGTTTGTCCGTCGTCTGTCGTCTGTGCAGATGCCTGGAGCCTAAACTACTGGGCCGATTTTGACGAAATTTGACATACATGTTCAGAAAAATCATACCCCGAGGCGAAATCGAGAAATGAATTTTAGCTACCCCCCCAAAAAAAAAAATATTTCTCGAAAACGGTTCCGACGATTTTGATTAAAAAAATTCTAAAATGTAGTCCATTTGAATACGAATCCAACGATATAAGCCGTTTTCCCGGGAAAAATCTAGTCCCTGAGAATTAGCTTAAAACGCGGACGGAGAAAGGCTGGGTTCGATTTCCCGCCGAGGAGAAGGGTTATATTTATAATATATTTTGATGAAATGTTCAATAATAATTAAATGTACATATGAAAACTAATAAATGGAAACACTGGGCTAAGTAATTATAAACTCGTATAAGAGAGTTTGTTTGAGTTGTCTCGGACCGATTTTTTTTGGATGATGTAGAGCAAATAATTGAAATTCATATAACACAAAAAGATGATAACTAATCAGAAAAAAATAATAAATTAAGTTTATCTGCAGAACGGAGGAAAGTGAAGTTGTCTGCTTAGTTTACAGGGAGGAGAGTTACTCATTGCCCCCAATCAGGTTGATCAACTCTCAAAATGTCTGTCTGTCATCTGTCAGTCTGTAGTCTGTCTGTGCAGACGCCTGGAGCCTAAACTACTGGGCCTTATTTTGACGAAATTTGGCGTACATTTTCAAAAAAATCATACCCCGAGGCGAAATCGTGAAACGAATTTTAGCTTCAAATTTGGGGGCACTCTGAATAAACGGTTCCGACGATTTTGATTATAAAATTCTTTAATTGTAGTCCATTTAAATACGAATCTAAGGATGTAAGCCGTTTGTCGGGAAAAATCTAGTTCCTAAGAAAATAAACTTAAACGTGGACGGAGAAAGGCCGGGTTCGATTCCCCGCCGAGGAGAAGTTATATTTATAATATATGTTGATGAAATGTTCAATAATAACTAAATTTAGCAACGAAAACTAATTAATGGAAAACACTGAGCTAAGTAATTATGAACTTGTATATGAGAAAGTTTGTCTGAGTTGCCTCGGATCAATTTTCTTTACTTTCATATAGGGCGGGAAGGGGAAATAATACTCGTAAAATGTTATTTCAGTATATAATGCTTATAAATATATGCAGCTGCTTATATTATATATGCTTAATAACCTACGGAATCCTAAAAAGGATGCAAGTGCTTCCTTGTGTTTGATACTTTCGAAGATGAAGGGCGTTACAGAAAAGCGCAGGAATCTATAAGGGTCCTTTATTGCCTAAATACCTTACACATATTGAAATAAAACAAAACATTTGAGTTTTAGCATGACATAAATTTCAACATATTAATTAATTATTTATTTTTAGAAAAACTTTGAAATTTATCGTATTCATACTAAAAGTCATAAAAAAATAATAATTAAACTTAATAATAATTCTAAATTAGATTTATATAATGTCAAAAGTTTCTAAAAATATTTAGTTTGAATAATAATAAAAAAAATTACTATTAAATTTCAATTATTAACTGCACGAACGATAATTTATTACAACAGTGAATAGTTTAAAGGCTAAATGAATACATTTATATATATATATATATATATATATATATATATATATATATATATATATATATATATATATATATATACTCTATATATATATTATTTATACTCTACATATATCTATGTTTTTGCCGGGTTATATGTTACGGTACACGGAAGTCAAAGCGAGCCGTTTAAAAGCTTTTTCTCTCAGAGGTTTCGTGATGCTTTAAAGCATTACGAAGTATGTTGAAACTTGAAACAGTTGATTTAAAGCTCCGATAAGTGTTGTATATTAATTTTAGATTTTGGTAAAGAAGGATTTCAATTTGTTGGGGGAGATTAACAGTAAAGAATATTAATTTAAATACAATATTTTTTCCGTGGTAGGCTGTGAAATAGTAACTTTAGAGCCTAAAAGACATAGCTAAAATTCATTTTTTCATTCCGTGGACTTAAAAAATCTTTTCATTACTCCTAGCTGTAAAGAAAAAATCTTTTACGTCCTAGGAACTAAAAGATTTTTTATGTCCGGCGGGTAGTTGTCAAAACGTCCGTTAGTACCGCTGCAGTCTTTGTAGAAATGCTTCTAGTACGATTAAAATCCGCTAGATGTCAATGCGTTTTATTTATCTTTTCTTATAGTGTAACCTCTTTTTAAGGTTTCTTTTTTTAAGTCTTAAGTATGTACTAATATTTGTTATTATTATATATTGATTAGTGATTAATATTTAATGATTTTTCATTGTCTGCTACCTCGGAAAAAATAGCATATGCTACGCGACTGTGAAGTGTTTTTTCTTTACCTTGGCAATATTTACTGTCTCGCTTCGCTCGACAGTAAATGTAATTGCCGCGGTAAAGAAAAAACTCACTTCACAGCCTAGTAACATAATATACTATTGCTTAATGGTGCCATATTGCTGTTTCAGAAACAACATTGCTTACTTCACGCTTTTATTTCATTTGTTGTTTGTCTGTAAATCTTGCGACCTAAATTTGGCCCAATTCTTGTTTACTTTGAAACATGCAAAGATGATGTCGATACCTTAAAACACAAAAGTGCTATGTCCGTTTATACAACATTTTTGGTAAATTGAAATAGTTATTTATGTAACTAGGCAGCAAAATGGAATTTTTCTGATGAATGATTAAGTTAGCCTCCGAGCCGGAGGCGAGGTCAGGCTATGGAAATTAGCTATGGTAATTTATTTAATTGACTGCCGAGGCGAAGCCGAGGCAGGCAATATATCAATATGAGGCAGAAATGTTTCCTTTGCTGCCTTGTTTCAAACAATATTTTTCCTTCTGGCGGCAGAAAAATGTTTCCTATAAATAATATTTATTTCATTATACTTACTTACTTATTAAATACTATTATTGAACTATTCAAATTAAAAAAACAAAACAAGCAACAATATCAAATGTTACAATTATAAAAAATTAATTGACACAAATACAGTAAAAACAAAACAAAATGATAATAATGATAATAGACGAGCTGCAGTGTTGCCACTAATTTAATTATTTATGATTATTTTAAGACCTACTATTTTTTTGCAATATTTTTATCTTTTTACTCCATTCTATTTTATAAATATAATCAATATTAAGTATTTACAAACCTTTTTTTTATAAATTCGTAATATTTTTAAGGTAAATTGTTCAAATAATTTAGGTTAAAAATAATATAAAAGAAATGGTGGTTTGTTTATTTATTTTTAGCGGGGAATGTGGGTGTGGCTTAGCCTGGAAAAATCCTCAGCAAAATACGATTTTGCCGCCTAGGCAGCAAAATATTATTTTGCTGCATATTGTAAAGTTTTCTTGAAACCTCAGAGAAATTAAACTTCCATGCCCAAAAACATTTCAATAATGCGTGATTTTGCTGCCGCTAGTAGGAAAAAGTAGTTTTGCAACATGCATAACTCACATTGTAAAGCACTTTTCGGATTTATAATGTATTATTTATCTTAGTTGCACTTTTAGGAAATGTCCTGTAAAACAATTTTTCTAAATCATGTAATAATATCTTGTTTCTTGGTTTCCTGTGTCCCTATTTTTCTTAGTATATATCTTCTTAGGTGTGGGTCGTGTAGGGTAATTAACTTTTTTATAAAAACAACTACATTGTTTTCAAAACTTATTTCGAAAACTATATTTCGACCATGACCAGGTCATCTTCATGCCTAAAACATCGTCAATTTAATAGTAATTTTTTACTTAATTTGCATTTCAATAAAATTATTAATACATTTTTGCTATTTTCCATTACATAATCTTCTTATTTATAATATAAAACATGGTAATTACCTTATAAGTCGGTTAAATTTTAAAAAGTTTTTTCCACCATTTTATGGTATCGTCGTTATTTAATTCACTTTTTAAGTAAAAAATTACTATTAAATTGACGATGTTTTAGGCATGAAGATGACCTGGTCATGGTCGAAATATAGCCAAGTTTTGAAAACAATGTAGTTGTTTTTATAAAAAAAGTTAATTAC